>CM053769.1:623821360-623884587 GCA_028658325.1 Potorous gilbertii | reverse complement strand
TTAGCCTCCATCTGCTCCATTCTAAATTGGAGAGAACTATTTTCTTCAGTGAGCTTTTGCACATCTTTTTCCACTTGGTTAATTCTGCTTTTGAAAGCATTCTTCTCCTCATTGGCTTTTTGAACCTCTTTTGCCAATTGAGTTAGCCTATTTTTCAAGGTGTTATTTTCTTCAGCACTTTTTTGGGTCTCCTTTATCAAGGTATTGACCCATTTTTCATGCTTTTTTTGCATCTCCCTCATTCCTTTTCCCAGTTTTTCCTCCACCTGTTTAACTTGATTTTCAAAATCCTTTTTGAGGTCTTCCATGGCCTGAGCCCATGGGATATCTATTTCCGATGTTTGGGATACAGAGGCCTTGACTCCTATATCTTTACCTGATGGGAAGTATTGGTCTTCTTCGTCAGAGAGGAATTGTGGAATCATCTGGTCAAGAAAATAACCTTCTATGGTCTTAAGTTTTTTCCCTTTTCTGGGCATTTTCCCAGCCAGTTACTTGACTTCTGAGAGTCCTCTCCACCCCTGGTCTAGGTCTGACCAGCTAGTGGTTGTGGTCTGAGATTCAAATGCTGCTCCCCAGCCTCAGGGCTTTTGGCAGCAGGCCTGGCTGCTACTCAATGGGAGCTTAATTCCTGGTGCTCAGGTAGGGGCAGGGCCGCCTCCCAGGCTCAGTTCCCTCAGGGGGTTTATGCATAGGCCTTCTGTAATGGAGCTGCTGCTGAACTCCTGCCTGCTCTGGGAACCTCTGGCTGCCTGCTGCCTCTGCTGCTGCCACTGCCCCTGCCGCTGCCTCCCGAAGGGGCCTGAGTCCTGGAGACACCCCACTCCCCTCTCAGCCCGTCTCTCTCACTGACCTGTGCGTCTGTAGTTGGAGGGACCTTCGAGGCCTCTAGAGATTCCATTCCTGAAGCCTGCTCGGATCTGCTCACTCCTCTAACTGCCGTGTGGCCAGGCCAGGGCAGGGGAGGGTTCCACTCCCGTCTGGTGTTCGATGGACCTTTGGGATCAGTTTTTCAGGGCACTCTGGAATGGAAATCCCCTTCATTGTGTTTCTGTGTGGCTTCCATTGTTCCAGAATTTTTTGGGAATTCTTTTTAGAGGAAATCTGTGTGCTGTGGGTTCAGAGCTAGCATAAGTCGAAACTTGTATTTAAAAATAAAAAATTACTTCATTGACAATGGTCCCTTATAGCAAAATGTGGTTTCACTGTTTTGTTTTTTTAGTTAGGTCTAATTTCACTTTTGTTTTGGGTGATATAATGAGTACTACTCCTGCCTATTTTTAAATGCAAATGAAGTATATTAGATTCTGCTCTAGCTCTTTATTTTAACTCTCTTTCTCTCTCTCTCTGTTTAAAGTCTTTTTTAAACAACACATTACTGCACTTTGATTTCTATTCCATTCTACTGTTGGTTTCCATTACGTGAATTAACACTGTATTTGCATTCAATTATGATTACTCACTGTTCATTTCTCTCAATCCCACTTTCTTCTGTTTTTTCTTGTCTCTTTTATTTACTTTCCCTTCTTAAAAGTCTATTTTGCTTCTAAATACAGCCACCCTTAATCTGTCCTTCATTTTATCATCCCTTCCCTTTCTCTTAGCCAGTTCCTCCCCTACTTATGTATTGGGTCAGGTACATTTCTGTAGAAAACTAAATGTATCAATTCTGATGAGAGTGAAGTACAAACCTTACCATTACCCCTGCCATTGTCCCCTCCACTATAAAACAAAAAGGAAAAAAAAGTTGAACACAACCTCTTATTGCTTTTTCATTTTCCATACTCTCCCTTTCCTTTCCTTTTTCTCCCAGGGCATCCTCCTTCTTGCCCTTTCATATTTTCTTAGATCATCATCATGTAATTGTCATGCGCATGTACTGTTAATCTTTATAGACTGCTCCTAACTGGCCTAAAAATGATAAAGCTCTGAAGAATTAAATGTAGTATCTTACTATATAAAATTTAAGCAGTTTAAAATTTATTGAGTCTCTCTGGATTTTTCTTTCATGTTTACATTTCTATGCTTCTCCTGAATCTTGTATTTGAAAGTCATATTTTTTAATCAGCTCTTATCTTTTCTTTAGGAATGCTTGAAAATCCCCCATTTCATTAAATATTCATATTTTAGCTGATGAATTCTAGACAATTTTTCTGTATAGGTGAAACTTGGTTGTAATTCTAATTGCTTTTTCCTCTAGAATATAATATTTTATACTCTCTGATCCTTTAAATTCGAGGCCCCTAAATACTATGTGATCCTGATTCCATTTTGATATTTGATTTTTGTTTTCTAACTACTTTCAATGTATTCTTCTTTACATGTGACCTCTGGAATTGGACTATCATATTTCTTTTGAGTTTGCATTTTTTAATCTCTTTCAGTAAGATATATATAGATTCTTTCAATTTCTATTTTACCCTCCTGATCTAAGATATCAGGGCAGTTTTCCTTTTTTCAGTTTATTGAAATACGGTATCTAGTGTCTGTCTATCTGTCTGTTTCTGTCTCTCTTTCCCCCTCCCCCTTTTCAGGCAGTCCATGAAGTATTAAATTATTTCCCCCCTGTCTATTTTCCAGGTCAGTTGTTTTTTCCAATGAACTATTTTTCATTCTCTTCTATTTCTTTTATTTGTTTGACTTTGTTTTATTGTTTCTTGATATCTCATGTAGTCATTAGCCCAAAACAACTGCCCAATTCCAATTTGTAAGGATTTTTCAGTAAATATTTGTGTCCTTTTTTTCGTACAGTTCTTTTTTTTAGTTCATTTCCTTGTATTTTTGTGCTTATTTTACCATTAAACCAGTTCTATTTTTAAGTTTTTTTTCAGAAATTTTTGTCTTTTTAAATAAGCTTTTAATTATCTTTTCATAATTTTCTTTCATCATTATTCATTTTTTTCTAACTTTGTCACTAATATTCTCAGCTCTTTCTTTAACTCTGTCAGAAACTCATGGTGGGTTTATGTCCAATTAGTATTTTTTTTTCTTTGATGCTGGATTGCAGCTTTTTTTTCACATTATCATCTTCTTCTTAAGTCTTAGTCTTCCATCTCACTGTAGTAGCTTTTTATGGTCAAATTATTTTGGAGATTAGTGTTGCTAATTTTTCAGTTCTCTTTCTGGACTTTGAATTTTGTGTACAAGTACGTTTCTGCTCACTTCATATTTGGAGGCTTTGTATCAAACTTCAGGCTCTTTGTTCTTGTGTTTTCAGAGCTAGTTCTTGGAATCTGTAAGTTCTTGATGCTTTCAAAGTGGTGTGATCTAGGCAGAGGTTTGAACATTGCTTTCTTTGTCTGTGCTCTTTACCCAAGAAAGGCCCCTACACCCCTATTTCCATAAATCCTGGCAATCTTCTTGGATGTTGAATTGTGACCAGGGTTTCTTCTTTCCTGCAGCATTTTTCCTACGCATCCCTCTTTATTGGAAATATGATCAGGACTTCTGCTCCCTTGGGAGTGGCCATAAGCGCTCTTTGCTTTCCTGCAAATGTGACCAGAATTGCATATGGACAATATCTTTGTCAGTCAGTACCAAATGTATCCGTACCAGCAACCAGTCAGCTATAATCTCTTTTTGATCAGCTGTTCAATCCCCTTACCATTTTCTTTTTGGTTTTAAATAGAATTTTATTTTTTCCCAGTTACATATCAAGAAAATTCTTAGCATTCGTTTTACAAGATATTCTAGTTCAAATTTCGGCAATTTGATAGAGATAGATAGAAAGATTGACAGATAGATAATCTACATATTTATATAGATATCCATATCTATCTATATATTTACGTACATGCTATCATGGAAAATATATTTTCATATTCACCACAGTTGTGGCAGAAGAAACAGATCAAAAAGAAAAAAAAAGAAAGAATAAAGTCAAAAAATATGCTTTGGTCTGCATTCATAGTTCATCAGTTCTTTATCTGGATATGAATAGAATTTTCCTTTGAGAATCTTTTGTAGTTGCCCTTGGATCATTGTGCTGTTTAGCAGACCCAAGTCTTTCATAATTAATCATCTTATGATGTTGCTGATACTAAATACAATGTTTTCCTCATTCTGCTCATTTCACTTTGCTTCAGTTTGTACAAATCTTTCAAGTTTTTCCAGAATCTGCTTATTTTTCATTTTTTTATTGCACAATAGTGTTCCATTACAATTGTATACCACAACTTCTTCATCTCTAATTGATTTGAATCATCTTAATTTCCAATATTTGTCACTATGAATAGGACTGCAATAAATATTTTGTATATGTATGTTATTTTCCCTTTTATTATGATCTCTTTGAGAGGCAGACCTGGTAATAATGTTGTCGTATAAAAGGGCATGTTTCATTATTCATGGGTGTAGTTTCAAATTGCTCTCCAGAATGACTGGATCAATTCACAGCTCCACCTATTAGTTTCCCAATTTTCCCACATCCTCTCCAAGATTAATTATTTTCCCTTTTTTTGGCATAGTAGCCAATCTGATTGATGTGAGGTGGTATTTCTGAGTTGTTTTAATTGGAACTTCTCTAATAAATAGTGATTTACAGAACTTCTTCATATGTGTATGGAAGTCTTTGATTTCATCTGAAAACTGTCTATTTATATCCTTGACCATTTATCATTTAGGGAATGGATTGTGTTCTTATTTGACTCAGTTCTTTATATGTCTGAGAAATAAGGTCTTTATCAGAAACACCTGCTGTGAAGATTGTTTAACATCTTCCTGCTTTTCTCCTAATCTGTTGCAATGATTTTCTTTATACAAAAGCTTTTCAATTTAATACAATCAAAATTATCTATTCAACATTTAGCTATACTCTCTATCTTTTGTCTGGTCATGAACTATTCCTATCCCCACAGACCTGACAGGAATATTATTCCTTGTTCTTCTAATTTGATTGTTTCGTTATCTATGGTACCATTTAACAAGATAGTTTCCTGATTTATCTCTTTTAATTAGAGCTAGTCTTCCTTTCATTTTGTCAAAGATTGAGATTTCTATCCCTGTTTTTTTTTTCTTCTTCAGTTGTAGTATAACAGATTCTGGTCCAGCTCTTTGCTTTTACTGGGTGTCTGTATCTGTGCTTCAAGTTTTTGTTTTTGTTTTTTGGGGTTTTTTGTTTGTTTTTGTTTGTTTTTTTAATATTTTTGCTTGTTTGTTTTAGTAAGGAACTTATTGTAGTATTCTGTTTTTTTTATCTGCTCGGCTGTCTGCTTCTGTTTGATGAAAGCATTCATCCCATTCATATTCACAGTTGTGATTTCTACCTGTGGATTTTCCTCTATTGTGTTCTGCCTCCTGTTTATCTTCTCTCTCCTTTCACTATTTCCCACTTCACCAGTGTTTGCTTTTGTCTACCACCACTTCTCATCTACCCTCTTTCTGATAGTCCTCAATTCCTCTCTGACTTATCTTACCCTCATACTTCCCTGTCAGGTAAAAGATATTTCTGTATTCAACTGATTGTCTATATCATTCCCTCTTGGAGTCAATACTGAGGAAATATTGACATCAAGTCATGCCAATTGCTCATCCTCCCATCCATCCCTCCATTGTAATAGGTCTTTCTTGCCTCTTCATGAGAAATGATTTCTCCCATTCTACCTTTATCTTCTTTCTGTACCTATTGCACTTCTCTTTCTCATGCTTTAATTTTTTTAAATGTTATTCCTTCAAATTCACCTTATTCCCATACCCTCTGTCTATCCATATTGTTTCTATCTGTACTGTTAGTGATAGATATTTTAAGAACTACACGTGTCATCTTCCCAATGGAAGGGATCTAAGCACTTTAGCTCCATTAAATTCTCTGGGTATTTTTTTTGCCTTTTTAAATTTTTTATGCATCTCTTGGATCTTGATATCAGAGGTCAAATTTATTGCTAAGTTCTGGTCTTCTTATGAAGTATTGAAATCTTTCCATTTCATGGAATAACCATTTTTTTCTCCAAGAAGTGCTTCTTGGTTGTAATGCAACTCTTTTGCCTTCCGGATTGTGATATTACAAGAACTTCAACTCTTTAGTGTTGTAACTGCTTAGTCCTGTGTAATCCTGACTGTGACTTCTTGATATTTGAAATGTTTCTTTTTGGATGTTTGTAGTATTTTCTCCTTGCCCTGAAATTCTGAACTTTTTTCTACTATCTTGATTCTACTGCTTCTTTTAACCTAATTTCCAATCTCTTATTCTCTAGCTAATTTTCTCTTGCTGTGGAACTATCTTGTATTTTTTAAAGTTTATTTTGTAATTCCACCCTCTGAATATAATTTGTTCCATTTTTCTTCCCTTTCATGGATTAAGTCCTTGGAGAAAACAAAACAAAACAAAAAATTAGACCAAATAAAACAAATAATAGCATCACATAATTTCAAGAAGTCTACATTCTTTGCCTCTAATTTTTCATGTGTCTTTTTCCTCATCCTTTTAAAAATTTGTCTTTCATCAAACTGAATCTGCTTTCTCCAAAGGCTCTCAAATGCTATGATGTTCCATTCCCCAGAGGCTCTTTTACATAGACTGTCTACTGTCAAGATGTCCACTCTACGTCAATGTATGTGACAGTTACATAATTGTCTCTTTTCAAATAACTGGTTAAATTTTAATCTCTTTTTTGTTTATAATCCATGTTTCATATCATTGCAAATGATATGAATCTCTCTAATGAGTCTTTTTTCTTCTTTTTCTGCACTATCTCTTTTGGTAATTAATCCATTCCCATTGATTCAACTACTATCTGTAAGCAGAAAGTTTCTAGATCGGATCGTCATTTCTATCCTGAGTTCCAGGCCCACATTTCAAACTTCCTATTACACATATCCAAATACACATCCTATAATTATCTCCACCTCAACTTTTCCAAAAGGTAATTCATTATCTTTGCCTCAAACCCTTTCATCTCCTTCTTTTATGTATTTACTTCAAGGTTACTGGCTCTTCCAATAACAATAGGTATCAAAACCAATATGTGCAAAACAGAACTCATTATCTTTTCTCCTAACCAGGGGTGTAGCCCTTTGACTGAATCCAGACTTCACAAATCTCTATCCTCTCAGTCCCTTGTGCTCATAACCTGGAAGTCATATAACATTTCAAGCTTTATTTAACCCCTATTTCCAACTAGTTTCCAAGGCCTATTGCTTTCATCTTTCCAATATCTTTGCAGTCCCTTGTCCCCTCATACTTGCATTAATATAATAGCCAAGTGTCTCCCCACTCCTATCTATTATCTATTCTGTCAATTATTTTTTTCATAAACTTCTGTTCCAGATATATCATCCATCCATCCCCTACTGAACAAATGCCGATGTGTTCCTTTACTACTAGGAACAAATATAAAAGGATCTGTTTGAAATTAAAACACTTTATAATTTAGCTCCCTTCTATCTTTCCAATCTTTTTACACCTTATTTCTCCACACAAAATCTTCAGTCCAGTGACACCAAACACCTGGCAGTTCCACAAATATGATATTCTATCTCCTTATCCAGGTGTTCTATCTAGCTCTCCCCTATTCAAGGAATGTTCTCCTTTATTTTCCCCTCTTAATATTGATCTCTCTGGCTTCCTTTAAGTCCCAACAAAAATCCCTCCTACCAAAGGAAGTCTTCTGCAACCTCTTTTAACTCCAATATTTCCCTATCTTAATTATTTCTTATTTTTCTCATGTATAGCTTGCTTTGTATACCTTTGTATACCTTAGTTTTCATGCTGTCCTTTTTATTACACTGTAAGTTCTTTCAGGGCAGAGACTATCTTTTGTCCTTTTTTTTGTATACTGAGCACTTAATATAGTTCCTGTCATGTAGTAGATATTTAATAATATTTATCAATTGATTGCTTACTCTAGAGGTGATCCTTTATTCTATGTTACATAGGCCTTTTATCTAATTGGCTGTCAAATAGGTTCAATTTCATCTGCTTGATATTTCTAGATTACTTTTCTTGATTTCTGTCCATAACAAAACTGCCCAAGGTCAGGCTTTTTGACTTTCACTTGGAATGTTATGTTGACTTCCTAACTGGTCTCATTTCTTTAATTCATCTTCAATATGAAGGCTAAATCAATTTTCCTAAAGTCTAGGTGCCAATTTTTAAGGGTTCCATTTTTTTGCTCATGAAGCTTCAGTAACTGTTCATGTCAGTAGAAATAAACACAAGCTTCCCCGGCATTTAAAGTCCTTCAGCCTACCTTTAACCTGTCTTTCCAGGCTTATTAAACCTTTTTATTCATCATACAATATACATTACAACCTAGTTGGCCTACTTACTGTTCTGTATGTTTGACATTGGGGATCTGGGTGGTAAAGTAGATGGAACACTGGTTTAGAATCAGGAAGACAAATGACAAAATGCTCCAGTATCTTTTCCAAGAAAACCCATGGACAAGTCCATGAGGTCATGAAGAGTCGACATTATTGAATGACTCAACAATAGTAGTTGATGTTCAATTTCTTACTATTTTGTGTTGACAAAGGCTGACTCTATCGTCTTCAAGTGCTCTCATTTCTTACTTTCAAATATTGGATCCCCTACAACTCTTCTAAACTCAAGTCTAATGCACCACCTCAAAAAGACCTTTCCTGATTATATCAAATATTAATGACTCTACCCATTTCTCATTGCTGTGATTTAAAAAAAAAAATTCTATGTTTACTTATATGTGTATATGTTGACTTTATCTAATAAAATGCAAGCTCCTTGAGGGCAAAGACTGTCTTGATCTTACATTTGTGTTTCTAGTGATTAACATGGTGTCTGGCACATAGTAAGCTATTAAGAAATATTTGTTGATTTATTGCCACCTTATGTCCCATTATTCTATCTGAAGTTATTCCAGTATTTGTATTTTCATTTTTACTCTTTGAACAATTTTAAATTATAATACATTTAAAATAGATTTTATGATTAAAAGCATTGACACATGGGTGTATAAGCATAAGTGTATGTATGTGTGTGTGTCTATATATATGTATATATCTATGTATGTATATATATATGCATACACACACATAAACATAATACATCTATGCACCCACACATAAAGATATACACACATATAATTGTGTATATAAATAAATACGTATGTTATATAGATATATAAAAAATTTTATATACATTCACATATGTTATATAGTGTGTGAACATAGCATACATACACATATACACATACTTACGCATGTATGTGTATTTTATGTGTATATAAATTATATATAACATGTTTATACACATACTTACGCATGTATATGTATTTTATATGTGTATATAAATTATATATAACATATGTTTATACATGAATATATATATAAGAATATGCTTACACAAGCATATGTATGTATATTGACACTTACATATATGTGGTTTATACTTTGTATATTATATGCAAATATGATATGAGTATAGTCTACAAACAAATATGCAAAATATGAATATATATTTGAGTGTATTAAACCACATATGTGCGTGTTTATGCACATACACATATATATTATTTATACATCTATACTTTTACTTATGCATATATACATAAACATACACATTTACATACATATTACTTATACATACACACATATATACACATACACACATATGTGTGTGTGTGTAGCTATTTCTATGTTATATACTGAGGTGTCAGAGGGAGAAGAGGAAGAGAAACAAAATGAAAAGAGGAGGATAATTTTAAGTCTTTACAAGACAGCTAGGAAAGCAATGCAAATAGTTATTTTTTTTTGTTTGCTTCTTTAGCATTCATGGTGAATACAGTGATTTGTCCCCTTAAAAGTCAAACAAGGCCTAAGAGTTGCATCTTATAATGTTCTATAAAATACACAGGTTACAAGAAATCATTATCCATTCAGGAGGAGGGCAAGGTCAGTACAACCCAAAGGTCAAATCTTTAATTCCCAGACATAGCTTAAAATGCCATACGTACCAAGTATCAGGGAATCATGAGTTTCAAGTCCAACTTGTCCGTAACTCTTGTCAATTTTTTGCTAAAAAAGTCTAACCCTTCAGCTTTAACTTTTCTGGCTTTTGTTTGTCTTTATAACCTTGGAACTATTTAAATGTAGTATTTTGAACTTAATTGTCTGTTAAATTATCTTCTCCAAACTCAAATGTCCCTGTATCTATTTAATGAAAATACAGTAATATTATGGCCTTATGATTCACAAAATACATTATACTAAGCTTAGCTGAGCGTAACAGAGAAAATATATTTCCTTGAAAAATCAGCTATTCAAATAGAATCAAAGGTTTGTGTGACCTCCCTTCAGGGAGCTCATATCCTTCTATTATCTTTATAGTCTTAATTGTTTGTGTACATGCACATATGTATATATCATGATAATATACAATGTAATGTATAATAGCATATATAACTAGAATAATATGTAAATGCATTATATTGTATATAAATAATATAAATTACACATATGTGTGTGTGTATATATATATATATATATATATATATATATGTATCTGTATCTTTCCTTTCTCCATTACTAGAAGCAAACACAGTTTAAATTATGTTACATTAAGGAACTGTATTGAATTTTGACAATGGAATAATCCAGAGATTCCTAAATTTTCTGAGTTCATGATATCTTTACTGTTTCAGTAATTTTTTTGGCAGAATCCTTGAAACCCAAAAGAAATACATGGTGATTCAATGATTTAAGTAGTTAGGTCCAACCAAAATTAGGTCCCAACAATTTAGGAGATATTTAAAAAATGCAAATAAATTGAAAGAAAAAGATATGTTTTAGTCCATTCTTATATACCTAAAATTAATTGGTAATTGGATGTGTGTCTGTGTTTGTTGGCAACAGAACAGTTTTTCAAAACATGGAAATAGTTTGGACATTGTCAAACTAGTTGTCTGTTTCTCACTGATTAGTTGATGGTCTTTTTTTTAAAACTCATAGCAACTCCTTAAAACTCAACTTCTCAAAGATAACACTTGACGAAAGAAAAAGTGTTCCAAGAAGTTAATGCCATAGCTGAAAGTACAATGAAACAAAATCATATCTGAAACATTTGAGAATGTCTTGTAGAAAGATCAAACATTGAAACTATGAACAACCTTAAGCTAGTATTTTGGTCACTGTCCCGCAGATGTTGATTATTGCAGATTTTACCTTGCAGATTTCAAATATATTATGTCAGCCTTCTTTGAACTTTTCATGGTGCTTTAGAGTACCATATACATTGAAGGAGTAGGGAGAAGAGGAGAGAAGATGGAAAAAAAAGAAAAAAAAATAATGCAAATGTGACGAAGCTTTGCATATACTCAGATTACCTAAGATGGAG
Source organism: Potorous gilbertii (assembly GCA_028658325.1). Classification (NCBI taxonomy): domain Eukaryota; kingdom Metazoa; phylum Chordata; class Mammalia; order Diprotodontia; family Potoroidae; genus Potorous; species Potorous gilbertii. Next base: position 623,873,282 of record CM053769.1, on the reverse strand, counting down.
CCACCTATGTGGTTTTCAACAGGGACTTCTTTCAGTTGGATGATAGTCCTGTCTTCAAAACTAGTAGACAGGAAATAACTTGTTATTTTTATACCGGCATTCAGGGATTGTTGATGTTGTTCACCTACATCAAGGACACCATGAATTAATAGAGTGGGGTAGAAAACTACCTTTTACCTCTTCATTTTAGTCCTTGTGACCCTAAAAATAATATTTGGGGTGTTTTTCTGTTTCAGTTGTTTTTTGTTACTCTTGTTTTCACCTCTAGTAACAGACAATGGAGTCCCCATATCTAGGACCTCTCTGAATCTTTCAGCACTTCAACACTTGTGGTCCTTATCACAATGTGGTAGAGCAAGATGACAACTGTATTTGTACCGAGGAGCAGAATGCACTGGACTACCCACAGTCTTGTCTGGCCAAACAAACACTTCCAATGAGTAAGCCTCCAAGTATTTATACACTTTTCAGTGCCAGAGGGCACAACTCTCTGACCCATTGCCTCAATAGAAATTAACAAAAGGTATTGAGGTCTATGAATGGGTGGGGAAGAGTTTTTACTCTTCCCTCCACCCATCATGAACCTTACACTCTCACACAGAGGAAATCAACATCTATCTGCCTCAATTTTGTCCTCAGTAAAATGTAGTCAATAATAATGTCAATATCCCAGGGTTGTGGTGAGTATCAAGTGGATTGAAGTATATAGAGCTTTGCAAACGTTCTGACCAAGTCATTTATTCATATTTGCTTCAATTTGCTCATTTGTAAAAAGAGTTGGTGAAGGCAATGGCAAACCACCATAGCATCTTCACCAAGAAAACCCCAAATGGTGTCACAAAGTCAGGCATGACTGAAAAACGACCATCAACAAAAGCTGTAGATAGACGGACAGATGGATGGAAGGAAGGATAGAGAGATAGATGGATGGATGGATGGATAGATAGATAGCTATAGACACATACCCACATATATATGTGTGCATATATAATCATTATGTTGGCATAACTATGGTTGTTTCTGCGTCTTCCAATAAACAATACTGGGAAGTAAAGGAAAAGGAGCGAAGATCTCCAAAAGAAAATGAATCAATGCTACAGATATGATGAAATACTCAGCCATGAGAATAAAATTATCACAACCATCTTCATCGTGTGTTAGAAGCTTAAAGGGCTTTTTAAAAGACACCCTTAGTCGATTGTCATATACATCAATGATCTCATTATTGTGTATATTCTACTTAATCATGCAAATACTTTCTTTTTCAATGTGCCTATCGTTTGTAGATCCTGTTCATTTCCCCCCCATAAATTTGCAAAAGTAGGTGTCATTCAAAATGCAGAAGACTTCCTCATTTTCTTACTGAAATTAGATGCTAACAGAGGAGTAGGTAGCATATCCTTAATTTACCTGTGCAAATTATTCATTTCAAAGTGCAATATAAGTAGAAAAACAGGCATACCTGTAATAATGTTGATTGAAGTTCCCTTAAGATCTTTTTAGCAGGCATTAGTGTTGTTATTGTTGATTTCTAATGATAACATCTGAATTTCTCTTGTATTTTTATGTTCCTCTACTTCAGATACCTCAAATATCTACTTTTCAATACATTTGATATTTATCAACTCCAGTATGGTCCCCTTGGTTTATATTTAGTTAATATCTCCTTTCTCCATCTTTTTTTATTCTCTTTAGAACTATATCCTCTTTCTTTATGATCATATCTGAATCTGTTATATTAGAGTTCGAAAATCATGATTTTACTGTGATAGTTGATTCAAAAAAAGGGGGGGGTTCAATGGAAAAAAAATAAATCTTTTCAGGTCTTTTCCAATTTTTTCCTTCTATTTTACTCTTCCAGTTTTATCCTTAAATGTTCTAGGGATAACTTTCATGACTTACTCCCTCATAAAGCTTTCTTTAACTTGTTTTTTTCTCCTTACTGATTCTCATGTGTCATCCATTCTTTTCCATAGAATTAGTATAAATTAAAACAGTTTTATCCTTAACTGCCATTTTTGCACGCTTGTCAAGAAAGGCATGAAGTTGGTGAATAAGGTTGTTTTATGCTCTTTGGTATTTTATTATGATATACATATATATATATATATATATAATATGACCGTTATGATTATAAATATAATTGTATTATAAACATTTATATTAAATAAGCATATTTGGAAATTATTGTGTTAATTTTTTATTGTTCATCGTAGTTGTTTTAAAGTAATTTTTATTTTTTCTTTACATTTGTACTACTTTTGTTCTTTGCACTGACAAGTCACTGTTCTGACTCTACAGAACCAAATGAGTAAAAACTACATCATAAATGGGCAATTTTTTGAATATTAGAATGTAATGAATTTCACTTTGTTTTATGTGTTTCATATGCATTGTCTTCATGTTATTTTTGAAAGTAAGTATTAACTATACACACCTATATACACACACAAACATATTTTCTTTATATTATAAGAAATCTTTGGTCTCTCTCTTTCCTTATTCTGAGACTATCTTTTCCAAATGTATTTGACATCTTCTCCTCTTCTCACTTTTGCGTTGAAGTCACCAAATACCAAAGCATATGTGATTTTATTTGAATTGTCTTAGTAATTTCTTCTTAGACATTATTTCTCTCTTCATTCTCTAAAACAAATGTTCATCCATAAATTATGATCATTTTGATAATCTTTGTAAATATATAAAAGGAACACCATAAGAGAACTAAAAATATTATCTTCAAAATGATTATTTCTTGTTGCCTTTGGAAGAGGGATAGAATAAACTTCATCAATTCTACTAATTACATTTTCAAGGAGTATCTATGAAAAAAGTCACATAAACTTGTTGATATTGCGGTATGATTTTTAAAATGCTCTCTATTCTAATTGGATAATTGTCAATTTTTAAATGACAAGTGTGTCCCTGACTGTCGGGAAGATCATATTTATGACATAGAAGGTGAGGAATTCATTATAAGTAGCAAATAAATTCTTAAATATAAGCATTTGAGAAATAAAACAGATGAAGACATATACGGGGAGAACAGTAGTGGAGGGAGAGAGGTGTTAAAAACTACTCTGTCAGACTTTTGACAGATATAAACAGGTCAGAAGATACCAGTATTAACTGTATTGATTCTTGATTCGTCAAATTGAGAAGTGGCTTTAGTGGTCAAGATTTCCAGTTTCAGATATTGCTATTGAGAGTTAGAGAAAGGTGAATCCTCTCGTATGTGTCTCTTGTTCTTAATTCCTCCTCTGTCTGGAGAAGGAAACACAGCAAGACTTTTGTAGATACTTTGGTATCCTAGGTAGCTGGCTTAAAGATTGCATCTGAGCTTCTTTACTAAGAACTTCTTTTCATTGCACTATTTAGCATGTAGAAATGTGAATACATGGTTGAGTTGATCAGTGTAATACAGAGATATCCAGTTTGAAGATCAGTCAGTCAACAAACACTTAAGTATCTACTAAGTGTCAGGCACTGTGCCAAGTTAGAAATTTAAAAAAGAGCAAAAGACAGTCTACCCATGAAGACTTGTCAGTCTAATGAGAGAGACAACATGCCAACAATTATGTTTAAGCCAGCTTTATGCTGGAGAAGCAAGAATTGTTCAACAGAGGTAAAACATTTTCATTGTGGGGCATTTAGAAAGATTTTCTGTAGAAGGCATCTACAGAACATTGTGGGGCATTTAGAAAGATTTTCTGTAGAAGGCATCCTAGTATCTAGGAACTGAAAGATGCCAATGAAGCCATGAGGCAGAGATGAGGAAGAAAATTAAAAGCATGGAAGAAAACCCAGTGAAGCAACATTCTTTATCGACCTGGGAACCTCTTCAGCTCTATTCTTTCCTCCAAACTATTTTCTGCTGAATGCTTCCACTATTGGGATAATTCTCTGTTGCACATTTTTTCTACTCTTACTGGACAAATTGAGTGTTCATCCCTTTGAGAAACAAATAAATTTTTGTCTCTATAGAAAAGTTTGGTTTATATAGCTTCTCTTTAAAATATTCCTTATATAATTTCTATTTAATCTATATTTGGAGGCAGTTTTAGATACCTATGTTTTAATAAAGGAATTAGTTTAATAGAAAAGCAACATGAATGTAACATGCACTCAGTGACACTGACCATCCAACTAACCAAGTTTCTGTCTTTACAGAACACATTATACTTGGATTTATAAAAAAAAAGCACAATTATCACCATCCTTTTGCAGTTAACTTACACTATAGTAACAATGCCTTTGGAGAAAATTGTGTCTAAAAAGAGTGCCTAGGTAATTAGACCTGTTTTAAGTGGTACCAGACATAACATTTAAACATGAAATAAATATTGTCCAAAAGTTGTGTTTTTTTAATTGCATAGAAAGAAATGGCATAAATTATTACATTGATATGTTCAATTTCTTTACAATAGGATGTAAATTTCTTAGAGCAGAGACTGTCTCACCTTTGTATTTTTATCACAGAGCCTACCACTATGTTTTACCTATGGAAAGAGTTTAACAAATATAAATTGGATTGAATTTGATATTATTTAATCTTATTCATGGCAGCTACATAGAATCCATCAATCAACAACCATTTATTGAACACTGACTATTTGCTAAGCATCATAGTAGTTGCAAGTGATATAGATACACAGATGATAGAAATCATGAACCAACAGCCACATATGAAGAGTTTTTATTCTAATGGAGAGAACACATTCATATAATGAAATATGCAAAATACCTATAAATGGAATGTATGAAAAGTAGTTAAATAAAAGTTTGGAAAGAAGGCCCCTAGCATTTAAGGTAAGGGAGAATTCATGTAGAATATTGAGCTGTATCTTGGAGGAATAGAAGAATTCTTTGAGGTGTACCAGGGTACTAAATGTATTTGGGTATAGAAGTAAAGGTATGGAGATGAGAAGTAGAGTGTGATATGTGTGAGGAACAGAGAAAGTCATTTTGACTTAATAAGAATATGGGAGGGGGTCAATGTAAAACGAGACTGAAAAGGATTTTTGGAATAAGGTTTGGGAGGACTTCACAAGTTAAGTAAATAAGTTTATATTTTGATCTGCAACCATGGGAGTTTATGGAATGGAAGAGTACTACAGTGTAATCAGATCTACATTTGAAGAAAATCATTTAGGAGGCAATGTAGACAATATAATAAAGTGATAAAATATGTCAGGTAATTAGACCAATTAAGAAGTCTTTGAAATAATAAAAGTGAGAATTTCATTTATACATTACAGTATGGATATTTTCATCCAGGAATACAAGAGAATGAAGACATTAAATTCCTGTAGATGTAGGATATCAAAAATATATTATGCTTCTAAATAATACATAGTTAGTTGAAACTATCAAATATTATTCAAAGGGATACTTTTGCTCTCTTTATACTCAAAAATTTAGAGAGCAGAGATAATCAGGCACTATTTAAACCATAATTTTTTATACTTAGAAGCAGAAATTTTCTCTTAATTTAGATTTTAATTTATTGAGCAAAAATTTGCTTTGTAAGTGACTTCTAGGGAAAAAAATCCCTATAGGACAGACATCATCTAATTATAACAACTCTTATGAAAAAGACAATTCACTATCCAGTAATTGTTGAGCCAGAAGAAAATATTTGCTGTCAACAAATAAGTTTACAAACTAGGTCTTGGTCCATCTGTGGTGTGAGAACTCTGTCTGCCCATGATAATTTGGTTATGAAATGTTTTTATTGTGGGGAAATTGGACTTTTAAAATATGTGAGAAGGGAAATAAACAACATGGTGAACAGATGTTCCATGTTGTATATTTAGGGGTGAGGGAAATGGCTATAAGCGAATTAAACCTGAGGAGGAGGTAAAACTGGTGGTTGAATAGAGCAAAAGAAGTAAATGAAAACTGATACTGAAATGTTTTTATGTTTTTAAATGATCCAGAACAAATCAATATTAAAGAATGTATCTCTTTTTTAATGAACATCTATCAATACTTTCTGTTTCTTGTATCGTCATAGTTACCAAAGTAACTCTCCTTATTGCTCTCCCCGGAAGGTATCCCATATGATGAATTGTGTTTTTTAGAAAGGGAAAAATCAGCAAACTGACTGATATATTGAAAAGGTCTCAAAACATGTCCAGTATTTAACATCTTTGGCTCTCTATGGAATGTTAGCTTAAGGGTGCCCTTTTTTTCTCTTCATTCAGGTCCTGCTTGCTACACTTTTGATATTTTGATGGATAGTTGTTCTTTCCATTGACGTTGTGCTTTGATTTTTTGTGGGGTTTTGATGTATGTTTGTTTTTTTGGCTCTGTTTCTTTCCACATCAGTTCATATACATTTTCCATGTTTTTCTACATTGATCCTATACCATTTCTTAGAGCACACTAATATTCCATTGTGTTAATATGTGACAATTTCTTTAGATGTTCACCAGTTTCTGAACATCAAATATTGTGTTTCCAATTCTTAGCTACCATAAAAATAGTGCTGGTGTAAGGATTTTAGAGTATATGAAGACTTTCTTTACATCAGGGTCTTCTATGGATATAAACTCAGTAACAAAGTTTCTGGTTCAATGGATATTTTATTTGCATAATTCAGTATTACTTTCCAAAACAACTTTTTTTTTAAGTTTACACTTTTGTCCACAGTGTGTTAGTGTGCATAGCCTTCCACAATCTCTAACATTGGTTGTTGTGATTTTGAGGTAATAATCATGGTGCAAAATGAAATTTCAAGGTTTTTTATTTTCATTTCTCTTTTTTATTAGTATTTTGTATCTTATTTTCATAGGATACGAATATATTGCAGTTCTTTTGATAATCTTTCATATTGTTCTGGAATTTCCAAAATTTGTTCCATCTCCCTCACAATCATAGTTAAATCTTAGAAAAACTTAATGCTATAAGACCTCCCCAGTGAGACCAAATATACACTCACTGAAGCTAAAGGAGCTATATATTTCATATACTTCATTTCTCTTGGTTTTACCTTGATTGACTGATTATAAGACTCCTGAGATTTGGTGTCACCTCTTAATTTGGAGATACCAGAACTCAGCAGGCAATTGCATGTAGTCTATCAATCAAAGTCATCTGAACAAGTTGAGCACCTTACTAAGAAGTGTTGAGCTTCACAAAGGTTGTAAGATTTGCTACACAACGACTCTCCACCAAACATTTTACAGTTGACTGAACTAGCAGTGTGTGTGTGTGTGTTTGTGTGTGTGTGTGTGTGAGATAGAGAGAGAGAGAGAGAGCAGTGGGATGGGGGGGGTAGGACTGGGAAAGCCAATCTGGAAGTGACAGAATTTGATCCTAATCTTAAAGAAAGCCAGGGAAACCAGAATGTACAGGTGAGGAGAAAGCCTTCTAGGCAATTCAGAAAACCAAGGGAAAGGCAGTGTATGTATGAATACACACATATGTGTGTATATACATATACAAACATATGCATGTGGGTAGGAAACTCACCAAGAGGAAGTTTCCCATTTGTGATTTTCTTGGCAAAGATAATGGAATATTTTGCCATTCTTTCTTCAGCTCATTTTGTCATTCACTTCCATAAGTTTTAAATTTTCTCTGTCTCCCACCGCTGCCCACTGCCCAACACAGTGTGCAATTCTATAAAAGCTCTACATATACATTGTGATGAAACATATTTTTACACTAGTTATGTTGTATAGAAAAAATAGAATGAATGGGGAGAACCATGAGAAACCAAAATAAAACTAAACTAAAAAAGGAGAGCACAAATAATATGCCTCGATCGTCAGTCAGACTCTACATTTCTTTCTGTGGATGTGGATGACATTTTCCATCATGAGTCTGTTGCAATTATTTTAGGTCGTTGCATTGCTGAGAAGAGCCACATCTATCAAAGTTGGTCATGGCACAATGTGGTTGTTACTCTGTACAAGGTTGTTCTGGTTTTACTCACCTCACTCAGCATCAGTTCACATAGATAATTTCATTTTACTATTTTGATATTGTAGTATTTTTTAATTGTTTATTCAGTGGTAAATATTTCCAGGCAGTGATAAGGATCTGTGTTCCTAGTATACAATTCAAGTTCAGAGGCTATAAATTATCCATTTTGCAGACTTTGTTTTTTTAAGCAACTTGCAGTGAAGAAAAGTAGAGGGGAAGAAGACACTTCCATTCTACAGTTCTCTATTGGATGCCTTTGTAGCTGGAACATGTGAAATAGGGATTATGTAAAAGGGAGATATTATGTGACCTGTTATTATTATAGATAATAATATTATATATACATATATATTTATATTATATTACATTTTATCATATTATATTACATTACATTACATTAGGAGAGAGAACCAACATCCTTTTTATTAGTACCAGTGTTGACCTTTGTTAGTGGAATTCCTGCTGACTTGATGACCTCCAAGACATTTTTACACTATTTGTTATCTCCTTCTCCACCCTAATTCCTATATACTACCTGAATTTCCCTATCATATCTGACAAATATCTGTCTTATCTGTCTAGACTTTTGTAATCTTCAAGGGTCCTTTTGTTTAACTAACCTCACTCTTACCCATCCCCACCCACAGATAGTCCTTGACCCATACCTTTCACATCATATAAGATTTTGTAAGAGGAGTTTTTATCTAGAAAAAATGTAACCCATTTTGGAAAAAAAAAATAAAGGAGAAAACTCTGAAAATTACTGATGAAAACAATTGAGGTATTGATGACATATGTAGAAGAAATCTTTCATTTCTGTAATTAGACAGATAGAAGAGAAATTGGCTAATGATTTTTAAAATATGAAATAAGAATCAATGGAAGGCTTGAAAAGAAAATTGGACAAATCAATAAAGAGATATACAATCTAACTGGAAGAATTAGACAAATGGAAAAGGAGATGGAAAAGTTAACTGAAGAAAACAGCCTATTGAAAAATAAGGGGGACAGAGACAAGATGGTAGAGTAGAAAACTCACATATGCTAGCTCTGAACCCACAGCCCATAATTATCTATAAAAAGAACGCCCAAAGAGTTCTGAAAAAGTGGAGCCGCGCAGCAACGGGGTGAAGGAGACTTCCGTTCCAGAGAGCCCTTAAAAACCGACCCCAAATTTCCGTTTTGCACCCAACAAGAGCAGAGCCCAGCCCTGACCTGGCCACTCGACACTGAGAGGAGTAAGCAGATCCGAGCAGGCTTCAGAGACGGAATTTCCAGCGACCGCGAAGTTCCCTCCACCCACAGACACATAGGTCAGTGAGAGAGATGTCTGGGCTGTCTGAGAGGGGAGCGGGGCGTCTCCATGTCTCGGGCCCCCTTGGGAGGCAGCAACAGAGGCAGCTGGTGGCCAGAGGCTCTGAGAGCAGGTAGGAGCTCAGCAGCAGCTATATTACAAAAGGTCTTCGCATAAACCCCCTGAGGGAACTGAGCCTGGGCTGTACCCCTGCCACCACCTGAGAACCTGATTTAATCTTACCCAGAATAGCAGCCGGCCAGCCGCCGAAAGCTTTGAGACTGGGGAGCAGCATTTGAGTATCAGACCTGAAGCACTATCTGGGCAGAACTTGGCCAAGGGTGGAGAGGACTCTCAGAAGTCAAGTAACTGGCTGGGAAAATGCCCAGAAAAGGGAAAAAAAAATAAGACCATAGGTTATTTTCTTGGGGACCAGATGATTGCGCCATTCCTCTCTGATGAAGAAGACCAATGCTTACCATCAGGTAAAGATATAGGAATAAAGGCCTCTATATCACAAATATCTGAAATAGATATCCAATGGGCTCAGGCTATGGAGGAGCTCCAAAAGGATTTTGAAAATCAAGTTAGACAGGTGCAGGAAAAACTGGGAAGAGAAATGAGAGAGATGCAAGAAAAGCATGAAAAACGGATCAATACATTGATAAAGGAGACTCGAAAAAAATGGTGAAGAAAATAACATCTTGAAAAATAGGCTAACTCAATTGGCAAAAGAGATTTAAAAAGCCAATGAGGAGAAGAATGCTTCCAAAATCAGAATTGCTCAACTGGAAAAAGAAGTTCAAAATCTCACTGAATAAAATAGTTCTCTCAAAATTAGAATGGAACAGATGGAGGCCAGTGACTTTCTGAGAAACCAAGAAATCACAAAACCAAAAGAATGACAAAATGGAAGAAAATGTGAAATATGTCATGGGGAAAACAACTGACCTGGAAAATAGATTCAGGAGAGACAATTTAAAAATCATGGGACTACCTGAAAGCCATGATCATAAAAAGAGCCTAGACATCATCCTACATGAAATTATCAAGGAAAACTGCCCTGATATTCTAGAGCCAGAGGGCAAAATAAGTATTCAAGGAATCCACCGATCACTGCCTGAAGGAGATCCAAAAAGAGAAACTCCTAGGAACATTGTGGCCAAATTCCAGAGTTCCCAGGTCAAGGAGAAAATATTGCAAGCAACTAGAAAGAAACAATTCCAGTATTGTGGAAATGCAATCAGGACAACACAAGATGTAGCAGCTTCTATATTAAGGGATTGAAGGGCATGGACTAAGATATTCCAGAACTCAAAGGAAATAGGTCTAAAACCAAGAATCACCTACCCAGCAAAACTGAGTACAATGCTTCAGGGAAAATACGGTATTTCAATGAAATAGAGGACTTTCAAACATTCTTGATGAAAAGACCAGAGCTGACAAGAAAATTTGACTTTCAAACACAAGAATGAGAAGAAGCATGAAAAATTAAGCAGCAAGGAGAAGTCACAAGGGACTTACCAAAGTTGAACTGTTTACATTCCTATACGGAAAGACAATATTTGCAACTCCTGAAATTTTTCAGTGTCAGGGTAGTTGGTGGGATTACACACACATACACACACACACATGTACACACGTTCATGCACACACACACATACAAGCACACAGAGAGAGAGCACAGAGTGAATTGAAAAGGATGGGATCATATCTTAAAAGAAATCAAGGTAAATGGTGAGAGAGAAATGTAGTGGGAGGAGAGAGGGTGAAATGAAATGGGGTAAATTATCTCTCATAGAAGAGGCAAGCAGGAGGCTTCTTAGTGGAGGGAAAAAGAGGAGAGCTGAGAAAAAAAAAGAAGCATGAAGTTTACTCTCATCACATTCGACTAATGGAAGGAATAAAAAGCACACTCATTTTGGTATGAAAACCTATCTTACAATACAGGAAAGTGGGGGAGAAGGAGATAAGTACGGTGGGGGAGATGATGGAAGGGAGGTCAGTGGGAGGAGCGAGCAATTTGAAGTCAACACTTTGGGAGGGACAGGATCCAAAGAGAGAATAAGCAACCATGGGAGCCATGATAAGATGGAGGGAAATATAGTTAGTCTTACACAACATGACTACTATGGACGTCATTTGCAATACTACACACATATGGCCTATATTGAATTGCCTGCCTTCCCAAAGGGACTGGGTGGGGAGGGAGGGATGGGGAGAAGTTGGATCTCAACGTTTTAGGAATAACTGTCGAGCATTGTTCTTGCTGCTAGGAAATAAGTAATACATGTAATGGGGAATAGAAAGTTATCTGGTCCTACAGGACAAAAGCGAAGATGGGGACCAGAGAAGGGAGGGCTGATAGAAGAGAGGGCAGATTGGTGAAAGGGGAAATTATTATGCTCAGTGTACTGGGGGGGAGGGGACAAATGGGGAGAACATTTTGGAAACCAAATTTTGTGAAAATGAATGTAAAAAGTTAAATAAATAAATTTATATATGAAAAAATAACTGGCAAATAAAAGCTAATGACTCTATTAGACATCAAGAATCAGTCACAGAGATAATAAAGGATGGAAAAATGGAAGAAAAGTTAAAATGTCTCTTGGAAAAAATAAACTGAACTGGAAAATAGATCCAGGAGAGCAAGCCTAAAAATTATTGATCTCCCAAAGAGACATAAACAAAGAAAGAGATTGGACAGTATCTTCCAAGAAACCATCAAGGTAAATTGTTGTTATGTCCTAGACGCAGAAGACAAAATAGTCATTGAAAGAATCCACTAATCGCCTGCTGAAAGAGATCCTGAACTGAAAACACTGAGGAATATTGTTGTCAAATTCTACAACTGTCAAGTTAAGGAGAAAATACTGTAATCAAACATAAATAAACAATTCAAATATCAAGTAACTACAGTCAGCATCACATATGAATCTACAGCTTCTACATCAAAATATCAGAGGGATTGAAATATGGTATTTCTTAAGACAAAGGAACTTGAACTATGTCCAAGGATCAGTTAGTGAGGAAAATTGAATATAATATTTTAGATAAGGAGAGGGACACTCAGTGATATAAGTGATTTTCAGAACTTCCTGAAGAAAAGATGAGACCTCAAGAGAAAATTCAATCTTCAAATACAAGTCTCAAGAGAGGCATAAAAAAATAAACAGAAAAAAACAAAATAACTTGTTATTTTATATGGGCGAACCCTTTACATCCCTATAAGGGAAGATGACACTTGCCAATCTTGAGAATTGTGTATTTATTATGATATTCAAAAGGGATAGAGATACATAGAGGGAGTGTATAAAATCAAATGATGTGATGGTAAAAATGTGATTTAAGGGTGCAAATGAATTGCAACGGTAGATGTGAAAAGGAGGAGGTAGAAAAAGTTTAATTATATCACAGAGAGAGGTGCAAAAGCATATTACAATACAGGGAAAAAGGGAGGGAGATGAGTATTGTTTAAGATTTACTCTTGTTGGATTTGATTCAAAGAGGGAACAACAAAATCAGTTAAATAGAGAAATTTAACTAGACCAATAGGAGGGGAAAGGGGAAAGAAAAAGGAAGGGAGATAAAAATGAAGGGAAGAAGCAGTAAGGCAAAAAGGGAAATAAAGTGAGGAGGTACTGACAGACGTGAAGGAAGACTGAAAAAAGTGTTGGTCAACAATTTAAACTCTACTCTGGAGGAGAAGGGAGAACTACAAGCATACATGGGGGGAAATGGGATGGAAGAAAAGACATATATCGTAATCATAACTGTGAAAGTAAATGGGATCAACTCTCCTATAAATGGAAATAAAGTGGAATGGATTATAAGTCATAATCCAAAAATATATTGTTTACCAGAACCACATTTGAAACAGAGGGATACACACTGGACAAAGGTAAAAAAAAAAGTATATTTTGCTTCAGTTGATGTAACAAAAAGGGGTGGGGGGAATTCTAATCTCAGAATGAGCAAAAGCAGATATAGATCTCATCAAAAAGAGATCAGGAAGGAAACTATATCCTGCTAAAAAAAATGTACCATAGATAATGAAGCAATAGCATTACTAAACATATATGCATCAAGTTGTGTGGCATCCAAATTATTAGAGGAGAAGTTAAGGGAGTTACAGGTAGAAATAAACAGCAAAAGTATACTGGTAGATGACTTGAACCTCCCCATCTCTCAACTTGATTAATCTAACCTCAAAATTAACAAGAAAGAAGTTAAAGACGTGAATAGAATTCTGGGTAAGGTACATATCACAGATCTCTGGAGAAAATTAAATGTGATTAGAAAGTAATATACCTTTTTCTCAGCAGTACGTGGCACATGTACCAAAACTGACCACATACTAGAGCAGAAAAACCTCACAATCCAGTGCAAAAAGGAAGAGATAGGCAATGTACCCTTCTCAGATCATAAAGCCATAAAATTATTTATAATAAAAAGTCATGGAAAGATAGACCAAAAATTAATTAAAAACTAAATAATCTAATCCTAAAAAATGAATGGGTTAAAGAACTAACCCTAGAAACAATCACTAACTTCATTCAAGGGTATGATAATAATGAGACACACTAGCAAAACTTAATGGGATGTTGCAAAAGCAGTTCTTAGGGGAAATTTTGTGTCTTTGAACACCTACATGAATAAAATAGAGAAAGAGAATGAACTGCACATGCAGCTGAAAAAGCTAGCAAAAGAACAAATTGAAAATCCCCAAGTAAATACCAAATTAGAAATACTGAAAACCAAAGGAGAGGTTAATAGTATTGACATTAAAAAAAAAAAAAACTTTTGGACTAATGAATATAACCGAGTTGGTTTTATGAAAAAAAAAACAATAAAATTGATCCACTTTTGTTTAATTTGATTAAAAAAAGAAAGAAGAAAACCAAATTACCAATATCAAAAATGAAAAGGGGGAACTCACCTTCTATGAAGATGAAATTAAAGCAATATATAGAAATTACTTTGCCCAACAGTATGTCCATAAAATTTACATCTAAATGAGATGAATAAGTATTTTAATATATAGATTGCACAGATTAACAAAAGAGAAAGCTAAGTACTTAAATAACAACATCTCAGAAAAACAAATTGAACAAGTCATCAGTGAACTCCCTAGGAAAAACTCTCCAGGGCTAGGTGGATTTGAAAGTGAATTTTATCAAATATTTAAATAACAGTTAATTCCAATAGTATACAGGCTATTTGGGAAAATGGTGAAGGAGTACTACCAAATTCTTTTTGCAATACAAATGCCTTTCTGATACCTAAACGAGTAAAAATAAAAACAGAGAAAGAATCTTATAGATCAGTTTCTCTAATGAATATAGATGTAAATACTTCAAACAAAATATTAACAAAAAGAATACAGCAAATTATCACGAGAATATACATAACATTGAGGTGGGATTTACACTAGGGATACAGGGTGGGTTGAATGTTAGCAAAACTATCAGCATTATTGATCATTTCAGTAACAAAACTAACAGAAACCATAAAATTGTCTCAATAAATGCAGAAAAAGATTTCCACAAAATACAAAACCCATTCCTATTGAAAAAGCTGGAGAGCATAGGAATAAATGGAACATTCCGTAAAATAATAATTACGATCTACCTAAAACCCTCAGCAGGCATTACACACAATGCGGATAAGCTAGAGGTATTTCGAATAAAATCAGGGGTGAAACAAGGTTGTCCATTATCACATTGTTATTCAACATAGTACTATTAATGACAGCTTTAGCAATAAGAGAAGAAAAAGAAATTGAAGAACTAGAATAGGCATAGGAGAAATTAAGTTATCATTCTTTGGAGATGATACGATAATATAGATAGAAAATCCTAGAGAATCAAGTAAAACATCTACTTTAAATAATAAACAACTTTGGCAATGTTGCGGGTTGCAAAATAAACCCACACAAATCATTGACATTTCTGTATATTATTATCAAAGCCCAGCAGCAAGAGATAAAAGAGAAATTCCATTTAAAATTATAGTAGACACCATAAATATCTGGAAGTCTGTCTGCCAAAACAAACCAGGGGCTATATGAACACAATTTCAAAACATTTTTCATCCAAATAAAGTAAGATAATTAAGTGGAAAAACATCATCTGCTCATGGGTAGCCTGAGCTAATATAATAAACATACCCATTCGACCTAAATTAATTTACTTATTCAGTGCCATACCAGTAAAACTCCCAGACAATTATTTTCCGAAGCTAGAAAAATAATATCAAAATTCCTCTGGAAGAACAAAAGTTCCAGAGTATCGAGTGAACAAATGAAAAGAAGTACTAGGGAAGATGGCCTAGCCTTATCAGATCTCAAATTGTAACACAAAACGACAATCATCAAAACCACTTGGTGTTGGTTAAGAAACAGAGGGTTAGATCAGTGGAATAGATTAGGTACTCAGGGCATAGTAGTCAATGGATATAGCAATCTACTGTTTGATAAACTCAAGGACCTGGCATCTTTGATGAGAACTCACTGTTCGACAAAAACTGCTGGGAAAACTGAATAACAGTGTGAAAGAAAATCGATATAGACCAATGCCTAACACCATATACAAGAAAAAAGTACAAATGAATCCATGATCTAGGTATAAAGACTGACATAATAGACAAATTAGAGGAGCAAGGAATAGTGTATTTGTCAAATTTATGGAGAATGAAGAAATTTATGACTATAAAAGAGATAGAGAACATTATGTAGAGCAAAATGGATAATTATGATTACATTGAAAAGTTTTTGCACAAACAAACCCAGTGCTATCAAGATTAAGAGGGAATCATAAAACTGGGAAAGAATTTTTGCAACAAGTGTCTATGAAAAAGTCCTCATTTCTAAAGTATGTAGAGAACTGAGTAAAATGTACAAGAATACAAGTCATTCCCCAATAGATAAATGGTCAAAGGATATGAATAGTCATTTTTCAGAGGAAGAGATTAACGATATCTATAGTCATATGAAAAAATTGCTCTAAATCACTATTGATTAGAACGATGCAAATCAATACAACTCTGAGCTACCACATCACACCTATCAGAATGACTATCATGACAAAAGAGGAAGATGAGAAATACTGAAGAAAGTGTGGGAGAGTTGGAACACTAATTCATTGTTGGTAGAGCTGAGAGCTAATCCAACCATTCTGGAAAGCAATTTGGAACTAGATCCACAGTGTTACAAATATGTGCGTATCCTTTGACTCAGCAATGTCACTTCTGGAACTGTATCTTAAAGAAATCCTTAAAATGGGAAAGTGTCCCACATGTTCTAAGATATTTATAACAATTCTCTTTGTGGTGGCCAAGAGCTGGAAATAGAGGAGATGTCCATCAATTGGGGAATGGTTGAACAAGTTATGGTATATAAATGCAATGGAATATTATTTTTCTATAAGAAATGATGGACAGGAAGACTTCAGAGAAACTTGGAAGGATTTCTACGAACTGATGCTAAGTGAAAGGAGCAGAACTAAGGGAGCATTTTGCACAGTAACACCCACAGCATTCGAGGCACTTTTCTGGTAGATTTCGCCCTTCATAGAAAGCAAAATGTCTTCTACAGTCAGAGAACGAACTATGGAATTGGAACAGAGTGAAGCAGAATATTTTCTCTTGTACTATGTTATGTTTTGTTTGTTTTTCTCATGATTTCTCCCATTCATTTTAATTCCTCCATGAAACATGACTATTGTGAAAATGTGTTTAATACGAATGTATGTGTAGAACGCAGATAGACTGCATACTGTCTCACGGAGGGAAAGGGAGTATAGGGGGAGAAGATCTAAGACTTATGGAAGTCATTGTAGAAAAGTAAAAACAAATCAGTTAATAAAAAAATTAAAAGAGAAAACCAAAACTAAATAAATAATAATAATGAAGAAATTTTGGTCTTTTGCTTCATCGTGAGTATTTTCTTTTTAAAAGTTATTATTTATTTTCTGTGAGTTGTTCTTTGACGCAGTCATCATTTAAATCTTCAAATCTCATCTCACCTCAGATTTAGGTTCATATCCTTTTTTTGCTGTCTGTCAAACAATTTCTATTCTAATTTCTTTATGTATTATAAGGATGTATTGATTATTTTTGCCTTTTAAAAATTTTTACACCATCTCTGTCACCTATTATATGATTAATTTTTGTAAAAATTCCATATGCTAAAAAGAAATCTGCATATTCTTTTGTTTTCTCTTTTGAGAGATGTCATAAGTCTTTTAGCTTTGCTTTCTTAGAAATGTGTTTGTTTTCCTTGAGAAAATTGAGGGAACTGAGAAAATTAGTTCAGTAAATGGTTAAAGGTGGGGATTGAATGAACCACACTGACTTCCTCTTGTGCCTCAATTCTGGAGCTAGTTACTACCCTTTCTATTCAATTATGAGTCTAATCCAGTTTCTGACATGATAAAACTTCATTCAATTTTGAGAATTGGGAGGAAATCTTATTGCATTATTTGAACCTAGCCCTCCTTTGTTTGCAAGGTGGACCACATCCCCTTGCTATTTAGAGACCCTTAATTAAGGACCAAAGTTACAACTACCAAAATCTGATTTAAGAAGTTTTACCAAAATTGTGCATCTCAAGCAACCCTTATGTCTTTTCTCAGTACTGACTCTATATTGATCAATCAGTTATGGTTTCAGTGTTCCGTTGATTATTCACAGACACTTGGGGGAAGTGGGACCCATTTTTTTCTGAATTAAGCTAATTGTACCTATTTGCTCTCCCCATTCCAACTTGGAAATTCCCTAATCTTTCATTCAATGAGAAATCAAATTGCCTACTGTTGCATTGTTTCCTCTTAATTAATTGGAATTATCAGTTTCCCTACTTTTTTTTTTAATGTGTAAAAACATATTCCCTAAGCTGAGGAATCCTGGTCCCTCTGGGTTGAGTAACTACCATGAATCATTTAGTAAATAGATATGCTCTGAAAAATGAACATTTGTTTCCTCACTCATTTCATCTTTCACCTGTCACACTCCTGCTTTCTTCTCATTCTTTATTTCTTCTCCTTCACTTTTTATCTCAGGAATGTAGATTCCCTTTCATCTGTTCCCCTTTACCTAGTCTATTGCACTAGTTTATCTTAAATTCCCTCATTTTTACGCCCTTTTCAACAAGTGGTTTTTTCACATCATCCATCTTCTTTCTTCTTCTCCTAGACTCTCAACTTCTGATTCATGACCCCTATAGAAATCTGGTCTTTCTTTTCTCTGTATACTTCATACAACTAAAACCTCTAATGTATTTTTATTTTTTGTAAGTTCTTTCCTCTAATTTCTTTCTGCCACTACCTTGTAAGGCTTACTCTATGTATCCCCCGTTCCATTGTGCTTACTTTCAGAGTACTGTATATTATTGTCACTGTCAGAGAGGATACTGCTCCATGAGAGGGAACACCATCTTCTATTGATCTATATTCTCTAATTGACTCACTTTATTCTACATTTTCCTGGGAGTCTTGTCCCCATGTTCATGTTCTTCTAGTCCTCTAAGTGTCAGTTACCTCAAGGGACAACACCATCACCCCTTCCTAAGACAAGTAGACTTTTCAGGTACTGAATACCCAAGGACTCAGTTTGAGGTCCTTTTCTCTTTTTTCCCATAAGAGCATTTATCAGTGGAATCTACTCCCATATCCAAAATAAGGCATCCTTCCTTTCCCCACCTTTTGAATATTTCATGCCCCCTCCCCTTCACCTACTGCATTCTATTCTAGTTCCTTTCTGAGACCATACAAGTCACCATCTCAGTCTTCATCCTACTTGACTATTCTTTACTTTGACATTTTTGAGCAGTCTATCTTCCCCGATACTCTTTAATCTCTAAGTTTTTAGGACACCACTTTCTCCTAGTTTTTCCCCTACTTTTCTGCATCTTCTCTGTCTTCTTTGCTTGATTCTCTTCCAAGTCACACCCTTCAGTGATAGGTTGCCCTCTGGTTTCTGTTCTAGTTCCTCTTCTTTTTCCCTCTATACTTCTTTACTTATTGATTTCATTAGCTCCCATGGATTTAATTCCCTTCTCTATTCTCATGACTCTCAAATTTACCTTCTTGCACCAATCTTTCTCCTAATTTCCAGTCTTTCATCTCTAATTTCCTTATAGACATCTTAAAGTAGATATTTGCAGACATCTTAAATCAATATGTCTAAAACAGATCTTGTTTTCTCTCCTCCAAAAACTCCCCTCCACACTTCCCCTATTAGTGCAAAGGGCAATACTCCATAAAACTGAGACCTGGGAAAGACCTTAATTTAGAAAGGTCAAATCATGCACTGTATTCTGAAATATCCCTAGTCATCTTGAAATCTGTTGTCCCACTGGATCCCAATGATTACGGAGAAGAGTGTGAAAGTGAAGACTTTACACAGATCTTCCTCACTTAAATCTAATTTAAGTACAAGTCAGGGCAACAGCCCATGTCAATGGTGTTGCTAAAGAGCTAAAGGTGAGCTACCACCACAAACAGTAGCACTTTCCCATGTAGGAATGTAATACTTCTAACTTTATTGAATCCCTTAAGATTTCTCTTTACCGTTTACCTTTTTATAGTTCTATTAAGTCTATTCTGTTCTGATCTTTTCATTAGGAATGCCTAAAAGTCCTCTATTTCAATTAATATTCATTTTTCCCTTACAGGACTATATTTACAAGGCAGATGATTGTATCCATGTCTGGAATGATATATTCAAAGCTCTCTGATTCTTTGACAAGGAGACTGCTAAATCTTGTATTATTCTAGTAATGGCTTCACGATATTTGAATGGTTTCTTTGTGAGTGTTTGCAGTATTTTCTCTTTGCTCTGTGAGCTTGTAATTTGGCTACAATATTCCTATGAGCTTCCATTTTCAGATCTCTTTCAGGAGGCTATCGGTGAATTGTTCTATTTTACCCTCTAATACTAGGACATCAAGACAGTTTTCCTTGAAAAACAAAGTTATATATGATATCTTCCCTCTTCTTTTTGATTATGACTTTCAAGTAATCTAAAAATTCTGAAATTATCTCCCCTGAATATGTTTTCTTGATCAATTTTTTTCTCAATGAGATACTTCATATTTTCTTCTATATTAACATAATTTTGATTTTGTTTCATTTTTTCCTTGATATCTTATTTATTCATTAGCTTCCATTTCCCTAATTCTACTTTTTAATGACATTTTTTTCAGTAAGCTTTTGTACCTCTTTTTCATTTCTTCAATTCTGCTTTTTTTTTAGGGTATTATTTTATTCATTATTTTTGTGCTTCCTTTGCCAAGATGTTGGATCTTTTTTTCATGATTTTCTTGCATCACTCTCATTTATTTTCCCAATTTTTTTTTCTGTCTCTCTTATTTGATTTTTAAAATCCTTTTTGAACTCCTTCAGGAATTATATTTTGGGCCTGGGATAAATTCACATTTTTTCCTTGAATGTAACTGCTTTGATGTTGTTATCTTATCTGAGTTTGTTTTGATCTTCTCTGTTACCACAAGAACTTTGTATTATCATGTTCTTTTTTTTTAATGTTTGCTCATTTTCCAGTCTGTTTCTTGACTTTTAAGTTTATATTAAAATTAGACTCTGCCCCTGGATTGGAAGTGCCACTGTCCCAAGATTTTACACCTTTTTGCTGCTATTTTTAGAGTTAATTCTTCCTATCTGTAAGTTTTCTGTTCTTCCAAGGGGGTATCATCTAAGGAGAGGTGTGTTCACTGCTCTCCTCTCTTTCTTTTACATAAGCTCTCTTTTCTACTCTGGAACTGGGACCACGATTTCCTTTTCCCTATGGCCATATAGTGTCCTAGTGCTCCTCTTTGCCTTTGTATTATGACCTAGAATCTTGTATTGGCAATGCAATGCAAGTGTTCATCATTCATTGCCCACAACGGGTCCCCTGTAATCTCCTTCTTACTTGCTAAACTACCTTAACATGTGTGTACTGAGAGGTCTAAAAGCTGGAGCTGATTCAGTCAGACCCCAGGCCTGTGCTGGCTTACTGGGGCACAACTTGTGTTGGACTATGATTCACTCTCACGTCAGTGACATAGACATGTCCTGCCAACAGGTTATGTTGGGCTGAAAAATTGTTTCACCCTTTTCTTTTGTTGGTTCTCCCACTCCAAATTCATTTTTAGTCATTATTTAAAAGTTGTTTGGAGGAGAATTTGTCCCTACTTTTTATTCTTTGCTTTTTTGCTCTTTAATCTTGCTTTCATCTCCTTTCCACCAAGGTTTCTATTCAAATTGAATGACATTCCAAGAATTAAGTAGGCCTATTTTATTTGAAATCTTATGTCTTAAGCCATTCTAAAATCCTTCAAATTTTAATGTATATAATCCATAACACGTTCATGAAAATGATACATATTTTACTTCCTGACCACCTAAATAGATGAAATATTAAAACTTTGAGTCTTTGTCCCCCATGTAATTCAAGTCAACAGCTAAATTTAATTTGTAGAAGCTAGTTTTGTTGTTCTGCTATGAAACCAGAGTAAGAATTAGTTTCAGAGCATCAATAAAAGCAAGTAGATTGGGGCTGGTACATAGAGGATGGATTTTTAGGTGTGAATTATATGGAAGCATAGTGATGTCACATGTTGCCCACCATAAAATTTAATTTTGCAACTAAAATTTTCATAACTCTGTGCATACATATTAGCATCCAGTTCTGTGTGCAATTACTTGATTTTCCTAGAAAAAATGCATCACTTGAATAATATGGATATACATTAAATTTTTTCTCTCTCACAAGGTTTCTCTTGAACAGGTATTTCCATGATGTTGCCACCTTTAAAAGATGAGGCAAAGTTGATTTCATCACTCATCCCTAGTTGGAAAATATTTTTTTCTCTTCAGTGCCAAAGACTGCCTTAAAATTGCCCTTACATTCCAAGAAAAATCTTCCAAAGAAGATTTAATTGGTCTCCTTTTATCGTCTTAGGTACTATGTGAAGAAAACTGTTTTGTTTTGTTTTTTTCAATTTATTCATTTATTTTTTTCAATATGCATTTCCAGTGAATTTCAAGTTTTCTACACTTCTCTCCCTTCCCCCTATCCCCGAACACCATACATTCTGATTATCCATTCCCCCGATCTGCCCTCCTTTCTATCACATTCTTCTGATCCCTATCCCCATCATTTCTTGCAAGGCAAGATAGATTTATATACCCCATTACCTGTATTTCTTATTTCCCAGTTGCATGGAAAAGCAATTCTCAACATTTGTTCCTAAAACTTTGAGTTTCAGCTTGTCTCCCTTCCTCCCTCCCCACTCATCCCTGCTGGAAAGGTAAGCATGTCAATTTAGGCTATATATGTGCAGTTGTGCAAAAGACTTCCATAATAGTCATGTAGTGTGACACTAACTATATTTCCTTCCATCCTATCTTGCCCCCCCCCATTTATTCCATTCTCCCTTTTCACCTTTTCCCTGCCCAAAATCATTTATTTCTAATTATCCCATCCTCCCATTTTCCCTGCATTCTATTGTTCTCACCACTTCACCTATTCTTTTCTCCTTTGCTTTCCTGTAGTGTAATATAGATTGTCCTATCAAATGGAGTTTGCATGTTATTCCCTCCTTAAACCAAATGTGATGAGAGTAAGTTTCACTTTTTCTCTCTCATCTCCCTCCCTTTTCCCTTCCATTGCAAAAGCTTTTTCTCTTTCTAAATTAGTTTTATTTATTTTCAGTGTTCTACAATCACTACCATATAACTTAGATTTTTTCCCCTCCCTCCCCGAGACAGTATACAATTTTACATAGGTTCTACACACCCATTCCTATTAAATACATTTTCACTATAGTCATGCTATGTAGAAGAATTAAAATGAACAGGAGAAATCATATAACAAAGCAAAACATAATACAAAAGAAAATAATCTCATATACTAGATTGAGTTTTATAGTTAGCTCTCTGTATGTGAAAGGTATTTTGCATTAAAAGACCATTGGAAACTTTTTCAAAGTCCTTGAATTGTAATGAAGTTCCAAGTCAAACAGAAAAATCTCTCACACACTGTGGTCATTGTTATGCACGAAGTCCTCCTGGTTTTGCTACTTTCACTCAGCATCAGATTATATAAATCTTTTCAGCCCTCTCTGAAGTCTTCCTATTCATCATTTCTTACAGTCCAATAGCAATCCATCATATTCACATATCATAATTTATTCAGCCATTCCCCAACTGATGGGCATCCTCTTGATTTTCAGTTTTTGCCCACCACAAGGAGCGCTGCTATAAATATTTTTGTACGTGTGGGACCCTTTACCACTTTAATTATCTCTTGGGGATACAGTCTCAGAAGTGATATTCCTGGGTAAAATGGTATGTGTATTTTATAACCCTGTGGCCATAGTTCCAAATTGCTCTCCAGCATGGATGGATCAGCTCATAGCTCCACCAACAATGAATCAGTGTTCCAACTCTCCCATATCCTCTCCAACATTTATCATCTTTCTGTTCTGTAATCTTATGTGGTACTTAAGAGTTGTTTTGATTTGCATCTCTCTAGTCAATAGTGATTTAGAGTATTTTTTCATGTGACTATAGATATCTTAATTTTTTCCTCTGAAAATTGCTTACTCATATCCTTTGACTATTTATCAATTGGGGAATGACTTATATTCTTCTACATTTGACTCAATTCTCTATATATTTTAGAAATGAGACCTTTATCCCAGACACTAGCTGCAAAAATTCTTTTCTAGTTTTCTGCATTTCTCCGAAACTTGATTGCATTTGTTGTGCAAATGCTTTTCAGTTTAATGTAATCAAAATTATCCATCTTGCATTTCATAATGCTTGATATTTCTTCTTTAACCAATTTTTTTTTCCTTCTCTAAATCTGATCAATACTCTTCCTTGCTCCACCAATTTATCCATAGTATCAATCTTTATACTTAGATCATGTGCCCATTTGGACTTTATTCTTGTGTACAGTGTCAGGCATTGGTCTGTGCCTAGTTTCTGCTACACTTTTATCCAAATTTCTCAGCAAATTTTTGTCAAATGGTGAGTTCTTATCCCAGAAGCTGGGGTCTTTGGATTTATCAAACAGTAGATTGCTATATTCATTGTCTACTGTGTCTTGAGTACCTAGTATATTCCACTTCTCTGCCCTACTGTTTCTTAGCCAGTACCAAGTAGTTTTTGATAATTGCTGCTTTTAAATAAAATTTGAGATCTGGTAGCACTAAGTTACCTTCCCTAGCATTTTTTTTCATTAGTCCTCTTGATATTCTGGACATTTTGTTCTTCCAAATGAATTTTGATATTATTTTTTCCAGCTCTAGAAAATAATAATCTGATAGTTTGATTGGTATAGCACTAAATCAGTAAATTAATTTAGGTAGAATTGTCATTTTTATTATATTGCCTTGGTCTACCCATGAACAACTGATTTTTTTCCACTTATTTAGACCTGACTTCATTTGTGCGAAAAGTGTCTTGTAATTGTGTTCATAAAGTCCCTGGGTGTGTTATGGCAGCTAAACTCCCAAACATTTTATGGTGTCTACCCTAGCTTTAAATGGGAATTTTCTTTCTATCTCTTGCCATTGGGATTTCTTAGTAATATATAGAAATCCCAAAGGTTTGTGGGGGTTTATTTCGTAACCTGCCACTTTCCCCAAGTTGTTTATTATTAAGTTTATTATTTCAAGTATTAATTGACTGTCTCGGATCCCTAAGTATTTCATTATATCATCTGCAAAGAGTGATAACTTAATTTCTTCTTTGCCTATTCTAATTCCTTCAATTTCTTCATCTTCTCTAATGTTATCTGTAGATAACATTTCTAGTACCATATTGAATAATAGTGTTGATAGTAAGCATCCTTATTTCACCCCTGATCTCATTGGAAATGGAGGTTTTAGGTAGATACTGCTTATTATTTTATAGAAATTTCCATTTAGTCCTATGCTCGCCACGTTTTAAATAGGAATGAGTGTTGAATTTTGTCAAAAGTTTTTGTGCATCTATTGAGATAATCATGTGGTTTCTGATAGTTCTGTTGTTTGTATGATCAATAATGTTAATAGTTTTCCTAATGTTGAACCAGCCCTTCATTCCTGGTATGAATCCTACCTGATCATAATGTATTATTCTCATGATAACTTGCTGCATTCTTTTTGAGATATTGTTCTATAGTTTTCTTTCTGTGTTTTGACTCTTCTTGATTTTGTAATATAACCAAGGCATGGAGTCGCGAGAATATGGAACATGTAAACGTGAATAGATCCAGAAAAGGACACTTACGTTGTAAAAGAGTGAACAAGGATTTTGATGCTTGCTTTTGGTTGGGGCTTTGAAAAGGAGCCTAAGTTTGAACTTTCTTTGTAAACAGTGTGGAATGACAAAAGTTTTGAAGAACAGGATGACCTGATATGATCTGTGAATCAAGGGAATTATTGAATTTTTTTATATAAACTTCAACTTGTAACCTTATTTTAAAAATATTTTGATAATTTTATTTAACTACAATCATTTTCCTTTGAAGTGGTGTAAATCGTATTTTATTTATTTTTTCAAAGCACACAGAGTAGAAATTTTTAAGCGTTCCCAGCCTGCTCAATGAATGCCATGATATGCAAAAAGCTAATAATCCCTTTAATAAAGAATGTGTTGAAAGGGGAACAATGAGAGATAACATATTAGTCAGGGAACCACTAAAATGGTTCGAATAAGAAGTCCCAAGGACTTAACTATATGTGACCATCTCACTTTGGTTTTGCTTAGAACCTGCCATCATCAACTTTGGCAAGCTCAGATTTTCTGTGGCTTTAAAAGAAACAAGATAATTCTACAAAAACCTGGTACTGTAAAAAGTTGAGTTTGAAAAAGAATTGGTAGGGGTGATTCTGCAGTTCTTCTGTCATTTAAAAAACACTTTCATTGTATAAAATGATTATCATTGGTAAAGAATGCATGGTGCATGCATGCCACAGCTTAGAATCTTTTAATTTACTATTTCCCAGTTTTTTTTTAAGGTTTTTTTGGTCTACGCTCTCTTTAGACTCTAGGAGATGATAATCATTCTCCTTCCATGGGGATCCCACTCTTGTATTTTCAATTAGAAGAGAATATTTCTGCATGTCATTCTTGGTCAATGATGTTCACAAGCCAAACACTACCAAATCAAAATGTCTCCATCCTTACAAACTTTTCCATAAGGCCTTTAGATCTCAAAGAACAAACCCTGTTATTTTGACTATTCTCACAAAGTAGATGAGTCGCTTTCATTTCCACTCTGCAAGTGAAATTCTCTTTCAAATTTCAAATTGGTTCCATCCTCTCTTGCCCAGTAATTACTAGGCAGCATGATTCCAATGAATGAGTTGCAGGCACCCTCCTGCTCCCCAGATATATCACAGTTCCTTTGAAAATATGTATAAGATTATTAAAATTTCTGAAGGCAGCAAGCTCAAAAATGACTTAGGGAAAGAGATGAAGGAGATACACTGTCTATGCTCCATCCTGGGGCATCTATTCGTTACCTGAAACAGCATATGCAGTCTTCTGTGGAAATAAATTTGTAATCTACGTTATATATACTTAAATATATAAATACACACACACATACACTCACACACACACACACACATATATATATACATACATATATATATATATACATATATATATATATATGTATATATATATATTTCCTTTATAATGGAATTGAACTCTTGCAGGGAGTTAAATATAGGTAAGACATGATCTTCTCTGCAAACACTGTCTCAAACCATACTCGCCATCACCTGTAGAGGGCACCCAGAGGACTCATTGACTGCTGTTTTTGTTGAAGCGACCCTAAGGGTCTATGTTTATAGTACCCCATTAGTCTCCACTCATGTGTGATCCACTGGCTAAAATTCAAAAGTCTGCAGTAGTTTTATAGGAAAGTTATTTGCAAATAAAGCAAAGCAAGAGAAACAGATACTAAAAGTTTTCCTCAAAGTTGGAGACATATTCTTGTCCCTGGAAGATACAAGATCTATTAGGAGAGGAGAAAATAGACTCAGAATTTCACAGTACAAAAGAAATGAGGAAAATAGATAAAGAATACATGTGGCAAAGATGTATTATGTAACTGATTAGAAGAAATCATTTTTTTTCCTTTTATAAATTCTTCATGAAGTCCCCCTAACCTGGAATTATCTACTGGGCTCTGAGGGCCAGTCCCTTTGCTGTGCCTGTACCATACAACCTTATCTGGCTCAAGTAATCATGTTTCTTGAGGTTTCTTCTTAATTCAGATGTGTTTCCTGTTTCTATCTGTCTCTTTGTCCATGTTTGTTCTTATTCTGTTTCTGTTCTTATTCTTAATTGTCAGTAAAGAGTTGTTTTTCCTTGCTACGTTTTCTACTCTTCACCTTGTCTTCTTTTTTATAATTTTTATTTTCAGTTCCAAATTTTCTCTTTCTCCCCAACTTTTTTCCTACTCATTGAGAAGGCAAGAATTATTATACTCATTATACATGCAAAGACACCAAAACACATTTCACTTTAATCATGTTCTAAAACAAGAAAGAAAACTTTTTAAAGTGAAAAAAATATGCTGCCATTTGCCCTCGGATTTTATTAATTCTTTTGCTGGAAGAAGATGCCATTTTTTTGTCATGTGTTCTTTGGAATTTTCATGAATTATTATGTTGATCAAATCAGCCAAATCTTTCACATTCTAAAGTTTTTTTAAATAATATTGCATTTTGTGTGTATGATATTCTGTTTGTACTTTGCATCAACTCAAATATATCTTCCCAAATTTTATGAAATTATTCCCATTTTCATTTCTTAACAACACAGTATAATTCTATCAAAATCATTTACCATAACTGAGTCAGCTATTCTTTAGTTGATAGAGTTTCTTTCAGTTTCCATTTCTTTGCTATCACACAAATAGCTCCTAAAAATATGCATATATATATATATATACATATATGTATATATATGTATATATATATATATACATATATGTATATATATATATATATGTATGTACATATATATATATATATACATATATATATATGTCCTTTTTTTCTTTCTATCTCTTTGGGGCATAGATCTCTTAGTATTATTCCTGTTTGAAAGGGTATACAAAGTTTTGTAGTCCTTGGATACTTTGTCTTCTAATGTACCAGTCAATCCAATAGAGTGGTCAATGGGAAAAAGGGTGCGGGTATAGAGAAAGGTAAAAAATAATTTTTTTCATTCTAAGACTAACTTTTTTCTCTGTTGACCAAATACTTTTAGTTCTTGAAACTAGAGTCTTTTCCCACTCAGTTGACTCTTTGTTAAACTGAATTCACCAGTGGACTAGCATTTCTTTTATATATGGTCAAATAGAGGTCACTTGATCTTATCAACCATAAGATATTTCTCCTTTGTCATCTTCCATTCACCTAAAAGCCAAAAGTTCTATAATACTTTCCAACTTATTAAGGATTCATGCAAATGTTATGTAGAGATTATAGGAAATTTCCTTAAAATCTAATTTAGTCTTTTAATTGTCCAACTAATCATGGCAGAGGTGGAACCACAACCGTACACACATGCACTGACAAATACAATCAATGTTTAAATAAAATATATAGATACCTGAAATATAAACTCAGCCGATTGGATTGGAGAGAGATGGACAACTAATATCAGTAAATTCTTCAAAATCAGTAAAGTCTTCAAAAAAGACGACTTTTGCCCTGAGGATTGAATGACAGGCAAGCAACAAATATTTCTTACACAATTCCTATGGGCAAACCCTGGGGACAAATTGTAAGCAAAAAGAGAGTTCTTTCTCTCAAGGTGCTTACATTATAGTGGTGAAGAAAATAAACAAAAGAGAGGCAAGATATGGTTAAAAGAAACCTAAATGGAAGCATGATATTAAAGTCTGTTGCAAAACACAGGACAGAGGGAAATTAGACATGGCTATCTTGGGCCTTTCCTAAAATTAGAGATTTGGGGAGAAAATTCACCAATTTGAGAATGAGACCAGCATGACAACAGGAGTTTACAAAGTGAGAAGGTCACAAGGAACAATAGTCCAGGTTATGAAGGTTCAGGGGTCAATTCAGGATGATATACTAGCTGAACAATTGTTACAAAGTTTGGAAAAGTCAGAAACACAGCAAATATAGGTAAAAAGTTGGCCAGCCTAGACTGATTCTACTTAAATGGAGGACTCAACAGGAATTCTCTCATTATGAAAAGAGATCTGGCATGGAAAGATGATGTTACAGAGCAACCAGCATAAGAAGGTCATACAGACCAGTGAACATTCAAAGCTAAGAAGGATCTAGGTATTGAGAAGGAATAAAGTTTTAAGATGAAAGAGCAGCCAAATTGTTGTGGCAAAGTTGGAACACTTAACAAAACCAAGAGAGAAATTCAGTAATCTGAAATGTATCAGGATGGCATGCCAAGGGAAGAACACATCAATCACTTGTTGCCTACTTGTTGTCTAATACTTACCAATCGAAATATCAATCTAAATATGTGTATCCTATAGGGGAAATAGACAACCAAGGTTGCTAAACTAGTAGCCTTTAAAAATATTTCTTCTGGGGGTGGAGCCAAGAGTACAGAGTAGAAATATGCACCTACTCTAGCTCTCCCTCCATAGCCCACAAAATACGTGTAAAAAATGACTCTAAACAAATTCTAGAGGAGCATCAGACACAAAACAATAGTGAAAGATATTTCCAGCCCAAGGCAGCCTGTAAGGCTGGCAGAAATTGTACTGGGCTCAGAGAAGAGTTCAGTCCTTGGAGCACAGCCCAGTCTTGGCCATGTGGTATGAGCAGGTTTCTGAGGTGGAATCTCTGCAACAACTGAAGTCCCCAGATTACTGAATCTACAAAGCTAAAGACAGCTTAAAAGACCAGGGAGAAAGCACTCTGACCTGGGAGAGGAGGGAATGCAGTCTGGCTCCAATGGCCCCAGGGTTACAGCAGTAGCTGCAGCACAGTGTCAACTGTAAGAATCCGTGGGGGAATCAAGGAGCTGATCTGGATCTCAGCTCTGAGTGGCAGCCCTGGGGTGAGGAGGAGCATGTTGCTGTGGTGGAGATTCAGCCAGTTGTGGAGAGGGAACCCCACTTGTAGATTTAGGGCAGAAAAGTTATATCACACTGGTCTTGAGTGGAGCACAGCTCAACCTTGGCTGTGTTGAGTGAGAAGGGCTCAAGGGTGGAAAACCCAGCAGGGGTAGCACCTGCAGTTCCCAGACTGCTCAACCCACAAACACCAAGGACAATTTCATAGATCCTGGGCAGGAAAGCTTGTAGTATCTCCCAGACCAGAGTAAAGACTAGGAGAGGAGGAAACTCCTCTCCCTTCAATGTGCCACATTGGAGGAACTGAGAACTTACAGTTCCCCAGACTATACCCTTCTTTTGACAAAGGACTCACAAGTCAAGTAACTGACAGGGAAAATGACCAAAACAGGGAAAAAATAAAACTACAGAAGGTACATTCTTGGTGAACAAGTATTTTCTTCCATCCTTTCAGATGAAAAAGAACAGTGCTTACCCCAAGAGAAAGACATCAAAGTCAAGATATCTGCATCCAAAACATCCGGAATTAATATGCAATGGTCTAAGGCCATGGAAGAGCACAAAACGGATTTTGAAAATCAAGGAAGAGAGGTGGAGGAAAAGTTGGGAAGAGAAAAGAGAGAGATGCAAGAAAATCATGAAAAGCGAGTCAACAACTTGCTAAAGGAGACCCCCAAACACGCTGAAGAAAATAACCATTAAAAATTGGTTAACTCAATGAGCAAAAGAGGTTCAAAAAGCCAATGAGGAGAAGAATGCTTTAAAAAATAGAATTAGTCAAATGGAAAAGGAAGTTCAATAGGTCACTGAAGAAAATAGTTCTTTAGAAATTAGAATGGAACAGATGGAAACTAATGACTTTATGAGAAAGCAAGAAATTATAAAACAAAACTAAAAGAATGAAAAAAATAGAAGACAATGTAAAATATCTCACTGGCAAAACAACTAACCTGGAAAATATAACCAGGAGAGATAATTTAAAAATTATGGAATTACCTGAAAGTCATGATCAAAAGAAGAGCCTAAACATCATCTTTCATGAAATTATCAAGGACAATGGCCTTGATATTCTAGATCCAGAGGGCAAAATAAGTATTGAAATAATCCACCAATCACCTCCTGAAAGAGATCCGAGAAGTGAAACTCCTAGGAATATTGTAGCCACATAGAAACAATTTGAATATTGTGGAAATATAATTGTGGAAACATAACACAACATCTAGCATTTGCTACATTAAAGGATCAAAGTGATTGAAATAAGTTATTCCAGAAGTCAAAGGAACTATGATTAAAATCAAGAATCACCGAGTCAGCAAAACTGAGTACAATACCTCAGGGGAAAAGTGGTCATTCAATGAAATTGAGGACTTTCAAGCATTCTTGATGAAAAGACCAGAGTTAAATAGAAAATTTGTCTTTCAAACACAAGAATTAAGAGAAGCATGAAGAGGAAAAAAGGAAAGAAATCATAAGGGACTGATTAAAGTTCCTACATGGGAAGATAATATTTGTAATTCTTGAAACTTTTCTCAGTATTTAGGTAGTTGGAGAGATTATACACATACACAAACACACACATACAGAGGAACACAGGCTGAGTTGAATAGGAAGGGATGGTATTTAAAAAATAAAATTAAGCAGTGAGAGAGGAATATATTGGGAAGAGAAAGAGAGAAATGGAATGGGGCAAATTTTCTCTTATAAAAGAGGCAATAAAACGTTTGTCAGGAGGGCAGAATCAAGATGGCAGAGTGAGAGCTACTATTCACTTAAGCTGTTAGACAAACTCCTTTAGATACTTCTAAAAAAAACTGACCAAATTTTGGAGGTCCAGAATCCAATAGGAGACAGACTGTGGGAGATTCAGACTAGGACAGAGTGGAAAGTTGATGGGAAGAATCTGTTCCACGGGAATGGAAGAGCCTACATCATATAGCACAGTGGGTCCCACTGCAAGACAATGAGGCAGGGAAACCCCAAGGCAGCCTGAAGCAGCAGGAACCTGGCAGCATGGCAAGATAGCAGCTCAGGGCAAAGTTCAACTGGAACTCAGCTAGGTAGATCCCTGGAAGCAGAACCAGGTATCTGCAGCAACTGCACCCAAGACTTTCACCCCACATATTAAAGGTTTATAAATCACTTACTCAAACTTCCCAGAGCCAAACTTCCCAGAGGCAGAGTGATCAGTAAATGCTCACCCTCACCCCTTGCTTCCCTTGAAAGAACCATAAATTATTTCCCCAGAAAAATCCTGGATCAGTGGAATCAGCAGAAGGGGTAAATAGTCTCATAGTACATGAGGCTAAGGAAACTGCTAAGGAATATTCCTCTTACTGTGGTAGATGTAGTCTGGGAGAAGAGGAGGCCCAGAGTGGTTGGAGTCCCACAATCACCTACACCAGGAGTCCAGGCTTGCAGGAGTAATTCAGTATAACCTTTCAAACAATGACATGGACATTCAATGAAATAAGGGATTTCCAGACCTTCCTGATAAAATGACCAGAACTCAATAGAAAATTTGATCTCCAAACGTAGGTCTCAAGAAAGGCATAAAAAATTAAATGAGGAAAAAGAAAACTTTTTACTCAATTTGAGCAATCTCCTTACCTTTTTATAAGGAAATATGATACTTGTTAATCTTGAGAATTGTATATCTATTATGAAATATAAAAGGTATATACAGAGATAGAGGGAATGGGTATAATGTAGTTTATGTGATGATAAAAATGTGATTCAAGCATGGGAAGGGACTGTAACAGGAGAGGCAAAAACCAATAAGTAGAAAATGGTAAATTGCATCACAGGAAGAAGCATAAAATTATATTACAGTAGAGGTAAAGAGGGGAGGGAGATGAGCATTGTTTGAGAGGTACTCTCATCTGATTTGGTTCAAGGAGTGAATAACAAACTTAATTAAGTATATAATTAGAACAACTCTATAAGCAGTAAGAGGGGAAGGGGGAAAGAAAGGGGAAGAGAGGCTAAAAGGGAGTAAAGAAGTAGTAAGGGTAAAGGGCAGTAAATGGAAAGGAGACTGAAAGGGAAGGAAAGACTGCGGGAGGTGGTGGTAAAAAAAAATATAGCTCTATTTTGGAGGGGAAGGGAGAAGGGATAACTAAAAGCACAAACAGTGGGAAAGAGGATAGAGGGAAAGACAAATAGTAATTATAACTGTGAATGTGAATGGGACGAAATCTCACATAAAAAGAAGGTAGGTTGCAGAATGAATTTATAGTCATAATTCAACAACATGTTTACAAGAAAGACATTTGAAATGGGAAGATACACACAGGGTAAGGGTAAAAGGTTGGAGCAGAATAAATTGTGCTTCTGCTGATGTAAGAAAAGCAGGGGTAGCAATCCTAATCTCAAACAAAGCTAAAGCAGAAATAGAGGTAATCAAAAGAGATAAGGAAGAGAACTATATCCTGCTAAAAGGCACCATAGGAAATTGTTGGGGTAACGGCCAGCTCAGTGAAGAGACCTCCGACCAGCGGGACGTCTCGAATCTCAGGCACGCCGTGATGAGGTGGGAGACAGAGTAGTAACAAGCTCCATTTATTATTAGCAAGTACAAGCCTTATATACTGTTTACTCAGAAGTTCCAAACTTGAGGCAAGCTAGTGATAACATTTACTTTTACCATCCTCCTTAAGATACAGATACCAGTCCTCATGACTGCCTTGGAATGTCTTATCAAGTTTATGCCTTAGGGCTATTGTGTAGAGTTCCGGAGGGCCGAACCAACAACCTTTACTCCATTTGCACAGTCGAGAGGGCTTACAGGCCATCATGTGCTCCTGAAACCGTTGTGGACTTCTATGGTTCCCTACAATTCCCCGTTTTTGTTTTGATGATGTGATCTCCAAGATCGTAATCGGAGAACAGCCAAGCCTTCATTAAAGACACGGAAAAATAATCGAAAGATGAATGGCAAAAGTAAGAGCATCAAAATCAATACTATAGCCGCAGTTATAAGCACACTAACAATATCATAAAAAAATACTTGGAACTGATAAATTTTTTAAAAACTCAATAATATTTTGAGCAGTTTTATCTGGGGTAAGATCCTGATCAGCAGCATTTAAATGTGTGGGGAAATATCATACAAGGCATTGATATCTAGAGTAACATTGGGATTATCAATCACTCCATTCAAATGATTACGAATCCATTCCCAATTATACTGACTCTCATTGTACAATGCATTGGTAAC
Organism: Potorous gilbertii; assembly: GCA_028658325.1. Taxonomy (NCBI): domain Eukaryota; kingdom Metazoa; phylum Chordata; class Mammalia; order Diprotodontia; family Potoroidae; genus Potorous; species Potorous gilbertii. The sequence continues at coordinate 623,838,759 of CM053769.1, read as the reverse complement.
ACATGCATGAGAATAACGATAATCACACACCAATCTCTGCCTAAATTCCACAATATCCGATTCATCTCCAACTGCCACAATGGCATCCCGGAGTACTTTTAACATAGTATAAAATTCCTGATCAATTTGCCTTTGTTCTTGAAATCCCATGGACACATTCCTTGCTAATTCATTCAAGAAATTTGCTTTTATAATTTCATTTTGAGCATTAGAAACTGACATAGAAATTGATATAGAAGAGCTAATTAATATAATAAGTAAAGTAACACCTAAAATCACACAACTGAAACGTCTTTTTACTCTCTGAACTGATACAGCATTAATCTGCTCCTCTATTTCATAAACTACATGATCTGCATGAAATTGATACCACCCTTTTGTTTTTACAGGGACTAAAGCCAACAGTGGTCGTGTTCTAATGAATACTATACCGGAGGCTTTGTAATCTATACACTCAGAGATCTTACAACTGAAACATGTAATGTTATAAGTGTCTTCATTAGCTCCTTGCAGGGTACCTTTAACATTTTGTTTTACAATTATGATATTAGTCCTTCATCCCCACATGAATGCATATTGTCCTCCCAAACAAATCCTAGCTGACAAGGTTTCATTATTAAAAGGAAGAGTATGTCCATTATTAACTACATAAGAAAATTTAGTAGGACCACCAATAACAGCAGCAATTTTCCATATACCAGGGATTATTTGTCCCGTATTTGTGATCCACTGTGGTGATGGGAAGCCCTGGATATAAGTCTCATTTTTTACGGTGATGTTGTGAAAGACTGCAAGACTGTGATGTTGTCCACTTGAATAGTTTCCCTTCCTGCAGTACTGCAGTCAATAACAGATGGGTATCTTTTGGCCCTTTTTGTGGTGGTGTATGAAGGCCCTGACACCCTGGTCTTGTTAACATTCTAGCCTTCTTAATTGTCCATTTTATGCTGTCAAGTCCCCAAGTGTCTAATTTAACCCAATATCCATCATAAATGTACATTCCATAATGTGTACCATATGTTATAGGCTTCACTGTGACACAAGGAAAAATAGGAGTAACATTTTTTACTTTAAGACATATGGGTGCTCTATAAGCAAGTCCTGTAAAATTAAATGCAACCTTTTGAATGCTAGGAAGTGGATTAGAAAATTTCTTAGGAAAGAACTTAGATAAATTTCCCTGTAATATAGGCTCCGGGATTTTTTTTCCCCCACATAACTACCCATACCCATGGTGGTTCAGGTACATAGGCCCATCTTTGTACTTCAGTTTCCAAAGGTACAGGGACCCCTTGAATGCCTTTAGACTGTAAGGTAAGAATAGTTAGCAAGAAGATAAATTGCTTCATTTCCATTTTATGTGCCTTCCTCTTTGCTCTCCTCCTTCTTGATGGCCTCCTTCTCCCTCATTTCTGCTTTTCTGTCAATGACAATTCTTGTAGCCCTTTCAGGAATCCATTGTTCTCCATTATCTGTGGAAACAGAAAGAAACCCAGGCCCCCTGGTTATGACCATATCGGTCCCTTGTCATGTTACCTTCTTTATCTTTCCACATGACTCTATCTTGTGATAAGGAGAGATGTTTGGAAAGCCTCATTTGTTTTTTAGTCATACCCCCAATCTGATATTTCATTGTGGGGGAGACACTGGTAGAATCAAATTTTAAATAATTTATGGTATAGAGTGCTGTAATTAATCTGTTTACATTACTCACATCTCCCCCTTCTTATTTTTGCAGAAACGTTTTGAGAGTATGTTTTCTCTGAAAAAGACAAACCTGGCATGGAGGTTAGGCAAAGATCAAACAGGCACAAAAGGAATATAAATAAAAGACAATTTCCCTGGCATAACAGACAACAAGGAAGGCCAATCTAGGCCAAGGGCAACAGATTTGAATGAACATATTTGAATATTCCCAGATTAAGTAGGAAGATTCTAGAAGACCTGACTACAAATTTGAGTATGAAAAGCCAGGTTAAGTGGCAAGATTATCATAGACAAGATAGCTCATAAGTTACCATTCTTCATTAGCATAACTGTACTGTCTTAAACAAAAGAGATTTCAAACTTAAACTTTACACAACTGAATAGATGTACATCATTGTTTCACAGGCTAGTTTCTCCTTCTCTGATTACATTTACTCTGGAAGAAAAACTTTTTAGAAATTAAATTGTTAATAAATTCAAACACTAAATTTAACTTTTGCTTAGGCCAAGAAATGACTAAAAATTCAGATGAAAACAGCAAGATCTTTTCTGCTTTATAGATCATTGTATATTAATTTATCAATACATTGTCTTAAAAATGAACATTTAAAACTGTTTAAAATGTGTCCTGATCTTAACAGTCACTAAACTTTTATAAAGAAAATTAGTTGAAAACCTTTAAAATGATAGCTCTCTTTTTACTTTGAAACAAAAATAAACCTTTAAAATTAAAATCCATTAAAACGTAGTTGGTATGAAAATGTCCTTAAGTTATATGAATGCCCAAAGTATTAGAACAAACCCAATTCTTAATTATCACAGAATTCCTAGATAACACAAAATGCCTTAGTCAAAAAGGTGCAATATATACTCTCACATTGATAACAGTAAGAGACTGGTTAAAGAAAAACACTACTGCTTATAAAATTCTTTTAAATATGAGTCTTAGGTGAGTTTACTTAGATTGAGGATCACATATTTTGTTGGTCACTTACTATTGATCATAGAAATTTTCCATGTAGAAAGAGAAATCAGGAACATGTGATATAGCAAATATGACAGGATAAAACATCCTTGACTTTTTTTGAATTCAGATAAGAATAAAATTCTCCAATTATGTAGTATCTGTTTCATAGCCAGACTCAAGAATAGTTAGGTGGGAAACATTCCCTTGGAACAACTTGTGGTATTTCTCTCAGATACTGATTGCAAACAACCACACCCAATTCAAACTCAAAACAAAAATACTTATGGAATCAAATGTCTTTCACCTTAAACAGCAAAGTTCACTAATCAGCTCAGAGTCAGATAGTCATTCCTATTCTCATGGAGTTACAGTAAGCAGGACTCATATGCATAAGGGAATCCCATTAAAATCTTTCCTTTCCAAGTTTAAAACTTGTCCAGATGTAAAATCCAATTGCCAAAGATCCTCTCCATTTATTACAACTTCAGAGCAAGTCCTATTAATTGTTCATAATTTGCATAAGCTAATCAAGTTTCTTTCTCAGGGTGGATGACTGTACCTATAGGGACTGTACCTAGAGGCCTTAGCAATTTTACAAAATCAAAGAGATTGGTACCTTACCCAAACCTGCCAACCCCCAAGCATACAGGAGGTCTGCTCTGAATAGGCACATCTAAATAAAGTTTTCATTCAATTCCTTTCTTTCTACATACAGTAATCAGTTAACAATTTAAGGTTTAGCATTAAAACAATAACTCCAAATAACTTAATCTTACAACTTTGAAAATGACAGCCAAAGTATTTTAACTGAAACTTCTTTAACAGGCAAAAGTGAAAATACTTGGTTTTCTAAATGACAATTATAAAAACCAAAACACTATTAAAAGACAAGGTTAGCAGGACTGATAAAATTTAAAATAACATAACTGGTTTTACATAATTTTCCCAACATCTTTTAGTTTCAACAAAATTAAGATTAGAAATTGGTTTCTCTAACACTGTTTCTGGATTGCAGGGGTTAGTCAATTTTTACAATACAAGACTATAACATTTTAGAAGGACAACAGTAACACAAATAGTGAATCTCAGGTATCATTAATTACATTTCCAAACCGTCACATATAAATATTAATATAAGATTGGGCTTACTAAATGTAGGGGCTGGTTGACTTGTGATCTCATACAGCTGTGACCCAACCCCTACCCTCGGAAGGGTAAATTAAATTCCCTACCATTGTTTACCATTCTCTTCCCTCGATCTAATCTGGGAGGATGAGTTACAATTCACTGTAGTCCTAGCAGAATGATGAGTTGGGATTGCAGAGCAAGAAAAAAATCTTAAGTGTTTTAACCTTTCCAGAAGTAAATTTTACTTCTATGTCCACTTCTTAAAAACTTCTTTGAAAGAGAGAGCTTTTGAATCTATCAGCTGAAGTGAGGGAGACTTCTGGACAGTTATCCAGGGGAGCCAAGTCTGCTCCTTTCTACTGGAGAGTTCAAAAGCTTTATCTCTGCTGAGGTGTCTCTTTTAGATCTATACATTTTTCCAATTTGCCTTAGTGCCAAATAGTATAGCAAATCCTGATCTGTTTTAAACATCCAATTAGGAGTGACATGTTTCACTTACAATATGACCAGAATAACTGCTTTTTGGTTATTTCCCATTGTACAAAAAACTTCTCTTTTAGGTGAGGTATGAGATAATGAAAATACTAATCAGCCTACCTCTAATATGAGGGAAAAGTTTCCCTGACCTCTTGTCTTTCTCCCTACTTTCACAACCTGGCCAGGGTTAGAAGGTAGAAAGAGAGGGATAGTTTTACCAACAACTTTCCAGCAATTTCTAAAACTTTTATGTTTTCCTTAAAACTGCACATACATAATTTCAATATCTAAAACTGCCTTTAGCAATATAAGATTCGTTTCTCTCTTTCTCTCATACTCTTCCCTGATGTTGCAGTTTTCAGAGAGAAGGGACAAAGGTGAGGCAAAGAGAGAAAACATGGGAAAGAGATTAACACAGAAACACACTCAGACAGAACATAGAGACAGAATACATATACAGACAAAAAAGAATTCAAAAACTGAGAAAATATTGTCAGAAATCCTCTGCACAAATTAGACCTATGACTTGATTTCTTTTACTTTGTTACAAACATACTTTGTGATATTCAAATTTCCACATTAAGTAATCACCTTCAAGAGTGATTTTATCTAAATTACACCAATCAGTGGGGCATAGGGCTGTTTGAGAAATGCTGTCTAGAAGAGACTGAATGTAAGGATACTTGGTCCATAATTGATTGCCCCTTGTTTTAATTCCTTTAAAAAATTATATTCTGGAGAGGTGAATTCTCTTGCAACTCCTCCTGGGTTAATGGGTTTTGGGGTTTGTGTGCCTGAGGAATTTCGAGAGGAAATTTGTGCCACAAATCACCTCTTCTCTGCCAAACATAGTGGGTTGGACAATCCTGTCTTTATAAGATTATATATCAAAAAACTATCCACAGGGATTTCCTCGGGATTTTCTCTATGAAATTCAGTAACCTGTTCTCCAACCAGTTTCCAAGAATCAATATCACAAGAAGGATTTTAGCAAGCCAAGGAGATGCCTTGTATGCTGTCTCTAGGAACATTTTAATTTGAGAAGGGCAAACTGAGCAACCCTGTTTCTTTAGCATTTTGTAAATAAGCCTTGCATAGGATTCCTTTTCTTCAGTTTCTGCTTTCTGCCCCATGATAAGAAAATTTATACTTATCTCTCCGAAGTTTTCTTTCTCCTCCGGGAGTGCTGCCTGGAGACTTCTCTTCTCTAGGAAGCTGTGTACAATGAACGCCCTCTGTCTTGGTCCGGAATTGTGGGTGAGACTCCCGCTGAGTCCAAAAGATCCCCTCGAATCCTATGTCTTCCCTTCTCTCGACTCCAGAAGGGGCTCCACAAATGGGCGTTAATTGGTGGGGTAACGGCCGGCTCAGTGAAGAGACCCCGGACCAGCAGGATGTCGGGAATCTCAGGCACGCAGTGATTAGGCAGGAATCAGAGATGTAGCAAGCTCCGTTTATTATTAGCAAGTACAAGCCTTATACACTGTTCACTCATAGGTTCCATACTTGCGGCAAGCTAGTGATAAAATTTACTTTTACCATTCCTCCGTAAGATACAGATACCAGTCTTCATGACTGGCTTGGAATGTCTTATCAAGTTTATACCTTAGGGCTATAAGAGTTCCAGAGGGCCTAACCAACAACCTTTGCTCCATTTGCACAATCGAGAGGGCTTATAAGGCCATCTTGTGCTCCTGAAACCGTTGTGGACCTCTACAGTTCCCTACAGGAAATAAAGTAATATCATTACTCAGCACATATGCTCCAAGTGATATAGTATCCAGAATCTAGGAGGAGAAGTTAATGAAGTTACAGGAAGAAATAGAGAGCAAACCTCTACTAGTGGGGGACTTCAACCTTCCCCTCTCTGAACTTGATAAACCTAACTGTAAAATAAACAAGAAAGAATTTAAGCAGGTAAATAAAATTCTGGATAATGTAAATATGATAGACCGCCAGAGAAAATTCAGTGGTGATAGGAAGGAATATATATTTTTGTCAGAAGTACATGGCACATATACAAAAGCTGACCATGTACTAGGGCACAAAAATCTCACAATCCAGTGCAGACAGGCAGAGATAGTCAATGCATCCTTCTCATAACATGTCAAAAAAATCATATATAAAAAAGGCCATGGAAAGATAGACTAAAAATTAATTGGAAACGAAATAATCTAATCCTAAAGAAGGAGTAGTTTAAACAATAATCATAGAAACAATCAACTACTTCGTTCACAGCAATGAAACAATCTACAAAATCGTGGGGGATACTGCAAAAGCAGTTCTTATGGGAAGGTACATATCTTTGAATGCCTACATAAATAAAGTAGAAAAAGAGGAGAACAATAACTTGGGCATGCAGCTGAAAGAGCTTGAAAAAGAACAAATTGAAAATCCCCAAATAAATGTCAAATTAGAAATACTGAAAAGCAAAGGAGAGATTAATAAAATTGAAATTAGGCAAACTATTGAACTAATAAATAAAACAAAGAGTTAGTTTTATTAAAAAAACAATAAAATTGATAAACAGTTGTTCAATTTGATTAAAATAATGAAAGAAGAAAACCAAATTACCAATATCAAAAACAGAAGGGTTGAATTCACCTCCAGTGAGGAGGAAATGAAAACAATAATTAGAAATTGTTATGCCCAAATTTAAGCCCAGAAATTTGACAATCTAAATGAAATGGATGATTATTTTAAAAATATACCTATACATTGCCTAGACTATTAGAAGAGGAAGTTAAATACTTAAATAACCTCATCTCACAAAAAGAAATTGAACAAACCATCAATGAACTCACCAGGAAAAAATGTCCAGGGTCAGATGGATTAACAAGTGAATTCTATCAAACATTTAAAGAACAGTTAATTCAATACTATATGGACTACTTGGAACAATTGGGGAAGATGGAGTCTTTTCAAATTCTTTTTATGACACAAATATGGTTTTAATACCTAAACTAGGCAGAGACAAAACAGAGAAAAAATTTTAGACCAATTTCTCTAATGTATACAAATACTAAAATTTTAAATAAAATTTTACCAAAAAGAATACTGCAATTTATTATGATAATAGTACATTATGATCAGGTAGGATTCATATCAGGAATGCAGGGCTGGTTCAATATTAGAAAAACTATTAGCATTATTGATCACATCAACACCAAACCTCACAGAAACCACATGATTATCTATAGTCATCTCAATAGATGCAGAAAAATCTTTTGACAAAATACAATATGCATTCCTATTAAAAAACACTGGACAGCATAGGAATAAAGGGAACTTTCCATAAAACAATAAGCAGTATCTATCTAAAACCTTCACATATCATTATATGCAATAGAGATAAACTACACACATTTCCAGTGAAATCAGGGGAGCAAGGAGGATGTCCATTATCACCAGTATTATTCAATATGGTACTAGAAATATAAGCTGCAGCAATAAGAGAAGAAAAAAAGAATCGAGGGAATTTGAGTAGGGAAAGAAGAAACTAAATTATCACTCTTTGCAGATGATATGATGACATGGTTTTTAAATACCAGAGATTCAAGTAAAAAAAACTACTTGAAATAATAAAAAACTTGGGCAAAGTTGCAGGTCACAAAATAAACCCATACAAATCTTCTGCATTATTACATATTACTAACGAAGCCCAAAAGTTAGAGATAGAAAGAGAAATCCCATTCAAAGCAAGGATCTACACCACAAAATATTTGGGAGTTTACCTGCCAAAACAAACCCAGGGACTCTGTGAACACAATTACAAGACGCTTTTCACACAAATGAAGTCAAATCTAAGGAAGTGGAAAAAAATCAGTTGCTCATGGGTATCCTGAGTCAATGTACTAAAAATGACAACTCTACCTAAGTTAGTTTACTTATTCAGTGCTACATCAATCAAACTGTTTCATAATTACTTTCTAGAGCTGGAAAAGATACCATCAAAGTTCACGCAGAAGAAGAAAAGGTCCAAAATATCAAGGGAACTAAGAAAAGAAATTCTAGGAAAGCTGACCTAGCTTTACGAGATATCAAATTGTATTATAAAGCAGGAATTTTCAAATCCACTTGTTGCTGGCTAAGAAACAGAGGGCAGAAAAGTGGAATGTGCTAGGTACTCAAGAGATAGAAGGCAATGAATGTAGCAATCTACAGTTTGATAAACCCAAGGATCCCAGTTTCTGGGATAAGAACTCATTGTTTGACAAAAATTTCTGGGAAAACTCAATGAAAGTGGTGGAAACTAGGCATAGACCAATGCCTGACACCATTCACAAGAATAAAGTCCAAATGGATACATGATCTAGGTATAAAGATTGATACTGTAAACAAATTAGTGGAGCAAGAAATAGTGTATTTTTCAGATTTATGGAGAAGGGAAACATTTTTGACTAAAGAAGAGATAGGAAGCATTGTGAAGTTTAAAATGGATAATTTTGAATACATTAAACTGAAAAGATTTTGCGCAACCAAATCCAATGCAGCCAAGATTCAAGGACAAGCAGAAAACTGGAAAAGAATTCTTGTGACTATTGTCCATGATAAAGGCTTCATTTCTTTTTTTTTCCCCACAATCACTTTATTTTATCTTTTTAATTTTTTTAAATAAATTTTTTTATTTAACATTTTACATCCATTTTCACAAAATTTTGGGTTCCAAATTTTCTTCCCATTTATCCTCTCCTCCACCCAATACACTGAGCATTCTAATTTTCCCTATCAGCAATCTGACCCCTCTTCCATAATCCCTAACTTACCTTGTCCCCATCTTCTCTTTTCTCCTGTAGGGCTAGATAACTTTCTATTTCCCATTACCTGTATTTCTTATTTCCTAGTAGCAAGAACAATATTCAACAGTAGTTCCTAAAACTCTGAGTTCCAACTTCTCTCCATTCCTCCCTCCCCACCCATTCCCTTTGGGAAGGCAAGCAATTCAATATAGGTCATATCTGTGTAGTTTTGCAAAGGACTTCCACAATAGTCGTGTTGTGTAAGACTAACTATATTTCCCTCCATCCGATCCTGCCCCGCCATTGCTTCTAATCTCTCTTTTGATCCTGTCCTTCCCCAAGAGGGTTGATTTCAAATTGCTCCCTCCTCCCATTGCCCTCCCTTCTATCAGCCCCCCACCCTGCTTATCCCCTTCTCCCCCACGTTCCTGTATTGTAAAATAGGTTTTCATACCAAAAGGAGTGTGCATTTTATTCCTTCCTTTAGTCGAATGTGATGAGAGTAAATTTCATGGTTTTCTCTTAGCTCCTCTCTTTTTCCCTCCACTAAAAAGTATCCTGCCTGCCTCTTCTATGAGAGATGATTTACCCTATTCCATTTCTCCCTCTCTCCTCCCAATACATTTCTCTTTCACTGTTTACCTTAATTTTTTAAAGATATGATCCCATCCTATTCAATTCACTCTTCACTCTCTGTCTCTGTGTGTGAGTGCACACGCATGCACACGCTCGTGTGTGTGTGTGTGTGTGTGTGTGTAATCCCACCGACTACCCAGATACTGAAAAGTTTCAAGAGTTACAAATGTTGTCTTTCCATGTAGGAATGTAAAATGTTCAACTTTGGTAAGTCCCTTATGACCTCTCTTTGCTGTTTACTTTTTCATGGTTCTTCTCATTCTTGTATTTGAAAGTCAGATTTTATTTTCAGCTCTGGTCTTTTCATCAAGAATGCTTGAAACTCCTTGATTTCACTGAAAGACCATTTCCCCCCCTGAAGTATCATACTCATTTTGGCTGGGTAGGTGATTCTTGGTTTTATTCTTAGTTCCTTTGACTTCTGGAACATCCTATTCCACGCTCTTTGATCCCTTAAGGTAGAAGCTGCTAGATCTTGTGTTATCCTGATTGTATTTACATAATACTAGAATTGTTTCTTTCTAGCTGCTTGAAATGTTTTCTCCTTAACCTGAGAACTCTGGAATTTGGCCACAGTGTTCCTAGGAGTTTTTGGATTTCTTTCAGGAGGTGATTGGTGGATTCTTCCAATATTTATTATGCCCCCTGGTTCTAGAATATCAGGGCAGTTTTCCTTGTTAATTTCATGAAAAATGATGTCTAGGCTCTTTTTTTGATCATGGCTTTCAGGTAGTCCCATAATTTTTAAATTGTCTCTCCTGGATCTATTTTCCAGGTCAGTTGTTTTTCCAATGAGATATTTCACATTCTCTTCCATTTTGTCATTCTTTTGGTTTTGTTTTGTCGTTTCTTGGTTTGTCCTAAAGTCATTACCCTCCATCTGTTCCATTCTAATTTTGAAAGAACTATTTTCTTCAGTGACCTTTTGAACCTCCTTTTCCTTTTGGGTAATTCTGCTTTTGAAAGCATTCTTCTCCTCATTGGCTTTTTGAACCTCTATTGCCAGTTGAGTTAGCCTATTTTTCAAGGTGTTATTATCTTCAGCATTTTTTTGGGCCTCCTTTATATAAGGTATTGACCCATTTTTCATACTTTTCTTGCATTTCTCTCGTTTCTCTTCCCAGTTTTTCCTCCACCTGTCTGACTTGATTTTCAAAATCCTTTTTGAGCTCTTCAATGGGCTGAGCCCATTGAATATTTATTTTGGATGTTTGGGATACCGAATCCTTGACTTCTATATCTTTCCCTGATGGTGAGCATTGTTCTTACTCTTCTGAAAGAAAAGGAGGAAATATCTGTTCATCAAGAAAGTATCCTTTTATGGTCTTACTTTTTTTCCCTTTTCTGGGCATTTTTTCCAGCCAGTTACTTGACTTCTGAGATTCCTTTCCACACCTGCCTCGCCCCCAGATCTGCCCAGCAAGCGCTTGGGGTCTGAGATTCAAATGCTGCTTCCCAGTCTCATGGCTTTCAGTGGGGGTGGGGCTGCTATTCAATGTAAGATTAAATTCAGGTGCTCAGGGCGGGGCAGGGCCATAGCACAAGGCTCCTCAGGGCATTTACTTTGAGACCTTCAACCATGGACCTGGCCTCCTGCCTGCTTTGGGAGCTCTTGTCAGCTGCTGCCTCCCAGGGGGCCCCAGTTATGGAGACACCCTGCTCCCCTCTCAGCCAGCCAAACAGGCCCTCTCACTGATCTTAACGCCCTTAGCTGGAGTGAACCACGTGGCTGGTGGAGATTCCATTCTGGAAGCCCACCTAGATCCGCTCCTCCCAGGGCCACGTGGTCAGGCCAGGGCTGTGCTCAGTTCTGGGTCCGGTACGTGACGGATCCCCGGTGACGGTTTTTCTGGTCTTTCTGGAACAGAAATCTCCTGCACTCCATTGTTCTGGGGCTTCCTCTGCTCCAGAACTTGTTGGGAGTTCCACCTTACAGGTATTTTATAGGCTGTGGGTTCGGGAGCTTGGTATGTGTGTCTTTCTACTCCACCATCTTGGTTTCTCCTAAAGGCCTTATTTCTAAAATATATAGAGAACTCATTCAAGTTTACAAGAATACAAGTCATTCCTCATTTGATAAATGGTCAAAGGTTATGAACAGGTGGTTTTCGGAGGAAGAAATTAAAGATATTTATAGTCATATGGAAAAATGCTCTAAATCACTACTGATCAGAGAGATGCAAATCAAAACAACTCTGAAGTACCGCATCACAGCTGCTAAATTGGCTAACATGACAGAAAAAGAAGACGATAAATGTTGGAGAGGATGTGGGAGAGTTGGAACACCGATTCATTGTTGGTGGAGCTGTGAGCTGATCCAGTCGTTCTGGAGAGCATTTTTTAACTATGCCCAAAGGGTTACAAAAATATGCATACCCTTTGACCCAGTAATATGGCCTCTAGAACTGTATCTCCAAGAGATGATAAAAATTGGAAAGGGGGTCCCACATGTTCAAAAATATTTATAGCAGCAGTCTTTGTGGTGGATAAAAACTGGAAATCAAGAGGGTGCTTATCAATTGGGAAATGGTTGAATAAATTATGGTATATAAATGTAATGGAATACTATTGGGCTATAAAAAATGATGGTCAGGAAGACTGCAGAGCGGACTGGAAAGACTTATATCATCTCATGCTGAGCGAAAGGAGTAGAACTAGGAAAACTTTGTGCACAGCAATGACCCCAGTGTGTGAGAGATTTTTTCTGGTAGACTTGGAACTTCATGGCAATGCAAGAACTTAAAAAATTCCCAATGATCTTTTAAGGCAAAATACCTTCCACATCCTGAGAAAGAACTATTGAACTCAATAGCAGAATGTAGCAGATCATTTTCTTCTGTACTACATTTTGGTTTATTATATGATTTCTTCCATTCATTTTAATTCTTCTACACAGCATGACTATACTGAAAAGGTATTTAATAGAAATGTATATGTAGAACTTATATAAAATTGTATGCTATCTTGGGGAGGGAGGGGGGAAGCAGGGGGTAAGGAGGAGAAAAAAATCTAAGTCATATGGTAGCCATTGTAGAACACCAAAAATAAATGAATTCAATAAAAAATAGAATCATGAATCTACACCCAGCCTGTCCTTTTCATAAACTGAGACCAACCACTGAACATTGCTGATAAATCTAAAGTACACACTCCTCTCTACTTTTCAAAGCTCTCATCATCCTCCTTTGTCCAAAAATGTTAATCAATTTGGGGTGGAATTGAAGTGGGAGGGAGGAAACTTGAGCAAGTCTGTACCCTTTATCCAATTGCCTTCCCCCCTCCACTGCTCCATTTTCTGAAAAGAATCTGAAGGGGTGGATAGAATACATAGAATTTTGGGCCTGGGTTCAGAAACACAAATTTAAATCTTGTCTCATATACTTACAGGCTATGTGACTCTGGCTAAGTTATTTAACAATTGTTTGCCTCAGTGCCTTCAAGTGATGTAAAATAATACCATCTACCTCACAGTGTAAGGATCAAATACAATAATATCTGTAAAAAGTACTTAGCAAAGTATCTGACACGTTATAAGTAAAATATAAATGCTTATTCCTTTTCCCTCCATTCTCTTCCAACCTTCTCACCCCACCTCATGAAGCAATATCATTTCTCCATTTCAAAGACTTTTCACCTAGTTTATGTTTTTATCCTAAAGACTGTGTGCATATAACATTACTTCAGCACAATGTCCTTTGTAACTTTGATAACTATTTTAATACACTGAGTTTCCATCATAATCTTGTGTTTTTGATTTTATGCATCACTAAACATTATTCTAGAAAGAACTCCAGAGATTTCATGATGAGACTGTCAATAGGATACATATGTGCCAGGCATCACACACACACACACACACACACACACACACACACATATACACACACACACTGGCACCCCTCCACACAGACACACACCACAAGAACTTTAGGAAGCCTTCTTCTCAAACCTAAGGTTGATTTATTTATCGAGACAGCTTTTCTGATTCAGTTTAAGGTATCAAGGGTAAAATGAAGGGGCACTGTCTGTGCACATGCTTACACTATTTAAACTAAATCTGTGTGTTAAAGCAGTTCAGATAAAGACTCAGTATTTCATTCTCCAGAATTTCTTCTATCAGTCACAAGAGGGAATTTCATCATGTTTTTACTTGCCTACCAATTCTATCAGAGAACACCTGAGTATATAGTGAATATTTTCATTTGAATTATGAAGGGTTTTGAACCTTAAAGGCAAAGACAAGACTGGCAGAAAGGAAAGAGGGAGGGGAAATGGAGAAGTGAAAACATGGCAGAACTTATTGATTAATGAGTAAGCAGAGAGAATAAAGATTGATTATAGTGAAGAAGGGAATTTATTGGATTTTGGATTTTCATGATTGCCTGAAATGCTAGAGGCAATGCCTCAGTCTTCCTGATGTTCTTCAAGCTGGGCTCAGTGCTGATGAGAATACTAAACAGTTAAGTTTATGAGGGATTCACATTGAGATTCCTCTTCTTCCTTTGTTTCTTTTTACAAAACAAAATGAGTGTGTGCCTGCACAATAGCTCAACTGTGACAGTTTACCCTTAAGTAAATGCTGCTTTTTTGTTATTCCTACTAGGCTAAGAGGATTGTTTTTAAAGTCAGTCATAAATAAGAAGAAAAGTATCAAAAAATGAATCATTGTCCAGTTCATTTGTGTTTAGCTAAAGAAACCATTAAACCATTTTGTGTTTCATTAATGGAGATGTCAGAAACCTGTAAATAACACTCATCACTTGCTTCTTTTCTATTTTTAAGTTTTAATTAAGACACAGCCTTATCTCTTCAAGCACATGTTTCTGGTTTAAATATTTTCACTAATATTTTATCTCTTGGTTGTTTTTAACTTCACAGTAAAGGTGAATCAAGCATCATATGGCACCAATTCTAAGGCAAAGATAATTTTTATTTAATTTCAAATAATTTCAATTATAAAAACCACACTGAGACCTTCAAAATCCTTGTAGAATACTGATTTGATAGACATTCTAAAAAAAATTTCTAAAGACAACTTCAATGATTAAACTGGCTATTTAAAGTCATGGTTTTCTTTTCTACAAAACCAACTAGTAATTACTTCAGGTTTTCTTGCCCTAAAGTATTGGTAGCTGAAAACACAATCAATAGAAAAGCAACTGTCTAGCCTTTCCAAATTATTCAGTCACTCATTGATGTGAACTTTTTTCAGGGGAGAAAAAAGAGAAACAAATTATTTTCACATATTCTACTAGTAACTACCATTCTTTATTATCTATTATTGGAACAACAGAAAAGCAGAAACTGGGACTGAAGATATATACTCTAGACACGCCATGCTCTTTTGGAAAACATTTTTCTTGGGGTCATATTTAGAAACAGATGTCTTATTATCTGTGCCAATGTATCCACATCTCTAGCTCAATAGAAGCCATGTTAGTGTTACTGTTTTTCATGTAATGTAAAATGATTTCATGGGAGGGGATGTTTCTGTCACTGAAGCAGATTACAACACCTCCTATTCCTTAGTATCCTATTTTTTTATCAGATTTTACAGACACAAGAATAAATTGCTTTAAAAATACCAAGACTGAAGGCGGAGCCAAGATGGCAGAGTTACATTTGGTAGCTCTGAACCCACAGCCCATGGATTTCCTCTAAAAAGAACTCTCAACAAATTCTGGAATAGTGGAAGCCGCACAGCAACACAGTGAAGGAGATTAACGTTCCAGAAAGCCCTGAAAAACCGATCCCAAAGGTCCATCACGCACCAGATGGGAGTGGAGCCCTAACCTGCCGTGCCCTGGCCACACCACACTGAGAAGAGTGAACAGATCTGAGCAGGCATCAGGGACGGAATCCCCAGCAGACGCGAAGGTCCCTCCACCCAAGGACTCGCAGGTCAGTGAGAGAGACGGGCTGAGAGGGGAGCGGGGTGTCTCTGGGACTCAGGCGCCCTAGGGAGGCAGCGGCAGAGGTAGCAGGTGGCCAGAGGCTCCCAGAGCAGGCAGGAGCTCCGTGGAAGCTCCATTACAGAAGGTCTCTGCATAAACACCCTGAGGAAAATGAGCATGGGAGGAGGCCCTGCCCCAACCTGAGGACCAGCAGATAAGCTTCCAATGTATAGCAGCCAGGCCTGCTGCTGAAAGCCCTGAGGCTGGGGAGCAGCATTTGAATCTCAGACCCCAAGCACTAGCTGGGCGGATCTAGGCCAGGAGTGGAGAGGACTCTCAGAAGTCAAGTAACTAGCTGAGAAAATGCCCAGAAAAGGGGGAAAAAATAAGACCATAGAAGGTTATTTTCTAGGTGAAAAAATGATTCCAAGCTTCCTCTCTGACGAGGAAGAACAATGCATACCATCAGGTAAAGATATAGGAGTCAAGGCCTCTGTATCCCAAAGATCTGAAATCGATATCCAATGGGCTCAGGCCATGGAAGAGCTCAAAAAGGATTTTGAAAATCAAGTTAGACAGGTGGAGGAAAAACTCGGAAAAGAAATGAGAGAGATGCAAGAAAAGCATGAAAAACGAGTCAATAAAGGAGACCCAAAAAAATGCTGAAGAAAATAACACCTTGAAAAATAGGCTAACTCAATTGGCAAAAGAGATTCAAAAAGCCAGTGAGGAGAACAATGCTTTCAAAAGCAGAATTAGCCAAGTGGAAAAAGAGGTGCAAAAGCTCACTGAAGAAAATAGCTCTCTCAAAATTAGAATAGAACAGATGGAGGCTAATGACTGTCTGAGAAACCAAGAAATCACAAAACAAAACCAAAAGAATGAAAAAATGGAAGATAATGTGAAATATCTCATTGGAAAAACAACTGACCTGGAAAATAGATCCCGGAGAGACAGTTTAAAACTTATGGGACTACCTGAAAGCCATGATCAAAAAAAGAGCCTAGACATCATACTTCATGAATTTATCAAGAAAAACTGCCCTGATATTCTAGAAGCAGAGGGCAAAATAAGTTTTCAAGGAATCCACCAATCACCGCATGAAAGAGATCCAAAAAGAGAAACTCCTAGGAACATTGTGGCCAAATTCCAGAGTTCCCTAGTCCAAGAAAAAATATTGAAAGCAGCTGGAAAGAAACAATTCCAGTATTGTGGAAATACAATCAGGATAACACAAGATCTAGCAGCTTCTGTATTAAGGGGTCAAAGGGCATGGAATAGGATATTCCAGAAGTCAAAGGAATTAGGTCTAAAACCAAGAATCACCTACCCAGCAAAACTGAGTATAATACTTCAGGGGAAAATATGGTCTTTCAATTAAATTGGGGACTGTCAAGCATTCTTGATGGAAAGACCAGAGCTGAGTAGAAAACTTGTCTTTCAAACACAAGAATGACAAGAAGCATGAAAAAATAAACAGCAAGGAGAAGTCACAAGCGATTTACCAAAGTTGAACTGTTTACATTCCTATATGGAAAGACAATATTTATAACTCCTGAAATTTTTCAGTATCTAGGTAGTTGGTGGTATTACACATACACACATACACACACACGTACACACACACATGTACAGGCGTGCACACACACACATATGCACATGCACGCACACACAGAGACAGAGACCACAGAGTGAATTGAATAGGATGGGATCATATCTTAAAAGAAATCAAGGTAAACGATGAGAGAGAAATGAAGTGGGAGGAGAGAGGGTGAAACGGAATGGGGTAAATTGTCTCTCATAGAAGAGGCAAGCAGGAGACTTCTTAGTGGAGGGAAAAAGAGGAGAGCT
>CM053769.1:623782191-623820860 GCA_028658325.1 Potorous gilbertii | reverse complement strand
GGGAGGGATGGGGAGAGGTTGGAACTCAAAGTTTTAGGACCAACTGTTGAGTATTGTTCTTGCTACTAGGAAATAAGAAATACAGGTAATGGGGAATAGAAAATTATCTGGCCCTCCAGGACAAAAGAGAAGATGGGGTAAGGGAAGGGAGGGATGAAAGAAAAGTGGGCAGATTGATGATATGGGTAATTAGATTGCTCAGTGTATTGCGGAGGGGGGAGGGGACAAAAGGGGAGAAAATTTTGGAACCCAAAATCTTGTGAAAATGAATGTAAAAAGTTAAATTAATAAATTTATTAAAAAAAATACCAAGACTTCTTTCTAAATATATACTTAGTAAGGACATCAATAAAAAACAAAACAAAACAAAACAAAAAGAACAAACAAACAAAAATCCCAAGTCTTTTAAGTCTCAATAGCTTTGTGATAAAAGATCTTATATCAAAATAGTAGTCTTTGAAATGGAAATGAACCTTCTCATTATTTTATTGTTTTACACGTTAAGTCCACTCGCTTAGAGAACTGATTACTTTGTTTGCTCCTTTTTCCTTAGTATAACAATTATAATCAACCCAACTTGGATTTTTGCTGTCTCTATAGTATCACAGTCACAAAATGCACAGCTCTTGGAAAAATTAATGCAATAAAAGTCTAATTCTGAAATAATCTTAGATACAATGAGAATTTCCATTTTCACTTTGAAGTATGTTACAGCCACATCTATTTATGTGACTCAAAATAACCAAACATCAGCATATTATGAAGATCCAAATATGAAAAATTAAAATATCGCAATAATATCTTTCTGCATGTGACAGTAATGAATACAGATAGCAGATGCAGTATATCTTAGAAAGATAAACATTGACACCATTGCAAAATAATACATAGGAAATAAAATCTCTAAGGAACATCACAAGGAGAAACTAAACTTGATTCTTTTCATATTTACTGCTAGACCCTTCCTAGAACACCATAGGGAACTTTGGATACAATACTGACAAGCCCTTACCAGAAAACAAATAAAAACCAAATATATCAGAACAAGAACAGATAGAGTAGTCTTGCAAAACAGTACTGCAAGATCAGGTGGAATGTAAAAAAGTTTCTCTTACTGAGCATAACTTTTAGAAGACGAAAAGTGAAAGAGGAAAATGCCAAGGAAGGGAATTTCTGAAATTAACTTTAGTGACAAAAGTCGATGTATTGGACTCTGGAATTTTTTGATGCTGAAACAATTTCATCTCAACTGAACAATAACAAATCTTTGCATAATTAAGAACATTGAACAACTGCAATAATAAGCATCAGAATACAAATGCCAGTAACCCATTACATGGATTAAATTGTTCAGTTAAACGAACTGTGAAGAATTCTAATGAAAGAGTTGCATGAAAAAAATAAAAGTAAATAAGTGAATCCTCGTAACAAGAGTATATTACTTTTTATTAAATCTCTAGTTCTG
This sequence comes from Potorous gilbertii, assembly GCA_028658325.1. Classification (NCBI taxonomy): domain Eukaryota; kingdom Metazoa; phylum Chordata; class Mammalia; order Diprotodontia; family Potoroidae; genus Potorous; species Potorous gilbertii. The sequence continues at coordinate 623,819,395 of CM053769.1, read as the reverse complement.
AATGCAATGTAAGCTCTTTGGGACAAAAGAGAGTTTGTTTCATCACTCCCTTGTTTCTCCAGCACCTATAATTCCTCCTACGACATAGCTGACGCTTAACAAATTCTTGTTGACTGACTCGAGTCCAGAGGGGCTCTTAAGCAGTCACCAAAATGTGTAACCTTGTGCCATCCTTCATCATCAACTCTTTCTTTCTCTTCTCTCATTTCTACCGTTGCACATCTTCCAAATCATTTGTAAATCTTATCAGGTATACCTTCACAGCATCTCAGGCATATATGCCCTTCTTTTCATTCTCGGGTGTACTCCATTAAATCAGCCCCAATGCACTTTTCCAACCTTATTTCAGTAGCCTTCTAATTGGCTTTTCTAATTCTAATCACTTTCCCAAACTGTTTTATATAAAATTGATAAAATTATGTTCCTCAATAATGCTTCAGGTCATATTATTTCCTTTCTCCTCTCTACCCTAAGCTCAAGACTAATTATTTCATTTGTAAAAAAAAAAAACAAAAGTCTTTTTTTAGAGGTTTCATTGCTTTCATACTTGTAATCATTGAGTATATGATTTTCTCCAATTTCTTTTGCTTACTTCTCTCTGAACGAGAACTCTTCTCTAATTCTCTGAATTTCTCATATGTATTTTTTTTTATCATTTCTTAATTCACATACTCCAGAATGCTCAGCCATTTTCAGACTGAATGGAACCTTTGCTCTTAGTTCTTTGCTACCACAAAAGGTGTGATGAATATTTAGGCTTAACTGGGATTTTCTTTTTGTCTTTAATCTTCTTGAGGTGTATAAACAGCATAAGAGACTCAGGATAAAAAAGATATCAATACTTTAATAACTTCTCTCATGTGATTACAAATTATTTTCCAGAATTGTTAGAGCAACTTTCTCCATTAAAAGTTTAGTGGTGTTCTTATCTTTCAGAATTCAACATTTCCATTTTTTTCCAGCTTTGCTAATTTGCTACAGGTTACCTAAAACTTTCAAGTTTTAATAATTTGAAACTTTGTTATTATTAATGATTTTCAGTAAGCATAAGGTTGATGATAGTTTGTAATTCATTTTCTGAAAATATCATATCCTTGAATGACTAATCTATTGAGGACTGACATTTGGTCTCATATATTTGTGCTACTTTGATACATATCTTATCCATAAAAAATTTAAGAGACATATTTGATGCAAAAAATTCACCTTTCAATTAGTAGTCCTTTTCCTAACTACATTGACTCTGTGTAAAGATTTTTTCAATGCTTAAAACAGAAATTTATAAAATTATCCGGCTCCCTCTATTTTAAAAAGGATTCTCTACTTTGCAGTATTTGAGAAAAAAATATTTACATCCATTTCCCCTATTATTTTATATTAGGATCTTTTATATGCATGTTTCATATTCCTTTGATACTTGTGCAACAGAAATTAAATGTTTTTAGCTCTATGTTCTAAGAAATTTCTTTACCCCATTTTCCAAGTATTTTTGTCAAACAGGGAGGCTTTCAGTTAGTAATTCAGTAAGTAATTGAGAGTGGGGACACTTTAGGTTGAAAGCTACACTACTGTATTTTCTTTTTTCTAATTTTTACTTATTTAAATTATTTCATTGATCTACTATCTAATTCTACGACTGTATTGTACATTTTCATTGATACTAGTATTTCAATCAGTAACAGTCTTGATGATGACTGTTTTACAAAGGTTTTAGTCTTATCTTAGATTCCTTATCATTATGTGTTCTAAGAAAAGAAACCTTACTTTCTCTTACAAGAACTTAACATCACATATTCAATCTCCATTCTTAAGCACAGGGATAAGGTCTTTCCATATATGGAATGCATACCCTCCTTATCTTAAAACCATCTTGATTCTTATCTTCTTTACTACTTCAACTCAGGTACCACCTCAAATGGAAAGTCTTTCCAGATACCTCTTCTTATTAGTGCTGTCTTCCTTCTCTTATACCTAGTTTTCATTGATTGCTCTTTAAATATTACATTTGTGAGTTAAGTAATGTCCTTGAGGGGCTAAAACTCTGAATCATTTTTGTCTCTAAATTTAAATGGTAGGGCTTAGGTGGAGATGAAATAAAAATCCTATATTTAAAACATTTTCAACATTTCATTTAAAGCATTGAATTTCTAACTCTATCTTTCCTCTCTCCCTGAGACACTAAGCAGATATATGTTTTGCATGTATAATTTTGCACAATATTTCCATATTAGTAATTTTTTATGAGTGGACTTGAATTAAAGAAAAAAATGAAAGAAAGTGAATATAGTATAGTTCTGTCTATATTCAATCAGTATCAGTTCTTTCTCTGAAGGTAGATGGTATGCTTCATTATGAGTCCTTAGGGATTGTCTTAAATTATTGCTTTGCTGAGAATGGCAGTCATTCATAGTACTTCACTGAAAATTATTGTTGTTACTGAGCACAACATTCTACTAGTTGTATAGAATTCACTATGTATCAGTTCATGCGAGTCTTTCCAAGATTTTTTGAAACCATCCTGCTTATATTTTCTTCGAGCACAATAATATCCTATTATAATTATACACCACAGCTGGTTGAATGACTCCACAATTGAGGGACATTCCTTTGATTTCCAATTTGGAGCCCCAGAAAAAAGAGCTGCTATAAATATTTTGTAGAAATACATCTTTGCCCCTTTTTTGTATGTCTTTGGGAAATAGAATTAGCAGTGATATTGCTACATCAAAGGATTATTTTTCTTTCAAAGAGGATCAAAATGACACCACTATGTGGAGTCAAGTTACACTGATCAAACCAAAGAAGCTCAGAATGACAAATTGTCCATGTGAACATTTGGGGTGGATTATCTAAACTTGCACATGTTGTACTTCTTTTGAACTACTTATAGAGTGCATCACCTTGGGTTATATAGATCTTCAGTTTGGTTGTCAGTCTAATAACATTTCATTCCACACTTTCATTCTGAAACTCCCAAACACTGAGTTAGGTCTAGAAATGTGTGTGTTAACCTCATTATCCATGTACACATTTCTGGACAGTATGCTAAACTAAATTCACAGTATTCAAAAATTCTCTATTTGCTGTAATAGAGAGTTCGTCATACAGAGGGTGCGATGTTGGCTGGTTGAAAGCTTGTGCTTTCTTGGTGTTATCAGGCAAAAATTAACACAAGCAGAAGAGAATTGAACCATCTTTGTTGCATCTTAGCTTTGAGTGCAACTAAATTTTGACATAATTCTTCATAGACTCTCATGACTGTCAATATCAGATGCCTTGTTCAGATGTACATATATTTTGTACGGACCTCTGTTCTGCTCCTGGCATTTCTCCTGGTGTTGTAGGACAGCAAACACAATGTCTATTATTCCTCAGCCCTATCTTGCAGCACACTGGCTCTCAGGTAGATGACCATCTTCCTGTGAGGTAAGGGATCAGCCTATTAAGGAGGACTCAGGTAAAAATCTTTCCAGTAATGACAAAGAAAGAGATTTCCCTGTGACTGTCACAGGACAAACTATTTTCTTTACTTTTACAGAAATAGATAATAGAGGCATCCTTGAACATCCTCTTGTCATGTAACCTGAAAAATTCAGCCAACTTTTCTATGAACAATGGATCCTTTACTTTTGAAATCTCAGCTGAAATAGTATCAGAAACAGGTATATTGCCATACGACATGAACCTAAAGCACTCAGCACTTCTGTTTTATTTTATTTATTTATTATGTAATTAAATTATTTTTTTTTGTTTTCAGTGATTGCCAATCAATTCCATATATTTTCCATTTTCCTTATTCCCTCCCTCCTCACTCCCTCTCTGAGATGGCAAACAATTTTATATGAGTCTATATAATATTGGAATCAACTGTTCTTTAAATGTTTGATAGAATTCACTTGTAAATCTATCTGACCCCGGAGATTTTTTTCCTACAGAGTTCATTGATGACTTATTCAATATCTTTTTCTGGCATGGCTTTGTTTAAGTATTCAAATTCCCTTTCGGTTAATCTGGGCAATTTATATTTTTTAAATGCTTCTCCATCTCATTTAGATTGTTGAATTTATAAGCATAAAGTTGGGAAAAGTAAATTCTATTTATTGTTTTAATTTCCTCCTTATTGGAGGTGAGTTCACCACTTTCATTTTTGATATTGGTAATTTGGTTTTCTTCTTTCTATTTTTAATTAAATTGACCAAAGGTTTATCAATTTTATTAGTTTTTTAACAAAACCAAATATTAGTTTTATTTATTATTTCAATGATATTGTTAGTTTCAATTTTATTGATCTTTCCCTGGGTTTCCAGTATTTCTAATATGGTATTTAATTGGGGATTTTCAATTTGTTCTTTTTCTAGCTTTTTCAGTTGCACACGCAAGTCATTGATCTACTCCTCTATTTTATTCATGTAATCATTCAAAGATATAAATTTCCCCTAAGAACTGCTTTTTCAGTATCCCATAAGATTTGATAGGTTGTCTTACTATTGTCATACTCCTGAACTAAATTGTCGATTGTTTCTATGATTTCTTGTTCAACCCACTCCTTCTTTAGGATTATATTATTTACTTTGCAATTACTTTTTGGTTTATCTTTCCATGACCTTTCATTCCATATAATTTTTATTACATTATGAACTGAGAACGATGCGCCGATCATCTCTGCCATTCTTCACTGGATTGTGAAGTTTTTATGCCTTAGAATATGGTCATTTTTGCATATGTGCCATGTACCACTAAGAAAAATGTGTATTCCTTTCTGTCCCCATTCAATTTTCTCCAGAGGTCTATCATATCTACCTTATCCAGGGTTTCATTCACCTCCTTTACTTCGTTCTTCTTTATTTTAAGGTTAGATTTATCAAGTTCAGAGAGAGGGAGGTTGAGGTCCCCCACTATTACAATTTTGCTGTCTATTTCTTCCTGCAACTCCCCCAACCTCTCTTCTAACAATTTGGATGCCATACTACTTGGAGTATACATGTTTAGTAATGATATTGCTTCATTGTCTCTGATGCCTTTTAGCAGAATATAGTTCTTTCTTTATCTCTTTTGATTAGATCTATTGCTGCTTCATCTTTGTTTAAGATTAGGATTGCTACCCCTGCTTTTCTTACATTAACTGAAGTGCAATATATTCTGCTCCAGCCTTTTACATTTATCCTGTGTGTATCTCCCCAATTCAAATGTGTTTCTTTTAAACAATATATTGTTAGATTATGGCTTTTAATCCATTTTGCTATCCATCTTCGTTTTATGAGAGAGTTCATTCCAGTTACATTCACTGTTATGACTGCAATCTGTATCTTTCTCTCCATCCTCTTTCCCCCCATTTATGCTTTTATCTCTCCTGTCTCCCTTCCCATCCTCAATAGAGTTTTCATTTTGGACCACCACCTCCCACAGTCTTCCCTTCCTCCTTTCAGCCCCCTTCCTTTTTAATCCCCTTTATCCTTACTACTTCTTCCCTCCCTTTGAGCTTCCCCCTCCCCTTTCATCCCTCTTCCCCTCCTACTGCCTATAGAGCTGTTCAAATTATATACTTAAGTTTATTGTTCCGTCCTTGAATCAAATCAGAGGAGAGTACCTCTCAAACAATGCTCATCTCCCTCCACTCTTTCTCCCTACTGTAATTTTGTACTTCTTCCTGTGATATAATTTATAATTTTCTGCTTCCTCCTTTTCACACATCCTATTACAATCCCTTCACATGCCTCAATCACATTGTTATCGTCACATCATTTACTTTATATCCATTCTATCTATCTATGTATATCTCTTTTATTCTTCATAATAAATGTACAATTCTCAAGATTAACAAATATGATTTTCCCTTATATGGAAGTAAACAGTTTGCCAACATTCAGCACAAATTTTTCTTTTCCTCTATTTATCTTTTTATGCCTCTTTTGAGACCTGCATTTGAAGATCCAATTTCCTATTGAGTTCTGGTCCTTTTTCAGGAAGTTCTAGAAATCACTTATTTCATTGAATACCTGTCTCCTTGTTTGAAAGGTTATACTTAACTTTGCTGGGTAATTGATCTTTGTTTGTAGTCCCACCTGCTTTGCATTGTAGAGTATCGTATTCCAGTTCCTTCAGTCTTTTAATGTTGGAAGCTGCATGGTCCTGTGTGATCCTTACTGTATCCCCTTGATATTTAAATGATTTCTTTAAGTCTGCCTGTAGCATTTTCTCCTTCACTTGATAGTTCTGGGATTTGGCCACAATATTTCTTGGTGTATTTAGTTTGAGATCTCTCTCGGGAGGTGTATTGTGTCGATGACTGTTTTGCCCTCTGAATCTAACACTTCTGGAATGCTTTCCTTCTTCTTGGAAGATGTTGTCCAAACTCTTTTTCTTATCAGAGCTTTCTTGTAGACCAAAATTTCTTAAATTTTCTCTCCTGGATGTATTTTCCAGGTCAGTTGATTTTTCGAATTAGATATTTTACATTTTCTCCTATCTTTCCATTGTTTAGATTTTGTTTGACTGATGCTTGATGTCTTATGGAGTCATTACTTTCTACTTGCCCAATTCTATTTTTTATCAAATCATTTTCTTCAGTTAATTTTTGTGTCCTCTTCTCCATTTGTCCAATTTTCCTTTTTAACTAGCTGGTCTTTTTATAGAATTCTTTTATCACACTTTTAAAACCATTGGCCTGTTTTTCTTCTATTTCCTTCTTCAGCTGTTCCAGGAGAGCTGTTTGTGCAGGTGAGCATTTCATAGTCCCTTCTGGAGTTTCAGATTGGAGTACAGTCTGAATATTGATCTATTTGGTATTCCTGTTTGCTTCTTGTCCCAGTAGAAAGATCCTATGGTCTTTTCCTTCCTACTTTGCTTCTTGCTTATGATGATGAGGCTTTGTGTGTTGTGACCTCTGGTTCATTCATTTAGAAGCTGGAGAACCTGGTATTGAGCTGCTGTTGTGAGATAGTAACGGGCAGGTGCCTCTTTTCCTTTTTCTTCAGTTTTTCCCGAGATTAGCCCCAGGGCTAGCTTGTTTAGTGTGAGGGAGGGTTGGTCTGGTCACTGGAGATCTCCTCAGCTGAGCTAGAGAAAAGGCAAGATCAGAGTTTGGTGAAAATGGCTACTCTATTGTCTTCTCGTTCCCCTGGAGCATTTAGGCACCCCTGGGTCTAGTGCAAGTTTCCACCCCCTGGGGTTCCTCTCCTTCCAGTTCTCCTCTACACTAGTAAGAGGAATATTTTTTAGGTATTTTCCTAGCCTCAGATGCTACAAGACTATTTGCCACTTCCGTTGATTCCCCTGACACAGGATTTTTCTGAGGAAATATTTTATGGTTCTTTCAAGGTCAATAATGGCAGAGGAAGAGAGCATTTGCTGATCACTCCACCATTTTGGCTCTCAGAATTTCAAGTAGGTGACTTACAGACATTTAGTCTGTAGGCTGAAAGTCTCAGGAATGGCTGTAGCTGATAGCAGGGCTCAATTGCTGTCACTCATTTGGCTCCCACTGGTCTCTTCTCCTGGGCTGCCACTCTGTTGTGCCATCATGCTGCTGCTGCCTCAGGCTGACTCACTGCGCTGTGTGCTATGGGTTCACCCCCAAGGAACAAATCCTTCCTGTCAACCTTCCAGCATGTCCTGGTCTGTGAATCTGCCACAGTCTGTCTCCTATTGGATTCTGAACCTCCAAAGTTTGGTCAGATTCTCTTTTTCAAGGTATCTGAAGGAGTTTGTCTAAAAACTTAGGTAAATAGTTGCTCTTACTCCACCATCTTGGCTCTGCCCTCTTCATTTAATTTACTCCAGATATATACCTTATCCAGAATTTTACTCACCTCCTTAACTTGTTTCTTGCTCATTCTCATTTTGAGGTTAGATTTATTAAGTTCGGAGGGAGGGAGTGTTGAGGTACCCCACTAGTATAATTTTGCTGTCTATTTCTTCCTGTAACCCCCTTCACTATTTCTCTAAGAATCTGTATGCTACCACACTTGGAGCATATGTGTTTAGTAACGATATTACTTTGTTGGACATAGTGCCTCATAGCAGAATATAGTTTACTTCATTTTCTGTTTTGATCGCATTTATTTCTGTTTTTGCTTTATCTGACATTAAGACTTCTACCCCTGTTTTTTGCACATCAGATGAAGTACAATATATTCTTCTCTAACTTTTTCCCTTTAGTCTGTGTGTAATCACTCTTTTCAAATGTGTTTCTAGTAAACAGCATATGGTTGTATTTTGGTTTTTAATCCATTATGATATCCTTCTCTGTTTTATTGGAGAGTTCATCCCATTCACATTCACAGTTATGATTACTATCTGGATCTTTCCCTCCACCCTATTTCTCATCTTATGTGCTTTTAGTTCTCCCTTCTCCCTTCCCCTCCATAATATAGTTTTAATTTTTGATCAACCTCTCGCTCAATCTTCCCTTCCTTCTTTCAATTCTCCTCCCTTTTGCTCTCCTTAACTGTCACTAATTTTTCCTTCCCTTTATTCTTCTCCTCCCTTTTATCTTCCCCTCCCTTTTCTTTCCCCTTCCGCTCCTTCTACCTATAGAACTAATTAGATTTCTATGCTTAACGGAATTTTTTGTTTCCTCTTTGAACCAAATCAGATGAGAGAAAGTATCAAACAATGCTTCTCTCCCTCCCCTATTTCCTTCTACTGTAATACAATTTTATGCCTCTTCCTGTGATGTAGTTTAATATTTTCTGCCTCCTCCTTTTCACATCACCTACTCCAATCACTTCACACCCTCAAATCACATTTTTATTATCACACCATTTACTTTATACCTGCTCCCTCTATCTATACATATCCCTTTTATATATCATGATAAATATACAATTTTCAAGAGTAACAAATATCATCTTCCCTTATAAGAATGTAAACAAGATACCCGTATTGAATAACAAATTTTTTTGTTTTTTTATTTTTCTGTTGATGTGTTTATACCTCTATTGAGACTTGTGTTTGGAGATCAAATTTTCTAGTGAGCTCTGGCCTGATCTCATCACTGATTTCATCAGTGGCTGATGAAAACATCAGCAATTCCCTTATTTCATTGAATGTCCATCTCCTTGCCTGAAATTTTATGGTCAACTTTACTGAGTAATTGATCCTTGGTTATAGAACCAGCTCCTTTGCCTCATGGAAAATTATATTCCATTCCTTTGATCTTTTAATGTAGAAGCTGCAGTTCCTCGATATTTGAATGGGTTTTTTTATGGCTATCTGTAGCATTTTCTCCTTCATTTGATAGTTCTGGAATTTGGCAACAATATTCCTCATTGTTTTTCGTTTGGGATCCCTTTTGGGAGATGAGCAGTGGATTCTTTTGATGAATATTTCTCCCACTAGAACTAGGACTTCTGAGTAGTTTTTTTTCCCCAAGATTTCTTGGAAGATATTGTCTAGGCTCTTTTTTCATACAAGTTACATATATATACATATATATATGTATGTATGAATATGTATAAGCATATAAATGTAACCCGTGGATCATAGGGCAATTTGTATGATGCTTTCTTCATTTTAGGAAATTGATTTTGCAATGAACCATGTCTACATGAGGTGGAGAGTTGGAAAGAAGAGAGATCCTGGACTCCTGGCTTCCAATATAGAAAAAGACAATATATAATTCCAAAGTCTCTTAACGTCCTTGAAGTGTAAGGGGTCGGGAACTCTCAGGTTATCAGGGTCATGATGCCCCTGGGAGAAATCTCTTGAAACGACATGTCCTTGCATGACTTACATGATGAACCACCCTTATGCAATAACCAACCTTCACAGTTGTCTTGAGCAAGAACAACAACAGACAAGCATGTAAGCTTAGCACGCAGTGTTTATAAACTTCTTGCATGTATGGAAGTAGAATGCCTTCATATACTCTGAGCTAGCTGAGAATAAACGGAGTGCATATCATCAACCCATAGTTTCATTTTTCAGGACGACCAAAGGCAGCGGGAAGCACCTGGGACAAACCAGTTTTTTGGAACAAAACCACTGGGGTAAGTTGTGCAAATGTTGCTTTAACACAGCTTATCATGGGGCAACACCTTGCCACTTCACAAAAGGAAAGCTTCCCCATGGCTAGTTCATAATCCTTCTTGTGAAGGTGGTAGGGGAGCAACTTTCAGAACTTCATAGAGAAAGACTAGAGGAGGACCCCCGGAGCCAAAGGGGCAGCTTCTTCAGCATGTTCACTTTTACTTTGAGCTTTGCGTAATTAGTTTCACTTTAGCAATAAACTAGAACCCAGGTGTGTTGAAGAGACAAGTGAAGTAATTCATGTGGTGAAAGGCATGAAGGAGCCATAGGAATGGATTACAAATGTTGAAAAGTGGGAGACAGTTGGCAATCAAATGAGTGTGTATTATAGAGAGGTCAGACTAAGTGCTTCTCCTGTTACAATATTTTCAGTTTGGGAATGTACTTAAAATATGTCTTCAGAAACCCGAGAAAGTATTGTTAGCCACAAAAACAATAAAAGGTAGATGCAGCCTCTAGCACAAAAGATAAGGAAGACCTGATGGGGTGTGTCACACAAAACTTTAAAAACTTCTCCTCCCACTGCCCCTCGTTTATACAAGTCTAGATCACAAGTTTGTGAAAAAATCCAAGAGCCTGAAGGGATTGTGCAAAAAGTTCTTTGGTAAGTCACAGAAAGAGGAGAAGGAATACTTTTGGAAATGAGGCTAACATTGGTATTAATAGAAATCCCACATCCCTGTAATCCAGGTGCAGCTATAAGACAACATACTCCTCTGGATTTTATATTCTCAAAGATATTAGTCAATTTTGGACCAGATAGTCTTTACATTCAGTCTCTTCTAGACAGTATTTCTCAGACAGCCCTATACCCCACTAACTGGTGCAATACAACCAAATCACTCTTGATGGATAAGATTGCTTAGTTGAAAATCTGAACTGCATGAAAGATGTTTGGAAAACAGTGATAGAAAGTAAGCCAAAGTTGTATTTGTGCAGGGAATTTCTGACAAGTTTTTTTCAGTTTTTGGATTCTTTTTTTTTTTATTGTCTGTGTATTTGTTCTGTCCTTACATGTTTTGTGTGCATGTGTTTGTGAGTTATTACAGCTGGCTCCATTGTAGCTGTAATTTGGAATGTTATTTCTTTCCCTCCCCCCTTGTCCCTTCTCTCTGATGGCTGCAAAATGAGGGAGGAGAATGGAAGAGAGGAGGAGAGAAACTAATATTATTTAGTTTACATGACTGCTAAATGGAGTTTTACATAAGAAATACAAGGAAATAATATGTGAAGTTTTAAAAGGGCTTTAATCAAAGCCCACTAGGAGAACAACATGGGTATGAAGTTTTAGGAAAGCATAAAAGTTTTGGAAATTGTTGGAAAGCTGTTGCTAAAATTTTCTCTCTTTCTACCTTCTAATCCTGGCCAGGTTGTGAAGGTGGAGAGAAAGACAAGAAGAAATCAGGGAAATTTTTCCCCTCATATCAGGAAGGCAAATTGACTAGCATTTCAATTATCTCATGCCTCTCCCAAAAGAGAAAATTTTTTATATAATAGGATACAACTAAACAGTAGTTATTCTGGTCTTATTTTAAGGGAAATATGTCACACCTAATTGGATGTTTAAGACAGGTCAGAATTTGTTGTATTATTTGAAACTAAGCAAATTGGGAAAATATATAAATCTGAAAATGAAAAAAGACACCTCAGAGATAAAGCTTTGTACTCCTAAGTGGAAAAGAGGGGATTAGGCGCCACTGGACTTTATTCCAGAGTCTCTCTCACTTCTACTTGCAGTTTCACAACTTTTTCTCCCAAAAAACATTTTTAAGGAGTGGACACAGATGTGAAATTTTCTTGAGTAAAAGTTAGAAATATTAAGATTTTTATTTTACTCTGTAATCTAGAAAAGGTGTTAGAGAAAAGCAATTTGTAATATGAATTTTGTTGAAACTAAAAGATTTTGGAAAAATTGTGTAAAGTCAGTTATGTTATTAAAATTTTATCAGTTCTACTAACCTTATCTTATAATGTTTTGTAATTACCATTTAGAAAACCAGGTATTTTCACCTTTGCCTCTTAAAGAAGTTACAAAAACTATTTGACTATCATTTATAAAAGTTGTAAGATTGTTAACTAAACTTTTGGAGTTACTGCTTTAATGCTAAAACCTAACATTGTTAATGCTCATTGTGTGTGGAAAGAAAGAAATTGAGTAAAGATTTTATTTAGACAGGTTCTGCCCATTAACAACAGTCCTCCTGTATTTTTGGATGTTGGCAGGCATAGTATCCATGCCAATTCCTTTTATTTTGTAAAACTGCCAAGGCCCTTTTCATGTAGATAAAGTCATCAGTCCTAAGAAAGAAATTTGTTTGGCTTATATAATTCGTAAAAATTAATGGGACTTACTTAAAAGTTGTAATAGATAGAAAGGATTTTTAACAATTTACTTTTATATCAAGACAAGTTTTAAATTTGAGAAGGAAAGATGTTACATGGAATCCCTTCTCTATGTGAGTCCTAGTAAATCTTTTTTACGTATTACAACTCCATGGGAATATAAATAGCTGTATTTGGCTTAAGTTGTGATTAGTGAAATTTGCTGTTTAAGGTAAAATCATTTGGGATCATAAGTATTTTCGTTTATGTTTGAATTTGGGTATAGTTGCTTGCATTAAATCATTATCTGAGAGAACTGCCACAAGTTAGTCAAAGGGAATGTGATCCTGCACTGCTAACAGGTGAAGGTTGTAACTGGAAAGGAAATACCAAGGGGACAGTTTTGGACTCAGTCTAGGATGGGATCCTCCTGATCAGTTTCCCCATTGTGTTCTTTTAAAAAGAAATGTTTCCCACCTGATTATTCCTCAGTCTGGCTATAACACAGATACTGCATGATTGGAAAATTTCACTCCTATTTGAATTCCAACATAGTCAAAGATGTTTAATCTTGTCATATTTGCTATATCGCATGTCCCTACTTTTTTCTTTTATAGCAAATTTCTATGGTCAATAGCAAGTGACCAGCAAAATATGTGAGTCCTTTCGTGTAATCTTACTGGGAAAACTAATATTATTTTTATCTCAAATAAGAACATGTTCATAAATTTGTGTAGACTACTTAAGACTTACCTTAAGATGCCCTCATTGTTTAAAAGGATTTAAAAAGCATTAGTGCTTTTCTGTAATTAGTCTCTTACTGTTACCAATGTGAGATTACATTGTACATTTTTTATAAAAGTATTTTGTAATATCTAGGAATTCTGTAATAATTAAGAACTTGGTTTGTTCTAATACTCTGGGAATTCTTGTTACTTAAGAACATTTTTATACCAACTAAGTTTTAATGAATTTTAATTTTAAAAGATTTATTTTTGCTTCAAAGTGAAAAGAGAACTATCATTTTAAAAGGTTTCAACTAATTTTCTTTATAAAAGTTTATTGACTCTCTTAACATCAGGATAAGTTTTCAACTCTTTTAAAAGAAAAAGAAATATTTTTAGAAGAAATGTTTCTCAAAGAAAAGGGGGGTAAAGCCTACTAAATTTTCTTTTTCAAGATAATGTATTGCTAAATTAATATGTAATGATGTATAAAGCAGAAGAGATCTTGCTGTTTTAAACTGAATTTGTGTTCATTCCATGGCCTAAGCAAAAGTTAAAATTAGTGCTTGAACTTGTTGATAAATTAATTCCTAAAAGTTTTTCTTCCAGAATGAATATTATCCAGAAAAAGATAAACAAGCCTGTGAAACATCGATGAAAATCTATTTAGTTGTGAGATTCAAGGTAGAAATCTCTTTTATTTAAGACAGTACACCTATGCTAATGAAAATTAATAACTTGTGACCTATCTTTTTATAGTAGAAATACAAAGGAAAGTGAAGCAGTCTGAATAATGGTTTCAAGAGCTGTGGAAAGATAAATAAAGATTTGATTGAAAATATGGAAAGGAGATAAGAAGATTGGGGGCAAGTGGGAGTCATTGAAGCTCCTTCAATCACCAGATAGTTGCTCTGGGTACTTTTGTACCAGTCTCAGAGTAAGTATGTTGAGAAAGTGTGGGGAAGTATTTTCAGAAGACAGAAAAATGATGTAACTACCATGTTCAACCTCTTCTGGTCATTTTTTGGCCTTTGTTTGCTTAATGTCCTTGCCAGATTTGTCTCCTCCAGGTTTAGTGTCTTCCACTTTAAAGATGACCATTCTGGCTTTACATGAGCCACTGTCCATCATCCATCACCCTCTGGATCTGGCGTCACACTAGCTACAGACTTCTCCAATGTCGGGACCCTGTGAGGCAGGGAGAGCTCTAAATCCACTCTCAGCTGGAAGCAATTACAGAAACTGGTCCTTTACCCCAAATGATTTTGGTTTCATCTATTTAAAAAGTGGGGCAATGACGGGGTATTTGGGTGAATATACTTGGGCCTTAATGCTAAAATTACATTTAAAAATCGTATTTCTCTCTAGCCTCAAAATACTATCTCAGGTAGTTTCTCCCTCAAGGACACAGCCCGCCCTAGCAACACCTGTTTTCTCCCTTCCTCCTGTAGTAGTCAGCTGCACCTAAAGAACTCAACTGCCAGCTATGTACTGAACTGACTATGTACTGGGTCATAGTGACATTTACTATTCACTGATCAATTATGTGTATCCTAGATTCAGACATATTTATACTCTCAACTTTTTGGAATATCACCCCATTACTGTACTCATCATACATGGACATTATTGGCTAAACTTCATTGACTGTGATAGTAATGAGGGACAGACATTGAATATTTCAGGTTATGTATTACAATCCTGGCACAATATTATTACTATGAAGGGTAGGAATGATTCTGAGATGCAGGGATTTCCAACACAACACTGGACAAAGACCAATGGAAAAACAACACCAGGGGCATGGAAGATTTTTGCGACAATTGGAGGATCCACATCCTATATTGATAAGAACAGGACAAATGGGGTGTTAGATAACCACATTTATACAGCTTGAGTATGTTTGGGGGGCACAATATGCGTTTATGTGGGAACGAAAGGAAGATGTTACTATTGTAAAAAGTGTTAACATTACCTTACAAGGGACTAAGAAGGACATTTATAATATCACCTGCTTCAGCTGCAAGGTTTCAGAGTGTATAGATTATAAAGCCTCTGGTGTAGTGTTCATTATAAGATGACTAAAATATGTACTTATTCCAGTACAGACTAAGGGTTGGTATAGATCCAGAGCAGATCACTTTTTCTGGTAATTAGAGCAGAAGATAGAGATTGGGATGGGACAAAGGGGTTAAAGATGTATTAGTTGTGTAATCTTAGAAATATCTTTGCTGATCCCATTGATTACCTCCTCATTATCATTGGCTATGTCAGTATCCACAGTAGAGAATGAAAGAGTACAAGCTAACTTCATGGAAGAGTTGGCACGAAAATGTGTATTTAGGGTTCCAGGAACAAAGAAAAATTGATTTGGACCTTTATACAGCTATAAAGGAATGAAGAGCTGCTATTGTAGCAGTTGGTGATGAGGTGGATAGGTTGGAATTTCATCAACAATTGGTATGTGATTATTGCTGGACCTTCCTACGTATGTCTAACAACCTGTATAATGAGTCAGATTATGATCGGCAAAGGATCAAAAACCATTTGAATGGGGATATTGATAATCAGAATTTGACCCAGGAAACTGAGGATTCATATGTTTGCTCGAGCTATGTATAACACAGTAGATCAAGGTTTAATTCCTGATATAATAAAATATTATAGGTTTCTTCAAACATTTATCCATTCCATCTATTTTCAGTTATATAGCTCATGCTGGAATTGCTTTTATTATGTGCCTATTAGTTCTTTTATGTATCCTACCATTTATTGTTAAGCTTGCATACTTGGTTTTAAAAGGTGTGGTTAAGAGGCTAGATCTTAACACATAAGTTCTCTGGAAAGTTCATCATGAAAACAAAACGACGAATTGTAAGGGGTCTGGAACTCTCAGGTTATCAGGGTCATGATGCCCTTGGGAGAAATCTCTTGAGATGACATGTCCTTGCATGACTTACATGATGGATCACCTTTATGCAATAACCAACCTTCACAATTACCTTAAGAACAACAACAGCCAAGCATGTAAGCTCAGCACACAGTGTTTACAAACTTCTTGCATATATGGAAGTAGAATGCCTATATATACTCTGAGCTAGATGAGTATAAATGAAGTGCATATCATCTTTACCCCTGCCTCATTCATTCAGGCCTCAAGGAAAGATCTCATGCAGGCATGAGATCTTTGGGAACTTAACATTAAAGGAACAGAAAGAAACTGAGAAGTTATAGAGGAGTCAGTAACATTAAGTTTTTTGGTTAATAATTAATTTGTTTTCAGTTTTCCGAAATCACTTCCATAAGATTTAATTTTTTCTCCCCCTCTCACACCTCTCCCTTCCCATGATGGTATGCAGTCTTATATGGATTCCACACCGACATTCTTATTAAACACATTTTCACGTTGGTCATGTTGCATAGAAGAATTAAAATGAATAGGAAAAACCATGAGAAAAACCAAACCAATACAAAACATAACAAAATAGAGAATAGTCTGCTTCACTTTGAGTACAGACTCTCTGGATATGGTTGGCATTTTGCAGAAAGAGTCCCTTGGAAATTTTTTATGTGTTTGCATTATTATGAAGGGCTAAGTCTCTCACAAACAGTCCTCACACACTGTGACTTACTATCTATAATGTTGTTCTGGTTCTTCTTATTTTACTCAGCATCGGTTCATATAGGTCTTTCCAGGTTTATCTGACCTCCTCCTGTTCATAATTTCTTATGGCAAAATTGTATTAAATTACATGCATCTACCACAACTTGTTCAGTCATTCCCCATTTATTGGGCATCCCCTCAATTTTCAGTTCGCTCCTATAAAAAAGGAACTACTATAAATATTATTGAACGTGAGGATGCTTTTCTCATTTTTATGATCTCTGAGATACAGCCAAAGAAGTGATATTACTGAGTCAAAGGGTATGCTCATTTTTGTAGCTCTTTAAGTATTCCAGAATGGTTTGATCATCTCACAGCTCCACCAGCAAGGAATTAGTTTTTCAACTCTCCCTCATCCTCTTCAACATTTATCATCTTCCTGTTCTGTCATGTCAGCAAATCTGATAGGTGTGATATGGTACCTCATAGTTGTTTTGATATTCATGTCTGTAATCAAAAGTGATTTAGGGCATTTTTTAATGACTGTGTATACTTTTAATTTCTTCCTCTGAAAATTGTCTGTTCATAACTTTTGAACACATCAATTGGGGAACAACATGTATTCTTACAAATATGACTTGTTTCTCTATATATTTTTTTAGAAATGAGTCCTTTAACACAGACACCAGTTACAAAAATTATTTCCTAGTTTTCTGTTTCCCTCCTAATCTTTGTTGTATTGGCTTTGTTTGGCCAAAATTGTTCAGTTTAATGTAATCAAACTTATCCATTTTGCATTTCATAATGTTCTCTAATGTTTGTTGGGTAATCAATTTCTCCATTCTCCATAAATGTGAAAAATAAACTATCTCTTGCTCACCTAATTTGTTTATAGTACCCAGCCTGTATATAGTACCAGCATTTATATAGTACCAGCCTTTATATTCAAATCATGTACCCAATTGGACTTTATTCTGGTATATGGTGTCAATCATTGCTCTACACCCAGTTTCCAAAACGCTGTTTTCCAATTTTCCCAGCAGTTTTTGTCAAACAGCAAGTTCTTCTTCCAGAAGCTAGGGTCTGAGGGTTTATCAAACAATAGACTGCTATAATGATTAATAACAGTGTCTTCTAAACCTAACTTATTCCAATAATTAACCCTTCAATTTCTTAGCTAGTACCAAGTGGTTTTGAGAATTGCTGCTTTATATTACAATTTGAGATCTGGTCCAGCTAGGCAACCTTGCTTATCATTTCTTTTCATTTATTCCCTTGATATTCAGGACCTTTTGCTCTTCCATATGAATTTTTATATTATTTTTTCTAGCTCTAGAAAATAACTTTTAGTAGCTTGATTGGTATGGCACTGAACAAATAAATTAATTTGGGCAAAATTTTCATTTTTATTGTATCAGCTTGGCCTACCCACAAGCAACTGATGTTTCTTTTTCAGTTACTTAGATCTGACATTACTTGTGTGAAAAGTGTTTTGTAAAGATGCTCATATAGTTGGTGGGTTTGTTTTGGGAGGTAGACTCCTAAATATTTTGTAATGTCTACCCCGTTAAATGGGATTTCTCTATCTCGTCCTGTTGGGTCTTATTAGTAATACATACAAATGCAGATGATTTATGTGGGTTTATTTTTTGTCCAACCAACTTTGCTCAAGTTGTTTATAATTACAAGTAGTTTTTTTACTTGATTCTCTGGGATTTTCTAAGTATATCACTATATATTCAAAGAGTCATAACTTAGTTTCTCCTTCCTCTATTCTAATTCTTCCAATTTATTTTCTTCTCTCATTGCTACAGTTAAAATTTCTAGTGCCATATTGCATGATAGTGGTGATAATTGACATGCTTGTTTCACCCCTGATCTTATTGGAAATGCATGTAGCTTATAATGCATATAACGCTTGTTAGGGATTTTATGCATTTATTATTCTGAGGAAGACTCCATTTATTCCAATGCTCTCAAATATTTTCAACAGGAATTCGTGTTGTATTTTGTCAAAAGCTTTTTTTTCTGCATCTATTGACAATCATATGATTTCTCTTATTTTTACTGTTGATATGATCAATAATACTGATAGTTTTCCTGATAAAGAAACAGTCCTGCATTCCTGATATAAATCCTACCTGATTAAAATGTATTATTATCGTCATAAGTTGCTGTAATCTTTTTGTTAATATCATATTTAATTTTTTTGCATCTAAATTCATTACAGAAATTGGTCAATAATTTTCTTTCTCTGTTTTGACTCTTCCTGGTTTAGGAACCAGAAATATATTAAAGTCATAAAAAGAATTTAGGAGGACTCTGTCAATTTTCCCTAATAGTCTATGTGATATTGGAATTAAGTGTACTTTAAATGTTTGATAGAATTTGCTTGTAAATCCATCTGGGCATGGACACTTGTTCAATTTCTTTTCTTAAGATGGTGTTATTTTATTTCTTATTCTTTTAATTCGGGCAGTTTATTTTTAAAATATCCATCCCTTTTGTTAAGATTGTCAAATTTACAGGCATTCATTTGGGCAATGTAATTTCTAATTATTGCTTTAATTTCCTCTTCATTATAGGTGAGGTCACCATTTTCATTTTTAGTATTCGTAATTTATTTTTCTTATTTCTTTTTCAATTAAATTGGCTAAAAGTTTATCAATTTTATTGGATTTTTCATAAAATCAGCTCTGAGTTTTATTTATTAGTTCAATAATTTTCTTAATTTCAGTTTTATTAACTTCTCCTTTGGTTTTCAATACTTCTAATTTTTTATTTAATTGAGGATTTTTAAATTGTATTTTTTCAAGGTTTTTCATTAGAATGACCAATTCATTGATCTCTATCTCTATTTTATTGATGTTAGCATTTGGAGACATATAACTTCCCCTTAGAACTGCTTTCACTGTATATTGTAAGTTTTGATAGGTTGTCTCGTAGTTGTCATTGTCTTGAATGAAAGTATTGATTGTTTCTATGATTTGTTGTTTCACCCACTCCTGTTTAAGAATAGATTGCTTAATTTCCAATTAATTTTTGATCTATCTTTCCATGGCCCTTTATTACATGTAATTTTTATTACATCATTATCTGAAAAGCATGCATTGACCTTCATTGCCTGTCTGCACAGGATTGTGAGGCTTTTAATGTCCTAGTACACGATCAGTTTTCATGTGTGTGCTGTATTCCACTGAGAAAAAAAAACTTTCTATTCCCATTCACTTTTCTCCAGAGGTCTATCATATCTACCTTTTCCAGAATTCTATTCACCTCCTTAACTTCCTTTCGTTTATGTTGAGGTTAGATTTTTCAAGTTCAGAAAGGAGAAGGTTGAGGTCCCCTACTAGTACAGTTTTGCTGTCTATTTCCTCCTGCAACTCCCTTTACTTCTCCAAGAAATTGGATGCTGTACCACTTGCTGCATATATGTTTAGGAATGATATTATTTCATTTTCAGTGGTGCCTTTTAACAAGGTATAGTTTCCTTCTTCATCTCTTGATGATGCCTGTTTTTGCTTTTGCATTGTTTGAGATTAGAATTGTTATTTCTTCTTTTTTTTTACATCAGCTGAAGCATAATATATTCTACTCCAGTGTTTTACCTTTATCCTGTGTGTATCCCTCTGTTTCAAATGTATTTCAACCAAACAATATATTGTAGGATAAGGGTTTTTAATTCATTCTTCTATCCATCTCCGTTTTATGGGAGAGCTCACCCCTTTCACATTCACTATTATGTTCTTTCCCCTTTCCCCTCCTACTTCCTATAGGGCTAGTTAGATTTCTGTACTTAACTGAGTATATTGTTCTCTCCTTGAACTAAATCCAAGGAGAGGAA
This sequence comes from Potorous gilbertii, assembly GCA_028658325.1. Classification (NCBI taxonomy): domain Eukaryota; kingdom Metazoa; phylum Chordata; class Mammalia; order Diprotodontia; family Potoroidae; genus Potorous; species Potorous gilbertii. The sequence goes on along the minus strand of CM053769.1, from coordinate 623,798,871 downwards.
AGCTCAAAAGATGCTCATCTCTCTCCCTTCTTTATCTCAACTGTAATGTTTTATGCCTTTCCATGTGATTTAATTTATCCTTTTCTGTTCCCTCCTTTCCTCTTCTCCCATTACATTCCCTTCTCATCCTTTACTTACGTATTTTATCTTCACATCAGTTAATTTATACCCACACCTTCTATCTGTGTATCCATTTTAAATGTCATAATAAATATTAATTATTCAAAATCAACAAATATCATCCTCCCATATAGACATGTAAATAGTTTGTCCATATTGAATAACAATTTTTCCCCTGTTTACCTTTTTATGCCACTCTTATTCTTGTATTTGAAGATCAAATTTTCAATTGACCTCTGGCCTTTTCATCAGGAAAGTCTGGAAATTCCTTATTTCATTGAATGTCCCTCACCTGACCTGAAAGATTATCTTCTGCTTTGCTGGGTAATTGCTCCTTGGTTCCAATCCAAGCTCCTTTGTCTCACACAGTACCATGTTCCAATCACTCTGATCTTTTAATGTAGAAGCTTCAAGGTCCTATGTAATCCTTACTATAGTTCCTTTATATTTGAATTGTTTGTTTCTGGTTGCTTGCAGTATTTCATCCTTGATCTGATAGTTCTGCAATTTGACCACAATATTCCTTGGTGTTTTCAATTTGGGAGACCTTTCAGGAGGTGATTAGTGGATTTTTTCTATAACGAGTTTGCCTTTGGGATCTAGGACTACAGAGAAGTTTTCCCTCATGATTTCCTGGAAGACATGGCCCAGCCTCTATTTTTCATCATGGCTTTCTGGTAGACCAATAATTCTTAGATTTTTCTCTCTTGGATGTATTTTTCAGGTCAGTTGTTCTTTGCATTTTATCCTGCTTTTTTCATTATTTAGATTTTGTTGGGCTGATCTTGATTCCTCATACTCATTAGCTTCTACTTGCCCAATTATAATGTTAACAAATTGCTTTCTTCTGTTAGCTTTTGTTCTTCCTTTTCCATTTGTCCAATTTTTCCAATTAAGTTTTGTACCTCCTTAACCCTTTGGCCAACTTTACATTTTAAGGAGCTATTCTCTTCAGTGAACCCCTTTTTTGCATTTTACCAATTGTATTTTTAAAGTCATTGAACAATTTTTTTGCACCTCACTAATCTGACTTTCAAAATCCTTCTTGTGCTATTTCAAGAATGTTCCTAGAGATTAAGACTAGCTGATATTCCCTTTTCAGGTTTCATATGTGAGCACCATCTCAGTGCTGTCTTCTTCTGAATTCATATTTTAATCTTTCCTCTCCCTGTAGTAAGATTCTCTGGTCTTTGCTTTTCTAATTTGCTTCTTGCTCGTGGTGATTGCCTTTTTCCTGACTTTTAAAATGGATCTCTGCTTCTGGGGCATAAGGGACACTAACCCATGCTTCTTATGCTGGGAGTTTGTGGCCTGGTTTCTGGTTTTGTGTCGTGTGGCTTCTGGTTCTTTCAGCTGGAAACTATACAATGTTTCAGCTTACCTCATGCTGAGATGGCAGCTGTATGCCAACGACAAAGCCAAGGCCAGGTGAAGTCTTCCTGAGTTTCTCCAGGATTACAATGAAGCTTCTAGCATGAGGTGTGGGGAGGGGTGGTCTGGCCATGGAAAGTCACTTCCTCCTCTAGTTCTGTGCTAGAGCACAGGCAGGTTCAGCAGCTGGCAAACTCTGTCGGACAACCCAATTCCCCTGGCTGTGCTAAGGAATTCTTGAGTTCCTAATGTTGGAGCTTACTGGCTCCACACCTTTGGGGCTCAGGCTCTTCTGCTGATTCACTTTGATGATTCTTACTGGGTTGTTTCTAATCCCAAACTAGTTTTCTTCAGCCACAGCAAGAGTGATCCTCCCTGGTGGTCTCCCTAGCCTCCCAAGCTAAAAGACTGTTCAGCCCTTCTGCAGTATCCACTATTCCAGGATTTTTCCTTGAACAATATCCCTATGCTTTGAGAAGGAATAAACTTTCCTTCAGGTCAATCACAATTAACTGGGTCATATTTGATTTTGCTTTCCATATTTACTGTTATTGCTTTATCCTTCTACAGAATGACTACCTTCAAATATTGTATTTAGGGCTCTCTTTCAGTAAAATAAAAGAGATATTGACATATATTTTCATCATTACGATTTACTTGTCCCATATCATTACATTTTACTTTTCCTATCTCTTCAAACCACTACTCTGGTCCCCTAAACATCTCATTACTTAAGGCATTCTCTTTCAAACTCAGTGCTCTAATATTACTCTCCAAGGCTTAATGATGGGATGTACATTCCTCCACATTCATATCTTTCATTTCTTATCTCCCTTAAGACCCCTTTGGCTTCCTTGCAAACTAGCAAGTGGGATTACTTGGATTGAACTGAGGTACTACATCACCTAGTTCTTCAGTCAATCATGAGGTCATGAATTTAGAGCTGAAAGTTACCTTAGAAGATTTTCTTGTATAACTTTTTTCTTTTTGTACAGATGAGAAAATAGAGGAATATGATACATGAAGCCACACTCCCAAGGTAATGCAAGGTAGTGTATATGGTAAGGGCAACTTTTGAATCCAGGTCCTCTGGTTTTAAATCCAGTATTTATGTCACAGCTTTCTTTTCCCTTACTTTTACTGTTGTATGAAATACTCATTCTCATGGTTGCAATTTAAAGTCAGGGTAAAGAAAAATGTTACAAGCAATTATAAAAGGCTAGTTAGACCAGGATTTTAAAACATGCTGATTTTGCATAGGTATTTGTCTTCTGTGGTGTGAAAATCAAGTAGGAAGCTGAAATGAACTTTTATGGGATCAAATTTGGTGTATTGACAAGAAATTGATTGGGAAATTAGAGAATCAGAGAAATTAGAGAATCAGATCTGAATTTCTTGGCAATAGACATTAGATAAATAATAGATCTATTGCCTGGGTGACCTGATTAAAGGCATAGGATCATAGACTTGGTTGTTGTTGTCCTTCAGTTTCAAAAAGACCTCGAATCACCTTTGTGTGGTCTTGCCTTGAACTTGAATTGGATTGAAGTGAGTAGAGTTGGACCAAATCATCAACTTCACTGTCTTTTCCAGAATTATCAAAATCTAGAGGCAGGAAAAAAACATGACTAGCACTGACCCAGGATACAGTGGATGACCTTCATTTCTTCGACCACACTCTAAGAGTTTCACAGCATCTGTTTCAGTCACCTTCATTGACACTGGACTAAATTGTTTTTATCTGCCAATTCTATTGGGAGAGACCTTCACATGTTCGGGGTCAACATGCTGTTAACTCATTGTTAACTTTAAGGCCTATCAGTTACCCTTCACCTGGTTTAGTTTGTGTTCCAAGATGTTTTACTGAGGTATGACTGCTGAACATGCTGTAGCTTCTTAGGGTTCCAGGTGAGAGTTAGGTGACAGGTGGACACCAAAATTGGATGAAGAACTTTGAAAGGGTATTGCAAAATCCTCACACCAGAGATATTAACCCTCCCTGAACAGCCCATATGTGACAAATGTCTGTAGCTCTACAACCCTGACCAGACTCAATCTTGACTAGCCTTAGAAGCTAAGCAGGTTTGGGCCTGGGAAAACACCCAGGAGTACCAAACCCAGAATTAGAGCAAGAAGAGATTTTAGAGGTGCTCTCATTCAAAATCCAGGACAGTTAGGTGTCACAGATTGAGTTCTGAGTCTGAAGTCAGGAAAACTCACCTTCCCAAGTTCAAATCTGTCCTCAGACACTTACCAGCTGTATGACTCCAGGAAAGTAACTTAACCTGTTTGTCTCAGTTTCTTCCCTGTAAAATAATTTGGAGAATGAAATGGCAAATCACTCGAATATCTTTACCAAGTAAACTCCAAATAGGGTCACAAAGAATTAGACTCAACTGAAAAGACTGAACAACAACAACACCAACAATAACAACAACCACAACAAAAAGACGTTTAACACACAATTTAAATATGCGGAAACTGAAGTTAATAACAGTAATTGATCGTGGCATGTAAGTGCCATAGCTACAATATAAACCCAGACGCTAAGTGGACAAACGCAGTGCATTTTTTTCAAACATGAACCACAATTCTCATTAAAAATAAATTAGATTATGATGACAATGTTATAATTATTACCTAGGTAGAAGTAAATATAAATTTTTACATAAATACTCAAAATATGAAAGTATACGTTAAGTCCTAAATTATTCTCCTTGTATTTTACATCAAATTTTCAATAAAATGACTTTTAGAAATTGGAAGGGTACAGTATAGCGTAATAATTCTAGGAAAATGTCTCTTCTTTTGGAAAATAAAATTATTTAGAATTTTTCCAAACCTACAAGTTTTACATAAAGAGTACTTTCAAATATCTTCTTGTACAAGTTAATGCCTATTATTCAAACTACAAGTAGAGAAAATCCAAATGGTAAATAAGTTTAAAATTTAGGTTCTCTTGAGAATATATTTTTATAAGCAAACTACATACTTAGGCTAATTTTAGTCACTTATCATGGACTCAACGAGTAAAATACAGTGGAAAGAGTGATAGAATTAATGATTTTGAAAGTTATTTCCAACAGAAAGATTTTTAAATACACTTTAATTGTCTATGGAATAATGAATGAGGGAAATATCATTGCAAGAGTAATGCTCCTTAGGATAACGAGGGAGATATGAGGATTGTCAGGATTGAAATCTCCAGTCTTTACTCAAACTGATACAGCTGTATTTGATTAGCAAACCCATTTCTCCCATAGTAAATGGTAAAAGCCAGCCAGAGTATGTTCCTGAAAGGAAAAGCACTAGGCCACTGAAGCTGCTGTAGGAATACTGGGATAAGTAGTCAGATTGTCTACCAGTTATCACAGCTGCACCAAATTAACAGTATGCAACCCAAGGTGGTTGTCAATTTTAGACTCTATCATGGGGCAACCAGATGGGCCTGGAGTCAAGAAGACCTCAATTTAAGTCTATCCTCAGGCACTAGTTGTGTGACCCTGGGGAAGTCACTTAAGTTGTTAGACTTAATCCACTGGAGAAAGAAATAGTAATCCATTCCAACATCCTTGACAAGAAAATTTGATCCATAGGATCATGAACAGTTGGATGCGACTGAATTACTAAACAAAAACAACAAGAATAAAACTATCTGTTATTACTCAGGCACTGTATTACGGTGATTACAATATTCTTTTCCCATCCCCACCCCTAATCCTCCTCTATTCCTAATTTTCCTATTATGATCAAGGTTACCACTATCATCTTAATCACACAGTCTTACAGTCTTGGTGTTACTCTCAAATATTCACTCTGTTACCCCACCCCCCATACCCTGTCATTTCTACCTTTGTCAAGTCTGTTGTACAGGCCCTCTTCTTTTCTCTGACAGCAACTACCCTGGGGAAGGCATGTATTAAATCTTTCTGGATTGATCTGGATGATCTTCCTTTCTCAAGCTCACATCCATGATGCAGATGTATTCAATGTGACCTGAATTCATAATAATTCTGCACCAAACAGGGTTGTTATGAAATTGATCATACTTATTGCTTCCATTTAGATAGGGAAACTGTCTAACAATGTACTGGGGTTTCAGCTTCTAGTCCTGACCTTTCTCCTATAATAATAAAGTATTTCCTTCTATAATGGCTCCCATTGCACCGTTATGGTACAAGCATTGGGTCTCATAAAGAAGGTTTAGTCATGGAAATTTGTGAGAAATTGTATTGAAACTATCAAACATAATTAAGTACAATTTAAATGTGTTTTGGAGTAGGGTCTACCATTTCAATCATCTTTCAAGTTGGTTTGTTTCCATCGATATTCCTATTAGTAGAGAGAGGACTTTTGATAAAATCACACATTCACATTCACCATAACTTGTCTCTCACTATCTAAAGAAGGGAAACTTCATAGGCATCAGCTGCTGCCATCATCTTGTTATTGCCAAGATATAACTTCCACCTCTCCCTTCTTCTCTCTTCTTCTCCTACACAATCTCTCAGACTCCAGCTTTAAGAACTTTATTCCCTTTCCTTAACCCCTTAGGAGAGTTGATTTTGAGTTTGTTTTCTCTATTCCCAAACTGAGAAGAACTAAAAATCTCAGGGGATTTTGTATGTAGTTAGGCCCTTGTCAGGATGGGGTTGTTAAAGTCACTTATAGGTTATCTATCTCATTAGACTGACAACTACTTGAAAGAAGGAATTTTTCTGCCTTACTTAGCATCCACAATTTTTAACATAATACTTGGTACATAGCATGTGTTTAATAAATTCAAATGGACTGACTGATGTACTAAGAGAAACACTGAGTAGGGGAAGGCCTGGAAAAACAGTCCTGGAGTATCTTGAATACATGCATGGGGCCTGAGAGGAAAACATTAGATAAAAATTGGTATAGGAAATATCCCAGGAAGCATCTAGGAAAAGCATTGTATCAAAAGGCCAGCAGAGGAAAAAAAAACTGTAGAGAATTATGTAGCAAAGACAGAAATGTGGGAGATGCTGGGTTTTGGTATATCTCTAGCCAGTGATTCTTATATTTCAACATCTCCTTCACTTATTTTCGTGAGTCATAACTGTTTTCTAAATCTTTGTTTCTTAAGAGACTGTGAACTTTTGTTTTTACTTCTTTTGCTGTTTTAAAACTACTTTCTCTGAGACAAATATGGTGAATAATTGCACTGCTCATATGCATTGCTCCATTACAGCAAGAAATGGGTGGTTTGAGGGTGATGTTCAAAAGGAGAGAGAATTTTCAGGATAATACTATGGAAATTCACTAAAGTTAATCATAGCTGGGGGCTAGTGCTGAAAAAGAGGGAATTATTGATTATTTCAGAGTTTCTCAGGGAAAGAACAAAACTGAGATTTAGATCATTCCTAAACAGTGTATTTACTTGCTTTAATTGGGGGAGACTATGGCAGTTATCAAAAGTGAGATTTTAGGTAGTTCTTTTACATTGTCTTTACATTACTGGTTTGAAAGCAAGATCTTTTTTTTTTTGGTGTTTGTTTTCAGACAAGTGGTGATGAAAGGGTTGGGTACTATAAAGTTTTGCATAAGTAAGGATTGAGTGAATAGTTTCCTTATTAGCATATTAACTTGCTACCCCACACAGCTGTTACACAGGACACTTTGATTGGGTTTTAAAATAGTAGGCCTTCATAGCAACATAGTTGAATTGATTGACTTGAAAAGATACGGGATTATGGTGAATTTTCCATATCCATTTACAAACACTACAACATCTACTTTTTGGTCTCGTGGTTGTTTGTTTAGTCAAACACTGTGTTAGCTTCCTTTCATTTTGCAACCAAACTTTCTTTTGTAAATCATCTAAAGGAATCATGAATCATATAGGATCATAAAGCAGTCAAATGGGAAAGGTCTAAAAATCCAATAATGCTAAGAATTAATATATAATTGAGGTCTCAGTTATACTTTATAAAAAATACTGTTTTATTTTTAAAGTCAGAATTCACTCTTGAAAGGTGATCAGGAATTTTAAATTATTTGACATTTCAGAGACTTTTGAAACAACACACAAGATACTTTTGCTTTTATTGTAAATCCTACTGAGCTAAGAATTTACCATAGGAAAAACTATTTAATCCAAAGTTACTAAGTACACTAATGAAAATATTGTAGATTTACATGGAAGACATTGAAAATACAATCTGTTAAGACATACAGGGCCATGAGTTACTTTTTTAGAAGCTAGAATTGTGACTTTTTTCTCTTTAATCATCAATATTACATAAAAAAATCAGGACCTTAGGTTCAAAGGAAATTTGTGAAGTTCATATATATACAGTATATATTTTGGATATGTGTATGCTGATCATCACTGATCATTTTTAAGCCATATTAACTCATGAAAACTCTCAATTAATAATTCTAGTGATCATGACACATATTAATGTAGAGGAGATCCATATTAACAAAACCAGGAGCCCTCAAAAATGCCAAAATTTGTGTGCGTTACAAATGATAGCCCAAACAAATGTCCAGAGATTGGCAACAGCCAGGTACTGAGTATGCCAACATTCCCTAAGGACTGGAATATTTTTTTTCAAGTCTCATTATCAATTCAATTCAATTCAATATCAGTTGAGTGCTTCCTATTTACCAAGCAATGTCTTCAGATTTGGGGGTACAGATAATGAAAAGAATGTCTTTGCACTCAAGAAGCTTAAACTCCATTGGGAGACCATCTATAAGAGCATGAAAGGCTGACAAGAAAGGTCTATTGCATGGGACTCAGAACAGAGTGTAACTCAGCCTTGGCCATGCTGCACAGCATGGACAGAACTAGAGCAGGCTTCAAGTCAAAGAATCACGGGTAGCAACTGGGTTTCCAGATTTCTTAACTCACAAATGCCAAAGACAGTTTCAAAGGACAGTGAGAAAGCTCTTTCACCTGGGTGAGAAAAGGAGTCGGTCTGTCCTCAGCACCAGCCCCAAGGTGGCAGCAGCCACTTTTGGAACCCTGGGAGAATCACATGACTAATATGGGTCTCAGTGCTGAGTGGTGGTCCTGGGGTGATGAGGAGCACTGGCTTGGTTGAGCTTGTGAAGGCTCTGGAGAAAGAATAATACTAGCTTTTCCAGGGCAGAAAAGAGTGCTTGTTGCTCCCAGACCAGAGCAGGAGAGAAGTAAACTCATCTCAATTGATTTTATCACCTTGGAGGAAATGAGAACTCACATGACCCTAGAGTGTACCCTCCACTTGAAAAAACTCTCAAGGAAAATGCCCTAAAAATGGAAAAATAAGACTATAGAAGTTTACTTTCTTGGTCAAAAGTTATTGTCTTCCATCCTTTCAGAAGAGGAAGAACCAAGCATACTATCAAAGGAACACAGAAAAGTCAAGGCTTCTACATGCAACACCTCAAAAAAATATTCAGTAGTCTCAGACTGTGGAAGATCTCAAAAAGAATTTTGAAAATCAAGTAAGAGAAGTGGAGGAAAAAATGGGAAGAGAAATGAGAAAAATGCAAGAAAATGGTGAAAAGCAATTCAACAGTTTGCTAAAAAAGATAAAAAAAATGCTGAAGAAAATAACACTTTTAAAGATAGACTAACCCAAATGGTAAAAGAGGTCCAAAAATCCAATGAGGAGAAGAATGCTTTCAAAAGGAGAATTAGCTAAATGGAAAAGGAGGTTAAAAAGCTGACTGAATAAAATAGGTCTTTACAAATTAGAATGGGATAGATGGAAGCAATGACTTTATGAGAAACCAAGAAATTATGAAACAAAACTAAAAGAATGAAAAAAATAGAAGACAATGTGAAATACCTCATTGGAAAAATGATTGACTTGGAGAGATTCAGGAGAGATAATTTTAAAATTATTGGTCTACCTGAAAACCATGATAAAAAAAAGAGTCTAGACATTATGTTCTAAGAGATTATCAGGAATACTGGCATGGTGTTCTAGAACCAGAGGGTGAAATAGAAATAGAAAGAATTCACTGGTCACCTCATGAAAGAGATCCCAAAAGGAAAACTACTGAGAATATTGTAGGCAAATTGCAGAGTTCCCAGGTCAAGAAGAAAATATTACAAGCAGTCAGAAAGAAACAAATAAAGTATTGTGGACATACAATCAGGATAACACAGGATTTTGCAACTTCTACACTAAGGGATTGCAGGGCTTGGAAATATGATATTCCACAGGTCAAAGAAGACAGGATTAAAACCAAGAATCACCTACTCAGCAAAACTGAGTGTAATACTTCAAGGGAAAAAAAGTAATTTCAATGAAATAGAGAACTTTCAAACATTCTTGATGAAAAGACCAGAGCTCAATCGAAAATTAGACTTTCAAACACAAGAGTCAAAAGAGACATGAAAAGGTAAAGAGAACTGAAAAGTCATAAGAAACTTACTAAATTTGAACTGTTTACATTCCTACATGGAAAGATAAAATTTGTAACTCTTGAAACTTTTCTCAGTATTTGGATAGTTAGAGGGATTATACACACAGAGATAGATAGATAGATAGATAGATTAGACAGATAGGTAGATAGATAGATAGATAGATAGATAGATAGATAGATAGATAGATAGATAGATAGATAGATGATAGATAGATAGATAAAGATAGAGAGAGAGACTAGAGGGTGAGTTGAATAGGAAGGGATGATATCTAAGAAATAAAACCAAGGGTTGAGAGAGGAATATACTGGGAGGAGAAAGGGAGAAATGGAAAGGGACAGGTTAACTCTCATGAAAGAGGCAAGAAAAAGCTTTTCCAACGGAGGGGAAAAGGGGGGAAGTGAGAGAGAAAAAGTGCAGCTTACTCTCACAACATTTGGCTTAAAGAGGGAATAACATGCACACTCAATTTGATATGAAATCTATTTTACGGTACAGGAAAGTAGGGGAGAAGGGGATAAGTGGGGTGGGGGATGATAGAAGGGAGAGCAAGTGGAAGGAGGGAGTAATTAGAAGTAAAGATTTTTGCAGAGGGACAAGATCAAAAGAGAGAATAGAATAAATGGGGGGGGGCAGAATAGAATGGAGGAAAATATAGTTAGTCTTACACAACATGACTAATATGGAAATCTTCTGCAAAACTACACATATATAGCCTATATTGAATTTCTTGCCTTCTCAGTGGTGATGAGTGCAGAGGGAGGAAGGAAGAGAAGTTGGAACTAAAAGTTAAGAACGAAGTTTGAGAATTGTTTTTGCATGCAACCTGGAGATAATAAATACAAGCAATGGGATATAGAAATCTATCCTGTCCTACAAGAAAAGAGAGAAGACAGGGATAAGGGAATGGAGGTGTGTGATAGAGGGGAGATTGGGGAAAGGTAATCAGAATGCACGATGTTTGGAACTCATAATTTTGTGGAAATGAATGTTGAAAACTAAAAATAAATAAATAAACATAAAAAAAGAAAAGAAAAGAATGAATGTTAAAAAATTCTTTTAGCATGCAACTGGAAATTAAGCTGTATAGGCAATGAAGCATAGAAATTTATTTTGCCCTACAGGAAAATAGAGGGCAAGGGAAGAAGGGTGGGTAACAGAAGGGAAGACACACTGGAGAAAGGGGTGCATGGGGTGCAAGCTGTCCTAGGGTGAAGGTGGGGAGAAATGGGGAGAAAGTTTTGAATTCAAATTCGTGTGGAAATGAATGTTAGGAAATGAGAAATAAAAATATATATGAATAAAAAGAACTACATGGGGAAAAAAGCAAAAACAAAATAATTTAGAGATACATTTAATACATCATATCACAATAGGTTCTCCATGGATGCCAGCAAAATATTAAAAATTAGATTATTTTAAACATAAAACAGAGAAAAACTGATAAAAGTATCTATCAGTACAATGCCTGGAGAAATGTTTTTAACCACAAAATGATTAGAAGAGGCTAGAAAAAGATGAAATAAATAATTCTCTCTGTGAAAAATCAAAGTCTGAACAAAAACAAAATGAATATTGTTAGTATAAGAAGAGAAAGAGACAATTGGGGAAAATCTTTACCGTAAATATTTTTAAGAAGGATCAGCTCTCCAAGATGCAGAATTAAAACAATCAACAACGATGTGAAGATTGCTCTAAATCATTATCAGAGAAATGAACATCAAAATAACTCACAAGTTAGACTTATTACCAATAATTTACCTAGCAAGAGAAATAGGAATAGTAAATGTTGGATGGATTGTGGCAAAAAGATAGGTTTTGACTATTCGTACCCGAAGTTGTATTTGTATTCCACATATGCAAAATACCTATATGCACATTTTAAACATATGTACATGACTAGGTAGTAATATTATATGTGTACATACATAATATTCATGTTTTTACGTATATATGTATATGCATGTATATATAGAAATAAATGTGTGCATGTATATATACTTTGTGCCTATATATGTATATATTTTATATCTATATAGATATTATATATATATTTTGTGAGTGTAGACATGTGTGCTTGTGCATTTGTGTGCATGTGTGTGTGCGCATCTATATGAATCTTTGTAGGTGTATGCGTGTATATTTATTCCCCCTGGGTAGATATAAGATCCTACATATGGATATGTCATGGAACAGAGTCTAACTAACTCTGTGCTTCTAAAGGGTGCTGTCTTTATTCTTGGTATTGTTCTACTGTGGACTCAATTAACACCCCTTCCCTGTATACTATACCCTCCCATACTACTTCGCTATGGTTTTCTTTGTTGAAGAGTGTGTATACACTCATCATTTTTCTTCAAATACTGTTGCAATTGTGAACAAAGCACTGGACCTTGTAGCTACACAAAATTTCAGATGTAGAACCAGCAGTGTAGTATGTCAGCTTCTTTCAGATCTAGTGGTAACTTTCTGTACACTTCTACAAATTCATGTGACAAATCATCCTATCTCAGAGGCCACATTGACCCATATTCATGCATATACTTTATCAAGAACCTCTTACTGAAGTCTTTAAACTCTTCATAGACTTAATCAGTAAGATCAAAATTCTGACAACATCCGTAATTCATTCCTTGTCCACAGTAATTCTACTCTTTACATACTAGGCACAAATATCCAGGAGTCTGACACTCTACTGTACTGAATACTCTGGTTAGGAATTTACAAATATTCCTAACATCCACAGGATGCTATGTGACCTGCCTTCCTTTCACAACTATATGCTTGAACGTTTCTGACTCTCATGCATACTTTTGAATTTTGGTGGCTTTATTTTTCACAAACACTCAATTGTTTTGCAATTTTTTTTTAATTAGAATATTGGCAAAGGAGTTGGAGAAATGAAAAAAAAAGTTCCTTTCATAGAGACAAGGAATATCAATTTTGTTATCATAGTAACTTAAAAATGAGACTGACCACATAACTGATTATCCTGTAGTCGACAATAATGGTAATAAACCATAATGGTACTAAAATACAAGAAATAACATGGAACGATGAGGAGAATCTTCCTCTGCTCCAACTGCTGGTGCATTTTCCTCTGGAATTTTCAGCTAGGTGGAGTGGTAGTTAGAAAGTCTGGCCAGGACTCAGAAAGATTCATCTTTCTGAGGTTAAATCTGGCCTCAAACATTTACTAACTGTGCAACCCTAGAAAAATCACTTAACCCTGTTCAATTCAGTTTCATCATGTGTAAAGTGAGTTGGAGAAGGAAATGGCAAACCACTAGTATCTTTGCTAAGAAAACTATAAATGGGGTCACTAATATTTTGATGTAATTGAAAAATGACTGAACAACAATACCAATCACCTCCATCACAGCGCAGTCATTGTCCTGCCTATCCTCAAACCTTGCCCAATTCTCACCACCTCTTATTGGTAGTGAGCATCTGGGAATACTATAGTCTGTCCCATTTCTCTGGGAAAATTGCACCTGGCCACATATGACTTGTTGAAAAGCCACCCTTCTTACAATGAAAGTGAAATCTAGGTTACTATCCAAAGATATTTGATCCCAAGGTTCTCCTGTATGGCAGCCCGGTTCCTTCTTGCTCCTAAATCCATTAGTGGCCTCTTGAATCTGCGGAGTCTTTCTCTCTGTCCCAAACACCTTGTGCCCTTCTCCGTCTCTCTCTCTCTCTCTCTCTCTCTCTCTCTCTCTCTCTCTCTCTCTCTCTCTCTCTCTCTCTCTCTCTCTCTCTTTCCTTCCCTTATCAAACAGAATCACTACATAACAATTGGGAGGTAAGAATAAAAACTCATTTGTATACTGCAACTCTATTTGCAGTCATTTTTAAATATTACGACGTTATTGATGAAGACATTTACTATGTTCATTTTTCAGATGAGGAATTGAAAATCCAGAGAGACTATGAGGATTCTACTTGATCACAGAGTTAAGGAATAATGGAACTAAGTTTGGGACTCACATGTTCTGAAACCTACTCCAGCTTCTCAGCAATCTTCCTGCTATGCAACATGACTATTCAGACAGCTATCTTTTTCAAGTTCCCCCTGGCATCCACATTTCAGAAAATGAATTGTATCATATACATTATGCCAGATGCAGCATAGGTTCCCAAGTGTGTTACTAAGGCATAAAGGATAAATAATTTTTTTTAATTCCATTCATATTATTTCCTTCCTCAAGTGCCAACACACATTCAAAAACTTGTCAGCAGGTCTAAAGTACAAGTCAAAGAGATCACAGTACCTGCAACAATACTCATTTTAATTATCCCAACTTTTGGAGAAAAAAAAATTAAATTTAAGGGAAGGTAGAAAGCCCCTTAGGAATTTTGTTTTACTTTGACAGCAATAAAGGTTGTGCCAAGGAATAGTAGGAAAGTGCTAATTTTCTTTTAGTGAATTTTCATCTAATTATATGTTCTTATTTCCTGAACTGAAGTTAATAGCATTTAGCTTGTAAAAAGAAATCACATGTTTTCTTTGAATTTCTTTAAGGTGCCTTAAAGATAATTTATAAAATTCACCTCCGTGTTGATGAAAACACACATAAAGAAATGTTCAATAAAATAAGTCTACGATAAGTGAAAAGAAAACAGTCTGGAGGGAAACACAGAGTTAATGAAAGAACAGAATGAATACTGAGAAACTAATGCCACAGAATGGAGCATATAAGAAAGGCACTGTAATGTCATGGAAAGCAAATAACATTGAGGGAGCAAGCAATGAGTCAGAACCAAAAAGTTCCAGGTGAAAAGAGAGGCAGACAAATGAAAGAAGTTATGGAATGTAGTGAGTCAGAAACAAACTAGATAATAGATAAGAAGAGCTAAAAGACTCAGACAAGGGTCTTGCCAACAGCAGTCTAAAATAAGGGTGGATCAAGTAATAAAGAGATATATATAAGAAAACAGGGAGGTAGATTTCTGGAATAGAGAATTATTAACTTCTGCTCAGTTCAGAGCCAGAGCTGTCCTTTGTATGGCTGAAGCTAACGACATATCTATCAGTGACAGGATCAAATTAGAATGTAAGACTGAAAGACTGGGAAATTACACAGCTTCTGACACTAGGAGAAATGTCATATTCCTTAAGATGACTTCTTTACGCTATTTTTTGCTTTCATCACCGCACAATCATTAATATTTTATATATGACTTAGCAGAGAAGGAAGGGGAAAAACATACTTAGTAAAGTGCTATTTTAAGATTAATATTAATATGAATTTAGCACATAAAAGCTAGGAGAAAGTAGGATTTCTGTCCATATAGACTGGTTGACTTCAGAATAGTTTATAAAAGAGAAATGGCTTCATTTTTCATAGTATAAAATTGATCATATATACATATTTATGTGGATGTTTGCATATGTGTATATACGTATGTATGCATATATATATATATATATATATATGTGTGTGTGTATACATGTATATATACTCCCATATGTGCATAGGTAGTGTGAAAAGGATTCATCATTACTTCTTGCTATTTCCACCATTTTTCACAAGACACAGAAGATTTGAAAGTTGAAGTGGTATTCCCAGAGGCATATTTCAATTCCATTCAATAAGCAATTATTTACAATGTTCTTTGTGCAATTAAATTAAGTGGAAAAGTTAGAACTAAAACTCCTTTGACTCTATTTAGTATTCACTCCATTCCTCTACACTGCTTCTCTCAATTTGACATATAATCTCCAAATACATTTTTTTTCTGATTGACTTCTCAAATATCAAGACATCTAAACATCAATATCTAAAAGAATAAAAATGTCCATATAGATCCTCAGTGATGACTTCATTGATCTGATAACTTCACTGATAACTTCATTTACATGAATATATATTGCCATGTGAGAAAAGGATGCTCACATTCGTTAATTAAGTACAGCTTTTGATAGGAATGAATAATCATCTCTGGATTCTTTTTTTTAATTTCTTTTTTTAATTAATTAATTTTTAAATGTTCTACAATCACTTCCTTAAAATTAAGATTTCATCCCCCACACCTTCCCCCCACTATCCCCCTCCCTCCCCATGACAGCATAAAACTCTGTATAGGTTCTACATATACTTTCCTATTGAGCACATTTTCACTATAGTCATGCTATGTAGTCACACTAAAATAAATGGAAGAAATCATGTAACAAATCAAAACATAATACACTTAAACTCACACATACACAAACATGATCTGCTACATTCTGTGAATGACTTCCATATTCCTTCCTCTGAGTGTGGAAGGCATTTTGCCTTAGAAAATCATCATTGGGATTTTTTTTTCATTAAGTTCTTGTGTTATTAAAAAGTTCCAAGTCTACCAGAAAAACCTCTCGCACACTGTGGTCTTTGCTGTGCACAAAGTTCTCCTGGTTCTACACCTTTCACTCAGCATCAGATGATATAAGTCCTTCCAGGCCTCCCTGAAGTCTTCTTGTTCATCATTTCTTATGGCACAATAGTACTCCATTACATTCATATTCCATAATTTATTAAGCCATTCCCCAATTGATGGGCAGCTCCTTGATTTCCAGTTCTTGGCTACCACAAAGAGTGCTGCTATAAATATTTTTGTACATGTGGTTCCCTTTCCCATTTTTATAATCTCTTGAGGATACAGTCCTAGTAGCGATATTGCTGGGTCAAAGGGTATGCACATTTTTGTAGCCCTTTGGGCATAGTTCCAAACCATTCTCCAGAATAGTTGGATGATCTCACAACTCCACTCCACGCCATTTCAAGGTAGGTTACATTATTTCCCACCTTTTG
>CM053769.1:623744944-623774183 GCA_028658325.1 Potorous gilbertii | reverse complement strand
CCTCCTCAATAGTATTCACTTTTCACCACTTCCTCCTGCTGCCTTCCCCTCCTTCTTTTGGCCCC
Source organism: Potorous gilbertii (assembly GCA_028658325.1). NCBI lineage: Eukaryota > Metazoa > Chordata > Mammalia > Diprotodontia > Potoroidae > Potorous > Potorous gilbertii. The sequence goes on along the minus strand of CM053769.1, from coordinate 623,774,118 downwards.
CCTCCCTTTTACTCCCCTTTACTCTTATTGCTTCTTTCCTCCCTTTTAGCCTCCCTCCCCTTTCTTCCCCCTTCCTCTCCTACTGCTTATAGAGCTAGTTAGGATTATCTACTTAAGTTTATTGTTCCGGCTTTTAAACAAATCAGATGAGAGTACCTCTCACACAATGCTCATCTCCCTCTCCTCTTTCCCTCTACTATGATTTTGTACTTCTTCTTGTGAGGCAATTTGCCATTTTCTGCTTCCTCCTATTCACACCCCCTATTACATTCCCTTCTCATACTAAAATCATATTTTTTATCATGATATCATTTACTTTATACCCGTTCCCCCTATGCATATCCCTTTTATATTTCATAATAGCTGTACAATTCTCAAGATTAACAGGTATCATCTTCCCTTATATGGAGGTAAACAGTTTGCCCTAATTGAGTAACAATTTGTTTCCTCCTCCTTCCTGTTTACCTTTTCATGATTCTCTTGAGACCTGCATTTGAAGATCGAATTGTCTATTAACTTTTGGCGTTTTGGTCAGGAAGCTCTGGAAATCCCTTACTTCGTTAAATGACTTTCTTCTTGCCTGAAATGTTATGCTGAACTTTGCTGTGTAGTTGATCCTTGGTTGTAATCCCAACTCTTTTGCCTTATGGAATATTGGGTTCCATTTCTTTCAATCTTTTAATGTAGAAGCTGCTAGGTCCTGTGTAATCCTGACTGTATGTCCTTGATATTTAAATTGTTTCTTTCTGGCTGCTTGTAATATTTCCTCCTTCGCTTGATAGCTCTGGAATTTGGGAACTATATTGCTTGGGGTTTTGAGTTTGGGATCCCTTTCAGGAGGAAAACGGTGGATTCTTTTGATGACAATTTTGCCCTCTCAATCTATTACTTCTGGGCAATTTTCCTTGATGATTTCCTGGAAGATATTGTCCAGGCTCTTTACTCCATCATGGGTTTCTGGCAGGCCAATAATTCTTAACTTTTCTCTCCGGGATCTATTTTTCAGGTCAGTTGTTTTTCCAATTAGATATTTTATATTCTCTTCTATCTTTTCATTCTTTAGATTGTGTTTGACTGATTCTTGTTGTCTCATTTAGTCCTTAGTTTCTACTTGCCCAGTTCTGATCTTTATCAAATTGTTTTCTTCCGTTAACTTTTGCATCTCCTTTTCCATCTGCCCAATTTTTCCTTTTAAGGACCTATTTTCTCCAGTTAATTTTTGTACTTCCTTTTCCCTTTGCCCTTTTAGGAAGTTATTTTCTCCAGTTAATTTTTGAACTTCCTTTTCCATTTGTTCAATTTTCCTTTTCAAAGAGATGTTCTTATCAGTGAATTCTTTCTTAACAATTTTAAGATCACTGGTCAGTTTTTCTTCTATTTCCTTCTTCAGCTGTTCCAGGAGAGTTGCTTGTGCTTGCAAGCCATTAATAGTCCCTTCTGAAGATTCGGATGGAAGTACAGTCTCAGCTCTGACCTCTTTGCTGTTTGTGTTTTGGTCCTTATCCCCATAGAAAGATTCTATGTTTCTTTCTGCCCTCTGCTTTTTCTTATTCATGATGTTGATTGAGTGTTGTGTCTTCTGGTTCTTTCAGTCCAAAGGTAGAGAACTTTTTGCTGAGCTGATGTGTGAAAAAGCTAAAAGCAGGTTTTTGTTTGGTGTTTCCCCAGTCAGCTTGTTAAGTGTGGGGGAGGAGTAATCTGGTCACAGGAGACCTCCTCAGCTGACCTGAGGCAAAGTCAAGCTCAGGGGCTGGTAATCCCAGCTCCCCTATCGTCTTTCTGATTCCCCTGGACAGCTGAGGCACGCCTAGATGCTAATGCATGTTCCCACCCCTCCTGGGGCTCTTCTTCCGGTGCTGAGGCTTGACTGTGTCCTACTGCAAGTTTTCCCTGCCCTGGGTCCTCTGTCCTTCTGGTTTGCCTCTGCCACCATCGGAGGAATCCCCCTTATCTATTTTCCTCGTCTCAGGTGTTATGATACTATTGGCCTCCTTCTGCTATTTTTGCTGATCTGGGATTTTTCTGGGGAAATATTTTATGGTTCTTTCACAGTCATCAGGCAGGGAAGAGAGAGCATTTACTGATCACTCCACCACCCTGGCTCCTGGAAGTTCAAGTAGGTGACTTACCAAAGTTTGATCTTCAGGCTGAAGGTCTCGGGAGCTGCTGCGCTGATATCTGGCACTCGGCAGCTCTCACTTACTCTGCTGCGCTGATATCTGGCACTCGGCAGCTCTCACTTACTCGGTTTGGCTTGTCTCCCACCCTTGGTGCTGCTCCTCTGGTTCTGCCAGCCACTCAAGTTTCTCGGGTCCCCTCCGCCCCGCTGCAGTGGCGCTGCGCTGTGCGCTGTGGGCTCACCCCCATGGAACAGACCCTTTCCGTGGATCTTCCAGTCTTACCTGAGCTCCGAAACTGTCACCTTCTGTCTCCCACTGGATTCCACACCTCCAAAATTTGGTCAGATTCTCCTTTCAGATGTACCTGAAGGACTTTGTCCAAGAGCTTAGGTGAGTCATTGCTCTCACATCGCCATCTTGGCTCCGCCTTGCTTAAGAATGAATGTTAAAAATTATTTTAGGGAGCCAAGATGGCTGAGTAGAAAATTATACATACACAGGGTCTCCCCACACAGCTCATAAAATACCTGTAGAGAGGGACTCTCAACAAATTCTGGAGCAGCAGAAGTAGAGAACAACAAAGTGGAGGAGATTTCCAGCCCAGGGTAACCTGAAAGGTCTGTAGGAAATGTGTGTTGCACCAGACACGGAGTGGAGAGTGGAACCCAGCCCAGCCTTGGCAATGGGGCACAGTTCGTGAACAGCCCTTAGGGGCAGAATGTCCAGTGTCAGAATCGCAGATCCCTCAACCCACAGGTGCCAAAAGTCAGTGATGAGGTTTTTTCAGCTGACCAGGAAGGGAGAAGGGCCTTCCATAGCTCTGGCCTTAGCCAGTGGTTGCAGAGGCCCCATGGGTGGGCCCAGCAGCAGGTTCCATTATTAGAGCGTGAAAATCCCTGGGGCATTGAAGAGCTGAGTCTTTCATCAGCCCTGTGTGGAGGACCCTGGGGAGTTGGTCTTTGTCTCACACTGAATGGCTGCCCTGCCCATCCAGGTCATCTGAAATTCAGCCCCCAGTGCTGACTTCATGGAACTGGAGTCCAGGTGACTGTGGAGAGGTAACTGCTAAGATTCTGGGCACAAAATTCCTTCTTTGTGTCCAGGTCAGTACACGCTTCATTGTACCATCTTGGAGGAATTAAGATCCTCCAGATTTCCAGAGTGTACTCTACTCTTGAAAAAGGACACAAAAGTCAAGGAACTGGTTGAAAAAATGCCCAAAAAGCAGGGAGAGGAAGATTTGTTCTTGGTGAACAAATACCTTCTCTCAATCTTTCTGATGAGGGAGAATAATGCTTACCATTAGGGAAAGACATAAAATTCAAGGCTTTTATATCCTGAACATACAAATTAAATATTCAGTGGTCTAAGGTCATGGAAGAGCTCAAAAAGGATTTTGAAAATCAAGTAAGAGAGGTGGAGAAAAAAATTGGGAAATGAGAGAGATGCAAGGAAAACAAGAAAAGTGGGTCAACATCTTGCTAAAGGAGACCCAAAAAATGCAGAAGAAAATAATACCTTTAAAAATAGGCAAAAATTGACAAAGGAAGTCCAAAAAGCCAACGAGGAAAAGAATATTGAAAAAGCAGAGTTAGCCAAATTCAAAGGAGGTTCAAAACCTCACTGAAGAAAATAGCCCTTTAGAAATTAGAATGGAGCAGATGGAGGCTAATGACTTTATAAGAAATCAAGAAATCACAAAACAAAACCAAAAGAATGTAAAAATGAAAAATAATGTGAAATATCTCATTGGAAAAACAACTGACCTGGAGAATAGATCGAAGAGAGACAGTTTAAAAATTATGGAATTCCTGAAAGCCGTGATGAAAAAAAGAGCTTAGACACCATCTTTCACAAAACTATCAAGGAAAACTGCCCTGATATTCTAGAACCAGAGGCCAAAATAAATATTGAAAGACTCCACCTGTCACCTCCTGAAAGAGATTCAAAAAAAAAGAAATTCATAAGAACATTTGGGCCAAATTAGAGAGTTCCCAGGTCAAGGAGAAAATATTGCAAGCAGCTAGAAAGAAACAATTCCAGTATTGTGGAAATACAATCAGGATAACTCAAGATCTAGCAGCTTCTACATTAAATGGTTGAAAGGCATGGAACATGATATTCCAGAAGTCAAAGGAACTAGGACTAAAACCAAGAATCACTACCCAGCAAAACTGAGTATAATACTTCAGGGGAAAAAATGCTCTCTCAATGAAATAGAGGACTTTCAAGGATTCTGGATGAAAAGACCAGAGCTGAAAAGAAAATTTGACTTTCAAATACAACAATCCAAGAGAAGCATGAAAAGATAAACAGCAAAGAGAAACTATAAGGGACTTACTACTACATGGAAAGACAATATTTGTAACTTTTAAAACTTTTTTCAGTATCTGGGTAGTTGGTAGGAACACACACACACACACACACACATACACCATATGCACACACAGACACACACAGACAGAGAGCACAGGGTGAATTGAATAGAATGGGATCATAAGTAAAAATCATGAAATTCAGCAGTGAGAGAAATATATTGGGAGGAGAAAGGAAGAAAGGGAAGGGGGAAAATTATCTCTCATTAAAGAGGAAAGTAAAAGACTTTTCAGTGGAGGAAAATAGAGGGAAGATGAGAGAAAAAACTATGAATCTTACTCTCATCACATTCAACTAAAGGAAGGAATAAAACGCACACTCATTTTGGTATGAAAACCTACCTTACAATACAGGATAGTAGAGGAGAAGGGGATATGCAAGGTGGGGGGGGGGGGTAATGGAAGGGAGACAAGTGGGAGGAGAGAGCACTCTTGCAGTGGAATTGGATCAAAAAAGAGAATAGAAGAAATGGGGAGCAAGATAGGATGGAGGGAAATGTAGTTAGTCTTTTACAACATGACTATTATGGAAGTCATTTGAAAAACTACACAGATATGGCCTATATTGAATTGCTTGCCTTCCCAAAGGGAATGGGTGGGGAGGGAGAGAGGAAGAGAAGGTGGATCTCAAAGTTTTAGGAACAACTGTTGAGACTCTTTTGCATACAACTGGGAAATAGGAAATACAGGTAATGGGGTATAGAAATTTATCTTGCCCTAGAGGACAAAAGAGAAGATGGGGATAAGGGAAGGGAGGGATGTTAGAAGGGAGGACAGATTGGTGATGGGGTAATTAGTGTGGTCAGTAGTTTGGAATGGGTGGATGGGAGAGATGTAGAAAATTTGCCACCCAAAATTTTGTGGAAATGAATGTTGAAAACTTAAATAAGTAAATTTAAATACAAAAAATAACCAAAAAAGAGAATGAAGAACCTCATTTGTAGTGTTATTAAAATTGCTTTGTAACCTTAAAAGACTAGAAAAATGAGAATTCTTTTCATTCATGTTCTAAAAATACTTATTTAGTAAAGTCAGTGCAAAGTGTGATGAGTACTGCATATATGAAGATGAAAAATAACACTGTCTCTGTCTCAAAAGAGATTTACAATCTAATGGGAAGGATGTAATCTACACACAGTATATTTCTTTGAGAATGACTGGTTTTTATTTTTCTTTGTATTTCCATGGTTTAAGTACAGTACCTGTAATATAAAGTGTGTCAGTTGAAAGAGGTAGAGAACATTATGAAACGCAAAATGGATTTTTCTGATTACATGAAATTGAAAAGTTTTTACACAAAGTCAATGCAACCAAGATTAGGAGGAAAGCAGAAAACTAGGAAAGAATTTTTACAACTACTGTCTCTGATAAAGGCCTCATTTCTAAAATGTATAGAGCATTGAGGCAAATTTACAAGAATACAAGCCATTCCCCAATTGATAAATGGTCAAAAGGATATGAACATGAAGTTTTCAGAGGAACAAATGAAAGCTATCTCTGGTCATATAAAAAATGCTCTAAATCATTATTGATTAGAGAGATGCAAATCAGAACAGCTTTGAGGTACCATTTCACAGCTATCAGATTGGCTAATATAACAAAACAGGAAAATTATAAATATTGGAGAGGATGTGGGATAATTGGAACACTGATTAAGTGTTAATGGAGCTGTGAGCTGATCCAACCATTCTGGAGGGCAATTTGTAACTTTGTCCAAAGGGCTATAAAAATGTGCATACCCTTTGACCCAGAAATATCTCTTCTAGATTTATATCCCAAAGAGATGATAAAAATAGTTCTCTTTGTAGCAGCTCTTTTTGTGGTGGCCAAGAACTTCAAATTGAGGGGATGCCCATCAATTGAGGAATGGCTGTACAAGTTGTGGTATAAGAATGTAATGAAATACTATTATGCTATAAGGCAGACCAGAAAATCTTGGAAAGACTTATGTGAATTGACACTGAGTGAAGGGAACAGAACCAGGAGAACAGTGTACATAGTAACAGCCACAGTGTATGATCACTGACTTTGATAGACTTAGCCCATCCCAGCAATGCAAAACAATTTCAAAGGACTCATGATGGTAAATACCATCCACATTCGGAGAAAGAACTACGGAGTAGGAATGCAGAGTGAAGCAGACTATTTGGTTTTGTTTTTTTTTTTTTTAATCATGTTCTCTCCCATTCATTATAAATTTTCTATGCAACATGACTAATGTGAAAATGTGTTTAGTAGGAATGTATGTGCATAGCCATACATATTGCATGGCATCTTGGGGAGGGAGTAGGGAGGGAGGGGGAGAAAATTTAAAATTTATGGAAGTGAATGTTGAAATAAAATTTTATATATATATATATATATATATATATATATATATATTATATATGTATATATATAATATATATATAATGAATAAAACACATTTTTAAAATAAAAAAATATAATTTAACATGCAACTGAAAATTAAGCTATAGAGGCAATAGAATATAGAAATATGTTTTGCCCCACAGGAAAATAGAGGTGAAGATGGATGGAAGAATGGTGGGTAATAGAAGGGAGGACAGACTGGAGGAAGGGGTGAATGGGGTACACACTGTCCTGGGATGGGGGCTGGGGAGAGATGGGGAGAAACTTTGAATTCAAATGCTCATGGAAGTGAATGTTAAGAACTGAAAAAAATGAATAAATTATATATTGAAATAAAGAATAAACAATAAAAAACCAAAAAAGTACATTTTCACTTTCTATCACTAAACAGAACACTGTGTGAAGTTTTAGAAAGAGAACTAAAGATGAACAAGTTTTCAATAAACCTGAGTTTTATTGCTATAAGACCTATGCTGAGATTTCAAGATACAAAGCAATCAAAAACTCACAAGGAATAACGCCACTGTATTGTTCCCCAGAAAATGTAGGAGAGAATAGAGAACAGTGGTACTATACTTAATTTGCCTGGAAAAGCAGGTGTTATATTCACAAATATACCTTCTTTCTGATGAAGTAGTATTAAATTCCTAGGGAAGAGAAAACACAAGATATTCTATGAGTATTTACTTTCACCAGAAGTCAATCTGCTGGCAAAAATAAAAGTCAAATGAGGTACATTATGACCTAAAAACAGCAAGATAACCTGACTCAAGTGAAAAGAAAAACAGAAAACTTTGCTTTGCTGCTTAGACCCTGGAAATGCATTACATACAATGTGATCTGAATTTGAACTAAACTTATGTGCTCATAAAGGGCCCCTAACTTGTGTGATGAATAAAGCACCAGACTTAGAGTAAAGAGATTTTGTTGTTGTGCAGTCATATCTGACTCTTCTTAATCCCATTTTTGGTTTTTATTTGATGTCAGAAGGATTTTAATTCAAATTCAATCTCAGAACCTTACAAACTTTGTGATTCTGGGCAAGTCACAACCCTTTTTTTCCTCAGTTCCTCATCTGTAAAATGAAATGGAGAAAGACTATAGTACCCTTGACAAAAAAAAAAAAAAAAAAGACAAACTCAAATAAGTTCACCGAGAGTCAAACAGTATTTAAAGGACTCAACAAAAACAAAATTGGGTATATGATTACCATATAAAGCCAGGAGGCACATTGAATAGACAACATACGATAGAGCATTGAGTTTATAATCTGGATATCTGAATATAAATCTGGCTTTGTCACGTACGAGCTGTAAGATCCAGGCCAAGTCACTTAAGTTCTGCTTTCCTCATTTTCTTCCTAAATTGGGAATAACAAAAAATACAACAATAATCCCAGAGTTATTTTGAGAAACATGAATACTAATTTGTACAGTGACTGAAATAAAATAAGTGCTATGTAAATATTAGTTAAAATTATTATCATACCCCATTCTTCCCATATACACAGAAGGAAGATTGAATTATTAATTATGCTAAAGAATTATTTTTAAAATCTGAAAAAATGCCATGAAATTTTATATAGGTGCTAAATTCCAGGGCAGATTAATTGAATGACCAAATAATTTACCATTTATGCAATTTATAATATAAGATTAGAAATTCAGATTCTCAGAGCTTATCTAAGTTAACATATACCCAATTGGGATCTATCACCTCGGCATGGCAGGTCATTCCATTTTTGGATAACTAAACACAGAATATTTTTTCTTCTTTATTATGTTTATATGGTTTCTTTCCTGACATCAGGCGCAAAGCTGCCTATCTCAAATATCTACTCACTGTTTCTCATTCTGTTCTCTGGGTCCTAAGACATGTAATTCCTTTTGCACAGAGAAGATACTTGAAGAGAAGGGAGGCAATTAGAAGTAAACAATTTTGGGGAGAGACAAAGTCAAAAGTGAGAATAGAATAAATGGGAGGGTCATGATAAGATGGAGGGGAATACAGTTAGTCTTTCACAACATGACTATTATAGAAGTATTTAATAAAACTGCACATATATAGCTTATGTTGAATTGCTTGCCTTCCCTGTAGGGATGGTGTGGAGGGAGGAATGGAGAGAAGTTAGAAGTCTAAGTTTTAGGAACAAATGTTGAGAATTGTTTTTGCATATAACTGGGAAATAAGAAATACAGGTAATGGGGTATAGAAATATATCCTGCCCTACAAGAAAAGAGAGAAGATGGGGATAGGGGAAGGTAGGGGTTTGATAGAAAGGAGGGTAGGCTGGGAGAAGGGGTAATCAAAATGTGTGGTGTTTTGAAGTGGGGGGAGTGGAGAGATACGGACAAAATTTGAAACTCAAACTCTTGGGGAAATGAATGTTGAAAAGTAAAAATAAATAAATAAATTAGAAAAAAATAGAACAACAAAATTATAAACCAATTTATGTAATGAATATCAATGCAAAAATCTTAAAATATTAGCAAATATATTGCAGTAATATATCACTAAGATCATACACTATGACCAAGTGAGATTTAAACCATGAATACGAGGCTGACTGAATATTAGAAAAACCACACACATAATTCATCATATGCATAATAAATGCAACAAAATATCATAGGATCATGTCAATAGACACAGGAATATATACTGATAAGAACCAGTATCTAGTTCTATTAAAAACAGAAAGTATACGAATTAATGGAACCCTTCCCAAAACACCAGTGGTATCTTGCTAAAAAAAAAAAGATAAATATCATTTGTAATGAGGAAAATTAGAAGTTTTTATGACAGGATAAGAATTGACATAAAGATGTCCATAATCATCAAGAATCTTCAAATGTTTTATTACAAATGTCTAATCTATAAGAAGCATTCTCCAAAGATGGCAGAGTAGATCAGGAAATCCTAAACTCTCCAGATTTTCCCCACAAGCAAGATAAAAGAGCAACTTCAGGGCAACGTAGAGTGGTAAAAATAAATAAGTTAGAGCAGAACAGTTGCACTTATGGGATAATCTCAGAAGACTAGAAGAAAAATCCTGTGACTGAAATTTGGTATCTGTGAAGAGTAAATCCCTCCAAGCTACTTCAGCAAAGGTAGCAATCCCAATCTCAAAAAAATCAAAAAATAGATCCAATTGAAAGAGATAAGGAAACTATATCTTCCTAAAAGTTACCATCAGCAATGAAGCAATATCAATACTAAACACACACACACACACACACACACACACACACTCACACACACGTATCTCAAGAGATATAGGATCAAAATTCTTAGAGGAGAAATTAAGTGAATTCTAGGAAGAAATAAAGAGCGAAATTATACTGGGGGGCAGTTATGGAGAGCAAGTCAAAATGGCAGAGTAGAAAGATGTACATACCCTGCCTCTTTCTCTACAATCCATAAAATACCTATAAAGAATGACTCTCAACAAATTCTAGAGCAACAAAAGCCACAAAACGGTGGAATGGAGGAGAATTCCCAGTCTAGGGTGACCTGGAAGGCTGACGGGAAAGGTCTGTCTCACTGGATGTGGAGTGGAGCACGGACCAGCCTGGGCCCCATGGCACTGGGAAGAGCAGGATAAGAGCAGGTCTTGGGGGAATCCCCAGCAGGAGAGGAGGTTCACAGATCCAACAACTTACAAGTGCGAAATAAAGCTTCAAAAGTCATTGAGAGGGCTTTTTCACCTCTGTGACCAGGTAGCAGCATCCTCCCACAGCCCTGCTGCAGTATGGGAAGCTGCAACAGAAGTGAGCACAACAGGAACAAGCCAACCTCCATTGTTGGAGCACTCACCCTAAAGTCCCTGGAGGAACACCTGCTGACCTGAACCTCAGCCCTGAGTGGTGGCCCTGCCCCTGCCTACAGCCCATGGGGAAACTAAAGAGCTAATCTGAACCACAGCCAGGAGCCTCGCCAGGGAGTAAACACTTCTCCTTTGTACAACCTTGGAGGAACTGAGAACTTACGGGTTCCAGAGTATATTCTACTCTTGACCAAGGACCTAAAAGTCAAGTAAATGCTCCAAAAAGGGGAAAAACAACAAGACTATGGAAAGTTACTTTCTTGGTAAACAGGTATTTTCTCCCATCCTTTTGGAAGAGGAAGAAAAATACTTAGCATCAGGGAAGACATAAAAGTCAAGGTTTCTGCTTCCTAAACACTCAAAATAAATAGGCAATGATCTCAGGTCATGGAAGAGCTCAAAAAAGATTTTGGAAATCTAGTAAGAGAGGTGGAGGAAAAATTAGGAAGAGAAATGAGAGCAATGCAAGAAAATCATGAAAAGCAAGTCAACAGCTCGATAAAGAAGATCGAAAAAAATGCTGAAGAAAATAACACCTTTAAAAATAGCCTAGCTCAATTGACAAAAGAGATTCAAAAAGCCAATGCAGAGAAGAATGTTTTAAAAAGTAGAATTAGCCAAATCGAAAAGTAAGTTCAAAAGCTCACTGAAGAAATTAGAATGGAAGAGGTAGAAACTAATGACATTATGAGAAACCAATAAATTACAGAACAAAACCAAAAGAATGAAAAAATGGAAGATAAAGTGAAATATCTCACATTATGAGAATGAAAAAATGGAAGATAAAGTGAAATATCTCACTGGAAAAACAACTGACCTTGAAAACAGATGTAGCAGAGACATTTCAAAAATTATGGGGCTACTTGAAAGCCATGATCAAAAAGAGAGCCTAGACATCATCTTTCATGAAATTATCAAGGAAAACTCCCCAGATATTCTAGGACCAAAGGACAAAATAAATATTGAAAGAATTTACAGATTACCTCCTGAAAGAGATCCAAAAAGAGAAATTCCTAGGAATATTGTAGCCAAATATCAAAGTTTCCAGGCCTAGGAGAAAATATTGCATGTAGCCAGAAAGAAACAATTCAGATATTGTGAAAACACAACCAGGACAATACAAAATCTGACCTCTTCTATATTAAGAAATTGGAGGACATGGAATATGTTATTCCAGAAGTCATAGGAACTAGGATTAAAACCAAGAATCACCTACCTAGCAAAACTGAGCATAATACTAGGTGGGGTGGGGTGGTGAAATGTTCATTCAATGAAGTAGAGGACTTTCAAGCATTCTGGATGAAAAGACCAGAGCTAAAAAGAAAATTTGACTTTCAAACACAAGAATGAAGAGAAACATGAAAAGGTAAACAGGAAAGAGAAATCACAAGGGACTTACTAAAACTGAACTGTTTACATTCCTACATGGAAAGAAAATATTTGTAACTCTTGAAGCTTTTCTTAGTATCTGGATAGTAACAGGGATTACACACACACACACACACACACACACACACACATTCATGCTCTCACATGCACGGAGATATAGATATATACATATACAGATATTGATGATTTTATATATATATATATACAGAGAGAGAGAGAGAGAGAGAGAGAGAGATGCAGAGAGCACAGGGTGACTTGAATAGGAAGGGATCATATCCAAAAAGATAAAATTAAGTGTTGAGAGAAGAATATATTGAGAGGAGAAAGGGAAAAATGGAATGGGACACATTACCTCTCATAAAAGGGGCAAGAAAAAACTTTTTCAATGGAAGAGAAAAGGGGGAGGTGAGAGGGAAAAAGTGAAGCTTACTCTGATGACATTTGTCACAAGGAAGGAATAAAATGCACACTTAATTTGGTGTGAACACCTATCTTACACTACAGGAAAGTAGGAGAGAAGGGGATTAGCAGTGTGGGGGGAATGATGGAAGGGAGAGCAAATGGAAAGAGAGTCCAATTATAAGTAAACACTCTCAAGGAGGGACAAGGTCCATAGAGAGTATAGAAGAAATGGGAGGCAGGATAGGATGGAGGGAAATATAGTTAGTTTCACAATATGGCTATTATGGAAGTCTTTTGCATAGCTACACCTGTGTGATGTATATTGAATTGCTTGCCTTCTCAGTGGGGATGGATGAGGAAGGAGGAAGGGAGAAAAGTGAAACTCAAAGTTTTAGGAAAAAATGTTGAGACTGTTTTTCGTACAACTTGGAAATAAGAAATCCAAGTAAATGGGTTATACAAATTTATCTTGCCCTACAGTACAAGAGAGAAGATGGGGATAAGGGAATGGAGGGATGTTAGAAGGGAGAGTAGATTGGTGGAAGAATCAGAATTCAAGGCGTTTTGGTGTGGGGGGAGGAGAGATATGGGGAGAAAATTTGGAACTCAAAGTTTTGTGGAAATTAATGTCAAAAACTTCAAATAAAAAAAGATAAAAGCAAGAGCCCTTTTAAAAATGATTTTCTTGAATGGAGTGAATTTGGAACTCAAAATTAAAATAAATGAAAAATGTAAAAATGTCAAATAAAAAAACTGTATTTGTTGCGGTTATCAACCTTCTTCTTTCAGAACTACATCAATCTAACCACAAAATAAACAGTTTTGAAAACTAAAATTTAAAAATTAGTTGAAAACTGAATAAATCTGTTCCAAGAGAATGAATGGATCAAACATCAAATCATAAAAGTAATCAATAAGTGCATCAAAGAGAACAACAATAATGAGACAAAATATTGAAACTTAAGGGATACTTCCAAAGCAATTCTTAGCAATTCTTAAAATTTTATATCTCTAAATGCTTACATGAATAAAATATAGAAAGAGATCAGTGAATTGGGCATGCAGATAAAAGAGTTAGAAAAAGGATAAATCAAAAATTCCCAATTAAATACTAAATTAGAAATTCTGAAACTATAAGAAGAAATTAATATAATTTAAGTAAGAAAGCTATTGAGCTAATAAATATAACTAAGCTGATTTTATGAAAAAAGCAATAAAATAAGTGAATTTTTGATTAATTCAATTTTTTTTAAAAAAAAGAAGGAAGAGGCGAAATACCCCCTATATGAAACAGAGAAAGAAGGATAAAGTAGGTAGGAAGAGAAACAGGAGGCATCAGGAATATCTGGAAAAAGACAGCTATTACTGACCCAAAATGTATTTTTATACTCAACAATTATGCATGTAACAAGCATTTGTTAAATTTTTATTGCATTGAACTATTAGATTGATAAAAAGAAAATATTCCATCAAATCTTATTGCCAACTTCTCTGTAACATATAATCTTAGAGAACAATACGTAGCACTGTTACTTCACTGTTGTCATCTGGGTAGGATATTTCATCAGAACTTCAATAAAAGAGCAGATTAGATCCATTTCTATAGGACAATGGCAAAAATTAGGAGTAAAAGATTGTGTGAAAATCCACACAAAACGAATTTTAATATGGTTTAAAATGTTCACTCAATCTAATAGGTTACTCAAAAGACAAATAAAATTACATACATCTCTTTATGGAAAGAAGGAAATGACAGTATTTGGAAGGATAGATAATATTCATGGTGGAACTGTAACCATATAATTAAAATGATTACACTCTCTAATTACTTTACAAAGTTAGTGCTATTCCAATAAAATAACTGTAATAGTTGGTCTGATAAATTGGACATCTTTGAGATGTTCATTATTTATTTCTCCACGTGCATTCAAGAGCTATGTCAAATATTATTGTTGATCTTTTTACGACACGAAGAAGTTTGGACAGAGTCTTTCGGTGGACAGAGCTATCCTCCACCTGCTAAACCAGTATTCAGAATACTCACAAAAGGGCCTAAACAGATGTTTGTGCCACCGCTTTTTGGCCACATTTGATTGGAGAGACAAACCATACAGGAAGGTTTCAGTGGAGAGACACCTCAGACATTTATGCTTCCTTCTAGTTGGACATCACATGGGAGAGCAAGTACATGGCTGTGTTGCTACTTTTCTCTGTGATACAACTATTCCTTCCTATTCTTAGGTAAAAAAGTATTAAATTAGGACAAACTGCCTGCAAATCTGGTCAAATACCTGACAAAAGGGCCTTAAAAAATTTCTGGAGCTGCAGAATTCACTGAATGACAGAATGAAACAAATCTCCAGCTCAAGATGGGCTGGAAGGTCGCTGGGAAGCATCTATCAAGTCACAAAGAGGGCAGGGCTCAGCCCAGCATGGACCATGCCAGGACAAACATAACCTGAGCAGGCTTTGGGGAGACTAAAGCTCTCACATCTGTGTGAATTTCCAGACTCCAGGACCCCAAAATACAGAGGGCAAATTGGAAGGTCATTGGAAAAGTTTGTGAACCACTGTGGGAAAATGGAGCAATCCAGCCACAGCCACAAAGCAGCAGATGGGTAAGTGGGTGGAGCAACCCACAGCAACAACAGCAGTAGCAGTAGGCACAGACAGCGGCTATTTCTGAAGCTAGAGGCCCAAAGATCAAGGGGAATCAAGCAGTTAACAGTGTATCCCCCACCCTTACTGGAAGCAGAGATCTACATTGACACAAACTCAAAATTGAAGTAAATGACTAGGGAAATGAGTCAAAACCATAAAATGAATCAGAATATAGAATCTTGCTTTTGTTACAAGGAAGATCAAAACATTCAAACAGAGGAAAACCAAGTCAAAGCACCTCCATTCAAAGTCTCCAAGAAATATACAAATTTGTCTCAGGGCATGAAAGAGCTCAAAAAGGATTTGGAAAACTAAAAAGAAATGTACAGCAAAAATTGGGAAGAGAAATGATGGTGCAAGAAAACTATGAAAAATGAGTCAACTGCTTGCTGACAGAGACCCAAAGAATGTTAAAGAAAATAATACTGTAAAAAATACACTAACCCAAATGAAAAAAGACAACCAAAAAGCTAATGAAGAGAAGAATGCTCTAAAAAGCAAAATTGGCCAGATGGTGAAGGAAGTCCATAACCTCACTGAAGAAAACAATTCCTAAATGGAGTAGATGGAAGCTAATGACTTTGTGAAAAACCAAGAAATTAAAAAGCAAAATCAAAGAATTGAAAAAAAGCAGACGATATGAAATATCTCATTGGAAAAACAACTCACGGGGGCAGAGTCAAGATGATGGAATGAGAGCAACTACTCACCTAAGCTCTTAGATGTACTCTTTCAGATACCTCTAAAAAGAGAAGCTGACCAAATTTTGGAGGGGCAGAATCCAATAGGAGAGGGACTGTGATAGATTCACAACCCAGGACAGACTGGAAAGTCAACAGGAAGGATCTGGACCAAGGGGGGTGGAGGAGCACACAGAACACAGTGCAGCACATCCCCACCATGGCAGAGCTGAAAAGGAAAGCCCTGAGGTGATCTGAGGCAGCCACAGCATGGCAGAATCTATGGCATAACAGCCCAGGATGGGAGTCCAGAATGACCAAGCAAGTGACACTTGCAGAACCACAGATATCTACACTGGTTGCTCCTGAAACTACTAGCCCACAGATTAAACGTCTGTAAGTCCCCTACTTAAATTTCTGGGAGCTGAAATGGTGGAGTGATCATTACATGCTCTCTCCCCCTCCCCTTGTTGACCTTTTCCCCAGAAAAATCCTGGATCAGTGATATCAGCAGAAGGAGCAAACAATATTGCAGCACATAAGCCTAGGAAACTCATTAAACAGGATTCCTCTTTCTGTGGCAGGTGATTCCAGTTGTATCAAACAGCTCGACTTCAGCGAACCACAAGATGATTCAGAGTTCCAGGGAACAGAGCTATGCAACAGAAACATCCCACCCCAGGCATGCCTCAGCACACCAGCGAAAACGGGAGGAAACTAGGTCAGCCAGGATCACCAACGCTGAGCTTGCCTTTGTTCTAGCTCAGCTGTGGAGATCTCCCGTGACCAGACCAGCTTCATCCCACACTTAACAAGGTAGCTTCAGGGATAATCTGGGGAAATACAAAAATTTTCTACACCTGGCCTCTGCCTTCTCACACCAGCTAGAATCACCCCAAGTTCTTTAGCTTCTAGCTGAAAGAACCAGAGGCTACAATATGCAAAGTGTCAACATCATGAGTATGGAGTAAAGAAAAGAAAAGACCATAGAATCTTTCTCTGGGGAAAAGGATCAAAACACAAATACCAAAGAGATCAACATTGACACTGTCCTCCAACCTGAAACTTCAAAAGGGACTACAAACTGGTCACAAAACCAAACAGCACTCTTGGAAGAGCTGAAAAAGGATTAAAAAAATTGAATAAATAAAAGAAAAACTGGCCAATGGCTTAAAAGTATAAAAACAGAATTCATAGAAAAGAACAGTTCCTTAAAAAGGAAAATTGGAAAAAAAGGAATAGAAAGCACATAACCTAACTGGGAAAATTGGACAAATGGAAAAGGAAGCACATAGCCTAACTGGAGAAAATCATTCCTTAAAAATAATAATTGAACAGATGGAAAAGGAGATACAAAATTTAACTGAAGAAAACAATGTGATAAAAAATAGAAATGGACAAATAGAAGTTTATAAGATATATATATATTATAAGGTTATATATATATATATATATCTTATAAGGTTATATATATATATCTTATAAGGTTATATATATATATATATCTTATAAGGTTTTATATATATATATATAAAACCTTATATATATACTATATATATAAGGCTTTATATATATATATATATTTATATATATATATAAAACCTTATAAAATATCAAGAATCATATATATATATATATATATATCTTATAAGGTTATATATATATTATATATATATATATATATATCTTATAAGATTATATATATAAAACCTTATAAGATATCAAGAATCAGGCAAACAAAATCTAAAGAATGAAAACATAGAATAAAATGTAAAACATCTAATTGGAAAAACAACTGACCTGGAAAATAGATCGAGGAGAGAAAATCCAAGAATTATTATCCTACCAGAAAGTCACGATGAAAAAAAAAAAGCCTGGACAATAGCCTGAAAGAAATCATCCAGGAAAACTGCCTAGAAATGCTAGATCCAAAGAGCGAAATTATTATAGAAAGAATCTGCCCTTCACTTCCTGAAAGGGATCTCAAACTAAAAATCACCAAGGAATACTGTCATAAAATTCGATAACTATTAAGTGAAGGAGAAAATAGTACAGGTAGACAGAAAGTAACCATTCAAATATTGAGGTCAGGAACAGTCAGGAACACACAGGACCTTGTAGCTTCTACATTAAAAGACTGAAGGATTTGGCATATGATATTCCTTAGGGTAAAGGAGCTGAGACAACAATCAAGGATCAACTACTCAACAAAGTTGAGCATAATACTTCAGGCAAGGAGATCAACATTCAGTGAAATAAAGGATTTTCAGACCTTTCTAATAAAAAGGACAGAACTCGCTTGGAAATTCGATCTTCAAATGCATGTCTCAAAAGAGGCATAAAAAGGTAAACAAGGGAGAAGTAAACTTGTTACTCAATATTGGAAAACTGTTTACTTCCCTATGAGGGACAATGATATTTGTTAATCGTGAGAATTGAATATTCATTATGAAATATAAAAGGGATATACATAGATAGAGGGAGCAGCTATAAAGTAAATGATGTGATGATAAAAGTGTGACTTAAGGGTGAAAAGTGATTGGAAGAGGAGATTTGAAAAAACAGAGACAGAAAATGGAAAATAACATCACAGGAAGAGGCAAAAAACTATACTACTAGGAGAGGGAAAGAGGAAAGGGACGTAAGCATTGCTTGAGAGGTATTCTCACCTGATTTAGTTCAAGGAGGGAACAATAAACTTAATTAAAGTATATAAATCTAACTAGATCTACAGGTAGTAGGAGGGGAAAGGGGGAAAAGGGGGAGGAGAGGCTAAAAGAGAGGGAAGAAGTAGTAATGGTAAAGGGAAATAAAAGGGAAGGGGTCTGAAAGAAGGAAGGGAAGACTGAGGCAGGTGGGGGTTAAAAATTAAAATTCTTCTGTGAAGGGGAAGGGAGAAGAAAGAACTAAAAGCACAAAGTATGGGAAAGAGAAAAGAAGGGAAAGGCACAGATTGTAATGATAACTCTGCATGCGAATGGGATAAATTTTGCCATAAAACGGAGATGGACAGCAGAATGGATTAAAACCCATAATCCAATATTATGTTGTTTACAAGAAACACATTCGAAAGGTGAGGATTCACACAGGGTAAAAAACAAATGGTTGAAACAGAATATATTGTGCTTCACCTGATGTAAAAAACAAAACAAAACAAAACTGTAGTAACAATCCTAACCTCAGTCAAAACAAAAACAAAAATAGATGTAAAGGAAAAGTCATAAGGAAGGAAACTATATTCTGCTATCTACAAAGCAATATCATTACTAATCATATATGTTCCAAGTGGTATATCAACCAATTTCTTAGAGGAGGAGGTAAGGGAGGTACAGGAAGAAATAGAAAGCAAAACTATACTAGTGGGGGACCCCAACCTCCCCCTCTCTGAATTTGAAAAATCTAACCATAAAATATACAAGAAAGAAGTTAAGGAGGTGAATAAAACCCTGGATAAAGTAGATATGATACATCCCTGGAGAAAATTGAATGGAGATAGAAAGGAATATACCTTTTTCTCAGCGGTCCATGGCATATATACAAAATTGACCATTTACTAGGGGATAAAATCTCAAAGTCAAGTGCAGAAAGGCAGATGTAATCAATGCATCCTTCCCAGATCATGATGCAATAAAAATTATATGTAAAAATGTCATGGGAATATAGCCTAAAAATTGATTGAAAACCAAATAATCTAATCCTAATAAACAAGTGGGTTAAGCAATAAATCACAGAAACAATCAACAACTTCATTCAAGAGAATGGGAATAATGAGACAACCTATTAAATCTTATGGGACAATGCAAAAACAATTTTTAGAGGAAGCTTTATATCTTTTAATGCCTACATCAATAAAATAGAGAAATAGAAGATCAATGCCTTGGGCATGCAACTGAAAAAGGTAGAAAAAAACAAATTGAAAATCTCCAAGTAAATAACAAATTAGAAATACTGAAAACCGAAGGACAGATTAATAAAATTGAAATTAAGAAAACTATTGAACTAATAAATAAAACTGAGTTGGTCTTATAAAAAATAAAATTTATAAAACTTTGGTCAATTTGATTTTAAAAAAGAAAGAAAAAACCCAAATTACCAATATCAAAAATGAAAAGGATGAACTCATCTCCAATGAGGAGGAAACTACAACAATAATTACAAATTGGCTGGCCCAACTTTTTGCCGATAAATTCAACAACCTAAATAAGATGGATGATCATTTTTAAAAATGTAAATTAACCAGATTAACAGAAGAGGAAGTTGAATAATAAATAACCCCATCACAGAAAAAAAAATTGAACAAGTCATCAATGAACTCCCTCTGAAAAATTCTTCAGGGCTGGATGGATTTACAAGTGAATTCTATCAAACATTTAATGAAGAGTTAATTCCAGTTCTATATAGACTATTTGGGAAAATTGGGAAGGAGTCCTCCCAAATTCTTTTTATGATACAAATATGGTTTTGATACCATAAAAGGAAGAGCAATAACAGAGAAAGAAAATTATAGACCATTTTCTCTAATGAGTATAGATGCAAAAATTTTAAATAAGATTTTAGCCAAAATAATAAAGCAACTTATCACGAGATTAATACATTATGATCATGTAGGATTTATACCAGGAATGCAGAACTAGTTCAACATTAGGAAAACTATTAGCATTATTGATCTTATCAACAACAAACCTAACAGAAACCACAGGATTATCTCAAAAGATTCAGAAAAGGCTTTTGACAAAATACAACACTCATTCCTATTAAAGACACTGGAAAGTACAAGAATAAATGGAAGTTTCCATAAAACAATAAACAGTATCTACCTAAAACCTTCAGCAAGTATTACATGCAATGGCGATAAGCAACTTGCATTTCCAATAAGATCAGGGGTCAAACAAGAGTGTCTATTATCACCACTATTATTCAATATTGTATTAGAAATATTAGCTGTAGCAATAAAAGAAAAAGAAATTGAAAGAATTGGAATGGGCAAAAAAGAAACTAAGGAATCACTCTTTGCAGATGATATGATGACATACTTAGAGAATCCTAGAAATTCAAGTAAAAAACTACTTGAAATAATAAACAACTTTGGCAAAGTTGTAGATTACAAAATAAACTCACACAAATCTTCTGTATTTCTGTATATTAGTAATAAAGCCCAACAGCAAGAGAGAGAAAGATAAATTGCATTTAAATACAGGGTAGATACTATAAAATATTTGGGAGTCTACCTGCCAAAATAAATCCAAGGGTAATATGTACGAACACAATTACAGAATAATTTTTGCACAAAGACAGTCAGATCTAAGTAAGTGGAAAAACATCAGTTGCTCCTGGGTAGGTTGAGCCAATATAATAAATATGACACTTCTACCTAAATTAATTTACTTATTCAGTTCCATACTTATCTAAGTATCAGACAACTATTTTCTAAAGCTGAAAAAATTATATCAAAATTCATCTGGAATAGTAAAAGTTCCGGAATATCAAGGGAATTAATGAAAAGAAATTCTAGAGAATGGCCTAGCTCTTCTAGAACTTAAATTGTATTTTAAAGCAGCAATTATCAAAACCATTTGGTATTGGTTAAGAAACAGAAGGGGAGACCAGTGGAGTATGCTGGGTATTTAAGACAGGTGATTAAGTAGGTGATGAATATAGCAATCACTGTTTGATATACCTAAAGACTCAAGTTCTGGGGTAAGAATTCACTGTCCAACAGAAATTTCTGGAGAAAAGGGATAACAGAATGGTGAAAACTAGGCATATACCAATGCCTGACACCTTACAGAATGATAAATTCCAAATGGGTACATGATCTAGGTAAAAGGATTGGTAATAGAAACAAACTAGTGGGTGAAGGAATAGTGTATTCATCACATTTTTGGAGAACTGAAGAATTTTTGATTAACAAGACATAGAAAACATTATGAAGCACTCTGTTAATCACTGGGTTTTTTTTTTAATTAACTTGCAAAGACGGTGCTTATAACATTTCCAAGTAAAATATTTTTCAAAGTAGGAAGGAAGTTTGGGCAGAATCAGATCCCACACTACACTGTGATGTGCTAATTTTCAAATCTCACCTTGTGGGAAAATTGGCTACCGAGCTATTTTGGTCTTAGAATAATGAAGATTTTGATTGTCATGCTTCCAAAAGACTAAAAGACAAGAAATGGATTGAATGATGATCAGAACATATCCAGAGAAACTATGTTGTGTATTATAATGACCATAAGTAAGTCATTTTCCTTTCAACATTCTCAGTGATACTGCTAAGGGAGAGAAAAGTTGATAAAACATTTCAATTTCATGAATTTTCTAACGTGGATATAGATCAAAACATATATCCACAAAAAATATAAATTCATGAAAAGGACATGATAATAAAGACCAAGAAAAATATGCACTCTTTCTTTACATCCAATAGATTCAATAGTACTAATTATTTGAGTAGAGATTATGTTTTTGTATTTGAAAGAAATGCTGGGAAAAGTCTGAGAGAACAGTCAAAAGAAGTTCAGAAATATAACTTAAAACTTCTGCCAACAAAATTCCAACTTGGTAAATAGGCTAAATCTAAAAACTACACAATGAGAATGTTAAAGGAAAATGAAAGGTGATATATTTCACAAGTATGGAAAAGGAAACATGCCTAAACCAAATGTAGAATTGGAAAGACTTAAAGACAAAATATCAAATTTCAGTTATATAAAAATAAAATATCTTTAAAAAATAAAATGATGCAGTTTATTAATAAAAAATAATTTTATTAAATGTGATAAAAGACTGCAGGATATATAGTTAATAGATGCAAATTTAATATTGGATACTTACCTAATAGAGAAGGGGCCAGAGTATACTGCCAAAGCATTTCCTTTTTTTCTTTAATAAAACTTTCCCAGTTAGATGTAAAAATAATTTGTAATATTCGTTTTTAATTGAATTCCAAATTCTCTCTCTCCCGCCTGTTTACTTCTTCCCTGAAATGGTAAGTTATTCTACATAGATTATACATGTGCAATCACAGAAAACATTCATATATTAGTATGTTGTAACAGAAGACACAAAAATACCATGAGAAACAGAGAAAAATAGTATGCTTCAATCTGAATTTAGACTCCATCAGTTATTTGTTTAGATGTGAATAATAATTTTCATCAAGAGACTTTTGCAATTTTCTTGAAGCATTGTATATTGGTCATTGTGATATATTATTTTTACTATATACAGTTTTCTTCTAGTTCCCCTCACTTTATTCTGCATCAGTTTGTGTCAGTTTTTCCAAGTTTTTTGAAAGCATCATGTTCATCATTCTTAAAACACAATAGCATTCCATCAGTTATATATTGTAACTTGTTCAGACATTCCCCAATTGATTGATATCCCCTCAATTTCCAATTCTAGCAAATCATTTTCAAAAGAATAAATATAAATTATCAATAATTATCTTTTATGTGTTTGGAAATATTGATAATCATATATAAAATAACTAATATGGCTAAGTTAAAAAGAGTATCATTAGACATCACTTCATAGTTGCCAAGCTGGCAGCAAGGAGAAAAGGAAATTCATTTCTGGAAGATCAGCATACTAAGTCATTCCTGGAGATGACATAAATTGGTTTATTTATTCTGGGAAAAATTGTAATAATGAGAAAAAAGTTATTAAATTTCACTATCATTTGATCTATAGATAACCACTATTAAGATATCTCAAAAAGGTTATTGAAATTAAGAAATGATCAAAGCAGAATTTATCTCTGATGCAGTTTATTAAAATGGTGGTTTATTCTCATCTACTTGACAACTTCCACCTCCTTCTAGTTAGTATAGTAAGTTCATAAATTATCAGTATGAAAGGGTAATAACCATAAATATTTTTAGAAATGGGATCCTAGAAGTCATGTACAAATTATCCCAAAGAAAAAGGAACATGATTTACAATTGTGTCAGATGTAACACAAAAATCATATCCTCGTTTTATATGTGTTAAATCAAGGATAGGTATCTAGAATTGTGAAGGTTTCTGGTCAGAGGATTTGCAAATCCCAGACAAATGTCAGACTTTCATATTTTTCTACCTGCAGGACATCAAAAAAAGTGATGATAAATTCAAGACCATTTTAGATATGTTAATAAATTAACGCTAAGATGGCATAGATAAAAGTTGGTCTGCTTCTCAAAAACCTCATAAAAATGATACCTCAAACACTTGTCCCCAAAGTATCCATATATGTCCTTTGGTTTCATATTTCTCAGTACTCCCAACTCTGATCTGCAGTGAAATAAACAATATCATCTCCCTCTCACCCTCCCCACCTTCCTCCTTATGCTGCTTACTTCCCTTCATTATCCTATTCCTTGTTTCTGCCATCTGCTTATGTATCCCTTCTAGTGTTTTTCTTTGTCTTTTAAGGATTTTTGCCCTCATACATTTTGTGTTTAATTAAAATATGATTGATCCCCTGCTTGCCATGGCAGTTTTTTTTCCTGTTGAATTCCCAAAGAACCAGTCTTGCCAGTCCCTCTTTCATAATGTGTATCTTTTTATAAATGAATTATTATTTCATAAGAGAAAACTTTAGAGAAAATACAAAGCAGCAAAGATCAACCAAACGACAGGGCTTGCAACTGTCTGATCATATATACATCACAGATCAACAGATAGATCCAACTGCCTGACTACTACGTACATACATGGTTACCAGAGAGAGAAGCACCAAAATCTGGGTTTTCGAAGTCAGAGGGTTCCTTAGAGGCTTCCCAGAGTCTCATCTGGCACAGAAACCTTCTTCCATAAACTAATCCCCAAAGTAAAACCTCAC
This sequence comes from Potorous gilbertii, assembly GCA_028658325.1. NCBI lineage: Eukaryota > Metazoa > Chordata > Mammalia > Diprotodontia > Potoroidae > Potorous > Potorous gilbertii. The sequence continues at coordinate 623,749,471 of CM053769.1, read as the reverse complement.
CTCAAAGTTTTTATACTCTTTCAGATCCAGAGAGTATCACAACCCTCTAGAACTAGTGCCTCATCAAAAATTAAGAAAAGGTGTGGACCTTCCCTTATCATGCTTCCTTTAATTGGCAGGCCCATCAATAGGTGGGAAAGATTTTTAGCTCTCATTAGCCTTACACCCTCACAGCCTACTGACAGCCTTTTTTGGGCAGAAAGAAGGGAAAAATAGGGATTAGCAGAAGGAAGGCAAGCAATTACAGGAAGCTCATATTCACCTTGCGAAGCTACTCCTACTCACATTTTAAAGGAAAGCAAAATAGGGTCTCCTAGAAGCTGTTCTCTAACTTCTCCCACATAGTTGACTCTGTGGTAGGTGATCTGGGAATACATAAAGTAAGCCTCTGTTACACTCTTTCTCCTATTTGAAATATTTGTTATTCTCACAAAATAGGCAGTGGTGTATTTTAACAACAGTCCTTTTCACCTAGAGGCAGCTACTTGACTCAGCGGATAGAATGCTAGACATAATTGGGAAAAACTAATGTCAAACATGAAAAAAGACATATAATAACTGGGAGACAGTGAGCAATGGACTTAGCCTCTTCTTGCCTCAGTCTATTTAATTGCAAAATGGAGATAATAATAGAATCTGCCTCCCAAAGTTATGAGAGACCAATAAGAAAATATTTAAAAATGTATTCAGCATGTTGCCTAGCACATAGTAGGTGATTAATAAATGTTTATTGCACTGCTCTAACTTCCCTAATTTAGAGCAATTCTCTGGGGAAATATAAAGCCATGTAGTAGAGTTTCAAAACAGTCATGGTGCATTAAATTTAGCAAAAAGAAAACATATGAGTAGAAGGGCATGAAAACAATCTTCTGGTTTCCAAAAACTGTTAGGTGGAAGAGTAAGCATAAAGCATTTATTCTTGCACAAAGAGGACAGAAAAGGAAACAATGGGTGGAAGTTTCAAGGAATTAGATTTTTAGCTTGATGAATATAATAAAGCAAATTTCACAGGTTGGGTATGAGATTTGATATGAAATAATTTATATAGTGGAAACAGCCTGAGAATATTTGAATGACTTTTACAGGGTCACCTAGCTACTGTCTGAGGCAGGAATTCCATTCATATCTTCTCTCTGTAAGCTCAATGGTCTATCCAGTAAGAATTTGGAAAGTCTTAATAATGAAATATTGAGAACCCCAAGACCAAAAGAAAATGCAATTTAAAGAAAAAAGCAGGGATTTTCTAAAGAAATATTTATGTGTGTTTTAGCAGATAATGAACCACCTTTGAAAATGGATTAGAAGATGACATGAAAATACCATTTAAGGAGGATGATCTTTAGACTGAAAAAGAGAAAATGATTGATAGAGAGTTGAAGTCTAAGATAAAGATATACTGAGAGCTTATGACAGCTTTTGATGAGATCAAGTCACCTGCCTTGGATGACCTATAGCTTTAAGTATTGAGAGAACTGTCAGATGTGATTTTTGAGCTACTGTCGAGTCATTCTTTTTAAAAGATGAATGAAATAAGTGTCATAGGGCCAAAGAAATGAAAACATTATTTTCATAGAAAAGAGAAGTAAGTGAGAGTTAGGAAGGAAAGAAGAAAGGAGGGAAGGGAGGAAGAGAGGAAGAAAGGAAAAAAGGAGGCAAGGAAAAGAGAAGCAAGAAGAGGTTTATTGAAACTTTATGTAAAAATATTATCTAAGTCACAAAAACCTAGAGAAATATAAGGTATAAGAACGAAGTTCAATCTCGTGGAGATCAAGACTGACAAAGATAATAAAAGGAAATGAAAATAAAATTACAAATGATGGTGGGGCATCAGACAAACAAATACAATAACTCCCTGTTGGTGGAGTTACACATTTTTTGCATACATTTTTATTTGGGAGAATCAGAAAGATATATTCTGTTTTATAAGCCATAGCAATAACTGAAATTCCGGTATCCTACTTTGATTTATGTTTCTATTCACTTTAGTGATGTTGTCATATATTTACTATATACAGCATTTTCTATTATCTGTCTATATGTTATTGGTGTTCAAATGAAATTGATATAATCATATGGTATATGACAAATGATAGTAGAGTTTATTGGGGCTTGGTGGTAGTGGTAATTCTATTACTACACCATCAGATTTCAAGTCATTGTAGTGCCCATAGATTTTTTCACACCTCTATTTCAATTTCAGGGAATTTTCATACATTGAATCCACTCTGATCTACACCTATCTTTCAGCAGTTCCAGATCAGACCAAATTTTCCTCAAATATCTTGAACTGTTGTGATTACAGACAGATATATCTACTATTTTATGTTTATGATGTAATATTATTGACACTTTACTGACATTTCCCTTCTTCAGCTAAATAAACAACATATATTTCAATCAGGAAAGAAAAAATCTCCCAGAATATAATGTTAAAAAATATTTAACAGTCTTTGGAAAAGTCTACCTCGATCTTTACTCTAACTTCCTATTAATTTTCTAAATGTAAAATGGGACATTCTTATTCCTTTTCCAATGATATTTTCAATTTTATGATTTTCTGTCAGACAGTATTAGCCATATCTCCTTTTTGAGATGAGATGCTCCACGTTATCTCCTATTTTATCAAACTTTTGGTTTTGTTTTCTAACTGCTTGGTTTATCTCACAGTCATTTATTTGCCTGAAATCAATTGTCTCTTTCACAGAACTATTTTGTTCAATGAGGTTTTGAACTTTCTCCTCCATTTGGCTAATTCTGCTTTTTAATTCCTTCTCCTCATTGACTTTTTGGACTCTTTTGCCCATTGAGGTAGCCTCTTTTTAAAGGTGATATTTTCCTCAACTGTATTTTGGTTTTCCTTTAGCAAGCTGCTAACTCGCTTTTCAAGCTCTTCTTTTGCCTGATTCCAATTGAAGTTCACTTTGCAGACCCTGGAGGTCTTAACTTCCTAAGACAATAAGCCTTGTTCTTCCTCATCCAAAGGGATGGGAAGAGATACCTGTTCACCAAGAAAATAACCTTCTGTGGTCTTACAATTTTTCACTTTTGGGGGCATTTTCCCAGCCAGTGACTTGGCTTCTGAATCCTTTCTCAAGAGATTCAACGCAGCTGCTTTGTTCCCCTGGGCTTTGGGTAGGGGCAGGGCCATCACTCAGGGCTGGTTTAGATCACCTGCTCCCTACCTCCAGAGGCTTTAAGCTAAGCTGCCAGAACAATGGATCCAGCTTGCTTCCAGGCCTCTGTAGATGCCTATAGTCTGCTGCCCTTCCCTCTGCCCTTGCCTGGGGCTATTGCTGGAGAAAATCCTTTCCCTCTCTCCCAGTTGAGAAATCTCTTCCCTGCTGACCTTTGGAGTTTTCTTTGCTGCTTGTGGGTTGAGGTATCTAGGACCTTCCCTGCTAGGAACTCTTCCCAGAGGTCTGTTCAGGTCCTATTCCTTCCTGTGCCATGTGACCAGGGTTGTGCTCCACTCAGTATCTCATGAGAGAAACCTCTCCTGTCAGTCTTCCAGGTTACCTTTGGCTGGAAATCTCTTTCACTCCGTTGTTCTGTGGCTTCTGCTGCTCTAGACTTTCTTGAGAGTCGTTTTTACAGGTATTTTGTGGGATGTGGGGGAAGCACAAGAGTAAATGTGTCTTTCTACCTACCATCTTGGCTCCACCCCTCCAAACCTCTTTTTTTAACATTCTATCCATATGAATTGAGTAATCATTTCTTCTATTAATTCAGCTTTTCATTTGATTTGTAAAGGAGACAGCACATGTTAATCCCTTCTAGAATTCCCACTTTGGTTACCCATTTCCTTACAGATATATAAAAGGCAGTTTTTTCCCCTGAAGTAATATATTAACATTTTTTGGGTAGGAAATTCTTGGTTTTAGTCCTAGTTCCTTTGATTTCTAGAATACCATATTACACACCTTTTGATTCCTTAATGTAGAAGCTGCTAGATCTTGCGTTATCCTGATTTTATTTGCACAATACTTGAATTGTTGGAGCCAAGATGGTGGACTAGAAAGACACACTTACACAGGACTGTCCCCACAACCCATAAAATGCCTGTAGAGAGGGACACTCAACAAATTTTGGAGCTGGAGAAGTGGAGAACCAAAGACTGGCGGAGATTTCCAGGCCACGGTGACCTGAAAGGCCCACAGAACCGTTGATTGCTGCAGATATGGAGCCAAGCGTGGAACGTAGCCCAGCCTTGGCCGAGCAGTGTGGCATGACAAGACGAGACTCTGGGAGGAGGACACCTCTGGGGCAGAATCTCCAGTCACAGTAGGAGGTCCTCAGATCCCTTGGCCCACAGGCACCAAAGGTCAGAGACAGGGTTTTATCAGGGGGCCAGGAAGGCCTGCCCATAGCTCCAGCAGCAGGCAGTGGCCACAGAACCAGCATAGCAGACAGTATGGAAGCTCCATTGTTGGAGTGTAAAAACCCCTAGGGGCATTGAAGAGCTGAGTCTTACCTCAGCTCTGGGTGGAAGCCTTGGCTGAGTTGATCTTTGTCTCCAACTGAATGGTG
>CM053769.1:623715831-623744444 GCA_028658325.1 Potorous gilbertii | reverse complement strand
CACCATTCAGTTGGAGACAAAGATCAACTCAGCCAAGGCTTCCACCCAGAGCTGAGGTAAGACTCAGCTCTTCAATGCCCCTAGGGGTTTTTACACTCCAACAATGGAGCTTCCATACTGTCTGCTATGCTGGTTCTGTGGCCACTGCCTGCTGCTGGAGCTATGGGCAGGCCCTTCTCCCTTCCTGGCCCCCTGATAAAACCCTGTCTCTGACCTTTGGTGCCTGTGGGCCAAAGGATCTGAGGACCCGCTACTGAAAAAAAAAACCCATTACCAACCATTGGCGCCTGTGGGTTCAGGGATCTGAGGACCCTCTGCTGCTGCTCCTGGAGATTCTGCCCCAAGGGCTATTCATGACCCTTGCACCTGCATGGCTAGGGCTGTGCTGTGCTTCATGCTCTGCTCCATGTCTGGTGCAATGGTTGTTTCCCATGGGCCTTTCAGGTCACTGTGGCCTGGAAATCTCCACTCTGTTGTTCTTCACTTCTGTTGCTCCAAAATTTGTTGAGAGTCCCTTTCTACAGATATTGTATGGACTGTGTGGAGAGACCTTGCATGTGTGTGTCTTTCTTTCCACTCTCCTGTCTTGGCTCAGCCCACTCTCCTCACTTCTATTTTAAGGAATTATTGTTTTAGGCTTCTCTTCTCTGCCCTGCCCCTGTCTCCCCCAACCCCCAGACTCTATCCACCTCCCCACCGTAGACAACTCCGGCAAGGGGGCAGAGGCACTGGCGCTGTTAGCTGAGGCAGAGCACAGGGTCAAAAGTATACAGTTCTTCTCTGGCCTCTTCAGAGGCTCATCCAAAATCGAGGAGATGAGTGAAATCTACTCAGCAGCAGGGAGAATATGCTTAAGATGGCCAAGAACTGGAGCGCTGCTGGAAATGCGTTCTGCCAGGAAGTCCAGCTGCACCTCCAGCTGCAGAACAAGCATGATGCAGCCACCAGTTTTGTGGATGCGAGGAACACCTACAAGAAAGCAGATCCTCAAGAGGGTTTTCAATGCTTGATGAGAGCAATTAAGGTCTACACAGACATGGGCCACTTCACGATGACAGTCAAACACCACATCTTCATTGCTGAGATCTATTAGACGAGAAGACCATAGTTTATTATGAGCAGTCTGCAGATTATTACAAGGGGGAAGAGTCCAACAGCTCTGCCAACAAGTGTCTGCTGAAGATGGCTGGCTACACCACTCAACTGGAGCAGTACCAGAAAGCCGTCGATATCCATGAGCAGGTGGGGACAAACACCAAGGACAGTCTCCTGCTGAAATAGAGTGCAAAGGACTATTTCTTGAAGACTGCACTGTGTCACTTCTGCATTGACATGCTGAAAGCCAAGTTGGCCATAGAGAAGTATGAGCAGATATTTCCAGCTTTTTCTGATTCCCAAGATTGCAAGCTAGTCAAAAAACTCCTGGATGCCCATGAAGAACAGAATGTGGACAGCTACATTAAACTGGTAAAGGAGTACGATCCTTCTCCCGACTGGACCAGTGACTCACCACCATGCTCCTCACATCAAGAAGACCATCCAGGGGGACCAGGAGGACCTTCGCTAGCTCCAGTCCCAGTGGGCCTTGACCTCCATCGTTGGGTTCCCCCTGACCTCCCCTCTTCTTGGTTAAACAGATTGTAGGATGGGTGTCGAGGAGGAAGATATGGGGGAGACTCCTACCTGGAGGCCTGAGCCCCACAGCCAAAGGTTGGGAGGGAGGCCCACCAGGACTCTCACCGCCTCCATGCCCCAACACAGCTGCACAGAACCAGGACTTCAGCCTCTCACCATGGAGGGCAGCTGGGGGTGGGGTTCCCTGATTCCTTTTGGCCCGCCACTCACCAAGGGTCCCCTCTGCTCAGGTTCTGCCTCCCCTTTCCACGCATGCTTTCCTCCAGGCCCCCCCACCTCTCAGGTTTGGCCCTTTGGCCTAGGATGCTTCTCCCCTCCCCTTCCTGTGCCCTCTCTCGCTGCTGGGATAGGGGACTGAGAAGGTTCCTGTGCATGTGGGATGGTGGGAGGATGACTGGAGAACAAAAATAAACACTTTTGAAAGAAAAAAAAGGAATTATTGTTTTAAGTGAGCTTTTGTTTTTTTTTTTAATTTGACTAATTCCACTTTTTCCAGAAGTTATTTTCTTCATTGAATTCTGTTCTATCTCTTTTCATTTCCATTTGGCCAATTATTTTTGAACAGATGTTATTTTCTCTAGTATTTTGAGCCTCTTTTTCCAAGCTCTTAATTATCTTTTTCATGATTTTTGCCTTTAGCTTCATTTTTTCTTCAATTTACTCTCTATCATATTTTCCCTTTATAGTATTTTATTTTTTCCAATTTCAGGTAAAGACAGTTTTCAACATTCATTTTTATAAAATTTTGGGTTCCCTTTCTCCCCTCCATCCTCCCCAAGACAACAAAAACAAAAAAATCTGAATAAGTTTATAAATGAAGAAAAATATTAAACATATTTCCACATTAGTTACATATGAAAGAATATTCAAAACAAAAGGGGAGAAAATCAAGAAAGATAAAAGAAAAAAAATAAGTCAAAATAGTATGAGTCCATCTGCATTCACATTGCATAATTCTTTCTCTGCATTTAGTGAGAATTTTGCATCATGATTCTTTTTGAATTGTCAGATTATTTTATTGCTGAGAAGAGCTAAGTATATCATAGTTAATCATAACACAATGTTGCTGTTGCTTTATACAATGGTCTGGTTCTGCTCACTTCACTTAGCATTAGTTCATATAAGTCTTTCTAGATTTTTCTGAAGTCTGCCTACTTATCATTTCTCATGGAAATTACATCCATATACCACATTATATTACTATACCTGAACTTCTTCAGTTGTTTTCCAATTGATTGGTTCTTTGCCACCACAAAAAGAGCTGTTATAAATATGTTTTATATATGTGGGGCCTTTTCCCTTTTTTTTTTGGTCATCTCATTGGGATACAAATCTAGTAGTGGCATCGCTCGATCAAAGGGTATGCACAGTTTGGTTGTAACTACAAGTTACTTTTCAGAACGGTTGGATCAGTCATAACTCCACCAACAAGGCATTAATGTTGCATTTAACCCACATCTTCTCCAATATTTATCATTTTCCTTTTCTATCATATTAGCTAATCTGACAGGTGTGAGGTGCTACCTCAGAGTTATTTTAATTTGCAAATCAGTAGTGATTTAGAATATTTTATATAAGTATATATAGTTTTAATTTTTTTACCCTGGAAACTGCCTATTTATATTATTTAATGACTTACCAATTGGGGAATGACTTGCATTCGTAATTTGACTCAGTTGTCTATATATTTTAGAAATGAGGCCCTTATCAGAGACATTGGCTGTAAAAAATGTTTCCCAGCTTTCTCTTTCCCTTCTAATTTTGGTTGCATTGGTTTTGTGTAAAACCTTTTTTAATTTAATGTAATCAAAATTATCCATTTTGCATTTCATAATTTTCTCTATTTCTTGTTCAGTTGTAAAGTCTTCCCTTCTCTATAAATCTGACAAGTAAGCTAGTCCTTGATTTCCTATTTTGTTTATGGTATTATCCCTTATGTCTTAATTGTGTTCTCATTTTGACCTTATCTTCATTCAGCATGTGTGATCCTCATCTCGCCGAGTTTATGTCATACAGTTTTACAGTTTCCCCATCAGTTAAGGAGATTTCTGATCGCAGGAGCTGGAATCTTTGGATGTGTCAAACAGGAGATTACTATAGTCATTGATTACTATGTCTCATGTATCTAATCTAATTCACTGATTCAACACTCATTTTTGTAGTCAGTACCAAATATTTCTGATGATTGCTAATTTATAATATATATATATATATATATATGTATATATATACATACATATTGACATATGTGCAATATAATACAATATTTAATTCAATTTTAGATCTGGTAGAGGTAAGATATCTTCCTTTGTGTTATTTTTTTCCATTAATTCCCTTGATATTATTTAATTTTTAGTTTTCTGGATGAATTTTTTTTTTGGAGATCTAGAAAATATTTTGGTAGTTTGATTGATATGGCCCTGAATAAGTAAATTAATTTAGGTAGAATTATCATTTTAATTACATTAGCTTGGTCTACTTGTGAGCAATTTATATGTATGCCAGTTGTTGAATATGATTATACTTGTGTGAAAAGTGTTCTGTAATTGTCTTGATATAGTTCCTGGGTTTGTCTTGGCAGATTGACTCCCAAATATTTTATAATATTTATAGTAACTTAAAATGGAATTTATCTTTCTTTCTCTTGCTGCTGGGCTTTGTCAGTAATATATAGAAATGCTGATGATTTACACGGGTATATTTTGTATCCTGCAATGTATCTAAAATCGTTAATTATTTCAAATAATTTAGTTGATTTTCTAAGTATACCATCATGTCATCTGCAAAAAGTTTTGTTTCCTCATTGTGTGTTCTAATTCCTTCAATTTCTTTTTCTTCTCTTTGCTATAGCCAACGTTTCTAGTACAATACTGAAGAATAGTGGTTATGATGGGTGTCCCTCTTTCACCCCTGATCTCACTGGGAATACTTCTAGCTTATCCCCATTATATGTAATGTTTGCTGATGATTTTTGATATATACTGTTTATCATTTTAAGAGAAATACTTGTTCCTATGCACTCAAGAATTTTATTGTGAGAATGAGTTCTATTATTTGTCAAAAGATTTTGTTGGCATCTATTGAAATAATCATGATTTCTGCTACTTTTGTTACTGATATGGAAAATTGTGCTGATAATTTTCTTAATATTGAACCATCCCCGAATTACTGGTATAAATACCACCTAGTCGTGGTTTATTATCTTCATGGTAAAACACTGTAATCAGTTACTATTATTTATTTTAAAAATGGGCATCTATAGGAATTAAGGAAATTGGTCTTTAATATCTTTCTTGATTTTTGACTTTTCCTGGTTTTGGTATCTGAACCATATTTGTATCATAAAGGCAATTTGGCAGGAATCCATCAATTTTTTTCCAAATAGATTAAATTATAATGGAATGAATTCTTATTTAACTGTTTGGTAGAATTTACTTATAAATTCATTTGGACCTGCAAATATTTTCTGGGGGAGTTCACTGATGGTTTTTTCAATTTCTTTTCTTTTCCAAAATGATGTCATTCAAGTATTTCATTTCCTTTTATGTTAATCTAGAAAACTAATATTTTTTAAAATATTACTCCATTTCACTTAGATTGTAAGATTTATTGGAAAACAGTTGGAAAAAATTGTTCTTAATTACTGTTTTAAGATTCTCGCCTTTGGTAATGAATTCATATTTATCATTTTTTTCAAAAATATTTATTAATTAGTTTTCAATTTTTAACAATCACTTCCATAAGTTTAATATATTCTCCCCCTCCTTTCCTCTCTCTCCCCAAAATATCATGCAATAATAGATGGGCTCTACATATACATTCTTATTAAATGCATTTTCACATTAGTCATGTTGCATAGAACAATTAAGAAGAATGGGAGAAAGCATGAGAAAACCAATCAAAACCAAATATAAAAAAGAGAAAGTGATCTACTTCCATTCTGATTCCATAGTTCTCTCTCTGGATGTGGAAGGCATTTTGTATCATGAATCTTTGGAAGTGTCATAGATATGAAGAACTAAGTCTCCCAGAAGAATTCTTGGCACACTGTAGCTGTTGCTGTTTACAAAGTTCTCTTGAAAGTACTTCTTTCACTCATCATCAGTTCATATAAGTCTTTCCAGGCTTCTCTGAAGTCATCCTGTTCATCACTTCTTATAGCACAATAGTATTCCATTTTATTCATATACCACTACTTGTTCATCCATTTCCCAATTGATGGGCATACCCTTGATTTCCAGGTCTTGACCACCACAAAAAGAACTGATATCAATATTTTTTGTACATGTTGGTCCTTTTCCCATTTTTATGATCTCTTTAGAATATAGCCCTAGAAGCAATATTGTTGATCAAAGGGTATGGACATTTTTATAGCCCTTTGAGCATAGTCCAAATTGCTCTCCAGAATGGTTGGAGCAGCTCATAGGTACACCACCAATAAATTGGTATTCCAACTCTCCAACATCTTCTTCAACATTTATCATCTTCCTTTTTCATTGTGTTAGATAGTCTGAGGGGTGTCGTGTGGTATCTCAGAATTGTTTTGATTTTCATCACTCTAATCAATAGTGATTAAGAGTATTTTCATAGGACTATAGATAGCTTTAATTTCTTCCTCTGTTCATATTCTTTCACCAGTTATCAATTGGAGAATGACTTGAATTCTTGTAAATTTGATTCAGTCCTCTGTATATTTTAGAAGTGAGGTCTTCTCACAGACCTAGTTGTAAAAATTCTTTCCCAATTTTCTGCTTCCCTCCTAATCTTGGTTGCACTGGGTTTGTCTGTGCAAATGCTTTTCAATTTAATGTAATCAAAACTATGCAATTAACATTTCATAATGTTCCCTAACTCTTGTTTGGTCATAAATTTCTCCATTTTCTATAAATCTAATAAATACACTATTCCTTGCTCCCCTAATTTGTTTATAGTATCTGCCTTTATACCTAGATCATGTACCCATTTGGACTATATTCTGGTATATTGCATCTGACATTGGTCTATGCCCAGTTTCTACCACACTATTATCCAGTTTTTCCAGTAGATTTTATCAGCGAATTCTTATCAGAGAAGCTGGAGTTCTTGGGTTTATCAAATAGTAGACTGCTATAATAATTGACTACTACGTCTTGTGTACCTAACCTATTACAGTGATGAATTCCTCTATTTCTTAAGCAGTACCAAGTGATTTTGATGATTGATACTTTGTAATACAATTTGAGATCTGGTGAGTGTAGGCTACCTTTCCTAGCATTTCTTTGCATTAATTCCCTTGATATTCTGAACCTTTTGTTTCTCCAGATGAATTTAGGTATTTTTCCAGTTCTATAAAATTATTTTTTGGTAATTTGATTGGTATGGCACTGAAGTTAATTAATTCAGGTAGATTTGTAATTTTTATTATATTAGCTAGGCCTACCCATGAACACATGTTTTTCCAATTCCTTAGATCTGACTTTGCATGAAAAAAATTGTAATTGTGTTCATATATTCCCTGGTTTTGTTTTTGGCAGGGAACCTCCCATGTATTTTGCATTATCTATAATAAATTGAAAGAATTTCTCCTTTTATTTCTTGCTGTTGGACTTTCCAGCAATATATAGAAATGCAGACGATTTATTTGGTTATATTTTCTATTCTCAACTTTGCTAATTTTTTTATTATTTCAAGTAATTGGTTATTTGATTATCTGAGTATATCAACATATTGCATGCAAAGAGTGCTAACAGCTTCTTGTTTGCCTATTCTAAATCCTTCTAGTTCTACTTCTCATTTTTAAAATTAACATTTCTAGTATCATATTGATTAGCATTGGTGATAATGGACATCTTTGGTTTACCACTGATCTTATTGTAAATGTATCTAGCTCATCTCCAATACATATAATGCTTCCTGATGGTTTTAGGGAGATGCTACTTATTATTTTAAAGAAGTCTCCATTTATTCTTATGCTCTCCGGTATTTTCAATAGCAATGGATGCTGTGTATTTCAGAGATTTTGTCTGCATCTATTGAGATAATCATATGGTTCCTGTTAGTTTTTGACATGATCAATTATGCTGATAATTTTCTGCATTCCTGGTATAAACTGTCCCTATTATTCTCATGATAAGCTGCTGTAATGTTTTCACTAATATCTTACTTCAAATTTTTCTTCTATATTCATTACGGAAATTGGTCTGTAATTTTCTTTCTCTCTTTCGACTCTTCCTGGTTTAGGTATCAGTACCATATTTGTATCATAAAAAGAATTTGGTAGGATTACTTCTTCAATCTTCCCAAATAGTCTATATAGTATTGAAATTAACTTTTCTTTGAATGTTTTATAGAATTCTCCTGTCAATATGGCTGGCCCTGGAGAATTTTCCTAGGTTGTGTGTTCAAGACTTGTCTATTTATTTTTATGAGATGATGTTATTTAAGTATTTCACTTCTAATATTTACCCATTTCACTAAGATTGTCAAATTTATGGGCATACAGTTGGGCAAAAGAATTTTTAATTATTGCTTTTTTTCCTCTTCATTGGAGGTGAATTCTCATACTTTTCTTTTTTGATTCCTGGTAATTTGGTTTTCTTTCATTTTTAAAAATAATATTGATAAATATTTCATCTATTTTTTTATTTTTTCATAAAATCAGCTGTTAGATTTAATTCTTTGTTCAATAGTTTTCATAATTTCAATTTTATTAATCTCTCCCTTGGTTTTCAATATTTGTAATTTGGTATTTGATTGGAGATTTTCAATTTGTTCTTTGTCTAGTTTTTTTTTTTCAGTTGCATGCTCAGTTCATTGATCTCCTCTTTATTTTATTCATGCAAGCATTCAGAGATATAAAACTTCTCATAAGAGCTTCTGTTGCTGCATCCCGTAAGTTTTGTTAGGTTGTCTCATTATTGTCTTTCTCTTGAATGAAACGGTTGATTGCTTCTATGATTTGTTGTTTGACCCACTCATTCTTTAGAATTGCAATATTTAATTTCCAATTAATTTTTGGTCTATCTTTTCATGGCCCTTTATTATATATAATTTTTTTGCATCACGAAATGAAAAGAATGCACTGACTACTTTTGCCTTTCTTCATTGGATTCTGAGTATTTTATGCCCTAGTACATTGTAAATTTTTGTGTAGGTGCCATGTACCACTGGGAAAAAGATATATTCCTTTCTATCCTCATTCAGTTTTCTCCAGAGATGTGTTATATCTGCCTTTTCCATAATTCTATTCATCTCCTTAACTTCTTTATTATTTATTTTGAGGCAAGATTTATCAAGTTCAGGAAGGGAGATGCTGATGTCCTTCACTAGCATAATATTGCTCTTCATTTCTTCATCTAACTCCCTTAACTACTCACCTAAGAATTTGTCTACTATACCACTTGGGGTGTATATCTTCAGTAATGATATTACTTTATTGTTTATGGTGCACTTGAGCAGGGTATAGTTTCCTTTCTTATCTCTTTGGATTAGATCCATTTTTGCTTCTGCTTTGTCCTTAATTAGGATTGCTACCTTTGCTTTTATTTTTACCTTAACTGAAGCATAATATATTCTGCTGTAGCCTATTACCTTTACTCTGTGTATTTCCCTATTCCAAATGTGTTTCTTGTAAACAGCATATCAATCAATTCTGCTGTCTCTCCTCCATTTTATGGAAGTTCATCCCATTCATACTCATGATTACTATCTGTGTCTTTCTCTCTATGCTATTCCTCCAATTTATGTTTTTTATTTCTCCCTTCTTTAACCTCCTCAAAATTTTACTTTTTACCATCTCCTCCCTCAGTCTTCCCCCTTCTATCAGCTACCCTTTATTTTATTTCACCTACTTCTATTAGCTACACTCCATTTTCTTTGCCTTTTCCCTTACTACTTCTTCCCTCCCTTCTAACCAACCCTCCCTTTTCCCTTCCTACTGTCTGTAGTGCAAGTTAGATTTCCATACTATACTGAGAATGTTATACCCTCCTTTAACCAAATACAATATAGTAAATCTAAAACAATGCCCTTCTTTCCCTTTACTACAATATGTTTTGTGACTCTTCATGTGATGTAATTTAACCCTTTTCTGCCTCTTCCTTTCCTTTTCTCCCTTCATACTGCTTAAGTTTTATCAGCAATCATTTGATTTGTAGCCACACCCTCTCTCCATAAATATTACTATTAAGTGGTGTAATAAGTAGACAATTCTCAAAATTAACAAGTATCATCCTCCCATAGGGATGTGCAAAGTTTGCTCTTATTAAATAGCAAGATTTCTTTTTTTCTCCTATTAACCTTTCTATGCGTCTCTTGAGTCTTAAATTTGAAGAGCAAATGTTCTCTTTAACTCAGGCCATTTCATCAGACAGACCTAGAAACCCCTTGTTTCATTGTATGTCCATCTCTTTGTCTGAAAAATTGTGCTTAGTTTTGCTGAGTAATTGATCTTTGGATGTAGATCATATTCCAATCCCTCTGATCCTTCAGTGCAGCTTCTGTGTGATTCTGGCGGTAAGTGCTTGGTATTTGTTTTTTTTCTTTCTATCTACTTGCAGTATTTTCTCCTTGAACAGATAATTCTGGAATTTGACAACAATATTCCTTGCTATTTACAATTTGAGATCTGTTTCAGGAGGCGATTGTTGGATTCTTTCAATGAATATTGTTCCCTCTTTATATAGGACCTCGGGGAACATTTCCTTGTTGATTTCTTGAAAGGTATTGTGCATGGCTTTCTGGTAGACCAATACTTCTTAGATTTTCTCTCCTGGATCCATGTTCCAGGTCAGTTGTTTTTCCAATGAGGTATTTTACATTTTCTTCTATTTTTTCATTCTTTAGATTTTATTTGACTGATTCTTGAAGCCTCATAGAGTCATTAGTATCTACTTGCCCAATTCTAATTTTTAACAAATAATTTCTTCAGTCAACTTTTGTATCTCCTTTTCCACTTGTCCAGTTGTTCCTTTTAAGGAGTTACTTTATCCAGTTAGGTTTTGTTTCCTTATCCATTTGACCAATTTTACTTTTTAAGGAACTGATTGTATTTTTTAAATCATTGGTCAGTTTTTCTTCTATCTTTTTGATTTGCCTTTTTAAATCCTTATTGAGCTCCTTGAAGAATGCACTTTGCAATATTCCCTTCTGAGATTTCAGATATGGATATAGGGTCAATGCTGTCCTCTTCTGAATTCGATTTTTGTTCTTCCCTGTCCCTGTAATAATATTCAATGGTCTTTGCTTTCCTTGTTTGCTTCTTGCTCATGGTGGTTAACTTTTCCTGGCTTTTAAAGAGGATCTCTGTTTTTGGGGCACAGGGGGCTCCATCCCACGTTTCTTGTGTTGGGAGCTAGGGTCGTGGTTATTGCCCTTGTGTACTGTATCCTCTGTTTCTTTCAACTGCAAGCTATAAAATGCTGCAGTTTACCTGGTACTGAACTGGCTGGTGTGTGCCAAAGGCAAGGTCAATTGAAGTCTGAGTTTCCCTGGGGTTACACTGAAGTTCAAAGTGTGAAGTATGGAGGAGGGGCATATTGGCTACTGGAGGTCACCCCCTCCCCCAGGGCTACACTAACTTCCTCTGTGCTAGTGTCTGACCTATTCCCCTGCCTGTAATAAGGCATGCCTAGGGTCCTGATATTGGTGTTTGCCAGTGGCTCCACCTCCCTGGGGCTCAGGATCTCCTGTTGATCCATTGATATATGGCTTGCTGAGATGCTTCCAGACATGCACTGGTCCCCTTCAGTCACAATAAAAGGGATACTTTTTGCTGATTTCTTTAGCCTCCAAGGCTGAAAGACTGCTATACCTTTTCTTCTGACTTCACTATTCTGGGATTTTTCCTGGGGCAATATTATCTGGGTTTTATAAGGTCAGCAAGGAAGTGTGAGAGCACTTAGTTTACTCCACCGTCTTGGATCCCAGAAGCTCAAGTAGGTGACTTTCAAACATTTAGTGTGTGGGCTGATAACCCTAGGAATTGATGCTGCACCTGCCAGGCCCCTTAAACATCTCTCCCCCCCAGTTCTGCCAGACTCCAGTACTGTGCTGAGCAATTTGAGAATCTTAACTCCCACTGGTGATTTAGCCCACCAGTGTTTCCATTCTACCATGGCCACATCTGTGCTTGTGCCTCACATGTGCTCTACACTTTCCCAACCTGATATAAAGAATATATGTACTGTAACCTCAGGGCTATCATGCTGGAAGCCTGCCCCACTCTGTCTCCAAGTGGATTCTGCCTCTATATACTTCATTCAGATTCACTTCTTGGAGACATCTGAAGGTCTTTGTGAATGAGGTCAGCTGAGTCTCTGCTCTCACTCCACCATCTTCAATAATTTTCATCCTTATTGCTGCTACTAATCATTTGATTGTCTTATTTTGATTTAATAAATCAAATTAGTAAGACATTTATCAATTTGTCTTTTTTTCTTATAAAACAAGCTCTCAGTTTTATAGTTTTATTTGTTCAATAATTGTCTTAATTTCAATTTTATTAATCTCCTCTTTGATTTTCATAATTTCTAATTTGGTGTTTAATTGGAGATTTTATTTTTCTTTTACTAGCATTTTTAGTTGTGTGCCCAACTCATTGATCTCTACTTCCTCTTTTTTTATTCATGTAAGCCTTTGGAGATATAAAATTTCCCCTAATAACTGCTTTAGTTGCATCTACTAAGATTTGGATGTTGTCTCATATTTTTCATTCTCTTTGATAAAATTAGTGATTGTTTCTATGATTTGTTGTTTGACCACTCATTCTTTAGGATTAGATTATTTAGTTTCCAATTACTTTTTCTCCTGGATCTATTTTCCAGGTCAGTTCTTTTTCCAATGAGATAATTCACATTATCTTCCATTTTGTCATTCTTTTGGTTTTGTTTCGTGATTTCTTGGTTTCTAAGAAAGTCATTAGCCTCCATCTGTTCCATTCTAATTTTGAGAGAACTATTTTCTTCAGTGAAATTTTGAACCTCCTTTTCCATTTGGCCAATTCTGCTTTTTAAAGCATTCTTCTCATTGGCTTTTTGACCCTCTTTTGCCAACTGAGTTAGCCTATTTTTCAAGATATTATTTTCTTCAGCATTTTTTGGGTCTCCTTTAGCAAGGTATTGACCCGTTTTTCATACTTTTCTTGCATCTCTCTCATTTCTCTTCCCAGTTTTTCCTCCATCTATCTCACTTGATTTACAAAATCCTTTTTGAGCTCTTCAATGGCCTTATCCCAATGGATATCTATTTCAGATCTGTTTGGGATACAGAGGTCTTGACTCCTATATCTTTACCTGATGGTAAGCATTGTTCCTCCTCCTCAGAAAGGAAAGGAGCTAACCTCTGTTCACCAAGAAAGTAACTTTCTATGGTCTTATTTTTTTCCCTTTTCTGGATATTTTCCCAGCCAGTTACTTTACTTCTGAGATTCCTCTCCACCCCCGCCTCACCTCCAGATACACTCAGCTAGTGCTTGGGGTCTGAGATTCAAATGATGCTTCACTACACTTTAAAAACAAATATGAACATAATGGTTGTCTAACCCCTCAAGATTGCAGCCCATGACTGGTATAGTTGATACAATGGTCACTGAAACACACTTAGTGAGAATTATATCTTGGCATTTATCATATTACTTTTGTCCAGAATATTGTGACTGCTAGTGATGGAGGGAACTCTGATAAGAGAAAAAATTCAACTACAGAACCATTACTAATACACCCAGAATAGTTTTGCTGAATAATTAAATGAATAGTTGCTAAGTTTATTACAATAAGATATTGTTGTTTTTAAGATTTATTTCCCAAACTCGAAATTATCACTAAATTTTTTGACAAGATTAGACTAAGGAAACTTGACTTGAGTTTAGCATGTTACAAAGGAGTAAATTAAAGTTTCTAAGTTTAGAAGATAACTTCACATCTTTCAGTAGTAAAGTCCGATTAAAGAAAAATATTATGAAGTATTGCATTATGGGGGAAAATTTTTACTTCCCTGTTAGAAGCTGTATATATATATTTATGTACACACACACATACATATATACTTCTATTGTTGGCACAACATAATGTTTGATGTAGGTAGCTATGTTTTCCATATTGATTTAAAATAGAAGCAGAACTTAATCATTAATTTTGAATTACAATATTGACATTTAAATATGGTGGGCAGTAGTTACCATGATGCCTGAATAATCTTAAGATTTGCGATTTGTGAATGAAAGTATTGCTTCACAAAGCTAATCTAGTCTATTTTAGAATGTTTCAGTAGGTTATGAAAATATTCAGATGTGAATTTTGCCAGTAGTACAGTGTGTAACGACATGAAATTTGATATTCTACTTTGTACCTTATGTAATTACCATGCCCATTGATTGGTATTTTAAAATGAACAGTTAGATAAAATAGTATTCACAAATTTCTTTAGATCTTCAATTACCAATCACCCTAACATTCTTCAAAGTGGAATATATATCTATATCTGTATCTATCTATCTATATGTATATATATATACATATACATATATACATATATACATATATATATATATATATATATAGAGAGAGAGAGAGAGAGAGAGAGAGAGAGAGACTTAAAACATCATATATCATGCCACACAAAGTAATTGGAAGCATATGTTCTGATCAAATGCAAAGTTTATTTCAGTTACAAAAACATGGTCTATCAGAAGTTTCAAGATGTATGCATGAGCCCAAGAGAGTTTGAAGGATAATCAGGAAGGAGTTGTTGTACCAGGGCTGAAGAGGACATCAGTGCAACGAAAGGTCAGTGCAAACTTGACCTCAATCAATTCAGAGGAGACCTCTGGGAAACTGGCTTAGTGGCAGCAGCAGTAGATTACAGACTATTCAGTCCAACGATGTCAAAGATCAGTAGGAAAGATTAGTCACACATGACAGAATGGAGCACAGTTGAGCACAAGTTGAACCACTACAGTCCTGGCCCCAGCAAACCAGGAGCAGGCCCTGAGTGCCACTGAATCAGCAGCAACAACAGTAACATCTACAGTGGCTCCTTCCAGATCTTTTACCCCAGGGGTTGAATTGTTCAAAGGGAGATTATAGGGATATATTTGGTAGGACTAGGGGTTGCTCCTTTTCCCTCCTCAGATTGGTGTTGCAGTCCAGGGTAGCACTTCCAGGGTGAGGAGGAATACTAACCCACAAGAACTTGCAGCCATAGTGGAGGAAGGATCTTCCTCACAGTTCCAGAACAGAAAAGAGTACCTCTGTCAAGTCAGAGACCACAGCTCAGGCCAGAATATTAGTGCACCCCTCTCCTTAGGTCATACAACCTTGGAAGAAGTGAAAACCTATGGGTCCCTGTTAGTTTCTCTGAAAGCAACTGCACAAATCTCCTAAAAGTGGGGCAATGTGCCCTCTACCCTAGCAGAAAAAGAAGCAAAGCACTACTTTAACAAAGGTTTCAAAGTCAAGTAATAGGCTAGGAAAGTGAACAAAAAAAACAGAAAAAAATTTTGAACAAAGAAAGTTACTATGTAGTTACTATGTTGACAAGGAAAATCAAAACATATACTCAGAAGGTAATGAAGTCAAAGTTCCTATAATCAAAGTCAACAAGAAAAGTAGGAATTGGTTTCACACCATAGAAGAGCTCCAAAAGAATTTTGTAAATCAAGTAAGAGAGGTATAGGAAAAAGTGAGAAAGAAATGAGAGTGATTCAAGAATATCATGAAAATCAAGTCAACAGATTGGCAAAGGAGACAAAAAGGATACTGAACAAAACAAGACTTTTAAAAGGTAGACTAGATTAGGCCAAAACACAAAAAAGGTACAAAAAGCCAATGAGGAGAATCCTTTAAAAAGCAAAATTGGCCAAATGGGAAAAAAGAGCCCCAACAGTCCACTGAAGAAAAAACAAATATTCTTAAAAAGTGAAATGGCAAAGGAAGTATACAAAAGCTTACTGAAGAAAATAATTACTCAAAATGAGGAAATAGAAGCAAATGACTTTTTGAGATATCAAGAAACAATAAAACAAAAGCAAAACAATGAAAAATTACATATATCTCACTGGAAAAGATAACTGGCTGGCCTGGAAAACAGATCTAGGAGAAATAATTTTAATAATTATTTAAAATTATTGGACTACCGGAAAGCCATGATAAAGCCATGATAAAAGGAAAAGAGAGCCTTGCACCTTCTTTCATGAAAGTATCCAGAAAAATTGTTCTGATGCTGTAGAACCAGAGAGAAAGATAGAAATTGAAAAATCCTCTGATTACCTCCTGAAAGAGATTCCAAAATGGAACCTTCTAATAATATTACAGTGAAATTCCAGAACTCATATCAAGGAGAAAATATTTTCAAGTAGCCAGAAAGAAACAATTCAAGTGTCATATAGCCATTGTTAAGATAACATATATATTTAGCACCTTCCACATTAATGGATTTGAGGGATTGGAATGATATTCTTGAAGGCAAAGGAACTAGGATTAAAGTGAAGAATTACCTATACAGCAAAACTGAATTTAATTTTTCAGGGGGGAAATGGATATTCAAATAAATATATACTTTTCAAGAATTCTTGATGAAAGGAGTAGAGCCGAATAGAAAATTTGACTTTCAAATGTAAGACTCAAGACAAGTATATAAAGGTAAACAGGGAAGTGAAATTATGAGGGACATAACAAAGCAAAACTGTTTGCTTTCCTACATGGGAAGATGGCAATTGTAATTCATAAGAATTTTCTCATTATTAGGGTAGTTAGAAGGGGTGTTTATACACAGAGGGCAGAGGGGTGAGTTGAATATGAAGGGATGAAATGTTAAAAAAATAAAATTAAGAAATGAGAGGGAATCTAAGGAGAGAAAAGGAAAGAAGAGGTTGAATGGGATAAATTATCTTACATTAAGGAGGCAAGAAAAGGTTTTTACATTGGAGGGAAAAATATCAGAGTTGAGAGGGAATGAGTGAAACTTACTCTTATCAGAAGGGGTTAAAAGAAGGGAAAAATACATACTAAATTGGGTATGGAAATCTATTTTACTTTAAAGGAAAGTAGGAGCATAAGACAATAAGGGGAGTGATAGAAGGGAGGGCAGATTGAGGGAGGGATAGTCAGAAACAAAGCACTTTTGAGGAGCGACAGGTTGGAAGAAGAGAGATAATAGTATCAAATGGAATAGGACGAAGAAATACAGTCAACAGTAGTAACTATAAAAAAAATGAAACAATTTCTCTGATAAAGGCTTCATCTCTCAAACATACAGAGAATTGAATCAAATTATATAAAAAATAAAATAAAAGCCATTGCCCAATTGGTAAATGATCAAATTATATGAACGGTTTTCAGATGAAGTAATCAAAGCTATTTGTAGCTGCATGAAAAAATGTTGTTAACTCACTATTGATTGAGGAAACGCAAACTGAAACTAATTTGAGGCACTACTTCATACTTACTAGATTGGCTAAGAGAAAAGAAATGGAAAGTGACAAATGGTAGAGAGGATGTGGGAAAAGTGCCACATTAATGAACTTTTGGTGGAATTGTGAACTGATTCAACAGTTCTGTAAAGCAATTTGGAACTATGCCCAAAGGGCTATAAAACCATGCATACCCTTTGATCAAGTAATACCATCTCTAGGCCTTTAACCCAAAGATAAAAAAATCAAAAAGGACAAAGGCCTAAATATGCAAAAATATTCATAACAACTTCTTTCTGGTTCAAAGAATTGGAAATTAAGAGATGCCCACCAATTGCTGAATGACTGAACAAATTGCATACAAGTATGGTGTAATAATATTGTGCCATGTGAAATGATGAGCCACATGTTATCAGAAAAAGCTGGGAAGACTTACATAAGTGGATGAAAAGTGAAATGTACCGTGTAGAAAGTAGCAGCAATACTGTAAGATGATCAGTTGTGAATTAGCTCTTCTCTGCACTATAATGATCCAAGATATCTTGGAGGAAATTACAGTGAAAAATGCTATAAATTCCCAGAGAACGAACTAATGATGTCTTAATACAGATTGAAATTTTTTAAACTTTCTTTATTTTTCTTGAGGTTTTTTTTGACGTTTTCTTTCACAACATGACTAATATGGTAATGTTTTGCGTGACTGTATATGTATAATCAATATCAAATTCCTTGTCTGATCAATGAGGGGTTTAAGGATCAATGAAGAGAAAGATTTTTGGAACTCAAAAAAATTTTTAAAACGAATACTTAAAATTGTTTTTACATATAACTGGGGAAAATAAAATACTAAATGAACAAAAATATATTCACATGCTATCAGGTTTACGTAAAATTATTTTGGTCAAATTTTCTTTAATCAAAAATTCATTTGATCCTATTTTGAGAGAAAATGAATTTGGTAGTGATGGTTGTAGTTTATTGGTTTTTCTGGCCTGTAGTTTCATTATCATGAAGTGAAATGTGCTTTATCAAAGCAGATTGAAAACCTTTCTGTAATCAATAGGCTTGAAAGTTGTATTAGAAATTATAGAAGTAAGAAAGAATAAGTATTTGATTACTCCAATTTAATAAGCTCAATATTTCTTATTAAATATGGAATAAGTTTTTTTCAGTGGCAAAACACTAGGAAGCCATGGCCACCTGCAGTTAAAAACACCAGTCATCAGAAAATAAAAGTAAAAGTTTGGCAATTACCTTTCCTTAACTTAAAGTCCACTTCAGTTTAATTCAGTATAACTCCTCAACTAACCTTGATCTCACTGGGAGTTGGGAGTATGAGGTGACTCTGGGTCTGTGTGATAGTTGTCAAGTGTCCAAAGCTCTTCAGATAAAAGGTATGTTACTAAGAAGTACTAATAAGCATTATAACCATAAGTGGCCCCAGCATGCTTGTGTTTGTCTGCCAGCATCAGAAACACAGAAATAAAATGATTTGTATCAACTTCAAACTGGCAATAGAAGAAAAACACCTAGAGATCTGGAAAGCCGTGTAGAGAAGTTGGGCAAGTAGCACAACCTTTGAAGTGAAGTGATTTTTATTCCTAGGAATGACCATGAAAGGAATGAAAATTGACCCTAAGTAAAAAGTCAGATAAAGGTGGTAATCTAAAACAATAGAATTCCAAGGGAATGCAATTGAAAAGTAGGAGTCTAGGCCAAGTTAATGGCAGTGCAATTAAGCAGAATGCCATGGAGACTTAGGAATACTGACTAGAATGAAGAAGACTATTTAAATAGCAAATGTCATGACTCTATTAATGCAGTTTCCTTTTCATAGTGACATCAGAAATTGTACACTTTTCATTTTGATATTTGTTTTTTGTATTTTATATTTTTGTATTGTCTTTTGATGACAGCCTCACTATGATCATCAAATATTTTCCCTAATATGTATCTTGTGAGCATTATACATTCATGATATAATGCCTGAAATGAAATGAGATGGTTGCTTATTACATCCTCGGTCAATGTATGATTGTCCTTGTAGTGTGTTATTTATTGTGTTCCAGACATATTAATAGGATCTCTCTTAGTGCTACTCTATTCCCATTACCCTTGACAAATATGAATGCCATGTTCAGTGAAAAGATAGGGCTCACATTTCTGTATATCTTGACATTTCTAATTCAAATGTCAAATTTAATAGTTTTACAAGAGAATGTTTTTATAATGAATAGAATAAATGAACTTTCCAGAGGAGATTGGGACCAGTATATTTTTAAATTTCAAGAATGTAAAAAAAGATAAGAAAAATTACTTACAATTTTTTAAAAAGTGTTTTAGGAGAAAAATTAATTTACATGAAACAGTTTATGTCTATACAAATAGGCTCATCAAAATAACTCAATCAAGAATCAATGTCCTTTTGTCTTTCAAAGAATATAGTCAGAGAAAGGTTATTAGAGATAATTTAGTTCAATCTTTTAATTTTCCATACAAACAAATTGAAGTGTAAAGAGTATAAGGTCCCAAAATAGCAAAGAAAATTGGGATTTGAACCAAGAATATTTAGTTAAATAAGTTGTTGCTTCCAAAGTGTGCATAAATCTCTTCATCCCTTAAATAAGTTTTCAAAAACTAAGCAGTTTTAAGAGACTCTGAACACAAGCTATTTTTTGACTTGTCAGTTAAAAGTTTTAACAAGCCATTCTAATATTACCCACTTTTTAGTAGTCGCTGTATTGTTAAGGAAACTCATCTGAAGACATGACTATCAACGATTTAATTCAAAGAAGGATCAGAATTTGGAATGGAAAATTTCAACTTTCAGTTTAAATTCATACTCTAAACAAGGGTTTTATCTCTCCTTCTATTGGAGATTACTGATATAACACTTATTCTTCAGTGTTTTTTTGTTTGTTTTTTTTAACATTCCTGCTAAGGAAAGGTCTTTAAACCCTTTAAGAAACCCTTTAAAATAATTTCCCATAGTAATGAACCATGCCCAAAGGGTCTTAGGCTGAAAGATTAAAATTCTTGAAGGGTTTATTTGTTAAATAGAAAAAAAATTAATTTGATAAATTCTTTCTAGAAAACAGGACAAAAGCCGTGGGTGTTAAAGTACTTCAATGGTTGATTAATACTGATTGGATTGGTGTAGTTTTACAGGTTGCTGTAGATGATCTCTTTTCCCATCCTACTCCTGACAACTACTCCAACACACAAATTATATTGGAGATTTTTCTTTTTTAGAGGAAAATGGGAAAAGAAAATTTTGGAAAGTCACTCTTCTTCATAAATATCTTGGGAAGAAAACCACATTTTGTTATTGTCATGAGCAATGTAAAGAAACAAGAGATGAAATTCCGTTTTGAGAAAGAAGTTATATTTAGAAGGTAATATATATTTCACCAGAAACTAAACAGAAAAGAAAAAGGAGGGGAAATTATAGAAGCTATGTGCAATGTTGCAGAAATTTCTTTCGAAAATTAAGACTACACTTCAGGAAGTTTGAAGGGCTTTGAAAATGGGCTCAGGATATTTCGTTCTTCATTAACTTCAGAAACTTAAGGGAAAAAAATTACTAACAGATTTTTTTCTTGTCCACTAATTGCAATCCATAAGGTTTGTCATCTAAAATATAGATTGTGTGATTATTTTTGCTGCAAGTAGTACCCACATGTTGAAAGTCTGAAGATTCAAGAAGAGAGAAAGGGGTAAGTGAAAAATTAAAATAATGCATTTTTCAAACTATATAGAGTCAAGGAATTTTGGAACCTCAAAGGACTATAGAGAACAATTCATACCGCTATCTTATTTTATAAATGGAGAAGCTAAAGCCCTGAAATATTAGGTAACTTACCTTGGTCTCTGAAGTATTTGATAGATGACTTAAAACTACAATGTATTTATCAAATTCAGTCATAGTATTCTTTCTACTGTACCACACTCAAAGGGTTGTTATAAAGATCAAACGAATAGCATTTGTCTAAGTGTTCAAAAATGATCATTCTAAATAAGTATTTCTAAATAAATACCAAGTCATACCATTCATACAATTGTGGTTTGGGAGCAGACATTTGTTTTATAACAGAATAGCACTTTCAGTTTGTATTCAGATGTCTTGTGTTTGAATTGAGGTTCTGCAATGATTTGCTTTGTGATGACCCACCTGAACTAACTGAACCTTCAGTTTCATTACAAATGACATCAGAATAATACAGTAATACTCACACTTCTTGTAAGTGTTGTGAAAATTGCATGAGATAATCCATGAACAATCAGAAGGATAGGCTACTTGTAAACTCCTCTGTCTCTGTCTCACCATATACATATACATATACCGATATACACACACATATATGTATATGTATGAATATGTGTATATATACAATTACATCCATATGACACATACTTATGATAAAAGCATATATGTTAGAAATAAATAAATCATTAGTCCTGGAGACAGGAAAAGCTGAGTTTAAAACCAGTCTCACACACTTACTAACTGTGTGACCTTGTGGCAAGTCATTTAACGTCTGTTGCCACAGTTCTTTCATCTGTCAAACTGGAGGTAATCATAGTATCTACCTGCCAGGATTGTTGAAAGGATAAAATTGTATAATAATTATAAAGTAATTAGTGTGCTGCCTAGTACATAGCAAGTATTATATAAATGTTAGCTGTTTATTATTAATTTTATTAATCACTATCCTTTTTAGTTTGCTCCCTGAGAATTTTTGTATCTATTTTGATGGACATTGTTTCGTTTCCCTTTTTGAACCTTTTTTCTTATTCAGTCATGTCCAACTCTTTATGACCTAATTTGGGGTTTTCTTTGAAAACGTACTGGGGTGGTTTGTCATTTTCTTCTCCAACTCATTTTATAGATGAGGAATTGAGACAAACAGGGTTAAGTGACTTGCCCAGAGTCACACAGCTTAGACACCAAGGTCAAATTTGAACTCAAGATTATGAGACTTCCTTCTTCAAACTCAGAACTCTATCCCCTGTACCACCTAGCTGCCCACATTTCACAATTCTAGATTGTATCAGAATTAGACATAATGATAAAATAGCCCATATACTTTTGACACAATGATAAAATAGCCCATATACTTTTGACACCCTTAGTCCTTTTTCAATGCAAGAGCCCCTATATATGCTGTATTTACTGATTTTAGCATAAGCAGAACAAGACAAGCTATACTATTTGGCTTTTCTTAACCCCATCACTTAACAAAATTCTTCGAAGATACAAAGTACATAATGCATCATTTTTTTTCCTTTCTTCATTTAATTAATATTTATTTCAATAAAATTTTGAGATCAAAACACTATCAATCATGCCTACTCTTTGAAAAGATAAGAAAAACAAAATCCCTCATATTTACGAAATTATGCAAAATATATTTTCATATTAGCCATGTTGTCAAAAACAAAGCAAAATTAAAAAACAACAAACAAAAAGAAAGTGAAAATGCATCCTCCAATCTATAGTTAGAGATCATCAGATCTCTCTGGAGGTTGAAAGGACTTTTCATCATGCATCCTTCTGGAACTGTCTTGGATTATTGTATTAATCAGAGTAGTTAAATCTATTGCTTATCACTACAATATTACTGTTACAGTGCACAATGTGCTTCCAGTTGCCCATGATTTCACTTTGCATGATTTCATAAAAGTCTCCCTAGGTTTTTGTTATTTTTTTCTGAAATCATTCCAAATCTTGTTCATCTGTTCTCCAAATGGTAGGCATCCCTTTATTTTCCATGTCTTTCATACCACAAAAAGAGCTGGAATAATATATTGTTTGTGCATTTAGGTCTTTGCATTTTCATTTATCTCTTTAGGATACAGATGCAAGAGTGGCAATGTTAGATCAAAAGGTTATGCAAAGTTTTAAAAACCTTTGGACATAGTTCCAAATTGTTCTCCAGAATGGTTAGAATAGTGCACAACTTCAGTAAAAGTGCATTAGCGTACCTATTATTTCACCTCTTCTCCAGCACTTAACACTTTTCTGTCATGTCAGACGCCCTGACAGAGGTGAAGAGTATCTCAGAGTTGTTTAAATTTGCATTTAGATTTTAGAGATTGAGAGCATTGTACTGTGAATTTTTTTCTGAAAACTGTGCTTTTATATACTTTGATCATTAATCAACTGGAATAAAAGGGATTCTTCTGTTAATAAATTTTGCTCAGTTCCATATGAATTTGAGAAATAAGGTTTTTATCAGAGAAATTTGTTGTCAATACCCTTCACCAATTTCCTGATTTCTTTTTGTTTTTATTTTGACTGCATTTGTTCTGTTTGTAAATGTTTTTTTTTAATTTCATGCAACCCAAAATTTCCATTTTATTCCTGGTGATCCTCCCTGCAGTTGTTGTTTGGTAAAACTCTTCAATTATTTATATATCTGAGAGATAAATGTCTCCATTCTCCCAAACTTGCTTATGATATCACTCTTTATACCTCAACTTACTGATTTTGATTTTATTTTTGCATATAATGGGAGGATCTTGGTTCATGCCTAGTTTAATTCAAATTGCTCTCTAGTTTTCCTGGCAATTTGTGTCAAGATGTGCATTCTCGCCCCAGAACTTGGGTTTTTGACTTAATCAAACATTGCATTACTATGTTCATTTGCTACTGTGTTCTGTATAACTAATTCATTCCCTTGATCCACCACTTTATTACTTAGTTGCAGTGTTCCAAAAAGTGATTAGCATATCGTTATTGTGCTCATCCTTCGTTTTTGAAGAGGACTATGACACCAGAAAAATGATGACATGATTTGCACTTGACTTTGTTTTGAGTGAGAGAAGACTGTGCAAGGCCACCCAGCTTCACTCTCTCCTTAATTTGAAGCCTGGTACTGCTAGGCCACTTTCCTTCACATTTTTGTCTGGTTCCTCTAATATTCTTGACCTTTTGTTATTCCAAATGAATTTTGCTAATTTTTTTCAAACTTTTTAAGAAAATTCTTTGGGAGTTTGAGTTGAGTGGCATTAAACAACCAAAGTAATTTGGATAGTGTTGTTATTTTTAATTATATAGGTTCATCCTGCTCATATACAATGAATATTTTTCCAGTCATTTAAATACAATTTTATTTGTGTAAAAAGTATTTTATAATTGTATTTATGTATGATCTTGTTTTGCCTTGACATGTGGCATCTTCATATAGTTCCTGGATGTTGGTAGACTCCCAAGTATTATATGTTATATGCTGTTATTTTAAATGAAACTTTGCTCTCCCTTCTATCTTTCATTTTCTCCTAAAATCTTTCCAAATTCATGTTCATTGTTTCCACGAGGCTATATATCCATCTCATCCTCTGCCATCCACTCTTCCTATAGCCTTCCTTTTTTTCCACATCAGGGTCTCTTCCAATGAGTCCTGTATTCTCATTATTTGGCCAAAAGTATTTAGGCTTATGCTTCAGTATTTCACTTTCAATCAATATTTGAAATTCGTTTCTTCAAGTATTAATCAACTTTGTCCCCTTGTTGACAAGAAACTCTCAAAAATCTTCAGCATCCAGATTAGAGTGTTAATTTTTCAGCACTCAGTTTGTCTTACAATCCAACTCTCAAAGCCACACATTGCTACTGGAAAAGCCTTAGTCTGACAATATGGACTTTGTCAATAAGGGACTTCCATTTCTTCTTCTTCTATTTGCCAAAAAGTGACAAGGCAAGTTGACAAAATCATAGATTTGTTTTATGGTGAGTTTCAATCCAGTTTTTACATTGTCCTCTTTTACATTTATCTAGAGGCTTCTTAATTCTTCTTCTTTTTCTACATTAGAGTAGTATTTTTGTGTAACCAAGATTGTTGACATATCTCATGGCAACCTTAATTCCTAACTTTTGATTTCTTGAGGTTGGAATTCTGCATTATGTGCACTGCAGAGAAGTTAAATAAATAAGGTGACAGTACACAGTCTTCTCATATTATTTTTCCAGTACTAAACAAATCAGTCATTCCACATTTGGCTCTGTTACTCCTTGTACTACCCACAGTTTTCTCAGGAGACAAGTAAGACAATTCCATTTCTTTGAGAATTTGTCACATATTATTATCAATCACACAGTCAAAGTTTTTGTATAGTTAATGAGACACAAGAAGTTTTTTTTTTCCTAGAACTCAATTGCTTTCCCCATAATCCAGTAAATGATGGGAATCTGGTGTCTACTTCATCTGCCTTTTCAAAAACCAGCCTGATCTTCTGGTAATTTTTGAGTCACACAAAACAAAAGTCATAACGTATAGAATTTTAAGCATAACTTTGTTGATGTGCAAAATGATTGAAATTGATGAGTAATGTGAACATTGTCCTTTTCAGTATTGGAATATAAACTGATATTTTCCAATCTAATGGCCAGTGTGGTGCTTTTCAACTTTGCTGGTATAGTGAGAACAGCACTTTAAAAGTGTCCTTTTTTAGAATTGTGAATACTTAGTTCTGGAAATCCATCACCTTATTATTAGAGATATTTCCAAAGGCTCACTTGAATTTATTCTCTAGGAAGTGTGTCTCAAAACCACAAACCATATCATCATGGTTATCGGGGGTGTTAAGATACTTCTTGTTTTTTTTTATTTAATTTTATTTGTTTTCAATGTCCTACAATCACTTCCATACAACTTAGATTCCCCCCTTCTCTCTCCCCATCGCTCCCTGAGATGGCACAAAGTTTTATATACATTCTACATATACATTCCTATTAAATGAATTTTCCCCTTAGTCATGTTGCATAAAAGAATTAAAATGAATGGGAGAAATCATAAAAAAAAGCAAAACTCAACATAAAAGAAAAGGATCTGCCACATTCTGCAATTTAATTCCATAGTTCTTTTTTGGAATGTGGAAGACATTTTGCCTTAAGAGATCATTAGGAATTTTTTAAGTCTTTGCATTGCAATTAAGTTCTAAGTCTACCAGAAAAAAATTCTAGCAAACTATGGTTGTTGTTGTGTGAAAAGTTCTGCTGATTCTGCTCCTTTCACTTAGCACCAGTTCATTCAATCTTTCCAGGTCTCTCTGAAGTCTTCCTTTTCATAATTTCTTATAGTAAAACAGTATTCCATTACATTCATATGCCACAATTTATTCAGTCATTCCCCAGTTTATGGGCATCCTCCTTGATTTCCAGTTTTTGGCCACCCGAAAGAGTGCTGCTATAAATATTTTTGTACATGTGGGACCCTATCCTATTTTTATGATCTCTTCGGGATACAGTCCTAGAAGCCATATTGCTGAATCAAAGGTGTGCATATTTTTAAAGCTCTTTGAGCATAGCTCCAAATCGCTGTCCAGAATGGTTGGATAAGCTCACAGCTCCACCAACAATAAATTAGTGTTCCAACTCTCCCACATTCTCTCCAACATTTATCATTTTCCTGTTCTGTCATGTTTGCCAATCTGATAGGTGTGATGTGATACCTCAGAGTTGTTTTGATTTGTATCTCTCTAATCAAAACTGATTTAGAGCATTTTTTCATGTGATTATAGATAGCGTTAATTTCTTGCTGTGAAAATTGCCTGTGCATATCCTTTGACCATTTATCAATTGGGGAAAGACTTTTATAGTTGTACATTTAACTCAGTTCTCTATATATTCAAGAAATGAAGCCTTTATCCCTGAGATTAGTTAGCTGTAAATATTCTTTCCCAATATACTACATCTCTTTGAATTTTGGCTGCATTGTGTTTAGTTGTGCAAAAATTTTTCAGTTTAATGTAATCAAAATTATCCACCTTGCACTTCATAATGCTTTCCATCTCTTATTTAGTGAGAAATTCTTTCCTTCTCCATAAGTCTGACAAATACACTATTCTTTGCTCCTTCAGTTTGTCCATGGTATCAATCTTTCTACCTAGATTGTGTACCCATTTGGACTTCATTTTTGTGTATGGTGTCAGGCATTGGTCTATAACTAGTTTCTGCCACATTGTTATCCAGTTTTCCCAGCAATTTTTGTCGAAGAGTGAGTTCTTATCCCAGAAGCTGGTGTCCTTGAGTTTATCAAACAGTAGGTTGCTATATTCATTGACTACTGTGTCTTGGTTATCTAATATATTCCACTGGTCTACGCTTCTATTTCCTAACAAGTACCAAATGGTTTTGGTAACTGCTTTATAAAATAATTTGAGATCTGACAGAGCTAGGCCACCTTTCCTAGGATTTCTTTTCATTAGTTCCTTTGAAGTTCTGTACCTCTTGTTATTCTAGATGAATTTTGATGTTACTTTTTCTAACACTGAAAAATAATTGTCTGATAGTTTGATATGGCACTGAATAAGTCAATAAATTTAGGTACAATTGTCATATTTATTATACTAGCTTGGCCTACCCAAAAGTAACTGATGTTTTTCCACTTACTTAGATCTGATTTTATTTGGGTGAAAAGTCTTTTGTAGGGGGCAGAGCCAAGATGGCGGAGTAGAAAGACTCACATATGCTAGCTCCAAACCCACAGCCCAAGGATTTCCTCTAAAAAGAACTCCCAGCAAATTCCGAAACAGTGAAAGCCACGCAGCAACACATGAAGGAGATTTCTCTTCCAGAGAGGCCTGAAAAACTGACCCCAAAGGTCCATCATGCACCGGAAGGGAGCAGAGCTCTGAGCTGCCCTGGCCACGTGGCACTGAGAGGAGCAAGCAGATCCGAGCAGGATTCAGGGAAGGAATCTCCAGCAACCAAGAAATTCCCTCCACCTACACACGCACAGGTCAGTGTGAGAGACGTCTGGACTGGCAGAGAGGAGAGTGGGTGTCTCCATGACTCAGGCCTCCTCAGGAGGCAGCAGCAAAGGCAGCAGGTGGCTAGAGGCTCCCACAGCAGGCAGGAACTTGGCAGCAGCTCCATTACAAAAGGTCTCTGCATAAACCCCCTGAGGGAACTGAGACTGGGAGGCAGCCCTGCCCCAACTGAGAACCTGATTTAATCTTACCCTGAAGAGCCGCCAGCCAGCCTCCAAAAGCCCTGAGGCTGGGGTGCAGCATTTGAATCTCAGACCCCAAGCACTAGCTGGGCAGATCTAGACTTGGGTGGAGAGGACTCTCAGAAGTCAAGTAACTGGCTGAGAAAATGCTCAGAAAAGGGAAAAAAAATCAGGCCATAGAATTTTCTTGGGGAACAAATGATTCCAACCTTCCTCTCTGATGAGGAAAAAAACTACTTACCATCAGGTAAAGACATAAGAGTCAAGGCCTGTGTACCCCAAATATCTGAAGTAGATATCCAATAGGCTCAGGCCATGGAAGAGCTCAAAAAGGATTTTGAAAATCAAGTTAGGGCCACGCGACACTGAGAGGAGGGAGCAGAGCCCAGCAGGCATCAGGCACGTGAATTTCCGGCAGCCGCGAAGGTCCCTCCACCCACAGACGCATAGGTCAGTGAGAGAGATGGGCTGAGAGGGGAGCGGGGGATCTCTGGGACTCGGACCCCCTGGGAAGGGGCCACTGTGGCAGAGGCTGAGGCAGCTCAGCCAGAGACTCCCAGAGCAGGCTGGAGCTCCACCCCAGCTCCACTACCAAGGATCTCTGTATAAACCCCCTGAGGGAACTGAGCCTGAGAGGC
>CM053769.1:623608033-623715331 GCA_028658325.1 Potorous gilbertii | reverse complement strand
AACTGACCTGGAAAATAGATCCAGGACAGACAATTTAAAAATTATGGGACTCCCTGAAAACCATGATCAAAAAAAGAGCCTGGACATCATCCTTCATGAAGTTATCAAGGAAAACTGCCCCGATATCCTAGAACCAGAGGGCAAAATGAGTATTCAAGGAATCCACTGATCACTGCCTGAAAGAGATCCAAAAAGAGAAACTCCTAGGAACATTGTGGTCAAATTCCAGAGTTCCCTGGTCAAGGAGAAAATATTGCAGGCAGCTAGAAAGAAACAATTCCAATTCTGGAAATACAATCAGGATAACACAAGATCTAGCAGCTTCTACATTAAGGGATCGAAGGGCATGGAATAAGATATTCCAGAAGTCAAAGGGATTAGGTCTAAAACCTAGAATCACCTACCCAGCAAAACTGACCATAATACTTCAGGGGAAAATATGGTCTTTCAATGAAATAGGGGACTTTCAAGCATTCTTGATGAAAAGATCTAATCCTTTAAATCTATTTATTGCTTCCACTTTATATTCAAAGGGGGTGTTACTTAGGTTATATCTATGTGGTCTGATCATTGTCCTACTTCAATTTAAGTCTGAATTTTACAATAATCATTTCATGATCTCAGTCTTAGTCAGCTACAGGTCTTGTTTTAACTACTTTTGCCTGCAAAGTATATAATCAATCTGATTTCCATGGTGACCAACAGGTGATGTCCATACGTAGCGTCACCTTTTGGATTGTTGAAAAGGAAAATGTTTTTTATTACCAGAAAGTTATCTTAACAAAACTCTTATTATTTTTTGCCTTGCTTAACTTTGTACAACAGAGTCAAAAGTGTCTGATATTCCAATTATGTATTGATTTCTTATTTTAGCAATCCTTTAGCATAAATATGATGACTTTTATTTTTGTTGTTATTACTAAAAGGTGCTGTAGGTCTTCACAGAATTGATCAGTTTTGGCCTTTCGAACCACATCAGTGGTTCAAGTGCAGGTTGTATTACTGTGTTGTTGAACAGTTTGCCTTGAATACAAAGAGATATCATACTAGCATTTTTGAAATTATACCCCAGTACTATTTTCTCCCTCTTTTCTTGACTACAAGGGCTAGCTATTTTCTTCTAAGGTGTTTTTGCCCACAGTAGTCATTTATCCATTCCCAAACACTTAAGTTCACTGACAGCAAAGATATCAATGTTTAGTCTTTCCATTTCCTGTTTGACCACATCTAGTTTACTTAGGTTCATAAATTTTATATTTTAAGCACCTATGCAATATTATTCTTTGCATAATTGGACTTTCCTTTTGTCATCAGATCACCTGGAGTTGAACTTCTTTTTAGTTTTGGCTAAGCTGCTATACTAGTAAGAATTCTACTGGTAGCTGTCTTCCACTCTTCCTTAGTATATTAGAGACCTACTGACTTGAGGGACTAATACTGTCCAGGAGATTTTCTTGAAAAACTATTGGAGTAGTTTGTCAATTCCTACTCTGGTAGATCATCTTTTGACTCATATTCTGTGATTTTGAAATTATGGCATGTGATTTGAAGTCCCTTATTGCAATATTCATCTTCAAATTATGCCAATTTGGACTAAACACTAACTTTCTGTGTTTGAAGGTTAAATCACAGGTGGACCATCAATCATGCTACCACAATATTTTTGAACA
This sequence comes from Potorous gilbertii, assembly GCA_028658325.1. Lineage (NCBI taxonomy): Eukaryota > Metazoa > Chordata > Mammalia > Diprotodontia > Potoroidae > Potorous > Potorous gilbertii. The sequence continues at coordinate 623,713,661 of CM053769.1, read as the reverse complement.
TGATCTGAACCAGATAAAAATTTTATTCAGGAAATATTTAAAATAATTCATGAATTAGGTAAAGAAAGAAACAAGTACATGTTGTCTAAGTCTTTTCATTTTCCATGGAGATCCTTATGTGTGATTTAGTGACCATTACTTCTATATGAGTTTGACATCATTGATCTAAATAACCTTTCATGAAAACTTTAATACAAAATCTATTTTTAATAAAAGTAAGCTTCATTAAAGGCAAATCCTTTAAATTACAGGAAGAGCAGATAATAGCTTGTTTAGAAGTTTAAAAAAATAAAAATCCTTACAAATAATTGATACTGTAAGGTTATGAAAACTTTGGTGACCATCTTCTGTCTTCATTATCTCCTAAAGAGTTCTCATGAAATGAAAACCAAATATTCCGATATATGTGATATATCCATCTCTACAATTTTATGAGAAAAAACATTGGTGATTTTAACTATCCTTCACATAGAGGACAAAATGCTTCAGTGTTAGATTAATTTGGCTTTTGTTCTAAGTAAATCTGGCTATGTTTCTTTTTATCTCAGTTTTTATTAAATTGTACTTTGACTCACTATCTCTGAGGGAGCAGCATATTTATGAGTGTGGTACACTGGAGATCAGCCACACTCAAAAGCAATAACCAGACTGATGCTTTATTGTGAAGTCTTGTATTGCTGACAGGAGTTCCTCAAAAGTTTCCCACTTTATCCAAAATGGAACTTCGTTGAACTTTTACACCTAAAATAGAATACATAAGAAAGTTTTGACTTCCCAAAGATATAGTAAACCTGAGAAATTTACATTGAAATCAACATACTTTAATTACAAATCTTAAAAATAGAAATTGTTCATATAGACCAATCTCATTTTTCCCATTTTAAAGAAAGAGCTTTAGACTTGATGATTTTTTAATTTAGAGCATTTTATAAATGCTTAGGAAAATATAAGTGAATGTGAATTTCCTTTTCTTTTTGTTTTGTTTGTTACCAAGCACAAAAACATAGGTGGGATGTAATCTGCTTAAATTTGATCACCTATATTAATAGGTCCCAAATTACTGATAAAACAAATTTTAATTAAATGGATTGAAGATAAATTCTTAAAATACATTGCATGTGCTTTGGGAAATTAATTTTTATATTCTCTTTCATTTACTCATTTCTTAATTAATTCATCTATTCTTTCATTCACTTATTTTTATAAGACATACATAAGGTTAACCATTTTGTTTCATATGAATATTTACTGTCTTACATGCATATATCAACTGGACTCCAGAGCAAACCATTGGACCTATATGTTTCAAATGTCCACTATAGAACCATGAAGTAACAGACATCAGTCATCATAAAATTGTTGATGAAATGAAGTTTAGATTATTGAACCAACAGTTTTGATTATTCTGATTTGACAAGGTAAATAAAAGTTCTGGAATTAGTATATTTTTTTAATTTTAATATTGCCATTTTTTTCTAATTCTACTGGTCCATACAGGTCACTTCAAGAGAAATTAACTTAACATATGGAAGAAAAGAACATTATTGTTTTATTTATATTACAGCTTTAAAATGACTCCATGTTGTTTGATAATGTTGACATACTAAAATCAGGAAATTGAAAAATATGTTCCGATTGTAATGGTAAACTTGATGACACTGTGTGTATAAATAATACATATTTACACACATGTGTGCATGCAAATGTATGCATATATACACATACAAATGCACACATATGTATGTTTATATACATGAGCTTATATGCATATACACATAAGCATGCATGCATATACATACATATACATGAATTGAATGTATATATAGAGAGAGAGATGTGCATATATGTATATGCATGCATAATTTTTTAAAAAGAATTATGTATGTTTATCTATGTAATCAAATTATTTCTACGTGTTCTGACAATTCTCATATAACATATTTCTTCCCTTTTTTCTTATACTCCTCATGATATGAAACTGTTTGCCCTGGCTCTAATTTAGTCTCATTACCCTTGAGTGCATAATCTCATATTATCAGTGAATAATAAGAATGGGAACCAGACTTCCAGGAATTTCTTTTGTGGGGTATCATAACCAATAGCCAAAAACAAACATTAATAATAAATAAAGTAATCAAGTCTGTTTTGAGTAATACTATTGTAATTTCTTGACTTGTATAAACCCCAAAACAGTCAGGAATGCAGTAATTCATTTACATTCATATAAAATCAATGAGAATGATCCCTATTGATATTTAAATACAAGGTATGACAATGAAGTAATATGACTGCCTTTTCTTTTGCTTTCAACAAACATTCCAGATTATATGCATCAAAATGAATGTTGTTCCATTCAATATAATTAACTTGAGAAGCTGTAAATTTGTTCTGATGATTGGATCCTTATTCAGTTTTTAAAAATGCCTTGTCACATATGAAGGCTGTGGATTAGTCAGCTGAATATTCACAATGGTGAGTAATCTTTATTCCTAGGAAGTTTATCTGATTTGAAGGGGGAAAATTATTATTAAGACATACACTTGGTGAATAGTGCTAGAGATCAAGTTAGGCAATGATATTTCTTATCAGAAATTACAGGTTCCATAAATTGGCAATATTAATTTTTTCTGTGTATTTTAAGCTTTTTTTGGGGAGCAACTTGAAATGAACTACCTAAGAAATATTCTGAAGTGAGACAACATTGTGGGAATAAATGTGTAGACTCCAGTAATGACTAATGTAGAATAGCAAGCATTTAGATGTACAACATAATTCTATGGCACTACAAAAATGTGTTTCTTCCTGATACATTTTGTTAATTTGTTTTTAGTCTTTTTCATCTATTAATCTTTTTATATTTCACTCAGCTGTCTGTGCATCCTCAGGCAATTGATTTGTTACAGAAAAACTGAAAATCAGTACCATATCTGAACACACTAAAAATGAGAGAAAGATAGGGTATCCAATTAAAATTGTTCTAGCCTTATCCTTTAAAACAAATTCTTGACATAAAAAAATGGAAAAAAAGGTAAAAATATATATTAACATAGGTTATTACATTATCCTATGCAAGCTGCCCTTTTAGATCAATTTCCAAAGTAGGAAAACTAAAAGATTCTTGAAATTGTCTAAGGAAATAATTGGTATCTTTGACAAAAAGGAAGATATAATAGCCAAGAAGAACAGCCATTTTGAGTATAAATTCTTTGAAAATTTTTCGTCAGGAATAATGCAGAAGATTATAGATTTATAAAACAGAAAAAATTAAAGAATGTGTTTAGAAAGTATAGTGGGAATGGGAAAATCAATTAAAGCAGACATTGTATTCATAAATAATATGGAACTGAAACATTTGAACTCTGATAATATAATGAAAAGTTTACTCTATAAGAAAGCAAAGATGGCACCAAAGAAAGAGGTAAATGATACCTAGATGAGGGTAAGACTAAATATATACAAAATAAAACACATTGTTAGAGATAAAACAGTTTTCAGGAAATAAAAGATTTGATTCTCAAGATATTTGAAAGAGTAAAGCATACATAATTTTTTTGAAAAAAATAAATGTTATCATTGCCTAAAGAAATAGCTAATAAAATGTTAGTCACTAATAACCAGAAGGTCTACTTTCCCATCTCTTTTCTTTCTCTAGATTGCTATTAGGTAGGAAGGAAGAAGCTAAGGGGAGGAAAAATAGCCTTTCTGGTCAATTAGTGCCTTTTAAATGTATCCACAGTTCTGACTAGATAGTAAAAAAATCACCCTTTCATAGCATGACCAGCAGACTAGAACCAATTACAAAACATCAGTGCATGCTCCAAAGCCCAAATAGGGATTGTATCAACTGAGTACTCTGCACATGCAGGGTGAACTCATTCACGAGTTGCCCATTCCCTTCAATTATATATTTCATTTCCACTTATTTCACAGTATATTCAGACATTCTTTCAAATGTCTTGTGTTTTTTATTTCCCATCAGTAAAATGATATTTACATTATATCTGTGTACCGTAGATTTCTTTTGTTTATATGTCATTCCCCTAAGCAAAAATCATTTTGCTTGCACTTCTTTGTTACCTACAAGAGTGCTTCTGTGAACATTAAGGTATTTATTGGATGTGAAGTAATCACAAGTGAGGAGATACCAAGAAGAAATATAAGCATGTGAAGGATCATAATAAATCAGTCAGGTTATTATTCACAGGCATGTAAATTTGTGTGTGACTCACTGAACCTTCACATCTAAAAGCACAGAGTAAGAATGGTCGTTCAGGAATACCATGGGATTTTATTTCAGTCAGGAGTCTAGATCTCATGATTCAGTGGTCTTAGATCTCACTGTTTTTGCTGGGTAAATTCACTTTAAGAGCAGTCAATCAGTGGATGATCTGAAAAACTATTTGCCTTATCAACAAAAAGAACACTATGATTAGAAATATTTGCTAAACTTATACATTAGATGAAGTTACTTTACTGATAATTGTAATGTTGCATTCCTAACGCTAAATGTAGCTGATCAAGCCAATTGTTGGGAAGGTTGGAACTTCCCAGTATATTGATGCATCAATCTGTCCATTATTAAAGTTCTAGCAATAAAGCATGCCTCACATTGGACTTTTGTTTCTCTTTTTGATTTCTCTAGTTATAGGCTCAGTCATTTTCTTATTCCCTGAGGCAAACATTATTCCAAAGTGAAACTGCACTTTTCTTACCGCTGGGGCTGATTTGTTTTATGGTTGGCTGTCATCCTTCTTCCTCCCCACCATTCCCCTCTAAACCTCCCCCCCCTCAACCCCTTCATCCTTCAACTTGAAAAAATAGATATTTACAATTAACACAAATACAAAGACCTAGCACCTCTCTAGAATAGTAGATAGGCAGTGCCTGGTGGGAAGAGGTGGAAACTGGGTAAAGTGATCTCTCGGGTAGTCTTTTTCCGTAGTATTTTTTCATTCACTTATCTTGTCATTGCTAGTTTCAAGCATTTGGGGGAGTCCAAGTTGTATGATCTGGTGTTGTAAAAGACATTATTGCTAAGAAAACTTTCACTCCTTTATCTTACCAGAATACCAACAAACTACATCATTTCAGTGATGCTGTTTGATGAAAAGTGCCTCCAGTAGTGTTTCCCAAGCATAGAGTAAAATTATACTAAATGAACCAAAATATACAGTAGAGATTAATTTTTTCTATAACCTTTACAAATATTAATAATCCTATTCAATAATGATAGCTAAAATTTCTATACTTAAGATTTACAAATCACTTTACAAATATGATTTTGTTTTACTCTTACAACAATCCTAGGGAATAGATGTTATTCTTATTCCCAATTTACATGTAAAGAAACTTAGACAGAGGTTAAATGAACTCCCTGGGCTTACACATCTAGTAAATGTTTGAATCTGGATTGGAACGCAGAGCTTTCTGACTACAGGTCAGGTTCTCTATTCAATAAACCTTCTAGCATAACAATAATAGATATTATAAACATCAAGGAAGGTATAAAATGAGGACAACATATGACTGTCAGAAGTGCATGGTCATATTATTTCTAGCCTGGTGTTCAAGGATAAGAGACTTTCCCAATAGAAAAGTGAAATTTTCTAGATGCTTAAGTCTGTAAATAGCATAAGATAAGATTAATTAAAACTTGAAAAATGTCAAAGCTATGTAGGATCCATAATCACTGAAATATTTGCCCTAACTGTCCACATTATAAGTGGATGAAGAATGTCTCTTGTTCAGACTATGACATGTAGTGAAATAGATAACACAGTGTAAGTGCCTGTGTGTGTGTGTGTGTGTGTGTGTGTGTTGGACAGACATTGAACATAGCAATGATCTTTACATAGAATTAAATTGATTACATTTGGGATAATTTGTCTCAATTAAATTGACACTTCTCCATTTTATATTCCTTATTATCAACATTAAACAACACTAATTACTAATGAAAACTCTGCCTTGGCCAGCAAACATGTATAAGCTAAAGGGAAATTTAGCTCTAAATATTTGCAACTACATTAAAATAAAAAGTATTTGCTTAGAAGGAAGAGGAAAATTGCTGCTCTTATTGTTTATTGAAACTCATTCTATTATAAATCATGTCTTGTCCTATGTCCCAGCTATTAAAAGACAATGACATCATTCAACTGGAAATTCCAAAGAGTCCATGTAATTGAGTGGCAAGGGAGCTAAACTGTCAGCATGATAACAGTTGAAAGTCGATTTCTTTTTAAAATAAGGTACAATTCTAATCTTTTTCCCCAACATTGTTTTAGCATTGAAAATATAAAACCCTTTATAATACTGTGCATCAAAATCTAAACATGAGTCATAGCTTCTTCCAGCCATCCAAAGCTATATGCCATTGCTTTCTCAAATGAACTTCTATTTTTTCATGTCAGTTGACATATGCTAAATTATTTTACACTGGCAAAACATAGCTTATTTGAAGTATTATGTCGATTACCCAACTATAATTATCCATTCATACACACACACACACACATATATATATGTGTGTGTGTGTGTGTGTGTGTGTGTGTGTGTGTGTGTGTGTATGTCTGCATAGGTTATATTTGTTCACATGAGTCTCTCTATATGTGCTTCACAGGGAGATAAGAATAGATATTGCTAGTCTATCATCTATTTACTCTCTCCATGACAGACTGATTCCTGGAAGGAAGGGAAGCAAGAAGTTGGGGGGAAGTTGGACATTCTAGAATTATATGTATCTTCTCTCTTAAATGATATTAACCTTAGGGAAATAAATTTTATATTGAGGCTGTACTCTAATCACAGAATCAGAAATCCAAGGTATATATCCAAGGTCTGACCACCTTCCCACTACATGCCAGTTGCAAAATAAACACATTCAGCAATAGTGAAAAAGTCCTGTAATCCAAGTGAATAGCAAATAATAAGTCAGAGAAATAGGAGGACACATACAAGACAACAGAGTCAATGAGGCCAGACTTTGAGAGAGTGATAACTAAGGTAAAAAAAAAAAGTCTCAGATCTCACCCAAGGAAATTCTCTGAAGTCTCTACTGTAATAAGTCGGGAAGAAGGATTTCATCAAAGTTTTAACTGTTCTGCATATCAGATTTTTCCAAGAATATTTTTGTTACTGTAAGATAATCTGAAAATGTATTTCTTCCTTCTCACAACTGGAGCCTAAGAGACTGAGGATATCTTATCTGTCTGGTTTCACCATCTTCATCTTTCATGCAAGTTTGGAGCACTGAGCAATCACTATTATTTCAACACCATTTACCTACACTATTACATTTCTACCTAATTATTCTCCCTGAATTCAGTCTCATTCTTCTTTAAGTCTATCCTCCAAAAAGCTGGCAAAGTGTGACTTAAAGTTCAAGTATGATAAGTCATTTCTCCTTTCCTCTCAATTAGAGAAGCCTCTCATTTACCAAAGCTTCTTAAACTGACATCTGTGAAATACACACACACACACACACACACACACACACACACACACACACATATGTGCAAATACAGGTATACACACATATAGACACAATTATCAATAATATATCATATGTGAATATATTATATATAAAACTATTTCAATATAATTGGTTTATACATATTATGTTACATTCATTTAAAAACATTTTTTGAGTTCATAGACTTTACTGGTTTGCCAAAGAGATGGATGAAATAGCAAATCTTAAAACAAACCCTCTTACAACAATATGTATCCTATGAATATATCAAAATTATATGCATCTTTGAAGTGTATGATAGATATAACTGTCCCATATCCCCACTGAATATAAACATCTATCAAGGTTAAAAAAATATAACAAACAAAAAGGAAATCTGTGATCATAAAAGCATATACCACAGTTATGGAGATTTCTCAACTCCTATACAGAAGAGACACTTCATGTAGGTAATGTTGTCATATAGATGATCCTAGATATGTAAGACAAAAGTCAGAACCCGCTTAATTATATCCATGACTCACTGGCATAAAAACAGTATCAGAGATGTAAAGAAGGCCCAATATTCAACATCATTTTCAGTTGATGGCATAATCAATAATCACGAAGGATGAGAGGATATAGATATTTTTCAATATGGTGTGTCTATTTCAGTGAGATCAAAATACTGTTCATTAAGGTTAATTATGATGTTGATCATTTGCTCGATAACTAAAAATAATCAATGTATTATAAGACTAAACAAAATCTTGGACTTTAATTCATAGGACTTGCAAGTGTAGGGGAAGAAGAAATCATTCTGAACATTACAAAGTCATAGCATAAAGGAACAAATCTCAATAAATACCATCCTTTTACTTTTGAGGGAGGGTGAAATTTAATTTTATTGTGCATTCTTATTCTGATTCCCCACTGTTTTTGTAGCATCATTATAGTCCAATAAAATCTTCATAAAAATACAGGTATTATCATCTGAATTACTTTTTTTGTATTTAAATTTATTTATTTAAATTTTCAACATTCATTTCCACAAAATTTTGGATTCCAAATTTCCTCCCCATCTCTCCCCTTCCCCACCCCAATACACCAAGCAATCTAACTACCCCTATCACCAATCTGTCCTCCCTTTTAACATCCCTCCCTTCCCTTATCCCCATCTTCTCTTTTGTCCTGTAGGGCAAGATAAATTTCTATACCCCATTACTTGTATTTCTTATTTCCTAGTTGCAAGAATAATACTCAACAGTTGTTCCTAAAACTTTGAGTTCCAACTTCTCTTCATTCCTTCCTCCCCACCTATTCCCTTTGGGAACCAAGCAATTCAATATAGGCCATATCTGTGTAGTTTTGCAAATGACTTCCATAATAGTCGTGTTGTGTAAGATTAACTATATTTCCCTCCATCCTATCCTGCCCCCCATTGCTTCTATTCTCTCTTTTGATCCTATCCCTCCCGAAGAGTATTGACTTCTAATTGCTCCCTCCTCCCACTGCCGTGCCTTCCATTATCCCCTCCCACCCTGCTTATCTCCTTCTCCCCCAATTTCCTGTATTGTAAGATAGATTTTTATACCAAAATCAGTGTGCATTTTATTCCTTCCTTTAGTCCAATGTGATGAGAGTAAGCTGCATGATTTTTCTCTCATCTTCCCTCTATTTTCCTCCACTCAAAAGTCTTTTACTTGCCTCTTTTATGAGAGATAATTTGCCCCATTCCATTTCTCCCTTTCTCCTCCCAACATATCTCTCTCACCGCTTAATTTCATTATTTTAAGATATGATCCCATCCTATTCAGTTCACCCTGTGCTCTCTGTCTCTCTGTCTCCATCTCTGTCTCTGTCTCTGTCTGCCTCTGTCTGTCTGTCTCTCTCTCTCTCTCTCCCTCTGTGTGTGTGTATGTGTGTGTGTGTATGTGTGTATGTGTATGTGTGTGTGTGTAATCACACCAATTACCCAGATACTGAAAAAAATTTCAAGATTTACAAATATTGTCTTTCCCTTTAGGACTATAAATAGTTCAACTTTAGTAAGTCCCTTATGACTTCTCTTTGCTGTTTACCTTTTCATGCTTCTCTTCATTCTTGTGCTTGAAAGTCAAATTTTCTTTTTGGTTCTGGTATTTTCATCAAGAATGCTTGAAAGTCTTCTATTTTATTGAAAGACCATTTTTTCCCCTGAAGTATTATACTCAGTTTTGCTGGGTAGGTGATTCTTGGTTTTAGTCCTAGTTCCTTTGACTTCTTGAATACCATATTCCATGCCCTTCGATCCCTTAATGAAGAAGCTGCTATATCTTGTGTTATCCTGACTGTATTTCCACAGTACTTGAATTGTTTCTTTCTAGCTGCTTGCAATATTTTCTCCTTGACCAGGGAACTATGTAATTTGGCCACAACATTCCTAAGTGTCTCTCCTTTTGGATCTCTTTCAGGAGGTGATAGGTGGATTCTTTCAATATTTATTTTGCTCTCTGGTTTTAGAACATCAGGAGAGTTTTCCTTGATCATTTCATGAAAGATGATGTCTAGGCTCTTTCTTTGATCATGACTTTCAGGTAGGTCCATCATTTTTAAATTGTCTCTCTGGGATCTATTCTCCAGGTCAGTTGTTCTTCAAATGAGATATTTCACATTATCTTCCATTTTTTCATTCTTTCAGTTTTGTTTTGTGATTTCTTGGTTTCTTATAAAGTCATTAGCCTCCATCTGTTTCATTTTAATTTTTAAGGAACTATTTTCTTCAGTGAGCTTTTGAACCTCCTTTTCCATTTGCCTAATTCTGCTTTTTAAAGTGTTCTTCTCCTCAATGGCTTTTTGGACCTCTATTGCCAGTTGAGTTAGCCTATTTTTCAAGGTGTTATTTTCTTCAACATTTTTTGCGGTCTTCTTTAGAAAGGTGTTGACTCTCTTTTCATACTTTTTTTGCATCTCTCTCATTTCTCTTCCAAGTTTTTCCTCCACCTGTCTAACTTGATTTTCAAAGTCCTTTTTGAGCTCTTCCATGGGCTGAGCCCATTGAATATTTATTTTGGGTGTTTGGGATACAGAAGCCTTGACTTTTATATCTTTCCCTGATGGTAGGCATTGTTCTTCCTCATGCGAAAGGATGGGAGAAGATACCTGTTCACCAAGAAAGTAACCTTTTATTTTCTTATTTTTTGTCTCTCTTTTTGGGGCATTTTTCCAACCAGGTACTTGACTTTTGGGTCTTTTGTCAAGAGTAGGCTATACTCTGGGAATCTGTAAGAGCTCAATTCCTCCAAGGTGGCACAATCAAGCATGTAGTAGCCTGGGATCAGGAAGGGATTTTTGTGTCTGGTATCTTAGCAATTACCTCTCCACAGCCACCTGGTCTCCAGTTCCACCAAGTCAGCACTGGGGCCTGATTTTCAGATAAGCTGGATGGGCAGGGCCGCCATTCAGTATGAGACAAAGATCACCTCCCCCAGGGCCTCCACACGGGGCCAAGGCAAGAATCAGCTGCTTGGTGCCCTCAGGGTTTTTACACTCCAACAATGTATGTGGCTGCTGCACCTGGCAATGTGGCCTCTCAGGTGGCTGTCTAAGGTGGGAGCTATGGAAGGGCCCTTCTCCCATCCTGGACAACTGGAATAATTTCTTGTATTTCTTCTATAATTTCTTGCTTTGGCCAAGGCTGGGCTGGTCTCTTCTCCATGTCCTGTGCAACAAACATTTCCCATGGGCCTTTCAGGTCACGTTGGGTGGGAAATCACCTCCACTCTGTTGTTCTCCACTTCTGGTGCTCCAGAATTTGTTGAGAATCCCTCTCTACAGGTATTTTACGGGCTATGTGGGGAGAACCTCCGTATCTGTATCTTTCTACTCTTCCATCTTAGCTCTGCTCCTCCAGCATTAGTTTGAAAACTAAATTACTTTTATATGTATTACCTTTGTATCTACTGTTTCAATACATTAATAAAGAAGGAAAGTTTGGCCACAATGAAGGAAGGCCAAGAACAATGTCTTATGAGTATCTAAATCCTTCCATTAAGAAGTGGCTTCAGTTACAGAATAATTGCAAATGTAAGAACCAGGACAAGTTCCCATATCCTGGCTCACTCAGGCTTGAAGGAGCATGGAAATAAGGCTGTACTCTTACCTTTTTGGTAATATCTAGAGACAACCAAGAATAGGTCACTTCTAAGTGGGAATCTTGAATTCTTTGCTAATGAATTCACTTTAGCCAATAAAGTGCTCTCACCAGAGAAGTTAACGAATTGGCTTTAATCATGAGTTTGTTGCTTTGCCAGTGTCCTTGAGCCTGCCTCAACAAAACCCAGTTCTAAGGCTTTATTTATAGAAGGCTTGCAGTAGACAATAAAGTCAACATCTAAGTTGATCTCTTTGGTTTATGATGCATGGAGCTTAACAACAATGGGACTGGAATTTGGTAACAGGATTGAGGTTTCTGTCTTCCTTTCATACCTTGCCAAAGGAAATTATATTAATTTTCTGAGCCCTGACCACACTTACTTTTTCTACTCCCAGTGGGAATATTCCTTCATGGTTATGGAAAATCTTGAATTAATCCACAATTTCTGATTTCCTTGTGAAAGGGAACTTTGGTTCATCCAAATGACCCAGTTAAAGTCTGGTCAGAAATCTAATGAGGAGATATCTGATAAACATCAGTTCAAAAAGGACCTCTTTAAAAGGAGAACTGGTTGTGGGTAGTTTTGTATTTTGTTTTAAAGATAGATGCGAAAGCACACCAAGACTGGCAACGTACAGGATATTATATAACCAGCTTCAGTTTCATTTGGGGGACAACCAAGGATGGCAAATGCATGAATTTCTGCAGTCATAACTTCGTTATTTTAATCTCACTATTGCTTCATTATTGGATATCAGGCTGATGTTTATTATTGTGACCCTATCCCTGATTCATTGTCATAATTTGATTATAGCTGTGTTGCTTTAATCCGATTATCACTGCAACAGGGATAAGCAGGCTATTAAGATAGCAACAAAGGGAAATTATACCCCATTTAGTGCTTAATGACACCATACTAACATCAGGCTATAATTCCTTATATTCCTACAAAGGATTATTTGAGGTGGGGGGGAAGTTATATTTAACCTTGTTGAAAATCATAGAATGTTTGAATTATTGAGATGACGTTCACCTGTAAATGGATAATCCACTAACTTGGAACTCTCAGTGCTATCAGGAAATGAATTTGATTGAATTGTTATTAATCACTGCACATAAATTCACATGCATATATTGTATACACATATAAATGTAAATGAACATGCATGTCCAAATCTGAATAAACAATCCAGTATGCATAATATGTGTCCATACATACAAAAATGTATGTGTATGTACAAACATTATACGGCCTTCCTTTATCATCATTAATGTTAATGAAACATGAGGCAACTCTCAGGTAGTTTATACTCTGTAGGCTAATGGATAAGTTCTGATTTGGGAGCTCTGAGATGACTTAGTATAATCCTCACTTATTGTTTTTTATAGTTTCTTTAATAAAAATTTTGATGACATGGTAAAGAGTTGCTAAAAGGTTGACCTGTAAGTGGAAAGGACCAGTAGTATAGGAGAGATTTGACCTAGGGTTAACACATGACAGAGTTTTAAACCTTAATGTTCCTAATGAACAATAGTCCTTTAGGACTGGCCAGTTTTACCCTTATTTTGACAACCTTTTTTTCTTTTTAGTTTCAAGATATATAGGAGCTGATAAGAAAAAAAAAATGTTTGAAGCCAAGAAAAGCATAATATTCTCTACACAGAAGCATAGATGTGGAGAAGTGATGGGACCACCTCTTACAAATCAAGAAAAATACAAATTGTTCAAAACAACCATGGGGCACTTATGAACAGACACAAAAATATAATTGCCAAGAAAATGGACAAATATCCTCTCTAAAATTGTATCAGGATATGTAGAATTATGCCAATGTATGCAAGTGGTATTTTAAGACAAAACAAAAGCAAGTAATTTACTCAAAAAGTAACATTTTTGTTTTGGCAGTGGTATAAGAGGCAGTGCTGTGTGAGAGAGAATTCTATGACAGCAAGAAGTGAAGTCCTATATGTATGTACTCTTACTAATACAACAAAATTGGAGTAATGCCCTTTCTCATTTCCATATTGTTGCCTACATCTTTGCTTAAAACAGACCTCTCTTTCCTCATTCTCATTTTAAAAAATAATCCATTCCTTCAAGTCTCAACTTACGTGCCATCTCTACTATGAAACTTTCATTGTGTTCCCAATTTTAAGTAATGTCAAGCTCATTCATTTTCTCATGACCTTTTGAGTCTTTTCTCTTCACAAACCTGTGCTGTCATTAGTGTGGAAAGCTTCCCAGTGGGGAAAATCCACTTGTAATCACAAACAGCAATTACTAACAATTTTCACCCAACAGGCATCTAGCAATGCCCACCACTACATTAAGAGTGTGGCTTCTTGCCAAGTCCCTGTAACCATCAGATGCAACCTGGCAATAGCTTCTCCTGAACTTTCCGCAACACTACTGAAGACTCAGAAAAGACAGCTCTCACCCACAGAGACCTTGACGTTGTCTCATGATTCAACATCAGAAACTAATCTGATATTATCAGGGGAAATAGCAAAAAAAAAAAGTCAGGAAAGGTAAGTTCAGGTCTTCAGAAATTTACTAGACATGTAATCCTCAGCTAGTCACTTACCCTCCTTCTGCTTAAGTTTCCTCATGCATAAAATTAGAGTAATAACAGCATCCATCTCTTAAAGTTGTTATGAGATACTATTTTAAAGCATTTGAAAACCTTAAAGTGCTATTTAAATGCTCTTAATATTTGTATGACTGTTATTTTTGTTATTATCTACCTTACTGTTCTACTTGAAGAGGCAATCTTTCCACCTATTGTGGCTGAAATTGTTTCACCTATTAGAATGTGTGCTCCTTGAAAGCAAGTATTTTCTTACTTTGTTATTTATATCATTTATAGTTAGCATAATTCTTTGTATTAATAAATGTCTTATTGCATTTATTCATTTACTAACTCAGCTATCTCTAACATTTTTTTTTATTTATTTGTGATAGTAACTAAATCAGCTACCAAAGTCTTACATCACCAGATCTGCAACTGTTGATCTTAGAGAATTCCCTAGCAGACTGAGAAGTAAAGTGATTTGCCCAGGGTTCCACAGTCACTACATGTCAGAGACAGGACTTGGCTCTTCCTCAATCCATGATACCATGCTACCTAATTTGTGCCACTATTTTATTCCACCATCAGATTATATCGATGCAATATTCACAGGGCCTAGAGCCCAATGTAATTCTAAATCATGAAATACAACAGATTCTCCACAAAAACATTTATTCCAAAACATTTATTCAGACACCAGAAAACCAAATCCATCATAGTAACAAAAATCTGTATACAATAATAATGCAGACAACAACCCAATCCTCAAGCCTCCATCCTACTAGGTTTCCCAAACAGTTCCATTAAACAAATCACAAACAGGTTTCCCTTAAACATAAGGCCTTCTCACACAGCCAGCTGTGAGCCTGCCTGCATCCTTCAGTTCTCACTGCTCTTTCACTAGTTTTCTCTCAACTCTGCTCTAGTTCTGCCTGTTTCTGTTCTACCCTTGCTGTTCCAAATATTCAGCAAACTCCTCCCATCAGTGGCTCCATGTAACAAATACTCATGAGATTCAGGCTTCTGTGTGACCCAGACATGCCACATGGGCCTTTTAATGAATGGGAAAAATTTCTTCATTCAAATTACCATTACATAAGGTTCTTAAAATCAAAGACATGTCTAAATTTTATAACACAATACACTTACTAGGAAGTAATAAGTATATCTGATGCTGAATGAAACTGAAGATAATTTAAATCATGTCTTCCATATTCTTTAATTCTGAAATATAAACAAACATGAAAAATGCACATAAAAGTATACATTTACATATTATTTATAAGTACATATATGCATAGATATATATAAATATGGATATGAAACTCTTAATGTTACATATACTTGATAATGTAGATATAGAGTAATGTATCCATAGCTGTGTATCATTTTTGACCAAAAGGCACTAGGTGGCATATGGGTGGATCATTGGGTTTGGAATCAGGAAGATCTCAGTTAAAACTGGGACTCAGGCATTCACTCAGCTTTGCAAACATGGTCACTTAATCTCTGTTAGCTGCTCTTTCCTCAACTAACATTAAAATGGGGATAATAGTAGTACATCATTCCCCAAGGTTACGAGCATCAAATAAGGTTAAATGTCTGTAAAGAACTAAGTACAGTCCCTGGAACATAGTAGGCACTCTGTAAATGTTACTTTGTATTTATTACTGTTGTTATTAAAATCAGTATTGTTAAAGGGAAATTTTCTTCATTTACTGACAACCTCCTAACATAACAAATATGCAAAATGTCTTTCCAGAGCCAGGTAGAGGCAAGAAATGTAGCCCCAGGGCTCTCTATAGTGCCTCAGTCTCCTGAAAAATTCCCACAGATATGCATCTGTTGACATTAAAACCTACTATAGAAGAAACAAATTTAGTCATATTAAGTTAGCTTAATCTTTCTCAAGAGACCTGTAGCATGTAGAAAATACCCATTCACTCAAATGAAGAGTCATCTACTGAACAAAAGTAGCTAGCGAGCATTTCTGTGAAGACATACACACTGTAAGGACAAACCTGACTGAAAATAGCCTTTTAATTACTGAGGAGATTGAGCTTGGCACAGTACTGACCACTTGCCCCCTGGTATTAGTAGTGGAGCTGATAGCAGGAATTGTATTTACCACTACTTCTCATGTTTAAGAACTTAACACAAAGGGAATTTTGCTTTCTAAAGAGGCTAACTTTCCAAGAATAGCTCCTACTTAGTCAGTTAGGGAAAGTGAAGAAAGAGACCCTGTAGATAGATATACAGACATAAAGAACAATTTGGGTGTTAAAATTGAAAGGGATATTAGTACCTAAATTTTTCATTTTTCTAAGAAAACTGAAACC
This sequence comes from Potorous gilbertii, assembly GCA_028658325.1. Classification (NCBI taxonomy): domain Eukaryota; kingdom Metazoa; phylum Chordata; class Mammalia; order Diprotodontia; family Potoroidae; genus Potorous; species Potorous gilbertii. Next base: position 623,697,167 of record CM053769.1, on the reverse strand, counting down.
AGAGAACTTATATCTTGTTCACAATCACAAAGCTGGCTAGCTGTAGAACCAAGAATTCCATCGAATGCTTCTCTCACCATACTACACTGCATCCTTAGATGATGCTTAGAATGGCTCTCAAGTAGTATCATTAAAATTATTACTGGTCATTTTTATATTTCAATGGTATTTTACACTTTATAAAGAATTTATGCAAATACTATCTCACCTAAGCTTGTGAATAACAAGAAGATATTGTTAGTGGTGATAAAACCATTGCAGTGATGAGGAAACTTAGACTTAAGAGAAATTAAGTGATTTTTCCAGGATTAAATCTGTAGGACAAAGTAGAATTAAATCTAGGTTACAGATTTCTTGAAAAGTCTAGTGCTTTATCAACCACACACATCTATATCATGATCATCTCTATGAGTATGTAGCCTTTGTGAATTTTTAAAAAAAGTCTATAATTCCAGAATTATAAGGATTCTAGTTTTAGATTAAAATCTACCCTGAGTCTATGAAAGTTTCTTCCCAAATCAACTGAGAGCTTCTGGAAGTAATGGAATCAGACTTTTTACAAGAAAAGTGGACAGAAGAGTGGACTCGGATACCATATTGCTCTATTTGCAAGGACATCAGGTATATGATAACTCAGTTTATTTTCTAGGTTCATTTCATCCATTCCTTTTATAAAGATTTTGCACCCTTTAAATTCCCTTGAGTAATGGCAACAGGCTATGTTAAAATCTATTGTTTTATCTATTTACAATCAACAGGTTGTTTAAATAGATAAGGTTAGGGTTGTTTTAGTTGAAGTGGAAAGAATGTAAAGTTGAAGCCATAGCACATTAGTGTTAATTTGTCTCTAACACTGACCACCTACAAGAATTTAAATAAGTCTGTGAGTTCTAATTTTCTCATCTCTGAAAAAGGGCCAACTAGAAAGCCTCTGACATCCCTTCCAACTTTCTTTATTTGTTATTCAAATATGGCACTGACTTCAATGTGCCCTCTAACAAGTCAGTCATTACATAGATTATGAAATAAATACTCACTGGGTAACCAGCCATTTCCTCTATGTTATACTATTTATTTCATAGAAACTAAATTGATAAGACCAACTAAAACTAAATGCAATTCATTTTGCTTCATATCTAACCTATGTTTCATTTTTTTTGTGATGTAATATGGTGTTGACCAAGCCCTTTTTCTCCCAAAAAATTCTTGAAGACAGATTCATGCTATGTATACATGTTACTTCAGGATCGTCAATAAGCTTTTGTCCTCTCACTGCTCAATTATATTTTCTCTCATCCTCTTCTACTGCCCGGCATCTTCCCCATTGCTCACCTTTGTTCTGCAACCACCAACTATGAAAGTATATTTTGGTTTAATTTGGTATAATTTAGTGCAATTTGGTTTAATTAAGATTCTTTAGTAAGTAAAACTCCCTTTGTGTTAGGTTCTTAAATATGAGATGTAATGGTGAATACAATGGTGAATATAATCTTGTTCTTTATAGAATTTCTCTATGGCCTTATTCTCTGCAATGGATTTTGGCAAATCAATCAAGTAACAAAAGTACACATTGAAATTATTTCATGGAATTTTTCTGTCACTTATCACAAGCATTACAAATTGTGATGACCAAATACAGAATGAAATAATATTTTTTAGTACCCTTGAGCACATAATAAAACCGACTCCATCTACTCCTTATCTTTCCAAAGAGGACTTTGCTTCCTTCTCTTTCAGATGAAACTTCCTTTGTCTCTTTTTTTTTTTAATTTGATTTGGTTCGTTTTGACATCAAACTTTGACATTGTACATTTCTTCCAGTCATGTGTCCACATGGTGACTGGGAGAGGACCTTACATGTAAAGAACCAACAGCTAGGGTAATTTTTATAAAGGCTCTAAAAATGGGACCATCTGATCCCTTGTCTGCTATATTTCTGCATCACAGCAAAAAGTAACTGGTGCTTCATGAAGCTTATGGATCCATTTTGTTTATCTTTTGGTTGCCAAGATGGAGTAACTAAAGTCACAATTATCCATAAAAATGAATCTGCTGAACTTGAAAGATTTTGGAGTTTTAATTTGTAAGAGAGAGATATTTCTTTTCTATAGTTTACAATTCCTCTTTCTTTTTTGGATGGGATACAAACTTGTCATTTCATTTTAGCACAATGTCTGGCATATAATAAGACCTGACCATATCCTAGTTTTTTAACTGGCTGACTGATGTGAAGGTCTTCTTGCATGGAAATTTCTTTCACTGATATACATAGAGAATCTGTATCGTTTTAGAGAAAAGATGTGAGGAAACAAAAAGTAAAGTGATTTACTCCTAATTTTACAATTAATTTATATCAAAAGAAATTGAATCAATGCTTTTTTTTAAAGTCCAGTTTTTCAACCTCTTCAAATTTATAAGCTAATTTAAGTTTAAAGGCTAATGATATTTTTTAATATTTTCACTTTGTTTCCAATTTATGTAAAGAAATCATTTACCTAAATATCATACTAGCCTTTAGAAAATGAAAAGGTTGTTAATAATGATGATGTGACCTATATTCAAGGACATGAGGACCCAGGTATCCTTAAAGGAACATTAGCATTCGTCTCAGACTTGGCTCTTTTGCATTAATGTATGTTTCATTAACATAGGCCACACCTTTATGACTCAGAATTAATTGAACCAGAACTAAAAATTCTATTACTTCTCAAAGATTCATCCTTATTACTGCCAATAATTTCCCATTGTACAATATAACAATATAGACACATGTAGCTACATTTGCTGACCTCTGACTTTGTTATGGCTGTTTTTGTCTTACTGATACTTTTGAGAGACAGGAGGTATTTTTGAACTTATTATGATTTACATTTTTCAAGAACTCTGGAGCAAAAATTAGTCATTCTGATAATTTTATTCTCTTATCAAAAAGTGAAAAATAATTAAAGGTTTATTTATGAATTTGTATGGATACATTCAGAAACTAATGCTATATATTTTAAAAAATAAAAAAAGATAATATTCAAGAGGAATTAGCCCTTTCAACTGTTTTGAAATATTTATTTTTCATCATTTCATGGGTAACAGTTTGTAATATATCATTATATTTTCCCCTTCTCTGTGCCTTGACCAAATACTTCAACATGAATCTTGTGCATAGAAATGAACAATTAACTTTTCAAAGTCAGAAAAATACTTAAAAATCAGCATGGTGAGGAGTAGTGAACTAATTTGACTATTTCTGCTTGATTCACCCTCTCATTAATAAGAAGGCAAAAAGTATGATATCATATCCATATTTACCTGTTCAGTCAGGCTTATGTAGAGTAGGAGTGGTCAACATCATTTCTCAATTCTAATACAAATTCCTGCCTCTCTCTCTTCTCCTGAACCTTAGGTAGTTTCTTCCTCACAGCATCCTACCTTGTATATCCATCTTTCTTTAGGAAGAATAAATGTTCTGTTCTTCTTTTGCTCCTGTTCTTTTGGTGTTGTTGCTGCTGTTGTTTATGTTGTAGTTGTTTCAGTACTACTGCTGGTGTTGCTGCGGAAATTGTTGCCATTGTCATTGATTTTGAGTTCTTGGTGTTGCTAGAAAAAAGGTTTTCTTTCAGCAGAAGTTTGATAAAGAAATTTTGGTGAATTTTTGAATGTATAATTTTGAAGTCTAGGATATGAAAATGGTTCTCCTTACCCAGAAGGGCTTACTGACTTCACAGATTTAGAAGGAGGTCAGGAAATGTGACTTCACAACACTGAAGTAATAAAGGACAATACACATTTGCTTTTGACCTTTGCTTTGACCTTCAGATGGACCTACAGGAAATAGAGTTTGGGATGGTGATGAAAAAAGCAAACTTTTGAACAAAGCAATATACTATAGATAAAGCAGACTTAATTTCTTCTTTAGTATAAAGTGGGGAAAAGAAGCATTATTTTGAATAACTTTCCTCTATCAATTTTGCCTTGGAATTATTTTCTTTGATGTACATTCCCTTTATCCATTATGTTGTTTATAAACTCCATTAGACCAAGGACCGTGATACACTGCAATTTTAAAAGTAAAAGTCATTTAAGCAAAAAAAAAAAAAACTAAGACTTCTTGGATGCCCTTTATTATAATCATTAGGGCAGTGTAAAAAAAGTTGGAAGCATCTTTAGTAACTATACTCTGTATTAACTATGTGAAAAATTAGCATCTCAAAATAAAACCTACACTTGTTATTCCAGCTCTCCCATGACAACTGATATTTAGGAGGAATATTCTACCATCTAAGTTACCTAATTCTACTTTTGGTAATCTATTTTGTTTTCTTTATAGAAGGGCAAAATTTTCTTCCTTGAAGTTTGATCTTTTACTCCTCCTTCTACCATTGTGACCAAAAAAGGAATTTACAAACCTCTTTGAAGTTCTTAAAGGCAGTGTCATATCCCCCTCCTCCACACCTCCCTTGTTCAGGTTAAACAACCCCACTTCTTTCACCTGATCCTCATATGGTATGCTGTAAAATCCTTTATTAATCTAGTGACCTTTCTTGAATGATGTCCCACATCATTCCCAAAAGTGTTACATTAAAAAAGTAATCTCTTCTAAAATGATAAGCAGTGTCTATCTAAAACCATCAGCAAGCATTATGCGCAGCAAGTTTAGGATAAACTAGAAGCTGTTCCAATAAGATCAGGGGTGAAGCATTATCACCCCTATTATTCAATATTATACTACAGATGTTAGTTTTAGGAACCAAAGGAATTAGAATAGGCAATAAAACGATCATTCTTTGCAGATGATATGATGGCATATTAGAGAATCCTAGAAAATCAACTAAAAATACTACTTGAAGCAATTAACAACTTTAGCAAAGGTGCAGGATATGAAATAACCCATATAAATAATCAACATAAAATCAACAAAAAAAATGCTTAACAACAGCAAGAGACAGAAAGCAAAATTCCATTTAAAAGAATTGTAGACAATATAAAATATTTGGGAGTCTATCTGTCAAGACAAACTAAGGAACTACACGAACACAATAAAACGCTTTCAACACAAAGTCATATCTAAACAATTGGAAAATGTCATTTCTTCATGGTTAGGCCCACCCAATATAAGAAAAATGATAATTCTACCTAAATTAATTTACTTATTCAGTGTCATACCAATCAAATGGACAAAAATATTTTATAGAGCTAGGAAAATAACAAAATTAAATGGGAAAAATAAAAGGCAAATAATATTAAGAGAATTAATGAAAAAAATTCAAATAAAGGTGGCCTATGTATATGAGATCTAAAACTATATAATAAAGCAGCAATCCTCAATATTATTTGGTACACAGAAATAGAGTGGTGGATGAGTGGAATAGGTTAGCTATATAAGACACAGTAATAAATGACTGTAGTAATCTACTGTTTCATAAACCTAAAGACTCCAGCTTTAGGGATAAGAACTCACTATTGGACAAAAACTGCTGGAAAAACTGAAAAATAGTAGAGTTGAAACTAAACATATACCAACATCTCACCCTATACCAATATAAGGTTGAAATAGGAACATGATTTAAACATAAATGGTGATATCACAAGCAAATGAGGAAAGCAAGAAATAATGTACCTGTCAGATTGGTGGAGAAGGGAAGAATTTATGATCAAAAAAGAGATTGAGAACATTATGAAATTCAAAATGGATAATTTTGATTATACTACTTTTGAAAGTTTTTGCACAGAGCCAATACAACCAAAATTTGAAAGAAAATAGAAAGCTTGGAAATATTTTTACAACTCATGTTTCTGATAAATACTTAATTTCTAAAATATATAGAGAACTGAGACAAATTTAAAAGAACATGGGTCATCCACTAATTGATAAATAATCAAAAAATACAAATAGGCAGTTTTCAGAAGAAATAAAATCTAAAGACAGTCTTATTAAAATGCTATAAATTACTATTGATTAGAGAAATGAAAATTAAAACAGCTGTGTAGTACCACCTCACACCTATCAGATTGACTAATATGACAGAGAAGGAAAATGATAAAGGTTGCAGAAGATGTGGAAAAATTGGAACACTAGTGCATTATTGGATGCCCTGTGAGTCCTTGACCTCTTTAAGTCAAGGTCTATTCAGGTACTCACTTAGGGTGAGTACCCTTTTCTTGAATAGACCTATTTAAGAAGTAGGAAGGAAATGTCCCTTTTAATGAGGCAAAGAAAAAGAAAGACATCAGACTGAGAGGAAAACAGCAACAGTTACTATTGATAATCACTCTTAAGCCATGAAGTTCCAGAAGAAAGCCCTTAAGCAAGGAACTTGTATTATCCAATGTATGAGCTTCAGAGTGTAGTAGGGTTAAGGTTTAGGGAAAGGAAAGGACAGGCAAGGGGCAAAAAGGCAAGGGGTGCAAAGGAAAGGAAAGGAAAGGAAAGGAAAGGAAAGGAAAGGAAAGGAAAGGAAAGGAAAGGAAAGGAAAGGAAAGGAAAAGAAAGGAAAAAGATCCAATAAAACCAAAGTTAACTGGGCATCTTCCGACCATCCAAATTGATCTTCCTTTGGAGAGGTGAAGGAAGGGAAAGGGGAGATAGACAGGAGAGGAGGTGCTGAGTTACCTAGCTAGCTGAGTCCCCATTCAAGCATCTGTGTCTACTCACAGGTTGTTGTGTTCGTCCTTTGTTGTTGAAGAAGACCATGCCACCAGAAATAAAATAGATACCCACTGAATTGAGATTTAATAAATAATTTGTGATATATACATATAGTGGAAATTTTCCAAGATCAGCATTATGAATGCAGCAGCATGATATATATTGATGCTAATAAAAAACGTGTATGTATTTGTGTTTGTGCATGTATGTGTGTATCATATATAACTAAAGGAAGTGAAGAAGCACAGCCAGGAAAACAAAACAAGTAGATGTCTTGTTCTGTTTTGATTTTTTGCAATATTGATTATTTTTAAAAATTTTTTCTTCTCTTCATCTTATTTCTTTTTATTTACTTTTTAAAGAAAAGTTTTGCTTTTGTTTTTACTGTTGTTGTTCTGTGGAATGTCTCTCTGTGATGGAGAATAAGAGATACAAGGGGAAAACCTGGCAATGAAAACATAAAAGGAAGTAATAAAAATTTATTTTTCAAAAATAATGTAATGTCCTTGAAGACTGAGAATATTTTTTCCTTTTTTTATATTCACAATATTTAGCCCAGTGATTGATTAAATGAGTTTGAAGACTGGCTGATTTGTGCTTCAAAATAGTGATAATGACATTGTTTCCTATTTCTATGTTATTTTGTCCCGTACTTGTACAAGGGTACATACCTAAAACATGCCAGCACCAGGCAAATGTTAGGAAATTAATAAAAGTTTCTTCAACTCAGTTTTTTAAAGTTTTTATTAATCATCTACATGTAAAAAACACCATGTATAGTACTAGGAATACAAAGGCCAAAATAGATGTATGAAGACTGTCTCCAATAGGTGTCATGGATATGTCAATGTGGCTCAAAGTAAGGTAGAATAACCACCTTTATCCTGTTCTCCCTGACCATTCTTCAAGGAAGATTTTATTTCCTTGCAGGAGTGGAAGCAGGAGGTGGAGGGCAGAATCTTAGCCACTTTATTCTCATCAGAGGGAGTGAATATCAGTCTATAATTATATCTATCATCTCCCTTATGCATCATTAGTTTAGAAGATGTGATTTTCAGGTTTAAATTAAATTGATTGTTTTTCATTATTGGAAAAAGCAGGACCTCAAAGGTTATATTCAAGGCTTAACTTCTGTCCCACCAAATACCAATTCCACAATGAGCACACATGACAGTTGGCAAAGAAATTCATTTATCAAAGCTCACAAAAAAGCAGAATAAGAGAAAATATACAGAGGAGAATACAGAGCAGAAAATGTAGATCAAAGGAGTTCTTCCATTGGGAGTGAAGAAACTCAGTTCAACCAAGAAGTAGAATCTTTGATCTCACCAAATGGGAAGTTCTCCAAAGTCATTAATATAGCAAGCTAGAGATAGGGACATGATGGAAACTGCTAGCTCCTCTCATGTTGTCTTCTTCCCTCTTTCTTCATTTCCCTCAACAATCTGAAGTGTGTTGGCATATTCTACCTCCTCTTTTGAAACTAAAAGCCAAAAACACCTAAAGTAACTGTAAAGACCAAAAATAACTGAAAGGACCTAAAGGAACTCAAAGAGAGATTTGAAGGTCAACTCTCTCCACCCCCACACAAGCAAAGAACATTGATCTCCAACAATGAGGATGAGTACCATACCAGCAGACTTTAGCACTAGGATACACAAAGAAGCAAAAAATAGATTCTCTTTTATGAGCAATAAGTTTGCTTAAATTGCTTCATGCAGTCAAAGTCTTTTCGTGGAACTGATTTTTCTTCAATATAGACAATAGTCTTCACTATCTCCTCTGTTTTTCTTCATGTAAATACAATCTTAAAGACATAGTCAAGTCACTCCAACAAGCATTTAGGCACTTACTATGTAGCAAACATTACTTTAAACTTTAAGAATACAAAGTAAGTCAGAAAACAAAAGACAATCTCTGCCCTCCAGGAGATTACATGCTCAAGGGGAAAAATAACAACATAAAAAGGAAACTGGAAAGGGGTGAGTTACCCAGGTGAGGTCATAACAGAGAGTCAGAAGTGTAGCCTGGAGAGGAAAATGACTGAACTGAGTGGTTGTTTATGCCTTTTTCAGTCATGTGTGAGTCTTTGTGACTCCTTTTGGGGTTCTTCTAGCAAAGATATTGGAATGCTTTGCCATTTCCATCTCCAGTACATTTTACAGATTAGGAAACTGAGGCAAATAAGATTAAATGACTTGCCAGGGAAACTGGATTGAACTTCAGTTCTCCATATTCCAGGACTTGACACTCTATCCATTGTGTCAACTGAAAGACTTTAGTGTACTGTGTTGATTAGAAGTTCTGGGAGAAACAAGCCAATCAAAGAAAGATGAACAGGTACATAAAATAACTGCAATGAGAAAAGTCCAACAGTAAAGTAAAATTATATAGTGAAAATGATTCTTTCATATAAGAAAGTCTAAGGAATCAGATTTGCAGTCTGGAGAGGAATCTCAGGTGTATAACTTTATAACAAACCTGAATTGTCAATAAAATAATACTATGCTCTATAGTACTATTAAATAAAATTCCCATAACAAAAAAGAAATTCTTTGATTGGTATCCAATTCACATTCTAAATTTCAAAAAGCAGTTATGCACAATACGTTATATTTTTTACCTCATGTTAATTAACTCACGTGTCCTTTTGAAGGTTATTGCCAAAGCATTTAAGGAAAGGGAGGTTTCCATATTTTCTTTGTTGTGCTTCAGAGATTTCAATTAAGTACAATAGTGAAGATGACAGTTACTGTTATCTATTTATTTTTTGGTAAAATGAAATTTATATAAACATTTTATTAACTGTGTTATGCTTTATCTAAATGTTTACACTTCTTGGCCTTCCTGATCAACAGGGGAATTAAATTACCACAGAGCTATACAAATAATTTTTTTGTTTTTTTTTAATGAGGGTGAATTACATAATTAAGTTTAAATTCTCTTTTAAATAAGCTGAAATTTAAATAGCTAATAGGGATATGTAATTTTCTAAAGTTCATCATTGCTAGACTGAAACATATTCTAACCAGAATGTTGCCTCCTAACTCAATTAAGGATCTTCATAAAAACTGTAATTATACATCTTTCTGGTGCACATATTCTGAACTCTCTTATCTTTTCAAATAGCAGTATTTGATTTAAAATATTCCTCAGAAAATAGTATATTTCCTAAAGGATCCTGATCTCCTTATGAAAATGTTGACCTATGTGACTTTAACTTAGACTACCTACATAGGGACACACACTGTAAAGGAAACCCTGGGAATATGTTAGTTCATTAATGTTATTTCTTGTCGTTCAGTTCACTTCAGTCTTGTCCCACACTCTGTGATCCCATTTTCTTGAAAGAGTGCCTTGCCATTTATTTCTCCAGATCATTTTACAGATGAGGAACTGAGACAAAGATGGTTAAGTGACAAACCTGGAGTCACACAGCTAGTAAGTGTCTGAGGTTGAACTTGAATTCAAGTATTCCAGACTACAGATCAGTGATCTATACACTGAACCACCTAATTGCCCAAGTTCATTGTAAGATGTTACCTAAAAGAGCAAGGTGCTTTGAAATATCCTTGTAATACATACATTCATATACATATATATCTGATATATCTATCAGGAAAATTTTTATTTTTTTTATTTTTTTAATCTTTTTTTAATATAAATTTATTTATTTAACTTTCTACATTCATTTTCACAAGATTTTGGGTTCCAAAATTTTCTCCCCATTTGTCCCCTCCCCCACCCCAATATATCAATCATTCCAATTTCCCCTATCACCAATTTGCCCTCTCTTCTATCATCCCTCCCTTCTCTTATCCCCATCTTCTCTTTTGTCCTGTGGGGCCAGATAACTCTCTATTCCCCATTACCTATATTTCTTACTTCCTAATAGCAAGAACAATACTCAACAGTTGTTCCTAAAACATTGAGTTCCAACTTCTCCTCATCCCTCCCTTCCCACCCATTCCCTTTGGGAAGGCAGGCAATTAAATAGAGGCCATGTCTGTGTAGTTTTGCAAGTGACTCCACAATAGTCGTGTTGTGTAAGACTAACTATATTTCCCTCCATCCTATCCTGCCCCCCATTTTTACTGTTCTCTCTTTTGATCCTGTCCCTCCCCAAAAGTGTTGACTTCAAATTGCGCCCTCCTCCCATTGCCCTTCCTTCCATCATCCTCCCCACCCTGCTTATCTCCTTCTCCCCCACTTACCTGTATTGTAAGATAGGTTTTCATACCACAATGAGTGTGCATTTTCTTCCTTCCTTTAGTGGAATGTGATGAGAGTAAACTTCATGTTTTTTTTTCTCAGCTCTCCTCCTTTTCCCTCCACTAAGAAGTCTTCAGCTTGTCTCTTATATGAGAGATAATTTACCCCATTCCATTTCACCTTCTCTCCTCCCACTACATTTCTCTCTCACCGTTTACCTTGTTTTCTTTTAACATATGATCCCATCCTATGCAATTCACTCTTTGCTCTCTGTCTCTGTGTGGCCATGCATGTGTGTATGTGTGTGTGCATGCATGTGTGTACATGTGTGTGTGCATGTGTGTGTGTGTGTGTCTGTGTGTGTGTGTATGTGTGTAGTCCCAGCAACTACCTAGATACTGAAAAAATTCAGGAGTTACAAATATTGTCTTTTCATATAGGGATATAAACAGTTCAACTTTCATAAGTCCCTTGTGACTTCTCCTTGCTGTTTACTTTTTCATGCTTCTCATTCTTGTGTTTGAAAGTCAAATTTTCTTTTCAGCTCTGGTCTTTTCATCAAGAATGCTTGAAAGTCCTCTATTTCACTGAAATACCATTTTTTTCCCCTGAAGTATTATACTCAGTTTTGCTGGGTAGGTGATTCTTGGTTTTAGTCCTAGTTCCTTTGACTTCTGGAATATCCTATTGCACGCCCTTTGATCCCTTAATGTAGAAGCTGCTAGATCTTGTGTTATCTTGATTGTGTTTCCACAGTACTTCAATTGTTTCTTTCTAGTTGCTTGCAATATTTTCTCCTTGACCTGGAAATTCTGGAATTTGGCCACAACGTTCCTAGGAGTTTCTCCTTTAGGATCTCTTTCAGGAGGTGATTGGTGGATTCCTTGAATACTTATTTTGCCCTCTTGTTCTAGAATATCAGGACAATTTTCCTTGAGAATTTCATGAAAGATGATGTCTATGCTCCTTTTTTGATCATGGCTTTCAGGTAGGCACATAATTTTTAAATTGTCTCTCCTGGATCTATTTTCCAGGTCAGTTGTTTTTCCAATGAGATATTTCACATTATGTTCCATTATTTCAATCTTCTGGTTTTGTTTTGTGATTTCTTGGTTTGTCCTAAAGCCATTAGCCTCCATCTGTTCCATTCTAATTTTGAAAGAACTATTTTCTTCAGTGACCTTTTGAACCTCCTTTTCCTTTTGGCTAATTCTGCTTTTGAAAGCATTCTTCTCATTGGTTTTTTGAACTTCTTTTACCAATTGAGTTAGCCTTTTTTTCAAGGTGTTATTTTCTTCAGCATTTTTTTGGGTCTCCTTTAGCAAGGTGTTGACCTGCTTTTCATGCTCTTCTTGCATCTCTCTCATTCTCTTCCCAGTTTTTCCTCCACCTGTCTAATTTGAGTTTCAATATCCTTTTTGAGCTCTTCCATGGCCTGAGCCCACTGAATATTTATTTTGGATGTTTTGGATACAGAATCCTTGACTTCCATGTCTTTCCCTGATGGTAAGTATTGTTGTTCCTCATCTGAAAGGATGGGAGGAGATGTCTGTTCACCAGGAAAGTAACCTTCTATGGTCTTACTTGTTTTCCCTTTTCTGGACATTTCCCCAGCCAGTTACTTGACTTTTGAGATTCCTCCCCACACCTACCTTGCCTCCAGATCTGCCCAGCTAGGACTTGGGGTCTGAGATTCAAATACTGTTTCCCAGCCTCAGGGCTTTCAGCGGTGGCAGGGTTGCTATTCAATGTATGATTAAATTCAGGTGCTCAGGTGGGGACAGGGCCACAGCACAGGGCTCAGTTCCCTCAGGGGCTTTACATGGAGACCTTCAACAATGGATCTGGGCTCCTACATGCTTTGAGAGCTCCTGTCAGCTACTGCCTCCCAAGGGGGCCAGAGTTATGGAGACACCCTGCTCCCCTCTCAGCCAGCCAAACAGGCCCTCTCACTGACCTCAGTGCCTGTGGATGGAGGGAACCACATGACTGATGGAGATTCCATCCTGGAAGCCCGCCTGGATCCACTCCTCTCGGGGCCACATGGCCAGAGCAGGGCTGGGCTCCACTCTGGGTCCGGTGTGCAACGGACCCCTGGTGATGGTTTTTCTGGTCTCTTTGGAGCAGAAATCTCCTCCACTCTGTCATTCCTGGGATTCATCGTCTTCAGAACTTGTCAAGAGTTCCTCCTTACAAGTATTTTATAGGCTATGGGTTCAGGAGCTAGAGTATGCGTGTCTTTCTACTCTGCCATTTTGGCTCCTCCCAAGAATTCTTGATGAAAAGACCAGAGCTGACAAGAAAATTTGACTTTCAAACACAAGAATGAAAAGATGCATGGAAAGATAAGCAGCAAAGAGAAGTCATAAGGGACTTACCAAAGTTGAACTGTTTACATTCCTATATGGAAAGACAATATTTGTAAGTCTTGAAACTTTTCAGTATCTGGGTAGTTGGTGGGATTACACACACACACACATACACACGTGCACACACACAGAGAGACAGAGAGCACAGAGCGAATTGAATAGGATGGGATCATATCTTAAAAAAATGAAATTAAGTGGTGAAAGAGATATGTATTGGGAGGAGAGAGGTAGAAATGGAATGGGGCAAATTATCTCTCACAGAAGAGGCAGGTAGGAGACTTCTTAGTGGAGGAAAAAGGAGCTGAGAGAAAAACATAAAGTGTACTCTCATCACATTCAACTAAAGGAAGGAATAAAATTCACACTCATTTTGGTATGCAAACCTATCTTAAAATACAGGAAAGTGGAGGAGAAGGGGATAAGCAGGGTGGGGGGGGATGATGGAAGGGAAGGAAATGGGAGGAGGGAGAAATTTGAAATCAACACTCTTGGGGAGGGACAGGATCAAAAGAGAGAATAGCAACAATGGGGGGCAGGATAGGATGGAGGGAAATATAGTTAGTCTTACACAACACGACTATTATAGAAGTAATTTGCAAAACTACACAGATATGGCTTATATTGAATTGCTTGTCTTCCCAAAGGGAATGGGTGGGGATGGAGGGAAGGGGAGAAGTTGGAACTCAAAGCTGCAGGAACAGCTGTGGAGTATTGTCCTTGCTACTAGGAAATAAGAAATACAGGTAATGGGGAATAGAAAGCTCTCTGGCCCTACAGGACAAAAGAGAAGAAGGGGACATTGGAAGTGAGGGATGATAGAAGGAAGGGCAGATTGGTGATAGGGGAAATTAGAATGCTCAGTTTTGGGTGGGGAGGCAAACTGCAGAAGCAATGCAGTGCAGCCCCAAATCAAGGATTCTCTCCTGCTGCTTTAGCTGGGTGGCTTCATGTCCTAAAACCACTGTTTGTGGAGATTTTATAGCCAAGGAGAAGTAAGGCCACATTGAGCTCCCATTCACATCCATGGGAGGGGCAATTTTGTGAAATGGTCCACTCAATTTAAACCAGAACTGGCTGCACTAGTTCTAAATAGGTTCCTTTTTCTTTCCTACCTCCTTCTTTTACAAAAATGTGGAATACGCTAAAAAGAGAGGGGGAAAAAAAGTATAAGATGGTATGCTGGAGATAAATATGCAATTAACAACAATATCAATTTACAAGGAGAGGAGAAAATCACCCATAAAATGAAGAGCAGATTAAACTGGTGGAAAAAAAATATGTTTTTTGTATGCAACTCATTTGAAATGTTAAAATTTAATTCAAAGGATAGGTGTGTAAGAATTTTGAAAACAGACATAGTTAAAAGTAATTAGCAGGGAATCTATACTTATATTTAAAGACATAGTAGATACTTCAATGATATTAGCAATTAATATCGATTTGGACAACAAATGTAATACCTGAAAGTACTAAAATCCATTGAATTAGAGTGGTGGAAGCATAATTAAAAGATTATATTTAGAGACTTCAATATGTCACTTTCGTAATTAGAGAAATTTAAAAATAAGCAATTCAAACATAAAGAAAGAATCTTTAGGTACATAAGTAGAATTTTAGAAAAGTTAGGTTACTTTATCTTTTTTCTAATTTTTTCTAATTTCTGGATAGAACTTGAAGGGAATAAAAAATATTTTTCATCTCCCTGAGATATCTTTGAAAATTATCAATATTAAATATCCCAAGGAAGTGAAGAAAAACAGAAATATTAAGTGTATCCTTTTCTGACCATAGTATATGACTGACTATTTTATATGACTTTACTGATTATCATAATACAATTATAATCAATGAAAGATATTTAAGGAAAAATTCATAATTATAATGGATCTTAAAAATTGGAAAATGAAAGAACAAATCATAGAAACAATAATTTTGCCTTAAAAGTGACAACACTGAAAGAACAAGACCTTTTTCATTTTAGAGTCAGAATAGTCCTTAGACTGAAAATTTATATTTCTATATCTTGAAAAGATCAATGAGAAAAAAAATTCAAAGACCTCAAGCTTAAACAAATTAACCAACAGGGAAAATATTAACAGCTGAAGGAAATATGACCTTCTTATCTAGTAAATAAATGCATGCAACAATGTAAAATTACCACATAAGAAAGGGAAATGACTCAACACAACACCTGATGGATTTTGAGAACATAGACCCATAGCACATGGTCCCTCAATGACTTACCAGAGAAATAAAAACTCTGAGAGGATAATTTAAGACATTTGCAGCAGAAAATAGAAAACCTTGAATCTATAGTGACAAGTTGCACCAAAGAAGCAAAAGAAAGGATAACTGATTGGGAACTCATGCACACAGTAATGAGTACAATTTGGAATAGCAGCAAAAAGCTATAGCACTAAAAGAAAGCATGCTCTTTGTACTAATCAAAACAGCATGATCTCAAGGACAATGTAGGTCCCCCAGAGGATAGATCTTCCAGAAAAATACATAAGTAAAAATTTTAAAAATAAAAACATAAACACCATAATGCAAGAAAATTAAAACTGTCTGAAATATCTGAACAGAGAAAATGAATTGCCAGTTGAAAAAGAGAATCATAGATTGTCTCCAGAAAATAACAAGCCTGCAAACTACAAAAACTTATAATTGTTAAATTTTACAATTCCATTGAGAAAGAATAAATTATGTAAACAGCCAGGAAAATACATTTCCATACAAAAGAAAATAAATTTGAATAAGAAAAGTGTGATCTACACACACCAGAAAATGTAGTTAGGAAAAAAATAACGTTTTGCAAAGAGCATGAGCCTCAAGATACAGTCCAAGGTTACCTACCTTTCAAGTATAAACCTAACAGTAAATGCAAAAAGTTAGATACTTAATAATAATGAGGTATTCAGAATATTTTGAAATAAAAATCAGAAATGAAGAGATATTTCACTTCTGAAACACACATACAATGAATATAACAAGAATAAATAAATACAGCAACCATGAAAATTAATAACATAAACAAGAAAAGAGAAATAATTTATTTCTTTCTAAATGTACAGAAGAAGGCTATGGTGAAAGCATAACACAATTATAAGTGATGAGGGAGAAATAGACCTGAAATGTAATAGACCAAACTTCATTGTTCTGCCTATAAGTGACTCTTTTCTTTTACTTTTCTTTTTATAAGATTTAATTACAACACAGGAAGTACATAAGAAGCAAAGAGGAGGGAGATGATGGGGATATGTCACGTACACCTAATCAAATCAAGACTAAGAAGGAAGGGAAAAGTATACCTTATCATCTTGTTTTTCTCTTCAAAAAGCTTATTAGCATACATTCCATAAAATAAAAACAGGGAAAAGCTTTTTTCCTACAAAATAAGAAAGTAGCTATTTTTATATTTAGACAATATTCTTTCTCCACTAGTAGGTTATATTACTTCTCTTCACTTTTAACAAATCCTACCAGATGTAATATGTTTTAAAATTTATGATGTAGGAAAGTTCTTTAATATTGGATCTTTGAATTAATTTGCCAACTTTTTAATTCCTGCACATTTCTAAAATATGATATATAAGTTATTACACTCAGTTAAGACATGCAGTTAGGATAATTACTAGCTCCTCTGAAAGATTCAGTGTCTCAATATAAATCAATATAAAGTGAATCAGCATATTTTCCAGCTGTATGACCATAGTGTAGCAATCAATTTCACTTAACAAAATCAAATGCATTTTAACAAACACAGAATAAAACCCTAAGTCAAATATCAGGTGTTTATAAAGTATTTAATTATGAATTAAACACTATTTTGGATATCAAAGAAAACATAACAAAGGCATAAAAGTCATGATTCTTGTATTCAGGAATCTAACACTCTCAAAACTTACAAACAGTGAACTTAAAATAGAATGAATATGCCTTTATTTATTCTATGCAAGCCAGAACAAATGTCTTCCTTGATTCTAGAACTTTGCATATCACAATTATTCAAGAAAATAGGAGTTGGAGAATAAGAATTTGTTCACAATTATTTAGCAGTGCTAAGATTGAAAAGCGATAGCTTATTGGAGACATGAATATTTTTAACATACAAACTTTTATCATACATACTATCATACAAAAAAGGTAAGGTTTAAATTATCACTTAGGAATTTTTAATAAATACTCCTTTTTTCTAATTTTATAACCATTAGACAACTATCTGATCAATATTTTGTTTCCCACAAACTTTGTAATAGGAAGGAATTGATTTGAATGAGAGATATTAATATTATGTGTGATAAAAAAATTCCATCATCGTACAGCAAATTATTAAATTAGTTTTCTGGAATAAAACATCTTTTTCCATATCTATTTCTCTTAGAATCTGTTTTCTAGATAATATTAATTACTCCTTCATAGGATAGCCCTTGAAATATTTGAAGATAGATATCATGCTTCATCATTCTCAATCTTCTCTTTTCCAACACAAACATTCCTAGTATCTTTCACAAAATTTCTCATGACAGAGACTCAATCAATCAATGAGTATTTATCAAGTATATTCTGTTTATCTGGCTGGTCACTGTGAATATAAATACAATGAATTCAATAATGCCTATGCACAATGACTTTGCATTATAAAGAAGAGGGAAGGAATACATTAATATCAAAAGAATAAATATAAAGAGAATAAATGATAATTCATACAAAATAATTAAATATATTGTGTTTTGAGAAGGAGAGCACCAACAGTTAAATTACTCAGCAAAAGTTTCATGCAGAAAGCAGTGTTTGAACTGATTCTAGGTAAATTATATTATTATGTGCCTCATGTGCTATTTAGTAGTCTTGTCAGTATTGTTGTTGATATGTTCAATTATGCTGATAGTTTTTCTAATATTGAACTAGTCCTGCATTCCTGGTATAAATTCTACCTGGTTATAGTGTGCTACCCCTTTGTGTGCTATATAATCTTTGCTAATATTTTATCTAAAATGTTTTCTTCAGTATGCACTAGGAAAAGTGGTCTATAATTTTCTTTCTCTATTTCGGCTCTTCCGGGTTTAGGTATCATCATCATATCTGTATCATAAAAAGAATTTAGTATGAATCCTTCTTTACCTATTTTCCCAAATGGTTTGTATGTATTGGAATGAATTGTTCTTTAAATGTTTGGTAGAATTCACAGGTAAATTCATCTGTCCCTGGAGATTTTTTTTAGGGAGCTAAGTGATGGCTTGTTCAATTTCTTTTTCTGAACTGGTGCTAATTAAGTATTTTATTTCCTAATCTGTTGATCTGGACAATTTATATTTTTATAAATATTAATCCATTTCCCTTTGTCAGATTTATTGACATACAGTTGGATATTATATCTCCTAGTCATTGTTTTAATTTCTGCTCCATTGGTGGTGACTTTACCTTTTTCATTTCTGATACTGGTAATTTGGCTTTTTCTTCCCTTTTTTTTTAATGAAATTAAGTAATAATTTATCTATTTTATTATTTTTTCATATAACCAGCTCTTAGTTTTATTTATTACTTCAACAATTTCCTTAATTACAATTTTACTAATAATCTTTTGATTGTCAGAATTTCTAATCTGGTATCTAATTGGGTATTAGTAGTCTTCTCAAAAACATGAGTTGTCTGGTGTGATATTCTTTATTTACTTTTTATGTTTTTAGTATAGAAGCATTTTAAATTGGTTTTAATAGAGGTTAAATCTATGAGAGGTAGGTGAGAAAATAAAAAGACTTCTGAAAGTAGGAATATTTTTCCCTTTAAAGAATATGTCCCTGCTTTTTAAACAAGGTTCTGTCTTTTTTTAAAAAGTATATTGTTTATTTTTTTTTTAAATTTTGAGTGCCTAATTCTCTGCCTCCCTTCACTCTCCTTTACCTTTCAGATGGCATGCATTTAAATCAATAACACTTGTGAAATGATGCAAAACAGATTTTCATATCTGCCATGTTGCAAAAACAAAGGAAAAGTAAAGTGAAAAATGTTTATTTCAATTTATTGTCAGAGCTCATCAGATCTATTTCCAGAGGTGTTTCATGATTTTTCATCATGAACCCTTTTAAATTGCATATCACCTACTCTTAATTAATATTTTCTGGCTCCCTATAATCCTTGGTTCCTTTATAAATATTCACTGAGTGAAATCAGGTTAAGTGAAGACCCCTCAGGTATCAACTCCCCAAAACCTCTACCCTTTCTTGTACTAATATAAGGAGACAAGTAGGATTTCAGTCCTTTCTAGAGCCTGAAATTCCCAAGGCAGAAGGATATGGATGAGGCAGCAGTATTCATGTGCATGCCTAGACCATGTACTCAGGGGACTTGGAAGAGGGCTTTTCAACTCTTTAAGGAAGAAGAGTAAAAAAGAGATTATTATGGAAAGTTATAAATAAAGTTTTCTTTTAAGTAGCAAAAGTATTGATTTTAAAAAAAGAAGGGCTAAAATATTTTTCATTAATGATTATAAATCCAGGTTTGATATGATTCAAGTTAAAATCTGCCCCGATGGAATAGAGAGCAGTATCTCAGAATACTCTTCCTATCAGGATTCAGCAGAAAGATATTGTGATTTGGCATTTATGATTGTAAAGTGCTTAACATAAGGATGGTTAACATAACATTTAACACATGTTAGATGCAATATTAATCTAATGCAATTGTTACATAATTTTTAAATTTGGAGTTTGTTGTTGACTGGGGTTTTAAAAAGAATGTGATAGAAATTTGATAATTTGAAACTTATATTTGATTATAAATAAGTAGTGAAAATGTTGATTTTTGCTATATTTGCTATATTTTTGCTTTGTTTAAGCTAGAAAAAGAATCCAGTGCAGACAGTTATGGTTAAGATGTGGAGGAACTGGATAATCTGAGTAACTGGATTGAGAGAGTTGGAAAGATGAATAAGGGTTTTGGCTGCAAATATGAAAGACACATAAGAAGGTTTGAATAGTTCCGGATGGGTCAGTTTCAGATGGTTTCAGTGAGTAGTGAGGATGTAAGGAAGTATTTTAAAAAGACAGAAAAAATTATGTTTACAAAGGCTGTTATGAATTCTATGTAAGAGTTTCTGTGATGTAGAATTCCTGTTGAATAAATAGGAGTCCTTGGAAAAAATACATACACATTTCATATATGGGTGTGATTTTCAAGACTTTTCCATCTAAAGATGTATTAAGTATGTGAAAAGTTTATTTCTGCTGTTAAGAAGGAAGTTTTAACTAAAATTATTTTTGCTGTGAATAAAACATTCGCAAAAGTATATAAAAGGAAGCTTATGGTCAAATGTGAAAAGACCTTGAGTTTTAGATATTGTAATTTTTGCCAGTTAGTTTCATGAGGATTTTGTGATAAATTGTAAATTGTTCTTAAGAGAGGAAAATAGTTGTTGCATGAAGAAATACTTTGTAAAATCTTTTCTTTGATTTTTGAAAAGACTACCTACCAAATTTATATTTGTAAGCTAATTTGTTATAATAACTTCAGGTTTTGTGGGGGTTTGGAAGATAAGGGACAAGATAATGGAGACCAGGAATTTGGGGGCCCCAGAAAGCTGTGTGATAATTTTAAGAGAAAAAGTCTCCTGGTCTCATCCTCCTTTCCTTTTGAAATCCAGTCATTACAGAAGGACTTCTTCAGATCTAATGGAGATCTACATAAGATCTACTGGAGATGCTCAGAGGAGAGATGTTGACTCTATTGTCAAAGGAGAGGAGTGGCCCCATCCCCGCCAAAAGACAGCTAAGATTTGGAGAGTTTAAAATGATCACCCAAGTGGTGGGGTCCTTCACGTTGTTCAAGTTATAATCTCTATGCAAAGTGTAAGCTGTATATGGAGTTCAGAGGATAATCTCTAGTGATTGGTTCTTGGGATAAATTTAACATTTAAGATGTGAGTCCTGATAAAACTTTTGATTAGTGAAACCTACTATTTAATGTACAGGCCTTAGGGGACAATCCTGTCCTCAGCTGGGGATGGAATCCCTCTGGCTCAGTTTCCCCATTGTGTTCCTTTGCAAAGGAATGTTTTCCCACTTGACTATTTCTGAGTCTGGCTATAAAGTGGAGATGATACCTTAAGAAGGTTCAGAGCATGAAGAAGAGCCTGGATCTGACAGTCTCTTTGTTCTCTGAAGTAAACTCAGAGAATACCTCTTACTATATCAACAAAGCCAGATAGGGCTGTCTTAGCATTCCTTAAGAGACCCTTAACCCTAGACACTATCTTGAATAATGGGAATTTTTCCATATCTTATGGTAAAGAAAACACAGGTATCTTGGGTCATAATTTCAATTGAACCTTTGTCAACTCTGTTATCTTATTGTATTTACAATCTATTCAATTATAAAGGTGATGTTGTATCATTGTTCATAGAACAAGATTGGGACTTAAAGTTAACTATAATTGTATCATCTACAAAAGGACTGAGGAAGGAGGCCAGGATGGCCCCAGGTGGGCTAGGGGTTCCAGGCATGGTCTTGATGAGAGTGGTCAGTAACTTAGAGAACTGGATTAATAGGGCATAGTGATATGCCTCTATGGGTCTCTAGACAGCCAGTTCAGATGGCACAAGATGAGGTTTTTCAAGACCTTTAAGACAAATGGGACTAAAACTCTTTGGGGGTAATGAACAAAAGTCCCAACTTGAAATAAGGTCTTTACCTGTTACAAAGACCATTTGGATAAACACTACTGACTGAATTAAGTTACTGAGACTAAATCAGCAACATCTTTAGCTTGGGGAAAATAATTTCAGTTTAAGTTTCTTAGAGACAGGTAACTTCTGGTAATGTTTTACATTGATGGAAAAGTTAAATGTTTCTGTTTTGATTTGAATTCATTTTATGAACATAAGTTGAAGTTAGTATCATGTGTAACTCATTCTTTTAGATTGAACAGGGTTAAAAAGCAACAGAGTAGTTTGGGAAACAGATGTAAATCTACTAGAGCAATAACTTAAGGTTTTAATGGTAAATTTGATTGTTAGATTATCATTTAATCAGAAACTAGAACAAGTATAGAAAGGCATGCAAGCCACTTAAGATTTGTTTCAAAAGATGTTCTTTAGCTAATGTGAAATTATAGTCATATCTGAAACTGATTATTGGAGCTTCCTATTTTAAGATTTTATGAGACTATTAACTTCTATCGGAGTCTAACTCCAGGTATGGATAGCAACAAAGGCAGTCAGAGCCACTGATCCATGATTCTAGTAGACCTGTGAAATGCTGTTCTGAGATACTAGTATGAACTGCAAAATGGTGACCTCATGAGAAGGTTGCGAGTGCAGCTGTTCAGCCTGGGATGAGGTAGGATTCTCCTGACTCAATTTCCCCACTGGTACCTGGCAAACTTTAAGCTTCACTGAATGCTAGTTAATAATCTACTCCTACCTGGAATTGACATGAAGTTAGGGAGATGTTGTTTCCCTGAAATGTCCCTACTCTTAGTGGCAATTTTACTATAATCAAAAGTTTTGTAATCTTAACACCAGATCTATTAAGAGATTGTTGGTAAGGAAGCATCTGAGGTTAAGTCTAAAATTAAGCTATTATGCTTAGGACTTTAGACCAACAACAATAAGTTAGGGTCCTTTAATTCTTAGTAATAGTGTGGAGACAATCAGGTGTAGGGCTTGTGAGATTAGCATACATGTCATTATTTCATCTCAGTTGGTTAATGTTAAAAGAAGAATGGCTTGTGACCTATATTGTAAATGCTTTAAAAGAAGCATCACATGACCAAGAGTTAGACTTGTTTTATGATGTGATATACACTAGGTTAAAAATGATTATTTATTGTATTCATGTAAGTACTGGGACCTGTTATTGACTCCTCAGTGAAATCTCATCCTCCTGCTGGGGGAAATGAATAGTGAATTAATGTGCTCTGATGTGAATTTCTTAAACATGACAATTGGCCAAAGTTTCAATTTTGATTTCGTAAGAGTGATAAGTGTAAAAAGCTTAAGAATGGTCATCTAAAATGGTATTAAGGTCAGTTTTGTAGGAGAGGGGACAACTGGATTTCTATAAGAAAAAAAAAGGAAGAAGATGCAGAGATGCTGTGCTGAAGAAGGCTTGAACAAGCATCCAGACCAAAAAACTGCCTCAGATGATGTTCCTCCCCAGATCTGTTGTATGAGATGGAACCTCTGAATGAATGATTCATTGATCTATCTTTGTATTTTGAATCTCTTTAGCTATACTTATAGCAAGGGAACTGCCCCCATGTAATTTGTCAATGTGTCAGTCAATTTTGCTCCCTACCCATATTCATATAAAGAGGGGATAGATGAAGGAAAGAATTCATAGGAGAAAGAATGTGAGGAGGTATTTATCGGATTTAGGTGTGGAAACAGGAATTTCAATTAAAAAAAAGGGAGTTTGTAGGAAGCTAAATCTCTCTATGTGTTGTATGAAAATAGATGACAATGGAAAGTCAGTAAAAGAAATCTGCAAGAATATTAGAAAACTGGCTCACATTCTAGTGCAGACTTGGACATCACCACTGAACACTTCTTGGTGGTCCTGGTTTAGAGATAGCTGGTGGAAACAGCTACTATGATTTGAGCTCATCACCATCAATGGAGTTATACTCCTCCCAATTTGTCTCCCTCGCATGATGCAACTAATAACCAACTAGTATAAAGATGATTAGGCTAGAAACTAAAGCTGAAGGGTTGATTAGGCTCATGATCCTAAAAATAGCCAAGGCTGGATACCAATCAAAAAGAGTGGAGAAGAAGATAGGGAGGATGATTTAGCAGAGGAAGCCTTCAGAGAGTGGTGTGAAGGGTCTTCAGAGGTACAAAAGTAAGAGGAGGGATTGATTGAAATCAGGTTAAGTGAAGACCTTTCAGGGATGAATTTCCCAAAACCCTCACCCTTCCTAACAAAGCTAAAATTTGCCTAAGTATCCCCCTTAGGCAAATAAAACGCTGTACTCTGCTTTGCTCAGGTGCACTCCCTTGCTGACACCACCCACAGTCTTTTGGGAAGTGCCCCTTCTCATGGGATTGTAATAAATTCCTTTTTGCCTTCTACCTTGACAAGTTTCTGAGTTTAATTTGAGTAAGTGTCGCTGTATCCCACACATTTACCAAATACATTATTAATGCAGTAATCTAGAATTTTTCTAGGAAATAAGTTAAATGCTACTAGCATATGATTTTAAGACTATTCTCTTTCATTTTTTTAAATCTTTGAGAATATTTGTCAGTCAGTGATAGCAGAAAATCACAACTGCCAGTTCCTTTATGATTTGAAGATGTAGTCAAGGAGACAAACAGTTAAGCTAGAAAAGAAACACCCTTGTCAGGCTTATCTCATTCCAAACTTTAACCTTCTGGACACTATTTTGACTGCCATGTTGATTCTCTGATAACCTGATCTTGCATCTATCTTTTGTACTTTCTTTTTTAATATCTAAGTTGGAGAGTTCTCTAATTATCTACTTTAGGTTTTTCAGGGAAAAAAAAGTGACATTTATCTTCCCCATTGGAATTGTTTTCATTGCTATCTTCGGTATTTCATTCTTGAATATCTGCCATCCCTCTTTGTCTCACTTAACATGTAGCATTTGATTCCATTAATTCCTATTCTTGTATTTCCTCTGATCTCCTAAAAGTTGGTTTTCTGGAAATCTTTGTATCTTTACTGTACATGTATCTTTTTTTCAGGAATTTGTTACTTTCTCTATGACAAACAGCAAAGTGAAATGACCTTTTTCCTAAGGATTCTCCTCATTGCTTACTGCCCATACTCATTTCCTGTTTAATAGTGAGAAAGAGATGAGATAAAAAAGATCAATTCCTCTTGTTCATGCTTCTGCCTTTTGCAAGATGAAATTTTCACCAAAAAATAAAATTCAGAATATATTAATTAATTAGTTATCTCATTTTTGGAGAGAGAGAGAGAGAGAGACTGGGAGAGATTCAGAGACAGAAAGAGGTAAAGAGACATGGAGATATATAGTCTATCATAAATTTCCTC
This sequence comes from Potorous gilbertii, assembly GCA_028658325.1. Taxonomy (NCBI): domain Eukaryota; kingdom Metazoa; phylum Chordata; class Mammalia; order Diprotodontia; family Potoroidae; genus Potorous; species Potorous gilbertii. The sequence goes on along the minus strand of CM053769.1, from coordinate 623,671,925 downwards.
TTTCTGTGCAGGTGTCTGCTATATATTCCAATAACAAAATCATTTCAATTTCTCTCTCCTTTGACCTTGCGCAATTACCCAATCTATTTGTCCATTATGATGTTTGGATTCATTCATAAATAATCTCTCAAATAAAATTCAAACTTTTTCTTCCCCTTCCCCTTTTTACCCTTCTCAAAAAAAAAGACCTAATATCTTTCTACACTGGTTGTATTGTAATGGCAAATAAAATAGGATCTTTTGCTGTTTTTGTTTTACTAAATATGCCTGAATAATGTGATTAAGGAGGATCTTTTCCACCCACTGATGGGCCTGTCCATAGGGGGAATTTGGTTAGGGGAGTTATTTTGTAGGAGGATCCCAAGTACCTTTTGGTTTTTCTATTGAGGCACTGGGTCAGAGGGTCATGCCCTCTGGCTCTAAAAAATATATAAGCACTCTGAGGATGAGGTTTTATTTTGGGGCTTACTAACTGGAAGTGTTTAGCCAGAGACTCTAGGAAGCCATTGAGAAATCCTCCCCCATAAAAAAAAAATCCCAGAAGTTGAGGTTTCCCTCTCTAGTAACTGTGTATGTATGTAATGGTGAGGTGCTTTGGAAGCATTATCTGTTGATTTATTTTTGATTTCTCTGAAATTTTGATTTTGATTTTCTCGGATATTTGTGCTTGATTGTTAACCTCTCAAAAGTTGCCTTTACTTTCAGAGAAGCAGATCAAAGAACCTGTGGTAGCAGGTCCCCTTGTGTATGTTGGGGTGTTTACTGATACAGGTATAGACTTTCATTTTATCCTAACAAGTCTCAGTGATACTTCAGAGTTTAAATGTTCTTCTTTGAATTCAGGAATTCTACATCATTTTGTCTATTAACTGAACTTTGTACAATTGTTTTATAGACATTTTAGGTCATGGGTTTAACTATAAGCTCTTTTCTTTGATTTTGTTTCCTTTGAATTTCCAGGTGTTTCAGTTTATATTCTTTTTCTTCCTTCTCTGTGGCTACTTTCTGCACTAAATCATTTCTCCTTTCATCATTCTTTGAAGTTTAAAATATGTTCTTCACAAGAAATGTGGGAAGTCACTTTCAGATTACTCACTGGGTTGATAGCAAGAGAGGAGGTAAACTGAGGAACTGGTTGATGAACAAGGAAACAGAGCAAAACATGTGTGGCTCTAACTGAAAGAACATAAATGGAATCTTGCATCTGAGGACTTCAGTTGCAATTTTAGGTCTGTTATTTTCCCTCTAAGAAGAGAAGGAGACATGGAGTTCTTTAAAAAATTGTACAAGTAAAAATAAGAAAATATGACAAATTATATCCTTATATAATTGGTTACTCTCCTATTCTTTCAAGAAACAATGGTTTACATTTTTAATAGCAGTATTTTCATTGCAATTTATGGTCGTTGTGAACTGACAGCAATATGTATATGTGTATGTGCATGTATGTGTATATGTGCATACATGTATTTATATATAAACACACATATACATATACAACACACATACCTACTTATACATGTGTATATACATGCATACATATATACATAAGTTGTATGTACACATATATGCAGGTGTACATATAGCCATGCATGCATGTTTGTATGTGTATCAACAGGAACTTTGAAGAAGAACCAGAGGAAAATTTAGGTTTAGAAAAGAAAATGGACTGGTTACATGGTGGACAGTCCAAGTGTTTCACTACTATCCTCTCTGTGTACACAAAAGGTAGCAAAAACTCCCACAAAGTTGGATTAACCCTTTGTATGAATGTTATGGGTAACCTCCCTGTGACCTGGATGTTACTCTCTCCTATTTCATATTTCTCCTGACATAAAGCAACAAAGGGATCAGATCAACTTCTATCTGTACCAACTCATTTTCCATCTTCCTCTGTGCTTAAGACTTCCATTTCCTCTTGCAACCCACCTGACCTCCATCTGTGCCAGTACTATGCAACTTCCACCTTTTACTGTACCTGCCAGACTGATCTTATATATTTGAGATGTGGGGAGCTTCTGATAGGAAGATGAATGACATCCTGGATGACTCCAGGCCTTCTAACTCTTGGTGTTCTTGAGGAAATAGGGAAAAGTGGGTAATGAGACTGTCTTTTCTTTGACAATTAGTTCAGTGCCAGAGTCAAAATTTGTCTTTCTTCCCCATCCCTTGGTGACACAGTTCAACTCTATACTGTCCACTTTTCTTGGGTCCCTAAGTACCTTGTCATATTGCCAATGGAATCCTGCAATTTTAACCTTGGCTCTTTCTTTCCATTTGCCACCTTCAGTCCTACACTTATTTTGGGTAATGAAGATGAGAGAAATCACGCAACTGATTTGCCTATGTCCACTAAAATTTTATGTTATACCTACTGTTGTTCAGTTGTTTTAGTCATATCTGACTCTCTCTGATCCTAATTGGGGTTTTCTTCACAAAGATACTGGAGTGCTTTGTCATATCCTTCTCCAGCTTACGTTATGGATGAGGAAACTGAAGAAAGCTGGATTGTGTCTTGTTCAAAGTGACACAACCACTAAGTATTTGAGACGATTTGTACTCAGGACTTCCTGACTCCAGGTCTAGCACTCTATCTACTGAGCCACTTAACTGCCCCAAATTTACAATATCTAGCCTAAAGAGACATTTACTGTAGTTTTCTCTTGGCTTCTTGTCAACTAGAGGATATGATAAATTGATCACTAGATCCTGAGTTGGGAAGACATGATTTTAAATGCAGATATGTACTAGCTATGTGACCCTGAGCAAGTCACTTAATCTTTTTTTTTCTTCTCAGTTCCCTTATCTGTAAAATCAGAAGTCTAGCCCCTACCTTCCAGGATTGTTATGAGGATCAAATGAAATAACCATTGTTAAGTGCTCACAGTGACTGGCACATAGTAATGGTTAAGTAAATTATTTTTATTGTTCCTATTCCTATCATTACCTGACTAGATTCTTTCTGAATCTTCCTTTGCTCCTCTGGACCATATCCTCTAACTATAGAATTATAGATATAACTGAACCCTAAGGGTTCAGTCTGGGTCCCTCTTCTTCTTCTCCAGCTAAACTACTTCACTAGGTGATTTCATCAGTTCCCATGGATTTAATTACCAACTCTATGCTGATGACTCTCCAATCTACCTATCCTGCCCTACTCTGCTCAGCTCCACTCTCCTATCTCTAATTGTATTTTAGACATCTCAGACTGAATGCCTAGTAGATTATCTTAAATTCGTTGTCCAAAATAGAACTCATTGTCTTTCCAAAAAAAAATACCCTTCCCCCCTCTTACTTCCTTATTATAGTGGGCAATACCATCCTCCAAGTCCCTCATGTCCTCAAAATAGTATTCATCCATATTTCCTCACTGTCTCTCACCTCTCATATCCAAACTGTGGCAACAGCCTGTCAATTTTACCTTTTGCAATTTCTTTTAAATATGCCTGATCCTCTCCTATGACACTGTCACTACTGTGGTATAGACTCTCATCACTTTACATGTGGATTATTGAAATAGAATGCCTGTGAGTATGCCTGCTTCAGCTTTCTTCCCACTGCAATCTACCTTCTATTCAGCCAATTAAGTAATTTTTTTTAAACACAGGTCAGAACAGCTTACCAATCATGTCACTCAATAAACTGTAATGGTTCCCTATTGTTGCCAGAATCCCATAAAAATGCTGCTTCGTATTCAATGCCCTTCATTATCTTCATCCTATCTATCTTTCCAATCTATTTTATTCCCAAACACATACTTTTTGTTCTGGGGACAGTAGCTTCCTTGTTTGTCCATGAATATCAACCTCTATCTTTTGGGTCTGGGCATGTTTTCCCCCTGATAATTCCTCATGAGTAACATAATCTCCCTTCTTATCTCCATTTACTAACTTCCTTCACAACCCAATTAAAATTCCATCTTCTCCAGAAAACCTTTGCCAATCCCTCTTAATTCTATTGTCTTTCCTCTGTTAATTATTCCTGATTTATCCTCTGTATAGTTTATTTATACATTTGCTGTTGTTTCTTCCATTAGATTGTGAGCTCCTCAAGGGCAAAAATTGTCTGTCTTTTCTTCTAAAAATATATAATATTTTATTTTCTTCAACCAATTTTTAATATTCATTTTTAAAACTTTGAGTTCTAAATTCTCTCCTTCCCTACCCCTACACCCACCCATTGAGAAAGTAAGCAATTTAATCTAAATTATACATATGTAGACATGCAAAACATTTCTTTATTAGGTATGTTGTGAAAGAAAACAGGCTAAAAATTCTCAACAAAAATAAAGTAAAACCAAATGTATGCTTCAATATGTATTCAGGCACCATTAGTTCTTTTGTTGGGGATGAATAGTATTTTTCATTAGAATTCCTTCAGAATTGTCTTGGATCATTGTATTGCTAAGAAGAGTTAAGTCAATTACAATTTATCATCTTACAATATTGCAGTTACTTTGTACACAGTATATTTCACTTCTCATCAGCTCATAAAGGTCTTTCCAGATTTTTCTGAGAGCACCTTAGTCATCATTTCTTATGGCACAATATTATTCCATCCTAGTCACGTACCATAATTTGTTCAGCGATTCACCAATGGATAGGCATCCTCTCAATTTCTAATTAGTTGTCATCACTAAAAGAGCTATTATAAATATATTTTTGTACATACATGTCCTTTTTATTTAAAATCTTTTTCTGGATAGAGATCTAGTAGTAGTCAAAGGGTATGCATGATTTTATGGCCCTTTAGGCATAGTTACAATACAGAGTTCCATACAGAAAGGGTCAATCAGTTCACAACTCCATCAACAATGCATTTTTACCACATCTCCTCCATCATTTGTCCTTTATATTTTCTGTCCTTTTAGTTAATCCAATAGGTATGGGACAATACCTTAGAATTGCTTTAATTTGAATTTCTCCAATCAATTGTGGTGTGTTAAAGCATTTTTTCACATGATGATTGCTTTCATTATTGCATCTGAAAAATGATCATATCTTTTGATCATTTATCCATTGAAGAATGGCTCTTTATTTTTTTTATAAATTTGCCTCATTTCTCCATTTGCTTTTCCAGTCTATTTCTTGACATTTAACTCTCTGCTAAAATGAGACTCTACTTCCAGAATGAAAGGGGTACTTCCCCATACTTCTAGTTGTTCAATGCAGCTGTTTTCAGAGGAAATTCTAGGGACATTATTTTATTCTTCCAATGTGGTATGATAAAGTGAGATGTATGTTTACTACTCACCTCCCCTATGCACTTGTTTGTGAGTGACTATAAGCACTCTTTTCTGCCCTGACACTGTGATCATGGTCCCAGCTCTTCTGTAGCCAAAACCTCAAGTGTGCTAGTGTGTTGCTCCTCATTCTGGGACTGATATTCCAGACTGTGACACAGCTCCAAGTATAGAAAATGCAACAGAGTCCTCTCCCAAGTGCCAGCTAAAGGAACCTCATAGTCGCCTTTTGACCAGTTGCCTGGCCCCCTTATCATTTGGGGAAGAGAGGTCTGGAAACTTCCACTGCTGCCACTGATTTATAGGATGTGGCACTCCCACATCCTACTCCTGATTTGCTAAGGTGCGGCCTGTTGTGCACTGGAATCTATTCTCACTCTGAGGCAACACATCTTTCCTGCCAAAGTTCTAAGTTGTGTTGGCCTAGAAAATTGTTTCACCCCATCTTTTGTGGATTCTCCTGTTTCAGAATTTGTTCTAAGGCATTATTTAAAGTGTTTTAGAGGGGTTTTCGAAGAACTCAAGTGAGTCTTTGCCTTTTTTTTTTTTTTTTTTTACTATCTTTGGTGTACCTCCGTTTTGCTTTTTTTTTGTATCCTCAGTACTTACCACAGTGCCTGGTACACAGAAGGCACTTAGTAAATGTTTACTGACTGAGTGGACATGGACAGATATATCAGTGGCTTATATGTTCATCACTGGAGTGAAGAGTCATATCAGTTAGGATACTTATCTACTGGTGGATTTGAGTTTGAGTTTGAAGGGTAAAAGAAAAAGTCATGGTGAATATTTTGGGACTGCACACATTGCACTTGACAGCCAAAAGTTCTAAATAATTAAAATTATATTCACAAGGATAAACTATATAACATTTTAACTGGAAATTCAATATTTAATGAATGAAAAATTATGTTGTCAATTTTCTAATATAAAATGGTACTTGTTATTTTTAAATTTTTTTTAACATTTGTAATGCCACAAAGTTAAGGTACAATATTTTATTAGGGTTTATTACATATTGTTCTTTTTAGAATTGTATGAGATTATGAGCATTCAAGAACATTTTCTTAACATGTAAAACAGTGAACTGTGGTAAATAAAGAATTAGATTTGGTATTAGGAAGCCTGAATTGAATTCCACTTCAAACATTTGACTTTTAGTATCTTGCAACCTCAATTTCCTCACTTTTAAATATGAGTAATATTCTTTAAATGACATTTTAATTTACTGCCTTTTAATTAAGAAAAATCTATGTTTTCTCCCTAGGACCTTATCCTCCAAACTTGAAAATAAGAAAAAGCAAAATAATCCCTTACAACACACACACACACACACACACACACACACACACACAGAGACATATGTGTATCATTGTGCATGTGTGTGTGCAAAAACTTTGCACCCACTTTGGTCAGGTCCTGACATTTATTAAGCACCTACTATTTGCTAAGAATGGATGCTACAGAGAGAGGCAAAAAAATAGTCCTTGTTTGAACTCACAATTTAAAGGAGAAAGTAACATGCAAACAGATATGTACCAAGAAAAAAGAAAAAAAAAGATATATAAGATGAATTGGAAAAATAAGCAAATGTATGGTACTAGAATTTAAAGGGTTATGGAAAAACATACTATAAAAGATGAAGGTTAAATTGTGTTTTGAAGGAAGCCAAGGTAGCTTAAAGTCAGAAATGAGAAAAAAGAGTGTTCTATACATGGGAATAGTCAGTGAAAATACCAGGTTTTGAGAGATGGAGGATCAGGTTGGAAAAACAACAGATGGTAATGGTAAGGGAATTTAAAGATCTTCCCTGTTCCTTAATAGGTCTATATGACCTACTTTGAATTTTGGTCCAGCCCTGAGCCTGAGTCACATGGAGTCCATGATGGGAGGAGTTTGCCACATGGGTGGAACAGAAAGGGCAGAGAGTGAGGCAGAGCTGAGGCAGACCAACTAGCTTTAATGAGAAAGGATGGAATTTTGCCTAGGGGAGTTGATTGTGGGGAAGTCTATAGGAGAGAAGGCTTGAGGATACTGTTGCTCTCTTTATTGGTAATGTGTACAAACTTCATGATAGAATTGGTTTTCTGGTATCTGAATAAGTATTCCGGCTTCCTCTTTGAGGAAGAAAATTTATATTTTCCTAATTTACCCTGGAAATACATGTGTATATCCATAGCAGCTCCTGTGAGTATCTCACTGACCTTACACAGGCATACTGGAACCACTGGAATAAAGAGTACATGGAGGAAAAGTAGGTCATTATGTAAAATGTAAAAAGATTGCCACATTTAAGGAAAGTTTAGGTTATTTCCTGTATCAGTTTTTTGGGGGGGAAGAAAGCACTTAACAGACATGAAAAGAAATACTCTATTACTTCAACTATGTAGGCTGCTATGGATTCTCAGGTAATCGATATTTTAGTATTTAAATTCCACAGGTCTTGAATTTCAATGGTTAGTTTTTGTTTTGTGGGGGTTTTTTTGTTTGTTTGTTTTATTTTGGGCAGTTTTGTTTTTTGTTTGTTTTTTTATCAGTCAGAACCTAGAGAACCTTGTCAGTCAGAATCTTGGTTCACACTGTCTAAATTTTCACAATTTGATTTGTAATGATGCCAATTTAATAATTTTCAGTGAAATATGTAGCTGCCAAGCAGAGCAATTTTTCATTTGGCTTATAAATGCATCTTCCTCCAGCAGGAGAAATTTATTTCTGTTGCCAAAAGAAAAGAGGAAGACTACTTGATGAGCATAGAGCATCAGAACTGGGAAGGTTTCAGCAGGAATAACACTATCAAAACCAATAAGGCATTTTTTGTTGTTTTTCTTTCTTTTTGGCTTGTTGATGTGAAACAAAAGAAACTTTCCATGTAAGTAGTTGAAGCTGTTCATAGGTATGGAATATAGAAATCATATTCACAAATTCATTGTATGAAATGAAATTTACCAAAAATCCCTTATCAAGAGTATTTCAACCAAGAAGAATGACCTAAAAGATCAAAATCTATGGAAATTCTCACATGGGTAATTTGGTAACTAATGAGATTTTTTTATTTCCGAAAGCAGTGTGAAATTTATGAAATGTAAATTAAAGAAATCACGGACTTTTGCATCACTATGCTCACTCTTGGTGCTAAAAACTATTTCCTTTTTTTTAGCTATTGATGTTTTATTCATACTAGTCTTCCCTTCTCCGGCCTTCCTCTCCAAAATTAATCTGTTTTCAACCACTCAATAATCAGGCTAATATTTAGGGTTAGTGTCTGTATAATATCACCTATTGAAATCTGGGACCACATGGGTTATCTGGTAGAATATTCTAATTTTTACAAATGAAGAAATTATGAGTCAGAGAATTCAAGTAATATGACTAAGGCCACATAGCTAGTGATTAGCTAGGTTTATATTTAAACCCAGATCCTAAAACTTCAAATCTAATGTTCTTTTCAAAATGTGTTTAATTTCATACTATTTTTGGTATTATAGAGTATATTTGTATTTTATCATATGTTACCTGAATTAATAAAAATTATATTCTTCAGTGATACATATGCAATGCTGATTAGGGAAATGAGCAGAGTAAAGAAACTGATCTATCTATCTATATCTCTATATGTACACAAACATACACATACACATGTAGTGTGTATACATATATATGAAGCTAATATGTGTGTATATATGTATATGTATATATGTGTGCATGCATGTGTGTACGTGTATATACAAGTGAATACACATAAGTGTATAGACAGGTACATACATACATATACATATACATATGTATATATATATATATATATATATATATATATATATAGTTATATCAATGATCATAGGATCACAAATTTCTAGATAGAAGAGATCTTATAGACCATTGATTCCAACTCTTCTATTGTATGGATGAAGAAACTGAGGCCTCATGAAGTTAACTGTTTTATCTAGGTTCACACAGTTTAGGAGGATTTATTCATGACATAGTGTTAGTAGTATTAGGATAACAAATTTGTTTTCCTAAATTAATAGTGATGGAGTGCTTGGGTACATGTACTTGGGTCCCAATTCTAAAATCACATTTCTCTTTAAAAGTCACATTTCTCCTTAACCTCAAAATACTCTCTCAAGCAGTTTCTCTCCAACCTAAGGACACAATTTGTCATAGCAATAACTGTTATCTCCCTTCCTGCTATAGTAGCAAGTTGCACCTATAGAATTCATTAGGTTTAACCAGCTGTGTACTGGCTTAATGGGCTGTGCACTGGGTCATAATGACATTTACTACTCACTGGCCAGTCATATGTATCCTAGACTTGGATATACTTATACTCCCTTACATTAATCTTGTCTAAGAAGACATTGCCAAAAGAAAAGCCTGATTTTTCCTGGTCAGCCCTGACCATTGGTTAACTTAGTGACATTTTAGGCCTAAAACCACACCTCTAGGTAGCCCCCTGCTTAGGCTATTTCCCGATGAATTCTGGGTTAAAATACCTGTGCACTAGAACGAAAAGTGCATGTTCCTTTAAGAACTGACCACTCCTTAACCACTCCCTAATCCCACCCCAAAACACATACTTAGCATATTTGGTACAAGTGATACAATATCCTATATACATTTTCCCCGTACCCCTCTAAGGTTTCAGGTTCCCTAAGAACTCTTACCTGCTGAAAAGCGTAATTAATTTTTACCTTGACTTCAACAATGCTTGAGTTCATGAATTCTTCTCCAGATGATCTGCCCCTGGTACCATAAGTTTTGTGGGGGTCTCACACCCCCTTTCCAGCCCTCATCAATAGGATACTAGGAATATACAGAGAGTAAATTAATTAATCAAGAAATTCTTCTTAAATGGACAGGAGAAAAAGTTTACTTGGATGGTCAGAAAAAAGATATATAGTATTCCTCTGTAGTTTTGAAAGCTTGCTTCTATAGATAGAGGCTAATGTTCCATTTCTGTAGCAGAGTTTTAGTTCTGTGCCATATGCCAAGGCCACTTTTTAAAAAAATGTGTGTGTTCTTGCCCATGAATATCAAAGTACAACAGTTTATACCTTCTCCACAGTCTGAGATCTATGCTTTACTTTGTGTTGTTTAACACTTTAATCAGTAACTTGGATAAAGACATAGGTGGCATGTTTATTACACCTGCAGAAGACATGATCAGGGTTGGAGTCTTAAGTTTCAAAGTGAACTTTACTTGTTAGAGCTTTAGCTTAGTTTCAGCAAAGTGAAACCTTGATTTCAATTAAAATAAATCATAGTCAGAAGTACAAGATGGGTGAGAGCTTTTGGGTTTTGTTTTTATTGTTACAATTTATTTTTGTTTGTTTTCTTTTTAAAAAGTTTAGTTTGATCTCACTTCATTTGGGAGAGGTAGAGGCTGGTGTTATATTTGAACTCCAGAGTTAGAAGTTACAATAGAACTAAAGACTGTCTTTAATCAAACTCTGGCAACAATATGATGACCTCTTCTCACATCCCCTTCTTCCTCCACCAAGGGTAGAGGGCTACCAGGCTGTTTAAGTAGGGTGAATCCAGTAGTTTTTTTTTTTTCCCCTGCAAGTCCCTTAATATAAAATTCAACTTTGGAATAAAAGTTCTGTATAGTGCTTGCTTATGAAATAAACCAACATTCTTGAGATTTTTATTACATATTATATTTTGAGCAACACCTTTGTCTACCAAATGAATTAATAATGTAACAAAAGCAGGCATGATGATGGTAAAAATATTATATTCCATTTTGCTAATTGCTAAAATCATCTAATAGAATAACTGCCACCTTGATGTAAACTCATGTCTAAAATGTTCCTGATGCTTTACATCAAATACAAAATTATGAAACAGATCAAAAACATTTGTTCACACAAAGAAACATGTCCATCTCTGAAAGTTCATGACTTTCCATTTCTAAAGGTTTTATGCAAGTGTATATATTGTACATAATTTATTCTTTTCTTAAGGAGATTGGTGGTGAATAGGGAAGAGGAACATTAATTTCGATGGGCACAATAGGCTTTGCCATTACGAAAATGGAGAAGGGTTTCAGAAAAGATGACATCCTTTAGGAAGAATACATCAAACAGACCTACAGGTAGACTAAAAGCATTCAAATCACTATTCTCCACCTTCAAGATGTTTAGTTACATTTCACCAAAGATGTTTAGCTTTCTAATGTCACATTTAACTAGCACTAAAATTTGTACTTGCCCCCCAAAATCTAATTATCCTTTGCTAAAAATCACTTGTCATTCTTTCAATGAAAAATAAACAAGAAATAAGGAAAATATTCCCATATCCATTCATTTAAAAAAATTCTCAAAATAGGGGTCCAATTTTACTTATATTTAACTTAACTCTTAGGATGAGAAATAGAAAGTTCAAATGACTATTTTTATTGGGTGTTGATGTCACAACAATTTGTTTAATCCTTTATTTTCCTGTATCCAAGTTTATCCATTTTTGTCTTCTTGCTTTCACATTTGGGTGTTTGAATGATTTATAATATGGGGTTGCTTTTTGGTTCAGATCTCTGACTTCATTAGTGCAGGGAACTCTTACTACAGAAATTTCCCCCACTATACATGAGGATTTTTTTTTTTAACTCAGAACTCCTCCAAGATCTTTCTTCTTTTGCTTCTATGTTTAAGTGGTCTGTTTTTCTCTATAATATTTCTGTGAGGCCTCATTTTTCCCTATTTCCTTGCTTTCCTTTGCTACTTCCTTGTTTTAGGTCTCAATAGAAATTCTTTTTTTTCCCCCTAATTATCTACAACCTACATATAACACTTCTCTAACATGTTCAGAACAACAAGTTAGAGTAGCTCCACAAAACCTTATGCCCTTTCACAGAATGGCCTCCCTTTCCTCCACCATTGTCACCAAATCATCATTTTAAGGTTTTTGTTTCTTAAGATTATAAAGCTAGGAGAATTTACATAACAAGATTTCCGTGCCACTGAAAAGAACATGTGACTGTTTTAAAGAAATTTTTCATAAACAGATCATAGAAAATTATTGAGGCCACTCTATAGTTCAGAAAGACAAGACAATGTTCACTCTAGAATATCCCAATATGTACCAGATGCTAGGCTTTAGTTATGAAACTTGTTTGCTTTTAGAAAAGGAGCTTGATCAATCCAACATCTCTGTGAAAAAGCCTTCATACATGCTGTCAAATACTGTTTCAATGTTCAAGAAAGTAAATGACCCAAAGATCTGAAGGTGTATAGGAGGAGAAATGAATGAAGACCATGGAGTATGTTGAAGGAAATAAGGGGTAAGTTAAACTTCCCCTAAAATGACATAGTATTAGTTTTGGACTAGACATCACCTTAGAAATCATCTAATCCAATGCATACCTGACAAGGAATTCCACAAAGGTCAAACAGCCTCAAATTTAAAGATCTCCAAAGATGAGGAATTTACAGTATCCTGACATAACCCACTGCTCTACTTTTGGATAACCAGCTGTCAGAAAATTTTTCTTTACTACTGACTTTTAAACTAAAAATAAAAACTCATCAGGGTAGTACTAACAGGCCAAGGAAACTGCCAGCAGTCATTTAATAAATATTTGACAACCAGCTCTCTGGGGAAAACAAAGGTACATATGACACACTTTTAAGTATAATCTTTATTGTTAACGTTTTTCCATTACTTCTATAAGAATAGACAATCAGTATTGCAATAAATTATGAAATGATTTGTAACATTTGCAGATTTTAAAGTATAGCTTTTTCCCAATGCTTAGAATATTGGCTCTTTTCATTCCCACTAATGTTTTGTTCTCCTTATGACTCTTCTCAAATTCCACTTTCTACAGTAGGTCTTTCTGAGTCTTCCTAAGAGGTAGTTCCTTCCCTTTGAGATTACTTCCCATCTACTCTGCATATATATATATATATATATATATATATATATATATATATATATATATATATATATATACACCTAGTAATTTATTTGTTTTATCCCATTTTAAAATGTAAACTCTTTGAGGGCAAGGAATGTGGATTTTGTTTTTCTTGTTTCCTTTTTTTCTTTGTAGCCTTTACACTTTCCAGAGTGCTTGATAAAATGTTCTGATGAGTCAACAATATGATACTGCATCTAAGAAAGGTAGTGCAATTTCATTCTCCATTAAGGGAGGCTTGATACCTGTGAATATGAAGGAGGTAATTCTTTTCTCTGTGATGGTGGGACCACATGTAAAGTATTATGTTCTGATATGAACACATATCTTTGGGATACTATGGATAAGTTATGAAATATCAGCAACTATTGAACTGAAATGTTTTGTATTTTTTCCATATAAAAATAGTTTGAAGGAACCAGAGATGTTTAACCTGGAAGAGTGAAGATTTACTGAAGTATATGATAGCTGTGGTAATGAAAACTTCTTCATTTTTCCTTGTGACTTTTGAAGGAGATGGCAGTAAGTTAAATCTAAGAGTATGTGTGGAAGAGACACATTATAAAAATAAATAAATATATATATATATATATATATTTTAAAGATTAATTCCATTTTTAATTTTTATTAAATAATAAAGGAAATGTGTAAGTGGTTAAAGGATATGAATGACCTTCAAAAAGTTATAAACTATTAATATAATTTTTGCCCCTGTGAGCAAGTTCTCCAGTATGTTGTTGGCATTGGCACCTTCATTTTTAGTCTGGGTTGAGGGTGTACTGGGAAGAGATATGCAGACTTTCAGATACAAGGGCAGAGTCAGTCTCAAAAGCCTTTTGCCTATTCTGAGGCTGTGGAGCTTATGAAAGACTAACATTTGTGGAATGTCTCATCATTTCTGTCAGAAACTAAAGCTTGCAAAACATCAGAGATTCTCCACTACAAAAGGACAGGACAGACCACAAAGTGGCTATCAATCACCCAAAGACTGCCCTTCTAATGTCCCATATTTAATTTATCTTTCCTGTATGCACTACCTCCCTGTCTCCACCAAGTTCCTTCATGACAACCATCAATGACTCTCATTTGGAAGGTACAGGTTGACTTTGGGTCTTGCAGAAAAATGTTGAAGAATGCCCAATCCTCACTCTTGAGGATGGCTGGTTTATGTGTCAGTAAGGTGACTGGGGCCTTAGTAACATAGATTACTTTAACAGTAGTTCAAACCCTAACTCTTAGAAAAGGAATTCTGAGGGCTGCAAAAAGATTTGCCCCCATCTCAGGAATATATCTGGAATGAAACTGTGTTGCTTGAAAAACGCAAAGTGATTAAAGGCACAGGTAAAAAAGAATGTCCAACTATATTTTTAGCCCCAATAATGCCATTAATGCTTCATCTTTGTTATAGAAAGTTAAAAAGATGGGCATTGGAGGCTGGAGGTGGGGTGGGAAATGCTGGTAGTTTCCAGAATGTGTCCTACATTAGGATAATTTTTGGACAGAAAAGATTTTCATACATGTTAGAATACTAAAAAAGAAAAAAAATGGAAGGAAGGAAGGAAGGAAGGAAGGAGGGAAGAAAGGAAGGAAGGAAATTAGGCCTGTTAATTTGCAACCCTCCTAGCGTTCGGCCCAACTCCCACCAAAAAAAAACCCAAAAAACTTGAAACAATTGGGAAACTTTCATTGAAAGCAATTGCTTATTTTGTAGCAAATGGTACAAGACTGTAAGCTAAGTGTGGTGGTTAGTAGGGGTATCTCACTAACCTTTTGTTAACGAACAGGAAATGATGAACTTTAGGAGGTCAAGTCATATCATGCAGGAAAAAATAAGAAAAATACCATTAATGCCTATGAAGGAATAAATCCATGTTACATGCTCTCACTAGAGTTAATGCAATTTATTATTTTTAAAAATACTTTAGCTATGTTCATATATTACCTAAAAAAATTTGTACAATATTTATACACTAAATAATATTGAAATTAAAAAATACTAACCCCAAAATTGCTCCAATTTACCAATAAAAATGTAAATCAAAACAGTTCCAAGATTTCACCCTCAATAAATTGACAGACAAGAAAACAAGAATAATCAATGTTGAAGGGGTGGTGAAAAGACATGTAAAATTACAGACTATGGCTAATGCTTTGAATTAGTCTAAATACAACCTAGAAATATATAAATAGCATATTATTCCCTTTATTCAAAAGTTTCACTGCTAGTAACACACCAGAAGGAAGAAAACAAGTATTTATTAAATGTATACTTTGCAGGAGGGATTAGGCTAAGCAATTTACAAATATTGTCTCATTTGATACCTTAATGAAATTTTAAGGCAGGTTCTACTATGATCACCATTTTAAAGATGAGGAAACTGAGGCAGAAACTAAGTCACTTGCCTAGGGTCACACAACTCATAAGTGTTTTGAGATTAGTTTTGAACTCAGCTCTTCCTGACGAAGACCTAGCACTCTGTTTTATTATTTAGCTGACTAGGGAGTCAAAGATTTTTAGAAATAAAGACCTTATATATATAACAACAAACTCATAACAGCATTCTAATAGTAAAGAACTAGAAACAAAATGTACACTTATTGATTGGGGAATAGTTAAATAAATTATGATACATAAACATAATGAAATATTAGCTTGTGAAAAAAACAAGGAATAAGATGATAAAAAAATCATGAAAACCATATGAATTCATCTAGAGTGAAGGAACAAAACCAGGAAAGAATGCAAAAAAATAAAAATCACAATGCAAATGAAAATAACAATGACTGTTTTTAATTAAAAAAAATGAATGAGAAACATCTTAAATAAGATATTAACAGAGATGAGAGGGAACAGACTCAAACATATAAATAAGAGACTTAACTTTTTAAGCATAGTCCATATAAACCCTGAGGATTCCTATCATAATGTCACTCTTACTGGTAAGTCTGATGCTCATGCTTTGCTATCTCATCTTCCCAAGGTGCTAGAGGTAACCCTAAGAAATCAGAGTAATTCCATTAATATACTGAGATCAATTCTGTACTGGTTTGTTTCCTGTCAAGGTAATCTTTTGATAATCATTCAAGGAGGAGAAAAGATTATTTACTAAGGTTTTAAAGCAAATAGTTGCTTACAAAACATACCTCTATAATTCTCCAATACTCTCTCCCCCAAGTACATGCAGATTCCAAGGGAAAGTGAACTCAGTCTTAGAGAGTACATGTAGTAAAGGAGGAACTCAGAGCTCCTCTTTTCCAGAAGTCCTTTCCTTAAGAAATTTTCCTTAAAAATCATGAACCTGTTTATTCTATCCTCTCTATCCCTGCTTTTTAATGAGTACATTGTCTTCAGGTGCAGAGGAAGTAGCAATGTGGTGCAATGGATGAAGAACTGAAAAAAAGAGTCAGGAAGACCTTAGTTCAAATATGACATCAGACCCAGCAACCTGGAACAGGTCATTTAACTTCTATTTGCCTCAGTTTTTTCATCTATGAAATTGGGATACTAATACACCTACCTCTTAGAGTTATTGTGAGGATCAAATGACATAAGATTTGTAAAGTGATTAGCAGGGATGGAGATTTGTAAATCCCCTTAATAAACAAATTTGTTCTGTAAAATTTGGACTCAGTCAAAATGTGGCACCAGTGGACCTAGGAAGTTATATGTGGTCTCAAGACTGTAGGTTTCCCACCCCTGGTTTAGCACATTATCTGGTGCCTAATCATTGCTATATAAATGCAACAATAGGACATAACACAGAGGCTTCCACCATGGCTTCTTATAATTGATAACCAACTCATTTCTATAATCTCAAAATATTTAGATTGTGTACAAAAATATATCATATACATATACACACACATGCCTACATGTATACATACATATAAACACACACATACCTAATTTAGATTTCTTTTTATTAAAAGAATGCTGTTACCATATGACAGGCTGAAACAATTTCTAATTTTGACTATAGATTTCCTCTCTTTTATAAAAATAACCAAAATAACATTTCAAAAGGGCTACCCATATTACAGAGTAGAGAACATTCTCCAAAAAAAGGAAAGTTCTAATTTTTATGGAAAACAATTCAGTTCTTATTATCTTGCTATTGTTGTTTCATGTTATCTACAAAAGCTTATTTTTTAGGTTGTTAGACCATATTTATATGATAATTTTAAAAATTGTTAACACTAAAATGGTAAATTAAGTCTTTTTAATATGCCATTTAATATGCTATTTTAATAAATAAACCAAATTTCTTTTCTTTATAAATATGTACATATAAACAGAGAAAGAGGGAGACAGAGACAGAGAGATAATAGAAATTAGCCCTTAAGACAATGACTGAATATAATTTGCCACGATTTGTCAACTAGAAAAAAAAATGTAGCGACTATTTCACAAATACCAGAAATTCTGCTAAATACTTCAGGTATACATAATGAAAATGACATCAGTTTCTTCAAGGAGTATAACATAATTAAAACTATCATTTATACATGTAAAAGCTATAAGATAAAATGATAAAAAGAAAATAATTTGCACATGCAACATATACTATTAGGGTTTAGATGGTAAAATGATAACACTGGCCTGATAGGCAAAGAAACATCCTCAAGGTGCGTATTTTTAAATTGTGTACCGAAAGATGAATAATATTGGGACAGGTGCAGAAGAACAAGCATGCCATTCTTCACCAGGATACTGTTATAAAGTGCAAGATCAGAAAAAATTCCAAATGATATTCAATTGTCAGTTAATAACCCAACTGAGATTGATTGGAGGACACTTGTAGGGGAATTGACAAGACTAGAAGATGACTAATCAATAAATATTTATTATATGGCTAATATGTGCAAAAATATTAATTTTGGAAATATTGAAAACAAATGTGAGGTAATCTCTGCTGTTGAGAAGCTTACTTTCTATTAGGAGTATGTAAAAATTTATTACAGGATAAAATATGGGATACAAGGATATATAAAAATGTATATATGTACATATACATATTACAAAGGGAATGGAAGTGGTGCACTAAAAATTGAGAAGAAATGCCTTCTTGAATGAGTTGCCGTTCGAACTAACTTCCTTGAAAATAACGATTGTGGTGAAGAGGAGGAGGTAGAAAAGAAGAATATTCTATTCAGTAGGATCATGACAACCCATGTAAAGCATGGGAGGAGACACATTACATAGAGAACATTTTAAGCAAGAAAAATCAGATCAAACCAGGTCATGAAAAACTGTAAGGAGCAAAACCAGAAGTTTATATTTTATAAAATATAAAAATATAAAGTATAAAAAATGATAATATTTTAACCTAAAAGTCAAAGGGAACCACTGAAACATTTTGAATAGAGTAGCAAAGGAGTAGATTGGCATATTAGATATATTAATTTAAAAGTTGTATTGAGGCAACGTTGGAGAGCCTAGAAACCAGAAGCAAGAACACAAATTTGGAAGCATTTAAAGTAGTCCAGTTGTAAGGTTATAATATCCTAAATCAGTGTTTTAGTAGAAGAAGAAAAATAGCATGGATGCTAGAAATACTGAGAAGGTGGAATCAACAATATACGAAAATTAATTAGATATGGAAGTAGAGAGAAGTAATGAAAATTGAACAGTGAACCATGGTTTCAAGCCTTGATGACAGACAGAATGGTGATGGCCTCAAAATAAATAGGGTAGATGGAGCAGGATTATCCATTACCTTTAGAGGGAAAGATAATATGCTACATTTTGGCCATTTTAAATTTAAGATGTGTATGGGACATGAAAATGGGGATCTCTAGCAGGAACTCAAATGTATGAAACTAGAGCTCAGATTGAAAAAGAAAAGGCAGGTGTATATTTTTGGGAACAGTCTGCATGGAGATTATATTTGGATCTATGGAAGCTGACTGAGATCAGTAGGAAAGGATAGAAAAAGGGAAGACATGAGGGACCACAACAGAGTTTTTTATAGGCCTATACATGGGTTGGGAGTGGGAAGAAGATATGAATGATGAAGCTACACATGAGAAACAGAAGCATAAGTCTGACAGCTAGGAAAAGAGTGAAGAACAAGATCTGCTATTAAAACCCGGGGGGGAGAAAATGCTCAAGAGGACTGTGCAGTCACTGGTTCTAGACACCACAGAGAGGTGAGGCCTCCAATTGAATTTCACTGTAAAGAAGCAACTGACAATATTAAAGAGAGCAGTTTGTGTAGAGACTGGGATACATTTGTGGAAGTATCTGATTCCCATCCTATGTGCAATCTCAAACAGGGAACCATTGAAGATTTCCTAACCAGTGAATATCACAATAAGCTACAGTTGATACTTCTCCCACACCCCTCTTTCCCTAGTAACAAAAGGATGATCATTCAGTAAGTGATAAACAGAATGGCAAGTTCTTGGCAGAAGAACATAACTTATAAGCAAGGACTCACAGGAAAGCAAACAGTGAAGATTTACCTGAGCAAGAAAACACAAACTTTGGAAAGGAATAGTTTAGTTTCTGACTGTATAATGGCAATAGTAACACACCAGCTGCTGAACTGATCCAATCCAATGATAAAAGGTAACTACTGAGGATCATGCCTGACCCTAGACTAATCCAAGGAAACTCTTATCTTTGAGAATGATCCTGGGGCATCCCTTACTGCTAAATTTTGCATATGACATACCAGCATTGGTCTCCCTAGGAGTAAGTGAAGGCAATGGTCTAGGAAAATTCATATGTTAACTGTGTATAGGATAGGTAGGTGGGAAAAGAAATCAGGGAAGACTGAAAAATCAATTTGGTGATCTCATTTTCTTTGCTTAAAGTAAATAAGCTAATTTTATAAGGATGAAATTTTAATGCCTTTTTTTATTTATTAGAGGACCTTTTCCATCTGGTATTCAAAGAAGAGAACAATTTGTCACAGTACCAATTCTTTTTACTCAATTTTTATTCATCTTCATATTTTAAAGAGTGAGACATTCCATAACAGGTTGTTTTCCTGCACTGTGTTATTAACTATGTGTGTGTGTATATATATATATATATATATATATATATATATGTGTGTGTGTGTGTGTGTGTGTGTGTGTAGTTATATGTACACATACATATATAATTATATATGCAGTGTGAGTGTGCATATATATATGCACACACACATGCATGGATTTGTGTGTGTATGCTTCATTTAAAACATATCTTTCTCTTCTGAATGATTTTTTAATGCTCCTCAGGCATAATTGCAAGCCTCTCACAAAGCCCCAGCTTTATCCTAGTTCCAATTTACTAGGGTGTCAGATAAACTCTGTCTCAGTCAGAGTCAATGGATATCACCATTTCTGTTAAAAATTAAACAATGTTATTTCACTGATAATGGGAAACTTTGAACCCAAAGTAACACACATAGTCATGTGTTGTTAGACAATGAATTGGAGCAGGGAAACCCCTCAGGAGCAAAAGTCAAAACAATTCTAAGACTGAATTCTGTTGACATTGAGGAAATTCAAATAACCTTAAACGATGCCAAGATGAAGAGTGAGATGAACTGCTCCTACAATAGAAGTCAGCTTGATCCAGAAATTCTACAAGAGAGAGTAAGGAAAAAAGCAATACAGGAATGTAAGAGAAAGGAAGAAGAGCATAGAAATTGCGATTTCCCATTCCTGGAGTACATGAGAAGAAGAGTGTACAAACATGAAGAATGGAGTGGGGGTAGTTGTCCTCAGATGAACTTCAGTCTTATCTAAAACACATAATGGAAGACAGGCTACACATATATACACCAGTTTGCTAAAGAAATATATCAACACTGAGAGAAAAAAAGGTAAGGATTAAGGTAAGGGTGGGGTATAGTTAAAGATGATAATACTATTGAGGGGAAAATAATTTTTGATTCTGAAAGAAAGAGAAAGAGAATTAAGGGAAACATAAGGGAGGAAAAAGAGAGGATGGGATGGGAGAGGAAGGGAGAAAAGATATAATAAGATTATGATTGGAAAGAAAAATTAATGGAAGGAAAAAAAGTAGAGATATATATAGCATAGTGATTTTCTTTTCCCAAATCAGATCTACTATACTTTTGGTGCTAAGAAAACAGTCAAGAAGTAGGAGTTTTGAGGGTTTCATTAGTGGAAATATCAACCGACAAATAGTTTTACTTTGGTAAGACTTTGAGAAAATATAGTTGACCATGCACAAAAAATGATTGAACATGAATAAAATAGAACCAGATAAAAAACTATCCTGAAGTCCTAGTCTACTTTCCTCATTTAACATGAAATTGGAATTTCACTTTCAGGAATATCTCCCATTTTTTTTTTTTAGGAAGCAGATAGAATAAGAGAAAGGCTCATCCAAAATGAAAGCTTGTTGCTATTTAATAAGAGGAAACCCTGAGCAGTATAAATGTAATACATTCCTTTCTTCCAGAAAGAATATTAATCCAAACTTTAAAAGGGATCGCACTCCTTATCCCTATTGGGATATTGACTCAGACCATTCTTCACCCTCTGTTAAAATTGTTCCAAATAATGTATACATAACTACTTGTGAGGCATGGAATATAAAGATAAAGAAATTACAGAAGTGAAATAATATCTACTGAATTTATACTTAGAAAAATCCAATTTCATTTTTAATGGTTTTATTATTATATTTCCAAACAACAACAACATCAACTGTAGAATTTCAATTGAATACTTTGGTTTATTTTTTAAAGCCATACTTTAAATGATAACTCTCTCTCTCTCTCTCTCTCTCTCTCTCTCTCTCACACACACAAAAGGAGAATGGATTTTGAATGCATTCCTAAATTTGAATTATATACATTGGAATATTGGGAGATAAGAGAAGAAAAAGTCAATAGGAGTAGAAAAAGTCAATTATGGAATGCTGTGTCTGTCAATCTCACTTAGAAAAATTGTTTATATCATTTTTAATTAAATGTACAGATAATTTTTATCATTCATTTTTATAGCATTTTGGATTCCAAATTTTTCTTCCTCTCTTTTTCCCTCTGC
This sequence comes from Potorous gilbertii, assembly GCA_028658325.1. Classification (NCBI taxonomy): domain Eukaryota; kingdom Metazoa; phylum Chordata; class Mammalia; order Diprotodontia; family Potoroidae; genus Potorous; species Potorous gilbertii. The sequence goes on along the minus strand of CM053769.1, from coordinate 623,649,753 downwards.
TTTTCTTAAAATTGTAAGCAATTCAATATGAGAAATATATGTGCATTCATGCAGAGCATATTTCCGTGTTAGCCATGTTGTGAAAGAAGGAAGAAACTGAAAGGAAAAAAAATATGAAAAAAAGAAAGTGAAAATAATACGCTTGTATCTGCATTCAGACTCCATCAATTCTTTCCCTGAATGTGGATAGCATTTTCCATCATGAATTCTTTATAATTGTCTTGCATCATTATGTTGCTGAAAAAAGTGGTCATTCATAGTTGATCATCCCAAACGGTTGCTGTTTTTGGTATAATCTTCTGGTTCTGCTCATTTCCCTTTGCATCAGTTCATATAAATCATCAAATCTTATTTTTAAGATGTCTCCTTCAGGGTAACAGGGTTGAGCATGGAAAGCCCTGGGGTGGTCTGAGGCAGTGGCAGCACAGTGAAATCCAGGGCATATCAGACCAAGACAGGAGTCCAGTGGAACTGAGAGAGTAATAGCTGTGAAGCCCCAAGTATCTGCAGTAGCTACTCCTGAGACTATCAGCCTACAGAGTAAATGTTTGTAAGTCACCTATCTGAACTTCTGGAAGACAAAATGGTGGAGCAATCAGCAAATGCTTTCTCCCCTTCCCATTGTTGATCTTGAAAGAACCGTAAAGTATTTACCCAGAAAATTCCTGGATCAATGGAATTAGCAAAAGGGGCAAACAGTCTCATAGAATGTGAGGATAGTAAAATCACTAAAGAGGATTCATCTTGCTGTGACAGAGGATCAGAGATCTCCCAGACAGCCCCACATCAAGGAACCAGGAGGAAATCCAGAGCCCCAGGAGGGTGGAGCCTCACAACCACCAACACCAGGACCCCAGTAAAGATACGAGGGTGCTAGGGCAGCCAGGATCACAAACCACTGAGCATACTTTTGCTGTATCTCAGAAGGGAAGACCTTCTTTGGCCAGATTATACCTCCCACACACTTAACAAGCTAGCTCCAGGGAAAATATGGGGAAACACCAAAAGACTTCACTTGGCCTCTGCTTTTTCACACCAGCCAGCTCAGCACCAGGTTCTTTAGCTTCTAGCTGAAAAAACCAGAGGTCACAACAAATAAAGCAGCAGCAGCATGAGCAAGTGGCAAAGCAGGAAAGAAAAGATCAGAAAATCATTTAGTAGGGACAAGGACCAAAGCATGAATACCAAAGAGATAAACATTCAGACTATACTCCCTTATGAAACTTCAGAAGGCACTATGAACTGATTGTAAGTACAAAGACCATTCTTGGAATAGATGAAGAAGGATTTTAAAACCAAATTAGAAAAGTAGAAGAAAAACTAGCCAATGATTTTAAAAGTATGAAAAAATAATTCACTGAAGAGAACAGCCCCTTAAAAAGTAATATTGAACAAAAGGAAAAGAAAGCACATAACCTAACTGGGAAAATTGGACAAATGAAAAAGGAAGTACAAAAGTCAACTGGAGAAAATAATTCCTTAAAAGGAATAATTAAACAGATGGAAAAGTAGATCCAAAAGTTAACTGAAGAAAACAATATGGTAAAAATTAGAACTTGGCAAGTAGAAGCTAATGACTCTATGAGACATCAAGAAACAGTCAGACAAAATTTAAAGAATGAAAAGGTAGAAGAAAATGTAAAATGTCTAATTGGAAAAAACTGACCTAGAAAATAGATCCAGAAGGGAAAATTTAGGAATAATACCCTACAAGAAAGCCATGATTAAAAATAGAGCCTGGACAATATCTTCCAAGAAATCATCAAGGAAAACTGCCCAGAAGTCCTAGATCTGGAGGACAAAATACTCATAGAAAGAATCCACTGTTTACCTCCTGAAAGGAATCCCAGTCTAAAAGTACCAAGAAATATTGTTGCCAAATTCCAGAATTATCAAGTGAAGGAGAAAATACTACAGGCAGCCAGAATGAAACTGTTCAAATATCGAGGAACTACAGTCAGGAACACACAGGACCTTACATCTTCGACATTAAAAAATTGAAGGAATTAGAATATTATACTCCGTAAGGCAAAGGAGTTAGGACTATAATCAAGGATTAATTACACAGAAAAGTTGAGCATAGTATTTTGACAAGGAGATGGACATTCAATGAAATAAGAAATACCCTGCCATTCCTGATGAAAAGGCCAGAAATCAATAGAAAATTTGATCTTCAAATACAGGTATCAAGAGAAACATAAAAATGTAAACAGGGATAAAAAAAAATGGTGCAAAATATGGGCACACTGTTCACATCCCTATAGGGGAAGATGATACTTGTTAATCTTGGGAATTATATATTTATAATGAAATATAAAATGTATATACGTAGATGGAGCAGCTTTAAAGTAAATGATGTGATGATAAAAATATGATTTAAGAGTGTGAAGAGATTATAACAGGAGACATGAAAAGAAGCAGAAGGAAAATGGCAAATTCCATCATAGGAAGTAGCACAAAATTATATTAGAGTAGAGGGGAAAAGGGGAGGGAGATGAGCATTGTTTGAGATGTACTCTCATCTGATTTAGTTCAAGGAGGGAAAAACAAACTTAATTAAGTATATAAATCTAACTAATTATATAGGGAGTAAGAGGGTAAAGAGGAGTAAAAGTGAGGGGGATCTGAGAGAAGTGAGGGAAGACTGCAGATGGTTGTGTTGAAAAATTAGAACTAAAACCATAAGTGGTGGGAAAAAAGATGGAGGGACAGATACAGATAGTAATGTGAATGCAGAAGGGATGAACTCTCCCATAAAATGGAGACAGACAGCAGAAGGGATTAAAAAGCATAATCCAACAGTATGTTATTTGCATGAAACACATTTGAAATGGGGAGACACACACAGGATAAAGGTAAAAAGTTGGAGCAGAATATATTGTGCTTGATCTAATGTAAAAAAGGAGTAGAAATCCTAATCTCACACAAAGCAAAAACAGAAATAGATCTAATCACAAGAGATAAGAAAGGAAACTATATCCTGCTAAAAGGCATCATAGAAAACAAAGCAATAACTTTATTAAACATATATGCTCCAAGTGGTATAGCATCCAAATCTTAGAGGAGAAGCTAAGGGAGTTGCAGGAAGAAGCAGAAAGCCAAACTATACTAGTAGCAGACATCAAACTCCTCATCTCTGAACTTGATAAATCTAACTTCAAAGTAAACAAGAAAGAAGTTAAGGAGGTGAATAAAACTATAGATAATGTAGATATGATAGATCTCTGGAGAAAATTGAATGAGGATATAAAGAAATATGCTTTTTTCCCAGCAATGGAACAGAAACAATAGTTGATCAAATACTGGGGTATAAAATCCTTACAATCCAGTGCAGAAAAGCAGAGATAGGCAATGCATGCTTCTCAGATCATAATGCAATAAAAATTATATGTAATAAAGGGTCATGAAAAGATACACCAAAAATTAATTTGAAACTAAATAATCCAATCCTAAAGAAGGAGTCATTTAAACAACATATCATAGAAAATATCAACAACTTCTTTCAAGAGAATGACCATGAGGAGATAACCTAATAAATCTTAGGGGATATTGCAAAAGCAGTTCTTAGGGGAAGGTTTATACCTTTGAATGCCTACATAAATAAAACAGAGAAAGAGGAGATCAGTGAGTTGAGTATGCAGCTGAAAAAGTTCAAAAAAAGAACAAATTGAAAATACTGAAGGAAATATCAAATTAGAAATACTAAAAACCAAATAATAGATTAATAAAATTGAAATTAAGAAAACTATTGAACCAATAATTGAAAGTGAGTTGTTTTCATAGAGAAACCAATAAAATTTGTAAACCTTTGGTCAATTAGATTAAAACAAAGGAGAAAATCAAATTATCAATATCAGAAATGTAAAGGGTGATCTCACCTCCAATGAGGAGGAAATGAAAACAATAATTGCAAATTGTTTTGCCCAACATTATATCCATACATTACACAATCTAAATGAGATGAATGATTATTTTAACAAATAGAAATTGCCCAGATTAAGAGAAGAGGAAACTGAATACTTAAATAACCGCATCTCAGAAAAAGTATTTCAACAAGCCATCAATGAAATCCATCAGAAAAAAATCTCCAGGGCCAGAAGAATTTACAATTGAAATCTATCACACATTTAAAGAATAGATAATTTCAATACTATATAGATTATTTGGGAAAACTGGGAAAGAAGGAATCCTCCAAAATTTCTTTTATGATAGAAATATGATTTTGATAGCTAAAACAGGAAAAGCCAAAGCAGAGAAAGAAAATTATAGACCAATTTCTTTAATGAATAGAGATACAAAAATTTTAAATAAGATTTTAGCAAAAAGAAGCACAATAAAAGCAATTTATCATGAGAATAATACATTATGATCAGGTAAGATTTATACCAGGAATGTAGGCCTGGTGCAATATTAGGAAAAAGTATTAGCCTTACTGATCATATCATTAACAAAAGTAACAGAAATCGCATGATTATCTCAATAGATGAAGAAAAACATAGGATGTAATACAACATGCAAGGCTATTGAAAACACTGGAGAGCAGTGGAATAAATTGACCTTTCCATAAAATGAAAGTCAACATCTACCTAAAACCTGCAGGATCATTGTATGCAATGGGGATAAGCTGGATGCATTTGATTAAGCTCAGGGATGAAAAAAGGATGTCCATTATCACCACTATTATTCAATATGTTGCTAGAGATACAAGCTGTAGCAATAAGAGAAGGAAAAGAAATTGAAGAACTAGAATAGGCAAAGAAGAAACTAAGTTATCACTCTTTGCAGATGATATGATGATATAATTAAAGAATTCCAAAGATTCAAGCAAAAACCTACTTGAAATAATGAACAACTTTGGCAAAGTTGCAGGTTACAAAATAACCCCACAGAAATCTTCTGCCTTTGTATACATTACTAACAAAACATAACAGCAAGAGATAGAGAAATTCCATTTAAAGTTAAGGTAGACACTGTAAAATATTTGGGAGTCTACCTGCCAAAACAAATTCTGGAACTATATGAACACAATTACAAAACATTTTTCACACAAATAAAATCAGATCTAAAAACATCAGTTGTACATGGGTAGGCTGAGCCAATATAATTGACTTATTCAGTGCCATACCAATCAAACTATCAGATATTTCCTAGAGCTAGAAAAAATAATATCAAAATTCATCTGGAAGAACAAAAGGTCCAGGATATCAAGGGAACTAATGAAAAGAAATGCTAGGTTAGGTGGTCTAGATTTACCAGTTCTCAAATTTTATTATAAAGATACAATTACCAAAACCACTTCATACCAGCTAAGAAACAGAACAGTAGACCAGTGGAATAAATTAGGTACTTAAGACACAGTAGTAATGAATATAGCATTCTATTGTTTGATAAATCCAAGGACCCCAGCATCTGGAACAAGAACTCACTGTTCCATAAAAATTTCTGTGAAAACTGGATAACAGTTTGGTAGAAACTAGTCATAGACCAATGCCTGACACTGTACACAAGAATAAAGTCCAAATTGGTACCTGATCTAGGTATGAAGACTGATACTATAAACAAATTAGTGGAGCAAGGAATAGTGTATTAATCAGATTTATGGAGAAGGGAAGAATTTTTGACTATACAAGAGATAGAAAGTGTTACGAAGTGAAAATGGACAATTTTGATTGCATTAAACTGAAAAGATTTTGCACAACCAAACTCAATGCAAACAAGATTCGGAGGGAAGCAGAAAACTGGGAAAGAATTTTTGTAACTAGTGTCTGTGATAAAGGTCTCATTTCTAAAACATACAGAGAACTGAGTCAGATGTACAAGAATACACATCATTCCCCAATTGATAAATATTAGAGGACATGAACAGGCAGTTTTCAGAAGAAGAAATTAAAACTATCTATAATCATATGAAAAAATACTCTAAAAACTATTGATTAGAGAGACACAAATCAAAACAACACTGAGATACCCCATCATCCCTTTCATATTGGCTAACATGACAAAACTGGAAGATGATAAATGTTGTAGAAAATGTGGGAGAATTGGAAAACTGATTCATTGGTGGAGCTGTGAGCTGATCCAATCATTGTGGATATCAATTTGGAGATATGCCCACAAGGCTACAAAATTGTACATACACTTTGACCCAGCAACCAAGCATCTAGAACTGTATCCTCAAGAGATCATAAAAATCAGAAAGAGTCCCACATATACAAAAATATTTATAACAGCTCTCCTTTTGGTGTCCAAAAACTGCAAATCAAGGGGATCCCCATAAATTGGGGAATGACTGAATAAATTTGGGTATATGAATATAATGGAATACTACTCTGCTATAAGAAATGATGAACTTGAAGACTTCAGAGGGGCCTGGAAAAGTCTATATGAACTAATGCTGAGTGAAAGGAGCAGAAGTGGGAGAACTTTGTACACAGAAGCAACCACAGTGTGACAGGAATTTTTCTGGCAGACTTAGTACTTCATTGCAATGCAATGACTTAAATAATTCCCAGTGATCTCTTAAGGCAAAATGCTTTTCACATCAGGGAAAGAAATATAGAATGCAATAGCAGAATGAAGCAGATCATTTTCTTTTGCCTTAGGTTTAGTTTGCTTTATGATTTCTCCCTTTCATTGTAATTCTTCTATGCAACATGACTAAGGTAAAAATGCATTTAATTGGAATGTATGTGTGGAACCTATATAAAACTTTATGCCACCTCAGGGAAGGAGTAGCAAGGTAGTGGGGGAAGGAGAAAAGGAAGGGAAAAAATCTAAGATTTTTGGATGTGATTGTAGAACACTGAAAACAAATAAAATGGTAATAACTAAAAAAAGATGTTTTCTTCAGTTGAATTTGGTAACTCTCTTTTCCATTTATCCAATTCTACATTTTAAGGACGTGTTTTATTTTTCCAAGTTGCTGACTCTTTTTTTTATCATGATTCACTTGTATCTCTCATTTATTTTCCCAGTTATTCTTCTACCTCTATTATTTTATTTTTAAACTTTTTCAAGCTCTTCTGTGAGTTCTTTCTTTGGATGAATTCTATTCCCATTTTTCTTTGTGGCTTTACACGTGGGCATTTTGTATTTGTCACTCTTTTCTGAGTTTGTATCTTGACTTTCCCTCTCCTTATAACTTTCTATCTTCAGGTTAGTGTTATTAATACTATTATTATTTTTATTTTGCTCATCCTTTCCAGTCATTTTTCCTGTATTTTAAAATTTGAGCTCTGTTTCTGGGGTGAAAGGGTCACTGTCCCAAGCTTCTTGTTTCAGAGGCTGAAGGCCTTGGTTGCTTTCCTAGTGACTGCATTAGAACTTCTGTGAGGCCAACAGAGAATTCTTCTGCTTCATATTACACTGAGGAGTAGGATAGGGTGGGAGGTGGCTTGTGATGCTGGAGGCTTCAGGGATTTGGTGGTGTGCTGAGACAGGTCAAGGCTAGTGCCAGCTTTCACCCATTCACTTGGTGCTATGCTGAGGCAGATATGTGATTCCTGCGCTGTTCTGATGCCTTGAGGGGTGGGTTTTGCTGCTCATTTGTTGCTGTGCAGAGGGCAGTTATGGGGGTGCTGTGTGGTGTTGCAAGGGCCTAGCAGTTCACTTGGTATTGAGCTGAGGTACATTGTGGGGGGTGTCCCAGTGTTGGCATTTGCCTTTTAGCCCATTGCCATACTGAGGCTCAGGACTACCCACTAGATTGTTGAGGCAGGGCCTACTAGCCAATGCCAGGTCATTTTCTTCCTGTACTGTGTTCCCCTTTTACTGGAGGGAGACAGAACTTTACTGACAACCTTCCAAGTTTCTTGGGCTAAAAGATTATTTCACCCAACACTTTGCTGATTCTGCTCTTCCAGAATTCATTTTGGAACACTCTTTTATAGTTGCTTGAAAGTGAATATGGGACAGTTCAGGCAATTTCTTGCTTCCTCTGCCATCTTAGCTCCCAAAAGTTACTCCCAGACAAATTCTTAAAGCGTGTAAACTATCAAAAATGAAGTTGGCTATTTTTAGATGGCTTATAACAGCACATTATCTACAGTTTATTTGAGAAACACGGCATCGAGGTCCATGTCCATAGTCCATGTCTAGTACACACACACACACACACACACACACACACACACACACACACTAACATTTATGTATGTGTTTATGTATATATGTATACATAAACACATATATATACACACATATACACATACATGTATATATATGAATATGTATATAGATTGTATATATTATTTGTGTCTGCAATGGAAAGAAAAGTGACAATGTAGTCAAAAGAACTGGACCTGAAACCTGTTTCTATCAATTTCCAGTTGTGTATTTCTCAGCACTTCAAAATCTAGATCTTAGTTCCTTTGTGTTAAATTATAATAATGAATGCTAATAGTATTGATATTATTTTCTTTATAATATAGCCATAAAAATGTTTTTTTAAACATCTATGCCAAAATGAGTTAATATTATTCATTCATTTCACCAATTTCTTTTTTGATCACAAAAAGCATTGGACAAAATTTAGTAGATGGATCAGCATAATTCAATCATCACAACTAAAAATACTCAAGCTAGACAAGCAATTCTTATTGGGCTAGTACTATGAGTTCACATGGAAAACATTTTAGTAGGCTACTCAAATGTTATATAATAATCGCTTTCAATTCCTTTAAAAATAAAGTTACAAACTTTCACGCTATGCTGATTTGTAACCTAAAATTTGTCATAAATTGGGAAAATTAGCTAAGTCCTTTCATATTCCTGGTACTGAGAATCCTCATCTATAAAATGAGGAATAAAACTAAATGATGACTTAGATTCTCTTAAACTCTAAATTTCTAGTAATTCATTCTATAAAATGTAATTATGAAGGTTATAGAAACAAAATCTTTCCCATTGTACGTCTTTGATAGACTTAGAACTCTAAGGCTATTAATATACAAATATAGGAAATTTCCATGATTTCATCAGGTAGGGAAAAATCCTAATGTGTGAACCTCTCAACAAGGTAGGTAAGTTAGAGACTTTATTCTAATGTTCTCCCTCTCCCTCTTCTCCAATCCCTCCCCCTCTCTCTTTACCCTTCCTCTGTTCTCTCTCCCACTCACCTTAAACAAAATAATATTTCAAATATAAGATTTTGCAGGTTCACAGTTATTGGAAGTTTGGTTCATTTTAGAACCTGAAAGTATACATAAAGAAATTGAAAGATGGGAAATAAAATATTAATTTAAATATTAATTTCTCACTGGTTGCTGAAGTACATAATATCTACTTCAATATTTTGGCCATAGTAGATAATTTGGGGGGAAGATAATAAAATCATTAATCAAAATTAAGAAATTTCTGCAAAGTTTTGCTAGACTGGTTGTATTTGATTTTGCTTTCAGTTTCTCTGGATTTTTGTTTTCTTTCACTATGTTGGCATTCTGTCAAAATATGCAACTTTAAGAATCCTCATAATAGTTTGTTTCTTATGCATAGAACTGCAGAAATGTAGGGTGAAAAATCTTCAAATTGAAATTATTGATTACAAGGGTGTAAAAAAGCTCTCTCATATATTTCTGAAATATCTATGAAAAAGCAAACTAGAAAAAGAACAAATATTCACAGTACTACATTTCCCCTGTTCAGTGGACTTTACCTGTTGCGAATAGCTTCCAATACAAATGGCAGTGACATCTAAGTTCTATTTATTTAGAGATTTATTTCATAGCCACTTGCAATTATGAATAACCTTTAAAGAAAAATACATTCAGTTTGGCATCATGAACTATTTCAGAAATTTCCCACAGGTTCAGAAAATGAGTAAATATCCTGAGCACACAGAGTTGACATCCCTTGCCAAGAAAATAAATTTTTTTAAAAAATGTTTTTCTCCTGTGTTAATGTCAAAGATAGGTTTGGTAAGGTGTTTATTGAGGAGAGAAAGTATTTACAACCACAACTTCCCCTTAAGGGAAATCATTCTTGAAAATTCTGTGAGCCTCACTTATCACTTTTTTCACTTTTAGTGGTCAAAGTTGTTCATTTTTTTAGTAACCTGAAAACTTAGGGAAAAAAAGAATAAAGTAGACTCTTGGTATGACTGAAGAAACTGTAAAATTTGGTTCCATTCCATCAATCAAGTTGGAAATTGGAATTTAGAAACAGCATACAAAAATTCTCAGTAAGTTGTGGGAGAAGAAAAGAAAATCCCATCAAGTGGAAGGAAGAAGGGAAGTGTTTGAGAAAAAAAAAGTTATTCATTTAAAAAATCAACATTGAACCTGGTTAATCCCAAATGGAGCACACAGGTACCTAAATAGTTATGACTACACATACAAACAAGTGCATACATAGTGCCCATGCCCATATGTGTACACATATATGTATGTATGTATACGTACCTACAAATGAATATGTTCACGAGGGGAATTTTCAAGCTATACACACATACATGTAAGTTTTACCATACATACACACACATAAACATGAAATATTTCCCAGTGAACACATATATTTATAAATACATATTTATATGTACCTACAAATACCTATATGTGTGTAGCAATTCACACATAGCTAAGAAGAGAGTTAACAGATGAGGCAAAGTAAAGATAAATATTCCGAAATGTCAGAAATGTAAAAATGTTTTGGAAACTTTGACAAAGTGACCAAATAATATGCCATAGTACTAAAAGCTTTATCAAGTTTAATATGTAAATTTATTTTACTGACTTTCCATTTTTTCTACTTTATGTCACTTATTTTGAAACTCACCCTGCTACAATACAGTATATCTTTCTGAGTAGCCCTAGCAAGCCTTATAGTAAGGAATAGAAAGGATACAAGTCAGAAATTGTGAATCAGAATTTTATAGTTATAAAGAAAGGGAGAATCATTTCAATTTAAAATACCCAGAAACCATTGGACCATGCTTCTCAAAGAAAGTCATTTAGCTGACTGAATTTCTAGATGATTTTTTCATACATAATTGATCCAGCTTATATTTGAAATCCAACTTACCTTTAACAAATCTATTTATTTTCTCACCATAATAAATGAGTCCATTAATTAACAAATATTTTTTAAGCAACTTACAGCAATAAACAAGGTAGAGCCAGAGCTAGTCTTCCAGAGCTTCACAATTTGAAAAATATAAAGAGAAAAGCATAACTACTCACAACACTATATAAACTTTCTGATTTGGCTAGATTTACCTTTCATCTGAATGGACATGTAAAGAAAAGGACTGATTCAAATCCCCTCTCTCTTTTGCATTCTTTTGCATATGCTTTATTCCCCCTAATGCATAGAAGAGGACAAAGAGCACCGGGACCCACAGAATAATAGTTCTTAAAAATTTACATTATTTCAGCTATGGTTATTTTAGCCTGTGTCCTCTTTCCAATGAACTCTACTGGATAAACTAAAGCAATTGTAAAGAAGTATTCTCTATAAATTAAATTGAGACAAAAAATATGTAATTAAATGGTTAGATGCCTATCAGTTTCTCCTGGGGGAAGCAAATGAAGATGGCATACCTCAAATATATTTAAGGCATTTTAGAGGCTTTCAAAGATAGTAATTATCATAATAAAATAGGAAGAATTTATACAGACTTCTAAGACTTTGAAAGCACTTTTCTGGTAGAGCATTCTGAGCTTGTATTGGTCTGAGCAACCAGTCGGACACATTGAAAATTGAGTTTATCATAGTGATGTCATTTTTGTCTTTTTCTTTTCTTTTTTTTTTACTCTTTAAATTTTTTTAATTTTTATATTCATTTTCGCAAAATTTTGGGTTCCAAATTTTCTCCTCATTTATCACCTCCCCCACCTTAATACACCCAGCATTCTAATTTCCCCTATCACCAATCTGCCCTCTCTTCTACCATCCCTCCCTTCCCTTACCCCATCTTCTCTTTTGTCCTGTAGGGCCAGATAACTGTCTATACCCCATTACCTATATTTCTTATTTCCTAGTAGCAAGAACAATACTTGACAATTGTTTCTAAAATTTTGAGCTCCAACTTCTCCCCATCCCTCCCTCCATACCCATTCCCTTTGGGAAGGCAGGCAATTCAATACCGGCCAGATCTATGTAGTTTTGCAAATGACTTCCATAATAGTCGTGTTGTGTAAGATTAACTATATTTCCCTCCATCCTATCCTGCCCCACATTGCTTTTATTCTCTCTTTTGATCCTGTCCCTCCTGAAGAGTGTTGATTTCAAAATGCTCCCTCCTCCCATTACCCTCCCTTCCATCATCACCCCCACCCTTCTAATCGCCTTCTCCCCCACTTTCCTGTATTGTAAGATAAGTTTTCATACCAAAATGAGTGTGCATTTTATTCCTTCCTTTACTCGAATGTGATGAGAGTAAACTTCATGCTTTTCTCTCACCTTCCCTTTTTTTCTCTCCACAAAAAAGTCTCCTGCCTGCCTCTTCTATGAGAGATAATTTGCCCCATTCCATTTCTCCTTCTCTCCTTCCAATACATTTCTCTCTAACCACTTTACTTCATTTATTTTAAGATAGGATCCCATCCTATTCAATTCACTCTGTGCTCTCTGTCTCTGTGTGTGCGTGAACGTGTGTATGTGTGAGTGTGGGCATGCCTGTGTGTGTGTATGTGTGTGTGTGTGTAATCTCACCAACCACCCAGACACTGAAAAGCTTCAAGAGTTATAAATATTGTATTTCCATATAGGAATGTAAAGAGTTCAACTTTAATAAGTCCCTTATGACATGTCTTTGCTGTTTACCTTTTCATGCTTCACTTCATTCTTGTGTTTGAAAGTCAAATTCTCTTTTCACCTCAGGCCTTTTTATCAAGAATGCTTGAAAGTCCTCTATTTCATTGAAAATTCATTTTTTCCCCTGAAGTATTATACTCAGTTTTGGTGGGTAGGTGATTTTTTTTTTAGTCCTAGTACCTTTCACTTCTGGAATGTAATATGCTGGGCGGGGGCGGAGGCTAGATGGCGGAGTAGAAAGACTCACATTTAGCTCCGAACCCACAGCCCATGGATTTCCTCTAAAAAGAACTCCTGATAAATTCTGGAACAGTGGAAGCCACGCAGCAACACAGTGAAGCAGATTTCCATTCCAGAGAGCCCTGAAAAACCGATCCCAAAGGTCCATTGCACCCCAGACAGGAGCAGAGCCCAGTCCTCCCCTGCCTTGGCCCTGTGGCACTGAGAGGAGCAAGCAGAGCCCAGCAGAGCCCAGCAGGTGTCAGGGATGGAATCTCCAGCGGCCAGGAAGGTCCCTCCACCCACAGACGCACAGGCCAGTGAGAGAGACGGGCTGAGAAGGGAGCGGGGTGTCTCCGGGTCAATTGTTTTTCCAATGAGATATTTCACATTCTCTTCCATTTTGTCATTCTTTTGGTTTTGTTTTGTGATTTCTTGGTTTCTCAGAAAGTCATTAGCCTCCATCTGTTCCATTCTAATTTTGAGAGAACTATTTTCTTCAGTGAGCTTTTGCACCTCTTTTTCCATTTGGCTACTTCTGCTTTTGAAAGCATTCTTCTCCTCATTGGCTTTTTGAACCTCCTTTGCCAATTGAATTAGCCTATTTTTCAAGGTGTTATTTTCTTCAGCATTTTTTGGGTCCCCTTTATCAAGGTATTGACAAGTTTTCCATGCTTTTCTCTTTCCAGTTTTTCCTCCACCTGTCTAACTTGACACCTATCAAGGTATTGACCCGTTTTTCATGCATTTGTCTTTCCAGTTTTTCCTCTACCTGTCTAACTTGAGTTTCAAAATCCTTTTTGAGCTCTTCCATGGCCTGAGCCCATTGGATATCTATTTCAGATGTTTGAGATATAGAGGTCTTGACTCCTATGTCTTTACCTGATGGTAGGCATTGTTCTTCCTCATTGGAAAGGAAGGGAGGAAACATGTGGTCACAAACAAAGTAACCTCCTATTGTCTTATTTTTTTCCCTTTTCTGGACATTTTCCCAGCCACACCTGCCTGCCCTGCTGTTCCCCCCAGCTAGTGCTTGGGGTCTGAGTTTCAAATGCTGCTTCCTAGCCTCAGGGCTCTCAGCAGGGGTGGGGCTGTTTCAGTGTGAGATTAATTGCAGGTGCTCAGGTGGGGGCAGGGCCACCATCCAGGGCTCAGTTCCCTCAGGGGGTTTATGGGAAGACCTTCAACAATGGATCTGCGCTCCTGCCTGCTTTGGAAGCCCCTCTCTGCTGCTGCCTCCAGAGGGGGCTTGAGTTATGGAGACACCCCACTCCCCTCTTGACCAACCAAAAAGACTCCTCGTTAACCTTTGCGCCTGTGGGTGGAGGGACTTTCACAGCCGCTAGAGATTCTGTCCCTGAAGCCTGCTCGGATCTGTTCTTCTTGGTGTCACGCAGCCAAGGCAGGGCTGAGCTTTGTTCCGGGTTCGGTGCATGGCGGACCTTTGGTGTTGGTTTTTCAGGGCTCTCTGGAAGAGAAATCACCCCGTTCCTGTGTGGCCTCTGCTGCACTAGAATTTGTTGGGAGTTCTTCTTTACAGGTATTCCATGGGCTGTGGGCTAGGAGCTAGCATACATGTATCTTTCTTCTCCACCATCTTGGCTCCTCGCCCCCATTTTTGTCCTTTTCAAGAATGAAGAACCAGCATATATGCACATGTGTTTGTATGTATACATGCGTTCAAGTATTTCTTTCTGTCAACAGATCTTCAAATCTAGTTTCTTTCCTTCTATTTGATTATTTTATTTCGTCTCAATTTTCTTAATTACCACAGGGTGACAGTTCAACTACTCAATTCCTGTAATTTGCTAGTAAAACAAGCAAATGTAAAACGTTTTCAAGTTGTAAATAAAAGCAACAGGTCAGTCTGAAAGGTTTTATTTCAACCTTGATCTGAAAGAAAATAAAGTGTTCCATATTTTATTGTGATCGTCAAGTAGTGAGTGTAATGTAGCTAGGCATAATGAATTAAAAAGCAGGCATTCTTTGATCACATCTGTAAGAATACACATACTTTGGGACACATACTTTTCAATTCAAGAAAAGTTATGTGTTTAGGTATTGTCTAGATATCACATTAAAGACTTGAAGCATGAGTCTAAAATCTCCATTTGGGCCACAATTAGCTTTATCATAGTACAAACAGTTTCCATCTTTATTAGGAGATTTTTATTTGATATTGCCCATAAATATTTCATATTTTCCTTAAAAATATTCCTGTTTTCAGTAAGTGGACTTGGAGAGTCATAATTTCAAACTGATCTGGCAATTTATTTAAGGCATTATGTTTTGTGACAATGTTTTAGCCTCTAATGAAAGAGAATAACAAAATGGAGAACAAATCTTCATATAAAGAAAAGAAATACTAGATCAACTATACATAAAATCATCTTGTGGAATGTGAAAAAAAGAAAACAGCACTTGTGGTTATTAAATTTTCAAGGTTTAAAATGTATGTCGGTATGATTTTCTCTCTGTCTCTCAACCATTGATCTATATTGGTATTAAACTAATGCAATATTGCTTCAGTTCTGTAACAGTCACAAAGGTGTAGTGTTCAGGCAAACAACACTGAAACAAAATCAGAAGTCTAAAGGACCTGATAACTTTGAGAAGAAACATGAGGTAAGCTAATATTATAAAGTTTACTGTTGATTGGTTAATTTGCTTCCAGAAGAAGGAACATTAAGGCCTGTTTGTGATACCTTTCAAGCCTACTTATTAATACAATTCAGTAAGATGAAATGAAAAAAGAGTAACAAAGAAGAATGGAGATAAGTTGGAAGGAACAAGGTTAGAGAGGTTGGTGGCACCAATTGGGCAAAGAGAAGAAGCAAACATTATTATGGAGAAAGTGGATGTGGGAATAGGAAATACAGAATAAAGAATTAAATAAGACTAAGAAAAATTTTCCAATAAAATTTTAAAAGTACTAAACACATAGTAATAACAGGTGTAAAATTTGTAAAATAAAAATAGATGTAATAAGGATTCCACAGGCAATCCAAAATGGCCACATCATTTCATAAATAAGGTTGTTTCATGTAAAGACATTAAATCACTTGGTTATGGTCAGAAAGAAAAAAAATATAGAGTTGAGAATCAAACTCACATCATTTGAACAGCACAGGCAGTGAGTATTATTATCACTTCTGGTCCAAGGGGGAACAGACCATCAGGAGCAAGAGCTACTGCAATTTCCTAAAGGTCAAGTTTTCTCCCTGAGTAAGGACCTGGCTGTAGACAAGGAGAACAGTGACCAAATTTCACCTGAGATCACATTCCCTTGAAAGACTGAGAGTTTCCAAACTCCCTGAAAAAGTTCTGAGAATAACAACACAAAAAAAGCCTGAAGGTTTGGATGGAGACCCTCCTACTCCCCACAGTGGAAATGGAGCATAAATTCAACAATAAGTTTAATAAGACGAAATAAGGTAAAAAAAAAAAGAGCAAATGACAACAGCAATAGAACAAGACCATAGAAATTATGATATGAAAAGGGAAGTTTCGAGCACAAACTCAGAAAAAGAAATGATGAAGTCAAAGTGCTGTAGGCAATACATCAACATGGGAAATAGAAATAAGTCCAACAATAATTCCCAGAGAAGCTAAATGATTTCAGATTGAAATGATTTTCTCTATCAAATAAAAGTGGAAGAAGAAAAACAGGTAAATAAATGAGTGAAAGAAAAAATTGTGAAAAAAATTAATAACTAATTTTTTAAAAGGTACAAAAATGTAGAAGGTGAAATAAAAACAAAGAATTGACCAAAAGGAAAAAAGGAATGAAAAATAAGCAACATTTTCAAATAAAACTTATATAGTACTATTACTATTAGAGAACTAAAAACATAGTGATGATGGGTAAAAAAAACAAAAACAAAAAAAAAAACTAGGAAGGATGCCACTTCTGAAAGATTATTTGCTGTAAAGATATTAAATGTCTTGTAAAGAAGTACAAAACTTCACTGATAGAAATAAATTGGTAAAAGGTAGAATCAATTAAATGGAAAAGGAGATATAAAAGCTTATTGAAGGAAATAATTCCTAAAAAATTGGGCAAGTGGAAACTAATGATTCCACTAAACATTAAGAAATAATAAAACAATCAAAATGAAGAAAATTAGAAGAAAATGTGAAGTATTTCACCAAAACACTGACTAAAATCCTACTATTACTGTCCATAGATGCAGAAAAAATGCTTGATGATATAGAACACACATTCTTATCAAAAAACACTAGAAACCATTGAAATAAGTAAAACCTTTCTTTAAAATGATAAAGGACATATGAAGAAAGATGCTATCTGCATCCAGAGAAAGAACTGACAAATAAAAGTATACCAAGAATAATATATGCATATGTTCACATATCTATTTCTACATATATACATATATGCTTATATCTGCATATGCTTGTGTATGCATATTTAGTGTGTGTGTGTGTTTGTGTGTATGTGTATATTATAGTAGCCATCTCTAGAGCAGGAATGGAGAGTGAAGAAAAATTTAAAAATACAAATGTGATAATTTTTTGAATGTTTGAGAGAATAGAAAGACATGTAGCAGATTTTATAGTTTCATAAATAATCATCTTTTTACTTGTAATATGTTGTGAAAATGCCTATTTTATTCCACAACTAAAAATAAAATATAAAAACTACAAAACATGGTAAGTCATTAGCTTTCTAAAACCAAGAGCAAACATTGTCTGTACCAGGGATAAATTTGAAGCCTTCACAATAAGATCAGGAGTAAAACAAGAATGTCCATTATCACCATTATTATTTGGTATTGTACTAAAAATGTTAGCTATAGAAAAATATATAAGAAAAATAAATTTAAGAAGTAAAATAGGCAGCGAAGAAACAAAGCTATCACTCTTTGCAGATGACATACTTGAAGAGAATCAGCTGAAGAGAACTAGAAAATTAACAACTTCAACAAAGTTGTAAAATGTAAAATAAACTCACATAAACATGAGAATTTCTACATATCACCAACAATATCCAGCAGCAAGAGATAAAAAAGAGAAATTCCACTTATAATAATTGTGGCCCATATAAAATACTTGGGAATTGACCTGCCAGGACAAACTCAGAGACTATATGAGTGCAATTATAAAAACACTTTTCACACAAATAAAAATAGAACTAAATAACTGGAGAAATATTAATTGCTTGTGGGTAGACCTGGTCAATATAATAAAAATGACTTCTATCACAATGTAATAAAATTCATCTGGAAGAGAAAAATGCCAAAAGCATCAAAGGAATCAAAAAGAAAAAAAAATGTGAAATATGTTGACTTACCAGTACCAGATTTTAAATTGGGTTAGAAATCAGCAATCACCAAAGTAATCTGGTATTGCTGAGAAATAAAGTGATCAATCATTTGAATGGATTAGATAGTGTTTAAGAAATCCAATGATCCAGTCTTTAAAAGCAAGATCTCAATTTTGGCAGAAACTATGAATAGAATAACATTTCTCTCATGGGTTAACTTCACCTCTCTTAACAGCAAACCACAAACTTAGAGATTTATAGAAAAATAGTTTTAATGGCCACAAAATGTATTAGCAGTATGTAACAGCAACAATAAAAGATGAAGAATTCAAAGAAGTTTTTAAAGTTTCAATGCATTTGAAAGCCTTTGTAATTATTTTCCTCCTCTTATACCTGCCTAAAGGGTTTTAGCTTATCAAAAAGGTGGAGGGTTTCTGAAGAAAGGTATTCAGAATCAGATTCAGATTTTCTCATCAATGTGTTCAGAAAAAACAGGAAGAAAATATTTATGGAAAAGATCTTGCTCTCACTCATAGTGCAACTGCTGGTCTTTCATTCTTTCACTTTCTTTCCTATGCTCTCCTATTCAGTTTCAAAATTTCTGAGATCCCAGGGAGGTAACTTCCCTCCCTCACCTCCACCAGTAGTATTTTTTTTCTAATTACATTTACAGATACTTTTCAACATTCATTTTTATAAGATTTGGAGCTTCAGATTTTTCTCCCTCCCTTATTCCCTTCCCTCAACCCTCTGCAAGATAGCAAACAATGTGATACAGTGTGTATGTGTATATATATATATATATATATATACATATATATATATATATATATACACATATATATGTATATATATATATATATATGTATGTATGTATGTATGTATGTATGTATGAATCAGAACAAAGGAGGAAACCATGAGAAAGAAAACAAAACAAAACAAAAAACCCAAAAACAAAAATAATATGTTTCAATCTCTATTCAAACTCCATAGTTCTTTCTCTGGATATGGCTAGTATTTTCCATCACAAGTCTTTTGGAATAGTTTTGGATTATTGAATTGCTGACAAGAGCTAAGTCTATAATAGTTAATCACCACACAATGTTACTATCACTGTGTAGACTGCTCTGGTTCTGCTCACTTCACTCAGTATCAATTCACATAAGTCTTTCCAGGTTTTTCTAAAAATTATCTGCTAATAATTACTTATAGCACAATAATATTCCACTACATTCATATACCACAATTTGTTAGTCATTCTTTAATTGATGTGCATTCCCTCAATTTCCAACTCTTGGACAACACTGCATGAGTTGCTATTAGTTTTTCAGTACCTGTGGGTCATTTTCCCTTTCTCATTATCTCTTCGGGATACAGAGCTAGTAGCCATGACTGAATAAAAGGTATGTGCAGTTTTATACCCCGTTGTACATGGTTCCAAATTGCTCACCGGAATCGTGGATTAGTTCACAAATCCAGCGAGGCACTTAAGATTCATCCTGGGCAAAAAACGCCTGGAGTTGTAGTAGCTAAGGTATGAATATCAACTAGAATAGAGGTTCATTTTGAATCAGTCTTTGGTCCCGTGTTGTGAATTTTGTTTTTACCATGACTTGGAAGAAATCTCATAAAGTTTATTTGCCAAATCTGTAAATGAGACAAAGCAAAAAGTGAAACTAATATGTCGGAAGAGAAAATCAATCTTTCAAGATGATTTTAAAAGATTAAAATGATGAGAAAATTGACTAGTATAAAATTTAATAGTAATAAGCTTGAAGTTTTATAAGTGGATCCAAAAATTTTACAAGCCTTGAAGGGGACCAATGTGATAGGATTTGTTGAAACTATCTTAATGTTTTAGTGGATTACAAGCTCAGTAAGTGAAGAATGTGATGTAGAAACTACAAAAAGCTAATTCACATTGCATGCAAAACAAAAGAAATAATAGTTCTACCCATCCATTCTATTAAAAGTATAACAGAAATTTGTAATGTTGTGGTCCATTATAGGTTCGTATTTTAAGTAAGACATAGGTAAATGGGAGATGCCTCAAGGACTGTCCCAACAGTGATGATAGAACTGACAAAAATAGGAATATTTAGCCCAGAGAAGACAATACTCAAGAAAATATAGTAATATTCAAGTATTAGAAGGTATATCACATGGAAAATGGAACAGGCTTGTTCTCTTTTATCTCAAAGAAGAGAAGGAACAGTGGTTTATATAGAGGGAGATGTATATCTGACATATAAGGAAGAAAATGTTTATCTTCCTTATCTACTCAAAGGCAAATGGAGGGGAGTTTTTCTTCATTAAAAGTTTTTGCTGCAAAGTCTGGTTGATTATTTTTAGGAGACATTCTTAAAATGAAGTTTTGTTTAGATAAATCTTAGACAAAATGAATTCTCATAAAATCATATTCCTTTTACATCTGAGATTTTATTTTTCTCAATAATATGACTTCAAAGTTTCAAACAGGTGAGAGAGAATAGCAGGATTAATGACAGAAATAATTAGATTCACAAGAGTAGATATAAGCTTACTTTACTGAAAATAATATATCTGGTTTATCATTCTAAAATGTCCATAATGAAGGATATAGAAAATAAAAAACTAATAATTATATGAAACCTGAAAGAGAACACAAAGAATTATCTATGCAAATATCAAAAAGGTTGACAGTAGGCAAATGGGAGATCTTTGATATTTTCCAGTGTTAGGTCAATGTTGGTTCTGAGTCAAGTAATTTTGTTGCACTTCAGTATGCTCCTCATATTATTAAATGAGAACATTTATATATTGTTATAAATGAGTAAATAGAAACAGAAAAATAAGCAATTGGTTCTGTCCCTCACCCAGTTCTTACTAAAAAATCATATGGTTTTCATGTTAAATACAATCCCCTTTCCATATTATTTATACTGTATCTTGTAAGTGATTTAATATCTATCACAATACCAGAAAAATATGTGTATTTATGCATATATTCATGTGTGTGTGTGCAAACAGATAGCTAACTCTGTGTGTGTAAATCACCAAAAAAAAAGTAACCACGAAGTTGCAGAATACTGCTGATAACTTTTTTCAAAAGAAATTAATCAAGTTAAGGAAAAAATACTTTGAATACAGGCCATTAATCTTCTGTGTGTCACCTATTGTGTAAAGACTATCCAGGTTAATTAGTAGGAATGAATTAGTTAATTAGTAGGAAGTTTTCAGACATACCACCTTTCTATTTTGAGATTTATTTAAACAATTCCCAATGACATTAAAAATAATATTCATTTTTTTTAACACTTTTACCTCCAAATTCTCTCTTTCCCTCATCTCCTTCTTGAGACGGCAAGTAATTTGAAATCAATTGTAGATGGGATGGGAAGCTAGGTGGCATCATGTACAAAATGCTGGACCTGAAATCAGAAAGACCTAAACTAAAGTCTGACCTTGGACACCTGATAACTGTATCATCATGGGCAAGTCACTAAACCCCATTTGTCTCAGTTTCCTCATATATAAAACGAGCAGGAGAAGAAAATGGTACATCACTCCATTACCTTTGTCAACCAAAATGGGGTCATGAAGAGTTGAACATGACTGAAACGACTGAACAACAACACCAAAAAATTCATGGAACATCTTGCAAAACATATTTCCACATTAGCTATGTTGTTGGGGAAGACAAAAAGAAAAATAGAGAAAGTAGAAAAAACATATGCTTCAATCTGTGTTCAGAGTTCATCAATTTTCTCCCTGGAAGTGGATGACATTTTTGTGATGGATACTTTGGAATTGCCTTGCATCATTTTCTTCATTACAGTAATTGAATCTTTCACAATTGGTCATACTTACATATGTAGTTCTTGTTAATAAGCCATCTTGCTTCCCATCTCTCCTCTCTTATTCCTTTCTTCTCTCTCTTTTTATCCATTTTACCTGCTCAGTTATTACATTTTCCTCTACATCATATGCAATGTAGAAAGGAGCAGAAATAGAGGATAGTAGCTTTCCCTTACTGAGCAAATGTCTCATAATTCAAGATATAGATTACAGGTATAGATTATCAGAATTAGAACTAAAATGGAATTCAGATATCATTTTGTTGAAAGTCTATTCTAAATGAGAATTTTGAGGTTCAAAGAGGTAAACTGATTTATCCAAGTTTACACAAATAATAAGAAGCATTTGGATACAAGTCCTTTGACTGCCTATTGAATGCTATTTCCATTAAGTGAGGCTTCCTTCCTTTTTGGGCCAACGATCTTTCTGTTTCTATATTGGAGAAAAAGGATTCTTAGAGTTGGCACAGCGTCCTATCTCTTCTTCTTGTAGGAAATCTTTTGTCTCTCTCAAAAACTGATAAAAGTGCAGTGATATACAGTATTTGAGAGTGAGTCATAGAATAGTCTAAGTATATTCATCCCCAAACGGTGTAATGCCTTTCCCCACTTCCTTACTCTTGATCACCTGTAACACTACACTCTTACCTAATCCAGGAGCTTACCTTTGTTTCTCAAACCCAAACCTGAGGGGTGGTAGTCAGGGCCCTCTGAAAGGAAGTAAATCTCCCTATGTTTGTAGGTGGGTTAATGCTTCAAGTGTTCTACTCTAGTTACTATTCCTTCTGTGTTATCTATATTTGGACCTGATCAACCCATCCAACTCAACTGTATGGCAAAATAAGTCAAGTCAATAAGCATTTTTCAGTACTTATTAGTTTCAAGCAATGGGCTAGGGGTTGGGGTTATAATTACAATGAATAGGAAGAACAGTCCCTGCCCTCAAGCTGCTTACATTAAAGTGGATGAGGAAAAAATATTAATAGGAGCTGAAGTCCAAAAAATAAAGGATTGGATCTGTAGTCTTGGTTAAAATAGAGGATCAAATAACTTCTCATCCATGGAAGAAGGTTATCACAGGGTGCAGAATTGAATAAAAAGACAGTTGAAGCATGGTGACAAGGTCAAGAGAATGAAGGATCATCTTCCTCAAAACAGAGATTTAAAGATCCTACTCATCAATGGCAAAGGGGGAGTCACAAAGTCCCCAAAACAATTTTTAGAAGATAATTTAGGCAAAAGCTGACCCATTTTTGACACTACAGGACACTGTACATTCCATTACATTAAAATTAAAATTTAATATTAATGACAGGTATTTTACTAAAATTGAAACATTAAGAAGAGGTCTGTCCCAATAATTTGATTTTTAGAAATATATGCCTCTTCAAAAATATAGTAAAAAATATCTTGAATTGTTTAGACATAATCGCTGTTCATGAAAATATATCTTCCAGTTTAAGGCAAATAAGAGAGAAGGATTTGGAACTGACAAGGAAGTTGAAGAAGTTTGTTATATTATTGATGCTAAAATAATAGAGACTATATTAAATGTTGCATAAAACTAAAAGGAAAGGAAGATTTTTGTGAGAAAGGAAACAACTCAGGAATGATTGCTTCAACTTTTGATTCAATAATTAATTTTGAAAAAAGACAATCTTATTTTACTTCCTAAATTATGTAGTTTTACAACCTTCACTCATCTATTATGAGTAAGATACAAACAAAAAGAAAACAAATTGAAAAGATTTAAAACAAAACAGAACCCAGCAAGTTCCAGTCTCTGTTCTGGAAGTTCGGGAAGTGAATCTAGAACAATTCTCCTTTGCTTTCTTGATTTAAATAAAAAATTGTTCAGATTGATGAAGTTCTGTAGATTTTCAATCATCAAGAAAATAGATTTTACTTTGTTTATACACATACGTATATATATATATATATATATATACACACACACACACACACACACACACACACACACACACATACACACACATATATGCTATATTGTTTGAAAAGTTTGTAATTTTTTCTTTGTAACATATTACTTTCCTCCAATTGTGTATAAAAAAGTTTTTAGCATTCATTTCTTAAAACTTTGAATTTCAAATTCTCTCTCTCTCCCCTTCACCCTCATTCAGAAGGCAAACAATTTGATGCAGGTTATTCATATGCAGCCATGCAATATATATTTCCATATTAGTGTTTATAATGATTATATATGTTATTCCTTCTATAAATCAATTCTGATAAGAGTCAAGTTCAGGTGCTGCTACCTATGTACCCCATTCCTCCCCTTCACTATAAATGCTTTTTCATGCCTTTTTATTTGATATAGATGGATAGATATAGATATAAATAGATGTATTTATATCTACGTATATACATGTACATATGTGTGTATATATGCATGTGTGTCCGTGTGTATACATATTCTACCTCTTTTTTTCTCCTTCTCCCACTGAATTCCTTTGTCTCAAACCTTATTTTTTGTTTTAGATTTTATCTCATCATATTAAATTCACATCTGTGTCCTCTATCTATGTATACTCTTAACTATTCTAATAAAGAGGAAGTCCTCAGGAGTTTCAAGTATCATCTTAACATATAGGAACGTAAAAAAAATGTTTAACCTCATTGAATGCCTTATGATTTCTCTTTCCTATTTACATTCTCTTCTTCTCTTGAATTTTGTATTTCAAAGCCAAATTTTCTGTTCAGCTCAGGTCTTTTTAGCCAGGAATGCTTGAAATTCCTCCATTTCATAAATGTCCATTTTTCAATTTTTCTGTGTAGATGACTATGGGGTAGAATCCTTTATAATCCTTTCCCTCTAGAATATTATATTCCAAGCTCTCTGATTCTTTAAGGCAGAAGTTGCTAAATCTTGTGTTATCCTGAACAAATATCCATAATATTTGAATTGCTTCCATCTGACTGTTAATATTTTTTTTTCCTTGACCTGGGAGCTATGAAATTTGACTATAATATTTCTGAGAGTTTTTCATTTTTGGATGTCTTTCAGCAAGAGATTCATTAAATTTCTATTTTTCCTTCAGTTCTATGGTATCAATGCCATGTTCCTTGATCATCTCTTGAAAGATGATGACTGAGTCTTTCATTTTATCATAGTTTCAGATACTCTAATTATTTCAAAATTTTCTCTTCTACATCTGTTTTCCTGGTCCATTTTTTTTTGTAATAAGATATTTCACTTTTTCTTCTTTTTAAAAATCACTTGATCGTTTTATTGCTTCTTGATATCTCATGGAATCATTAGCACCCACTTGCTGAATTCTAATCTTTAAGGAATTATTTTCTTCACTGAAATTTTGTATCTCCTTTTCCATTTGACCACTTTAAAATATTTTTTTCAGTGAATTTTTCTCTGTATTTTTCCATTTCACTAATTCTGCTTTTTACTGTGTTCTCCTCTTTCTTGAGATTTTCTTTCTCTTTTACCATTGGCCTGTTCCATTTTTATATTGGAGTGGTCTTCAGTATTTTTTGTGCTTCCTTTACCAAGTTGTTGATGCTTTTTTCATGATTTCTATTATCACTGTCATTTCTTTCCACAATTTTTCTGCTGTCTCTACTATTTGACTTTTTAAAATATGTTTTGCTCTCTTTAAGCATTATTCTTTGGAGACTAATTCACATTCATTTTTGAGGCTGTATATGTAGCAGTTTTAACTGTTGTATTCTGAGCTTGTGTTTTGAACTTTTCCTATCACTATAATAACTTTATATGGTCAGGATTTTTTTTTTTTGCTTTTTGATGTTTGCTCATTTTCCCTACTTGTTTCTTGATTTTTAGGCGAATATTAAAGTTGGACTATACCCTGCGGTTGAAGGGGGTACTGTTTCATCCTTGTTTTGTTTTGTTTTTTTGATAGAATTTACAGATTTCTTTATTTTTTCAGTTTGTTCTGGAAATCTATAATTTTTCAATTCTTCTAATTTGATATGATCTAATGAGAGGTGTGTTTACTCCCTTGTTGGACAGTGTTCTGTTCTGTGGACAACCACAAGAACTATTTTTTACCATGGAACTTTGATTATGCTCCCTGCTCCATTGTGACTGAAAGCTCTGTTTTACTCATTCTCCCATTTGCCCTGGAGCTGTGAACCAGATCTGAGTATGTTTGATGCAACAGGCTCCTTCACCTTAGTCTATTTTAAAAATATTATATCATTTGTTTTCATTGTTTTACAACTGTTTCATATATCTTAGATTTTCTCTCTCCCTTTCCCCTCTCTCCCGCTCCCTCCCTGAGATGGCATACAATTTTGTATAGGTTCTACATATACATTCCTATTAAATAAATTTTCACCTTAGTCATGTTGCATAGAAGAATTAAAATGAATGGGAGGAATCATAAAGCAAACCAAAATATAACAGAAAAGAAAATAATCTGCTTCATTTCGCAATCGAATTCCATAATTCTTTCTCTAGATGTGGAAGGTATTTTTCCTTAAAAGACCATTGGAATTTTTTTAAGTCCTTGCACTGCAATGAAATTCTAAGTCTATCAGAAAAAATTCTCACACATTGTGGTTGTTGTAGTGTACAAAGTTCTCGTGGTTCTGCTCCTTTCACTCAGTATCAGTTGATATAAGTCTTTCCAGGCCTCTCTGAAGTTTTAACGTTCATCATTTCTTATTCCACAATAGTATTCCATTATATTCATATACCACAATTTATTCAGCCATTCCCCAATTGATGGCCATTCCTTTGATGTCCAGTTTTGGGCCCCCAAAAGAGAGCTGCTATAAATATTTTTGTGCATGTGGGATCCTTTCCCACTTTTTATGATTTCAGGGTGATATGGTCCTAGAAGCAGTGTTGCTAAGTCAAAAGGTATGCACATTTTTGTGATTCTTTGACCATAGTTCCAAATAGATATCCAGAATGGTTGAATCAACTCACAGTCCCACCAACACTGAATTAGTGTTCCAACTCTCCCACATCTTCTCCAGCATTTATCATCTTCCAGTTTTGTCATGTTAGCCAATCTGATAGGTGTGATGTGGCATCTCAGAGTGGTTTTGATTTGCATTTCTCTAACTAATAGAGATTTAGAGCACTTTTATATATGACTATAGGTAGCTTTAATTTATTCCTCTAAAAACTGCCTGGTCATATCTTCAGATCATTCATCAATTGGAGAATGACTTGTATTCTTGTACATTTGACTCAATTCTGTATATGTTTTATAAATGAGGCCTTTATCACAGACATTACTTGCAAAAATTCTTTCTCATTTTTCTGCTTCCCTACCCATCTTGATTGCATTGGGTTTTAAATTTAATGTAATCAGTATCATCCATTTTTCACTTCATAATTTTTTCTTTCTCTTCTTTAGTTAAAAATTATTCCCTTCCCCACAAATCTGATAAATGCCCTGTTCCTTTCTCCATTAATTTGTTTATAGTATCAGTCTTTTTACCGAGATCATATTCCCATTTGGACTTTCTTCTTATCTACTGTGTCAGGCATTGGTCTATACCTAGTTTCTGTCATGCTGTTATCCAGTTTTCTCAGCAATTGTTGTCAAACAGTTCATCCTTATCCCCGAAGCTGAGGTCCTTGGGTTTATCAAACAGTAGATTCTGTATTCATTGACTTGAGTGTCTTGAGTACCTAACATGTTCCACTGGTCTGCCCTTCTGTTTCTTAGCCAGTACCAAGTGGTTTTGATAATTGCAGCTTTATAATACAATTTTAGATCTGGTAGAGCATTCCCTAGCATTCCTTTTCATTAGTTTCTTTGATATTGAGGACCTTTGGTTCTTCCAGATGAATTTTGATATTATTTTTTCTAGCTCTAGAAAATAATTATCTGATTGTATGATTGAAATGGCATTGAATAAGTAAATTAATTTAGGTACAATTGTCATTTTTATTATATGGCTCAGTCTACTCATGAGCAACTGATGTTTTTTTCACTGACTTAGATCTGTTTATATTTGTATGAAAAGTGTTTTGTAATTGTGTTCATATAGTCCTTTCATTTGTTTAGGCAGACAGATTCTGAAATATTTTATTGCTTTAAATGGGATTTCTCTTTCTATCTCTTACCGTTTGGCTTTGATAGTAATATAAAAATACAGAATATTTGTGTGGGGTTATTTTGTAGCCCGCAACATTGACAAATTTGTTTATTATTTCAAGTAGATTTTTACTTGATTCTCTGGGATTCTCTAAGTATATCATCATATCATCTTCAAAGAGTGATAACTTAGTTTCTTCTTTGCATATTCTAATTCCTTCAATTTCTTTTTCTTCTCTTATTGCTACAGGTAGTTTTTCTAGTACCATTTTTAATGGTGGTAGTAGACATCCTTGATCTTACTGGAAATGCATCTAGCTTATCTCTATTGCAAATAATACTTGCTGAAAGTTTTAGGTAGATACTCATTATTTTATGGAAAGTTCCATTTATTCATACACTCACTAGTGTTTTCTATAGGAATTGGTGTTGTATTTTGACAAAAGCTTTTTCTGCATTTCTTGAGATAATTATGTGTTTTCTGTTACTTTTGTTGTTGATATGATCGATACTGATAAAAGTTTTCCTAACATTGAACTGGCCTTGCATTCTTTGCATTCCTTGTATAAATCCCATCTTATCATAACATATTATTGTCACGATAAGTTACTGTATTCTTTTTGCTAACATCTTTTTTTTTTAATTTTTGCATGTGTATTCATTAGAGAATTTGATCTGTAATTTTCTTTCTTGTGACTCTTCCTGGTTTAGGTATCAAAAAACAGATCTGTATCATAAGAAGAATTTGGAAGGACTCCTTCTTTTCAATTTTCCCCAATAGTCTATATAGTATTGAGATTAACTGTTTTTTAAATGTTTGATAGAATTCACTTATAAATTCATCTGACCCTCAAGATTTTTCCTAGGGAGTTTATTGATGGCTTTTGAATTTCTTTTTCTGAGATGGGACTATTTATTGTATTCAAAAACCTTTTTTTTAATCTGGGCAATTTATATTTTTTTAAAATAATCATCCATCTCATTTAGATTGTCAGAATTATAGGCTTAAAGTTGGGCAAAGTAATTTCTAATTATTGTTTTAATTTCCTCCTCATTGGAGGTGAATTCACTCTTTTCATTTTTGATACTGGTAATTTGGTTTCTTTTTTTAATCAAATTGAACAAAGATTTATTAATTTTATTGTTTTTTTCATAAAACCAACTTTTAGTTTTATTTATTACTTCAATAGATTTTTAAATTCAAATTTTACTAATCTCTCCCTTGGTTTTCAGTATTTCTAATTTGGGATTTACTTGGGGATTTTCAATTTGTTCTTTTCCGTACTTTTTCTGTTGCATGCCCAATCTTTGATCTCCTCTTTCTCTATTTTATTCATGTAGGCATTCAAAGTTATAAAATTTTCCCTAAGAACTGCTTTTGCAGTATCTCATAAGATTTAGTAAGTTCATTATTGTCATTTTCTTGAATGAAGTTATTGATTGTTTCTATGATTTGTTGTTTAACTGACTCGTTCTTTTGGATTAGGTTACTTAGTTTCCGATTAAATTTTGATCTATCTTTCCATGGCCTTTTATTACATGTAATTTTTATTGCATTATGATCTGAGAAAGATGCATTGACTATCTCTCTCTTTCTTCACTGGATTGTGAGGCTTTTATGCCCTCATACAGGGTCAGTTTTTGTATATGTGCCATGTACCACTGAGGAAAAGGTATATTCCTTCTCATTCCTATTCAGTTTTCTCCAGAGATCAATCATATCTACCTTAGCCAGAATTCTATGCACCTCCTTCACTTCTTTCTTGTTTATTTTGAGGTTAGATTAATTCCAGTTTGATGAGGGGGAGGTTGAAATCCCCCAATAATATAGTTTTGCTGACCATTTCAACCTGTCACTCCCTTAAATTCTCCTCTAAGAATTTGGATGATATGTCCCTTGGAGCATATATATTTAGTAATGATATTGCTTCATTACCTATGGTGTCTTTTAGCAGAATATAGTTTCCTTCCTTATCTCTTTGGATTAGATCTATTTCTGTGATTAGGATTGTTGCCCCTGCTTTTTTTTTATGTCAGATAAAGTAGAACTTATTCTGCTCCAGTTTTTTCCTTTACCCTGTGTGTATCTCCCCCATTACAAATGTGTTTCTTGTAAACAATGTATTGTTAGATTGTGATTTTTAATCCATTCTACTATCCATCTCCATTTTATGAAAGAGTTAATCCCATTCACATTCACAGTTATGATTGCTATCTGTATATTTCCCTCCATCCTCTTTTCGCCATTTGTGCTTTTAGTTTTCCCTTCTCCTTTCCCCTCCACAATAGAGTTTTAATTTTTGATCACCACCTCCCACAGTCTTCCCTTCCTTTTTTCAACACCACCTCCCTTTTATGCCACTTTATTCTCTCTCTTTTAACTTCTCTTCCCTTTTATTTCTCCCATTCCCCTTCTACTGCCTATGGAACTAGTTTGATTTATATACTTAATTAAGTTTTTTGTTCCCTCCTTGAACCAAATCAGATGAGCGTAAATATTAAATAATGTTCATCTCTCTCCCCTCTTTCCTTCTACTGTAATATATTTCATGCCTCTTCTTGTAATGTAATTTACAATTTTCTGCCTCGTCCATTTCACATCTCCTGCTACAATCCCTTCACACCCTTAAATCACATTTTTATCATCACATGATTTACTTCATATCTGCTTCCTCTATCTATGTGTATCCTTTTTATATTCCATAATACATATACAATTCTCAAGACTAACAAGTATCATCTCCTCTTATAAGAGTTTCCCCATACTAACAAGTTGTTGTTTTTTATTTTTATTTTTCCCCTGTTTATTTTTGTATGTCTCTCTTGAGACCTATGTTTGAAGATCAAATTTTCTATTGAATTCTGATTTCTTCATCAGGAAGGTCTGGAAATCCCCTATTTCCTTGAATGTCCATTTCCTTGTCTGAAATATTATGCTCAACTTTGCTGGATAGTTGATTCTTGGTTGTAGTCCTAGCTCCTTTCTCTTATGAAATATCGTATTCCAATTCCTTTGATCTTTTAACATAGATGCTGCAATATCCTGTGTGAGCTTGACAAATATCCTCGATATTTGAATGGTGTCTTTCTGTTTGACTGTAGTATTTTGTCCTTCACTTGATAGTTGTAGAATTTGGCAAAGATATTTCTTGGTGTTTTTCATTTGGGATCCCTTTCAGGAGGTGAATGGTTGATTCATTTGATGACTATTTTGCCTTCTGGATGTAGGACTTCCAGGCAATTTTCCTTGATGATTTCTTGGAAGATATTGTTCAGGCACTCTTTTTTCATCATGACTTTATGGTAGGCCAGTAATTCTTACTTTTTCTCTCCTGGATCTATTTTTCAGGTCAGTTGTTCTTGCAATTAAATATTTTAAATTTTCTTCTATCTTTTCATTCTTTAAAATTTGTTTGATTGATTCTTGATGTTTCATAGAGTCATTAGCTTCTACTTGTGTAATTCTCATTTTTGTCAAATTGTTTTCTTTAGTTAACTTTGCATCTCCTTTTCCATCTAACCAATTATTTTTTTAAGGAGTTATTTTCTCCAGTTAATTTTTGTAATTCCTTTTCCATTTGTCCAATTTTCCTTTTTAAGGAGTAAATTCTCTTCAGTAATTTTTTTCATCCTTTTAAAATCATTGGCCAGTTTTTCTTCTATTTCTGTGATTTGACTTTTAAAATTCTTCTTCAGTTGTTTCAAGATAGCTCTTTGTGCTTACGACCAGTTCATAGCCCCCTCGGAAGTTTCAGATGGGAGTGCAGTCTCAATGATGACCTCTTTAGTATTTGTATTTTGGTCCTTGTTCTTATAGAAAGGTTCTATGGTCTTTTCTTTCCTGATTTGCTTCTTACTCATGATGATGATAATCACCCTTTTCCTAGCTTTTAAAGTAGATCTCTTCTTCTAGGGCATGAGGTGCTCTGTCCCACAGTTTTTGTGTCTTGAACTTGAGGCTTTGTGTTTTGTGGCCTCTGGTTCTTTCAGGTAGAAACTAAAGTGCTCCAGCTTCCCTGGTGCTGACCCGACTGGTGTGAGAAAGCAGAGGGTGGGTGAAGTCTTTTTGTGTTTCCCCAGATTTACCCTGGAGCTAGCTTGTTAATCGTGGAGGAGGGGTGGTCTGGCCACAGGAAGTTTGCTCTGCTGAGTTAGAGCATAGGCAAGCTCAGGGGTTGCTGATCCTGGATATCCTACTGTCTTCCCAATTCCCCTGTGGTGCTCAGGCACACGTAGGATCCTGGTGTTGGTGGTTGTCAGGCTCTACACTCCTGAGGATCCAGATCTCCTCCCAGTTTGCTGAGGTGGAGCTCTCTGGGAAGCTCTGGTCCTGCATGGATCCTCTTCAGTCATCCTCTTCAGACTTTCCTTAGTGATTTTCCAAGCCTCAGGTGCTAAGAGACTGTTTGCCCCTTCTGATGGTTCCACTATCTCAGGATTTTTCTGGGGAAATACTTTATAGTTCTTTCAAGGTCAATAAGGGGAGGGGGAGAGAGTATTTTCTGATCATTCCACCATCTTGACTTCCAGAAGTTCAAGTAAGTGACTTACTGATAATCTGCGAGCTCATAGTCTCAGGAGTAACTGCTGCAGATACCTGGGGCTCTGCAGAACTCACTTGCTAGGTTCTGCTGGACTCCTGTCCTGGGCTGATATGCACAAGATTCCACAGTGCAGTCACTGCCTCAGACCACCTGAGGCCTGTTGCTCAGCCCTTCCATGTCAGGGCATTTTCTCCCCTTAGTCTTTTAAAGGAATTAGTCATTAGTTCTGCTTCTCATTTCATAGTCTTCTTAATTTGCAATATATTTATGTAAACTTTGATTTTCAATTTCAATTTTTAAGGCATAGCTTCTTTATTATTTGCCTTTTCTTTTTCATTAATGTATATTTATTAGAGATATAACTCCCCACTTTTGAATGCTGAGAAATAATGTTATATTGTTTCCTCATTTTCGCTAATAATATTATATCTGTGATTTGTTCTTTTGTTCCTTCATTATATAGGATTTCATGGTTAGATTCCATTCTAATTTGTGTCTTTTATTTTTTCTCCTTGAACTGATCAATATTTGTATTACACTATGTTTTATAAAGAATGTGTTTACTATTTCTCCCATTTTATATGTATTTCTAACATCTCTGGGCCCTAATATATGGTCATTATTTTGAAAAATAAAAGTTCCATGTGGTTGTGAGTAATACATATATTCTTTAGCAGTCTCATATAGAAAATGTATGCAGTGTTTTAGTTCAAGCAAATTATTAAATTCAATATTTTCTCTTTTATTTATCTGTCCTTTTAAATTTTTCTTGAAGTAGTAGATGAATATTAATGTCCTGCTATATGGGCAGCTAGGTGAATAGAGTACTGAACCTAAACTCAGCTTGACTCATCTTTGTGAGTTGAAATGTACCCTCAGACACTTGCTAGCTGTATGATTCTGGGAAAGTTATTTAATACTTTTTGCTTCAGTTTCCTCATCTGTAAAATTTCCTAGAGGAAAAAAAATGGAAATTACTCCAGAATCTTTGTCAAGGAAATTCTAAATGGTATCCTGAAGGGTAATACATGACTTAAAATTACCCTGTTGCTCTTCTTATCTCTTTACAAATTAGTTATTTTTTCTCTCTTTTATGAATTTAGATGCTACAGCATTGTGAAACATGTAAGTTTAACATTATTGGAATTTTTGTCTACATTTTCTTCTAGTTTAATGTAGCTTCTTTGTTTTTCTTTATTTATGTTATGAATATTTTTGTTTTGTCTGATATTGTGATTGGTGATCTTCCTTCATTGAATTCACATGATTCATAATAATCTTTTTTCCTGTTCTTCAATTTTATTCTGTGTACAGTCTTTTAGTTGTATATTTTTGTTATTGTTGTTGTTAGCAACAGATAGTGAACCTTGTTTGCTCATGCAACCTGCTGCTCCCTTTTTTATATTGCTGGTTGGTTTTATCCATTCACATTTTAATTTATATGAGTTAAATTCCATTTGTTTCTATTCATTGCTGAATTTTTTTAAAAAAAAAATCTCTTCATCTAAAAACATATTACTTTGCCTTTATTTCTTTTTTCTTAATTTAAATTAATGCAACCTTCTTCCCACAAGCTTTCTGCTATTAAATCCAAGGTCACCCCCATTTATTACTTCTTTCACTAATGTTGGAGATTTAACTTACTAATTAATTTTTTCTTAATTCCCTTTATTTAGTTACTCAAATATTACCCTATTTTTCCTTCACCTAAGAAGATAATGAAAATCTCTATTTTCTTCTCTTCTATTTAAGTTAGTTTATTTTTGCATCTTTTAAAAATTATCTTTCATTGTCATTATTAATTTTCTCCATTTTGATATATTCTAAACTTGATTTTTCTTGTGCTTAGTTATTCTTTCATTATTCATTCAACTTCTCATGGAAATATAACTTCTAAAGTATGTATTTTAAGTTCCCTCTTCTAAACATTTCTTCTTATATTTCCACCCTATGGGTTTTACAGCCTCCACATTTTTTTTAATGTTTCATATCCTTCTTGGAAGTTTCAACTGCTAAAGGAGATAAAGAACTTAGAATTGCTGCTCCGTAATAGAAATATTTCCTGTGTCACAGTGTGTATTCCATTTTTACTGCCTTCTCGTTGCTTGATAGGTTCCCTCCTTTTTTTGTTTTTGTTGTTATGAAATCTTGGGTCTTGTTCCATGCCTTCAAAGTCCTGTGAATGTTAGTTATCACCAAAACCTCAGATATCCCTTGTCTAGGCACAGAATATTTATGCTAATGGAGGTACAGCACCCTCTCAAAGGTACTACTCTCTCTAACAATCAAATCTCTACTGATTTGTATATGTCAGTGTTCTCCTCAAAATTATTTTGCATTTTTATACATTTTTTCTAATAACGTATCTGTATATAAGATGTTTCTCCTCCCTTCCCAGTAAAACATAAATTCCACCAGAACAGAAAAAATCTACTTCTGTCTTTTTTACCTTAAGTGTCTAGCACATTTACTGGCATATAACAGGCAATTAATGAATTCTTATTGAATCAAATTGATTGAATCAAAATGATTCTGCTACCAAACTCTTTGCTGGTCTCTATCATACATCAAAATCTTTGAAGTATGAGCTTTGACACATGGATGTGGGGGCTCATTAAGACAGCAAATATCTTATAGTACAGTCCAACACATGTTATCTCTTGGGACACATACACAAAATAAAATACATGGATAATCAGCATCCTTACAGTGAGCCAAGATTTCTTCAACTTCCATCTCTCCTCAGTTGACAAGGGAAGAAAAGTATTCGAGAAGCAACTCATTCAGGTGCCGTTTTTCTTCCTTTCCCAAGACCTCTACCCTTGGTTATTCTCCCATTTTTTTTCTATTGTGGTAGCCTTCTAATTATTTTCACTAAAATATCCTCGACTTTCCCAAGTTCATATTTCATATAGAAGCCATGTTTACATGACATATTTGACCAAGTAATTCTTAAAAATAAAGGAGAAAGAAGAAAAGAAAGAGAGAAAGAAGAAAAGAAAGAGAAAGAAAGAAGGAGAGAAAGAAAGAAAGAGAGGAAGGAAGGAAGAAAGAAAAGAAGCTTTTCAGTGGTTCCCTACCACCACTGGGATAAAATACAAGTCAGCAATTTAGAAAAGATAGATAGATGAGTAGAGAGATAAATAGATAGATAGATAGATAGATAAACATGTATTAGACACTTACAACATGATGAGCACTGTACTAAGTTCTATAATAAACAAAAGAGTCTGGATACACCTAAGGGTTATGGGATAGCACCTTTATGCCTAAAAGATTGCCTCAAAAGAGAATTAGGTGAAATACATTTGTGAAAAGTAGTGTTGCCCTGGGGATACTTTTCTATAAATGTATCTCACCTGGTTTTCTTTCTCTCTCCTATTAACACTAAACCATGTAACCTTTATGTAAGAGTCAATTTCCAGAAAAATAGCCCAAGATCTGGGATATTTCTGTGTTTATAAGGTAACTACTAGCAAACTCAGGATGGTGGTAGAACAGCTTATTTGCCTATGATCATGTTGTGAGAAAATTAACAAAAGACTGGGAAAATGAGAAATTATTTCTAGTTGAGAAAATATTAAACGGTAGGCAGCCTGACAAAGTTCACAGATATGCTATCGTGTAAAATATTTCCATATTCAACACAGTTGATGAAAAAAGCAACAAATCCAAAGAAAAAAACAGAAAGAATAAAGTAAGTGAAGAAGTGTTTTCAATTGCATTGAAAGTACGTCAGTTGTTTATCTGGATATTGATGCCATTTTCCTTTATGAGTCTTTGATACTTGTCTTGGATTTGTGTTGCTAAGAAAAGTTGTCACTCATAGTTGATCATCAAATGATGTTGCTGATTCTGTGCAGTGTTTTTTTAGTTCTGATCATTTCATTTTGCATCACTTTGTACTAGTATTCCCAGGTTTGTTTTCTGAAATGGACCTGTTCATCATGTATTATTGCACAACAGTTTCCCATTGCATTCATGTAACACAAATTGTTCATCCATTCTCTAATTGATCTGTATCCCTTTGATTTCCAATATTTTCCCATCATGAATGTGGCTGCTTTAAATATTTTTTGCACTTTCCCTTTTTTATGATATATTTAGAATATTTCCTAATTATTTACTTGTTTGTTTTTTCCCAAGACCTCCAAGAATTTTCAGTCAGTAGAAAAAAAAATGTTTATTAAATTTCTTTTATGTTCCAGGCACTGTGCCAAGTGTTAGTGATAGAAAGAAAGGGGAAAAAATTCCCTGCCTTCAAGAAGCTAATGGAGGAAGATAATATTTAAAGCTAAGGTTACAATGAAGAAAGGGGGTCTTTGGGCATAGTGGAGAGGTTTCTTGTCATGTGGGCATAATGACAAAATTAGGTGGGAAATTAAATGATGGTTGTCTTTGGTGCTTTCCTTAAACGGAGGATGCAGGAGGAACTCTACAGTTATTTTAACTTTATCTTCAAATATAATATTTTAGGTTGCTTCTTATAACAAATTCAATTGTATAGGTATAATATTAATGATGCTTAAATGTAGATTTTTGTTCACTTTTTTTAATTACCAGTAATGTTTTGTGAAGACCATCTGTGGTACATTTTTAAGGTCTCCATTTTATTATATTTTTTTTATTACAGGTGTCATGTTGCTGGGTCTATGATTGTCTAATAATATTTGTGGATGGCCATTTTATTATGAAACCAATAGTAGAATAGATGACCTAATATTTTATAATATTTTCCTTAAAAGTGGAATTAAATAAATCTTAGCAATGTTTCTGAAGAATCTCATAATTATTATTCTTCCATTGCAGATAATAAAGTGTTATCAATTGTCTAACAATGTAAAATAAATGAAGTTTCATCTTACTTTCTTTGATTCTTCATTTTGAAAAATAATAAATCTATTTTCCTCTTTCATAAACTGTCCTCACTAAGTACTACTTTTAAAAATATTACAAACCTACCTACATGCATAGATATAAACACACGCATTTTTTTTACATTTTGAGTTTCAAATTCTCTCCATTTGTTCCACCCACTGAGAAGGCAAGCAACATGATATCAATTATGTGTATGAAGTTATGCAAAACATATCATTATATTAGTCATGTTGAAAAAAAATGCAAGAAAAATAAAAAAGAGAAAATCATGCTTAAATTTTTACCCAGAGTTTCTCCTTTTTCTCTCTGGAGTTAGAGAGCATGTTGTTCCCATAAGTTCTTTGTAATTGTCTTAGATCATTCATTAGAGTAGCCAAGACTTCACAGTGGATCACTATTACAATATAAATGTTACGGTGCACAGTGATCTCTTCGTTTTTTCTCACTTTATTTTGCCTCGGTTAATATAGGTCTTGTTATATTTTTAAACTACTCCCTGATCACTTCTTACAGCACACAATTGCTTCATCCTCATCATATGTCTAACTTGTTCAACCCTTCCACAACTTATGAGCATTCCTTCAATTCCTAATATTTCAACACCTCAAAAAGTGTGACTACAAATATTTTTTTTGTGTTGGACCTTGTCCTTTTCTTTGATCTTCCTTACATATTAAAGTTCTTAAGAGTCATATGTATCATATTTCTTTGTGGAAAATAAACGAATTAACCTTATTAAGTCCCTTATGATTCCTCTTTCACATATAAACGTTCCATGCTTCTCTTGACTCTGTGTTTGAATGACAAATTGTCTATTAAAATCTGGTCTTGTCTTCAAAAATATTTGAAAGCCATTTATTTCATAAAATATCATTTACTCCCTGAAAGATTATACTTAGTTTTCCTGGGTAGGTTATTTTTTAATGCAATCCAAGGTCTTTTGACATCCAGAATATCATAATGAAATTCCTTTGATCCTTTAACGTCGAAGACGCTAAGTCTTGCATGATCCTGACTATGATATTTCAATTATTTATTTTTGACTCTTTGCAACATTTCCTCCTCAACCTAGAATTTTTGGAAATTGGGTGTAAGCCTCCACCTTGGTGCCACAGTTTTATTCAGTTGACCTCCTAAATTTTCTCATGGTACAAAAATGTCTCACACTGTTAGCTTTCCTGCTTTAAAACTCTTTGAATCATTTTTTAGAGTTATCTGTAGGTGAATATTGAGGGAATTCAACTATGACACTTCTCCTAATTTAACATCTTGACTGCACTTCACTAAGTACTTTTCTAGCAAGAAAGGATGCCAGTCGATTTTGTTTTCTCATCTTGAACATCTATTTGCACTTCTTATAACCAATATCATTTTAAGATATACTTGTATTTGATTTAACAAAATCAAATGAATAGTAATTTTAATTGAATTTCAAAATTTTGAAGAAAAAATGAGTATGTGTTAGATAGAACCAATTCTATTTTTTTAAAAGATAAATTTATTTATTTAACTTTTTGCATTCATTTTCACAAAATTTTGGGTTCCAAATTTTCTCTCCATTTGTCCCCTCCCCCACCCAATACTAAGCATTCTAATTTCCCCTATCACCAATCTGCCCTCTCCTCTATCATCCCTCCCTTACCGTGTCCCCACCTTCTCTTTTGTCCTGTAGGGCCAGATAACTTTCTATTCCCCATTACCTGAATTTCTTATTTCCTAGTAGCAAGAACAATACTCAACAGCTGTTCCCAAAACTTTGAGTTCCAACTTCTCCCCATCCCTCTCTCCCCACCCATTCCCTTTGGGAAGGCAGGCAATTCAGTATAGACCATATCTGTGTAGTTTTGCAAATGACTTCCATAATAGTCATGTTGTGTAAGACTAACTATATTTTCTTCCATCCTATCCTGCCCCCCATTTTTCTATTCACTCTTTTGATCCTGTCCCTCCCCAAGTGTTGACTTCATATTGCTCCCTCCTCCCGTTGCCCTCCCTTCCATCATCCCCCCCACCCTGCTTATCTCTGTCTCCCCAAATTTCCTGTATTTTAAAATAAGCTTTCATACCAAAATGAGTGCGCATTTTATTTCTTCCTTTAGTCAAATGTGATGACAGTAAACTTTATATTTTTTCTCAGCTCTCCTCTTTTTCCCTCCACTAAAAAGTCTCCTGCTTGCCTCTTCTATGAGAGATAATTTACCCATTCCATTTCACTCTCTCTCCTCCCAATATATTTCTCTTATACATTTACCTTAATTTTTTAAAGATATGATCCCATTTTATTCAATTCACTCTGGCTGGCTGTCTCTGTGTGTGTGAATGTGGGTATATGTGTGTGCACACGTGTACATGTGTGTGCATGTGTGTGTGTATGTGTGTGGGTAATCCCACTAACTACCCAGATATTGAAAAGTTTCAAGAGTTACAAATATTGTCTTTCCATGTAGGAATGTAAACAGTTAAACTTTGGTAAGTCCCTTATGACTTCACTTTGCTGTTCACTTTTTCATGCTTCTTCTCATTCTTGTGTTTGAAAGTCAAATTTTCGTTTGAGCTCTGTTCTTTTCATCAAGAATGCCTGAAAGTCCTCTATTTCATTGAAAGACCATATTTTTCCCTGAAGTATTATACTCAGTTTTGCTGGGTAGGTGATTCTTGGTTTTAGTCCTAGTTCCTTTGACTTGTGGAATATCCTATTCCAAGCCCTTCAATCCATTAAGGTAGGAGCTGCTAGATCTTATGTTATTCTGATTGTATTTCCACAATACTGGAACTGTTTCTTTCTAGCTGCTTGCTATATTTTGTACTTGACCTGGGAATTCTACAATTTGGCCACAATGTTCCTAGGAGTTTCTCTTTTTGGATCTCTTTCAGGTGGTGATTGGTGGATTCCTTGAATATTTATTTTGCCCTCTGGTTCTAGACTATCAAGACAGTTTTCTTTGATAATTTCATGAAAGGGGGGCGGAGCCAAGATGGCGGGGTAGAAAGACACATTTGCTAACTCCGAATCCACAGCCCATAGATTTCCTGTATAAAGAACTCCTGACAAATTCTGGAACAGTGGAAGCCACGTGGAAACACAGTGAAGAAGATTTCCGTTGCAGAGAGCCCTGAAAAACCGACCGCAAAGGTACCCCTGACGGGAGCGGAGCCCTGCCCTGCGGAGCGCTCCCCTGCCCCAGCCCTGGCCACACTGCACTGAGAGGAGCGAGCAGAGCCCAGCAGGAGTCAGGGACCTGAATCTCCGGCAGCTGCGAAGGTCTCTCCACCCACAGACCCACAGGTCAGTGAGAGAGACAGGCTGAGAGGGGAGCAGGATATCTCCAGGACTCGGACCCCCTCGGGAGGCGGCAGCCACGGCAGAGGTGGAGGCAGCTCACCTGAGACTCCCAGGGTGGGCAGGGGCTCCACCCCAGCTCCAACTGAGCCTGAGAGGCGGCCCTGCCCCTACCTGAGAACCAGCAGATAAGCTCCCATTGAAGAGCAGTCAGGCCTGCCGCCAAAAGCCCTGAGGCTGGGGAGCAGCATTTGAATCCCAGACCCCAAGCACTAGCTGGGTGGATCTAGGCGGGGGTGGAGAGGACTTTCAAAAGTCAAGTAACTGGCTGGGAAAATGCCCAGAAAAGGGAAAAAAACTAAGACTATAGATGGTTATTTTCTTGAGAAGATGATTCCTCCATTTGTCTCTGACGACGAAGAGGTCTGCTTACCATCAGGTAAAGGCATAGGAGTCAAAGCCTCTGTATCCCAAACATCCAAAATAGATATCCAATGGGCTCAGGTCATGGAGGAGCTCAAAAAGGACATTGAAAATCAGGTCAGACATGTGGAGGAAAAACTGGGAAAAGAAATGAGAGAGATGCAAGAAAAGCATGAAAAACAGGGCAATACCTTAATAAAGGAGGCCAAAAAAAATGCTGAAGAAAATAGCACCCTGAAAAATAGGCTAACTCAATTGGCAAAAGAGGTTCAAAATGCCAATGAGGAGAAGAATGCTTTCAAAAGCAGAATTAGCCAAGTGGAAAAAGAGGTGCAAAAGCTCACTGAAGAAAATAGTTCTCTCAAAATGAGAATGGAACAGATGGAGGCCAATGACTTTCTGAGACACCAAGAAATCACAAAACAAAACCAAAAGAATGACAAAATGGAAGAG
>CM053769.1:623590611-623607533 GCA_028658325.1 Potorous gilbertii | reverse complement strand
GAACCCAAAATCTTGTGAAAATGAATGTAAAAAGTTAAAGAAATAAATTTATATTAAAATATATATTAAAAAATTCTGTTACTAATAATAAATTAAGTATCAACAAAAAAAACCACAACATTCCTATTATTGAAGTCATTTGCAAAACTACACAGATATGGCCTATATTGAATTGCTTGCTTTCCCAAAGGGAATGGGTGGGGAGGGAGGGATGGGGAGTAGTTGGAACTCAAAGTTTTAGGGACAACTGTTGTGTATTGTTTTTGCTACTAGGAAGTAAGTAATGCAGGTAATGGGGAATAGAAAGTTATCTGGCCCTACAGAACAAAGGAGAAGATGGGGACAAGAGAAGGGAGGGATGATAGAAGGGTGAGCAGATTGGTGATAGGGGAAATTAGAATGCTCAGTGTACTGGGGTGTGGGGAGGGGACAAAAGAAGGGAAAATTTTGGAACCCAAAATTTTCCAAAAACGGAATGTAAAAAGTTAAATAAATAAATTTATATTAAATAAAAGTAAAAAATGTTAATCTACTTGTTCAATGCCATAACAATCAACCTACCAAAATGATTTTATCAAGGTAGAAAATATAATGACCAAATTTTCCCACAAGATCCAAAAGCCAAGGGTATATCACAAGTGAACCTGATGATATAGCTACACATGTATCTAAAGAACAACACTAGAGATTGCCTGTGTTAAATTTATCATGTATGTAATTGTACATTATTGTTGTACATGTGAATTGCTGTATGTTTGGGTAAGCTTTTTGTATTTGTTTGTTATGTTCTTTATGTTTTGTGTTCTATGCATGCAATAGAAATATAGCAATTGTTTTTCATATATGCTACCGTCTGTAATTAAGGTGCATTTAACGTATAGGTCTATTGATAGTGTTATTGTTGCAGCTAGACAACTGTGCTTTATTAGTTTGCCATGCTTATCACTTTTGACTGATTGCTTTGTATCATGAATATGCTTGTAATTTTGAGAGGGGAGTGTGTTATACCTTAAATGTTATTGGGCAATATTCCATAGGAATATCTTCCAAGGATATGCTATGTTTGCTGTATACATCTTCTGTATTCAACACTACACAGGTTATACTCTACATTATGCTATGCCTAATACATGTATGACTTGCTTTAATTTTACTTTATTATTTTAAGTATTCATTTAAAAAATTACTTCCGAATTCTGTCCCTAACTCAAGATCCTTTCCTACCCATTTTATTTGTGAGGTTATGCAATACATATTGCCATGCTGCAAAAAATAAAAATAATTAAATAAAAAGAAACCTCTTTCACTGTAGGCTAGTACCTTCTCTTTGACTTGCCCATGATCTCATAAGCGTTATGTATTAAATGAAATTTCAGCTCAAGTGTTTCTGGCTCCAGTGCTTACAACACTGCTAAATATAGTCTGAATCAGATTGAAATGTAACGGGAAATCTTCAATGAAATAAAGAAAAATGCAATAAAATGTAGATAATTGGAATTTGGAGTTTTCTCAGTTCAAATGCATCCTGAAAGAATATACTTCCACTTTAGTTTGACACTACTGCACTCCACCATGTTTTCCCTCTACACTATAGACTTCATGAAATGAAGGTATAGTTGTAGGCTAAAAACATACTTCTTA
This sequence comes from Potorous gilbertii, assembly GCA_028658325.1. Lineage (NCBI taxonomy): Eukaryota > Metazoa > Chordata > Mammalia > Diprotodontia > Potoroidae > Potorous > Potorous gilbertii. The sequence continues at coordinate 623,605,892 of CM053769.1, read as the reverse complement.
TCAAAATAAGATGTAACTGAGATATATAGTTAATGAAAAATGGAAAGCCAGTTCACTCCAATAGAAAATATTTCTTGTACTCACTTGCACATCCACATGCTCAAATCCATGATACATTTTACTTGGAGATTTTCTTCTATAGCTTAGTATTGCATGTGAAACAATCATAATTCTAGCAATCAAAGGGAAATTTGATTGCAATTCACATGTAGGCCGAATAGAGTAGATTAAATGCATAATATTGACTGTTACCCACAAAGAAACCTTGCTATACCAAGCTGATTGGACTTTCATTACCAGAGAAATATTCATTATTTACTTAAAAACCTAGTTTCCAATTAGAATCAAAGATGCTGTTAATTCAGTGAAAGAATGTTATCGAAGAAGGATTTGTGCCAAATATTTTATTTTTAATAGCAAAGGTGTTTGCTTTGTGTCAATTTATATTCATAGCATGAGATTGTTTTTTATCTTCCTTCTGATAATAGATTCTCTCTGGCCATTGTATTTATTTAAAAAAAATAAAACACCAACAACAAAACTTGACTTGCAAAACAGAATACAAAATTCCCAATAGTACCTTATATCTTAGGAAAAGAGTAGACAATGAATTGGTTTCAATCTTCACTAAGTAATATCTTACGGAGGAATTCCAAGAAGAAAAAAACAAACAAATGCATATAGATTTTGAAAATTTTGGATTGAAATCTAGGCTCGATTACAACCTTAATAAGTTTCATCACTCTAGATAAGATACTCCAGACATTTTAAATACACCTTTCCTATAAGAAAAATTGTTGTTTACATGTAGAATGAATAAAACCAGTGATGTGAGAATACTTCCATAGTTATGAAGTACTAGAGATATATTTCTGATTAATTTCTAATTCTAATTAATTTCTAATTTCTGATATAATTTCTAATTAGTACCATTATATGAATGGACAGGTAGTAAATACTCTTGTTTTAAGAGATCTCTGGATTGTCTTAGTAACTTTAAATACTATTTAGAAATCTGCCTTAAATCAGTAATTATTGAAAGTTCTTCATTATCAGGCTACAATGATTATGGTCAGCTTGATTTGAACACACAATATTTCTGATCTGGAGTGCAATAATATTATCTCCCTCTGCCGTGGTCCTACTTCAATGCCTTATCATGATGTGGAGATGACCCTAGGTTCTCCAAGGTCATGACAATGGAGTGCAATATTGAGCAGCTTATATTAAGCAAAAACATCTTTGATCATGGGCCTAACAATAAATGTAGGTAGAATTAGAAAACTCAAAGGAGCTTGTCACGGTGAGATAGCCCAAGTGATTAAGTTATTTTTTTTGCGCCACGACATTCCGTGTTAACAAGTAAGGACCTGCTTCATTGGAATCACAGGTCATTTGAAGAATTGAAGAATATATATCATATGATACCATGACAAACAAAAATAACTACCTATTCTATAATTTAGTCAATTGAATTGATGACCAATATGGAAAATACAATCCAACAGCATAACCAATAACTGAACAAATGGTTTGTTCTCACCTACAGTGTCCATAAATCCATAGTCAATTCTGTTATTGACATAAGAAGCTCTTTTAATCGTTTTCTGTGCTCTCCCTTGGTTCTTGTTAATTGCAGTGTAGTTCCAATAATGAGGTTTAGAGGACTTTGATTCCCCATGTACTTAAATTGACCTCATTAAAGCTCAGTGGTACAGGTCAATGGTAATGAGCATAGCCAGGATATCTTAACCAACTGCAGGATGAGTTTGTCAGTCAATGACATTTATTGAGCACCTACTGTGTGAAGTCAAAAGTACTAGAAAATCAAAAGGGAAATTGCACACATATTAACTACTTTTAAGATGCAAAATTTTCTAAGAGCAAGTGAAAATTCTCTATGAGCTATGGGTAAAGAAAAGATGATATATTCAGACTATATGTATACATATATATACATATATGTGTGTATACATACATATGTGTCTATACATATTGTGTACATGCATGTATAGCATACATACCTGTATAAATACATACACATATGAAGATGTGTGTGTATGTGTGTGTGTGGTGAAGGTCTTGGAGCATGATGCCCACTCTTCTCTCATTTGACTCTGTGCTAGTTTGCTCTAGTCACCCAAATTCACACTGGAATGTTGGAAAAATAGAAGATTTTGCCACTCTTCTACAATTCACTCTTAGTATATAAAGGGGAAGTCTTATGAAATGGAATATATTCTTGCTTCTCAAAAGAGTAACTCCAAAGCTAACTGTGTGTTTCATATTAACAAAACTGGCAATGAACTCCATTATCTTTATTTCAAAGTAAATAAGTATTCCAGTATTTTCTTGTTGTACATTACCATAATTTTACCCAGTGTGACTACCAAGTCTCCCCCAAAAAGTCATTCCACGCAATAACAAGTAATAATTTTAAGACCTAAGTTTATGAAAATCATCTGTTTTATGTAGCTGAATGGAGGATGTTTTGGAGTGGGCAGAATACTGAGATAGGCAGACCCATCAGAAGAGTATCACAATAGTCTAGGCATGAGTTAATGAGGTCCTGCACCACAGTGGTGGCAGTGTCAGAGAGAAGAAAGACTGATCAAGAGATGCTGCAAAGGTGAAATCTACAGACATTGACAACCTTATGAATATAGTGGATGAGAGATTGTGAGGAGTCGAGCATGGTGACAACAAGGTTGTGAACATTAGGGATTAGGAGGAGATGATACCCTCTACAATAACAGGGGATTATTATTAATGATTTGAAACATTTTTCTAGATGATTCTTAATAGTTTGCAATAATTCTCTTGAAAACCATTCATATACTTTAACCACTTATCTATTTATTAGTGAGGAACATTTGTTGTTGTGTTCATCTTTCATTGCAGAAGAAGATCATGCTATCAGAGAAATGATGACATGACTTGCACTTGACTTTGTTTTGAGTGAGGGAAGGCTGTGTAAGATCATCAGCCTCACTTCTCCTCCTCCTCCCTTCCTTCTCCTATCCAAAGGAAGGTAATTTTGGATGGCTAGAGGATGCCCAGTTAACTTAGGGTTTATTGGCTAGATCTTTCCTTTCCTCTTTCCTTTCCTTTCCTTCCTTTCCCTTTCTGTTCCCATAACCTTTAACCTACTGCACTCTGAAGTCCATAGATTGTACCACACTAGAACCTTGCCCAAGGCTACTTTCTGTACCTTCCTGGCTTAAGAGAGATTATCAATAATAACTGTTGGTGTTTACTTCCCAGAATGATTTAGTTATTTTTCTTGGCCTCATTAAAGGGGCCCTGACTACTTCTTAAAACGAGCCCATTTACTGAATGGGCATTGCCTCACCCTAAGTGACTTCTGAAGAGGTCTTGGCCTAAAGGGGCCAAGGTCTCCTATTGCATCCTGGGCCATCTCCAGTCATCCTGAGGAATATCTGGTCACTGGATCCAGTTGACTCCAGAGTAACATTTATTCATACACATATACATATAAACATATATATATATATAGATATATGTATGTGTGTATGCATACATAAATGTATATGTATATATGCATACATGTATATAGCAAATATAGGATATTTATTCATATAGTATACATATATGCATATATATACTTTATATGTGTGTATTTCTCTCTATATATGTATGTGTGTATATACACACACATATGCATATATGGATATAATGTATCTATGTTTGTATACATGTCGCATTGTCTTTTGGGACATATCTATATATAGATATGTGTATGTGTGTGAATTGATAGATGCATATATCTACACACACAGGTGTATGAGCATACATCTGTATATTATGCATGTGTTACTTATTTGTAAATCTTAAATACCAAAGTCTTATTGAATATTTTTGATACAAATATTTTTCAACCGTTTCTCTTTGATCCAAGATCCATTATTTTTTGTGGAAAGTTTTCACTTTCATGTAATCAAAATGATCTATTCTATCTCTTGTAATTGCCTCTCTTTCTTATTTAGTTAAGAATGAATATTTTACACATAACTATGAGAGATGATCCACTATTCTTATTTTTCATTTTATTATCTTTAATAAAAATTTAGCATGCCCATTCAATAAATAACCACTTAATAAGATCCCATTATATGCCAGACACTGTAAAGCCGGGGTTACAAAAAAAGAGCCAAAATATAGTCCTTGCCTTCAATCAGAATATATTATGTACTATGATGTAATTTATTGCTCTAATTCTAATTTATACTATACTGTATTCCATTTTATTTTATGTCCAGTAGATTTTTTCCACTAGGTAATTATTGCCTGAGTAACTTTTGTTTTCCTGGTTTTATTTTTGAAGCCTGGTTTACTGAGTTGCAATATCAGATTCTCCTGTATCTAATGTATTCCACTGATCTACCATTCTATTTTTTTAACCATACTAGGTGGTTTTGATGACTGTTGCTTTATTTTGTGTTGTTATTCCCCTTTCTTCCCTATTTCTTAAATAGTACACTTTTTATCATATATCTGCTATTTTTCCAAGTGAATATTGGAACATTTTATCAAATTTCTTTGCGTAAGTTGATTGGTAAAGCATTAAAACCTTTAGTTAATTTTAGTAGTTTTGTTATTTAAATTATATGGTTACAGCCCAGTAATGGGCAGTGAATATTCCTTCAGCTATTTAAGTTGTTTTTTATTTCCTTAAAAAGTACTTTGTGATTGAATCTGAGTATTCTTAATGCTTTGATAGATTGATCGCCAGATATTTTATGTTCTTTGCGGTTATATGCAATGGAATTGCCTTTCTTTTTCCACTCTAAATAGATTATTTTTTAATTTTATTGTATCATATATATTTTGTTACATACAATTATAACATATCATGCAAAAGTATAGATGCTATATCATCATGTGTATTATATATCATAAATTTGGTTATCATATATTTTATAGTTACATATAAATGCTAAAAATGTTTGTTTATATTGAAGTCTGCTTTCCTTAAAATATAGTTTTTTTTCAGTATCTTTGCTGATTCCCTATGATTTTCTAAGTAAACTATCATATCAATAACAAACAGAGATAATTTTATTTCCTCTTTAGCAATAAGTCTTTATTTTGTCTCATATTATTGCTAATGGTATCATTTTTAGAACTATATCTATTATTAGAGAGGAGAAATATTTCACTTCTATCTTCATTGGGTGCCCTAATTCTTAATCTGAAATGTTTACTCAGTATAAGATACAAGATACTTTGATGACATTCATGTCACTCAAGAACTGTTTCCATGATAATTCACTAAAAAATAGTAGGTATCAGTTACCCAGATAACAATTTAAAAATCATCATATAAACCAAATGCAAATTAGATGCGTGAAATAAGTCATGTTGGCCCCCTTTTAAGTCTGAATGAGTTACTTTTCTCTGTGGGGGACTTTCTTAATGTTTCTCTCACAAATGAAATAATGTTACTTTTTACCCCTTTCTATCAAAAAAAGTGTTTAGAGCAGAAAGATGTAGCACCTTAAATTTAATATGGCTTCACTTTTGCTATTTAACCTCCTGCATCTCTATCTGGCTAGTGTAGTCACCCATGGAACTCACAAATTATGTTTTTGGTTTTGTTTTGTTTTGTTGCATTTCCAAAGATATTCACTGATAATTCCCAGGTTATAATCTTGAGCCCAATCGATCGATTCTAAATCTTACTAGCTGTTCCAGTAAAAGCAAATCAGTTAATCATTCTAAGCTTAACCTTCTTCATCTATTAAATGAGGATAATACCTTCATTGTCTACCTAATGAGTAATTGGTTCTTAACTGGGATAAGTGGTTTGTAAATATAGAAGTGTCTTATAAATTATTATATTACAATTTGTATTGGGAGTTTTTTAAAATAACATCAATAAATGACCCAAATACAATTGACTTGGCTTAAAACAGTTGCAGTAATTTACAAACTGACAAAGGAAATACAATTCTTTAACCAACCCCATCAGGAAGAAAAATCTACTATTAAATTGTTATTAGATTACATTACAATGATTTGATGAATAAAATCATTTGGTTCTCACCTTATCCTCAATGTAGAAAAGAAATAAATATTTAAGCCCCCATTCAAAAAGTACCTACTATGTACATCATATTAGATGCTGAGGATATTGAAGCAACAAAAAATAGTCCCTGTCTTCCAGGATCTTAAATTCTGTTAGAAAGATACTACATGCAGACATGTCAATACAAGGTCAATAGAAAGCAAAAAAAAAAAATGAATTTCAAAAAGGAATGTTCATTGGGTGAGTGGGATTACTTAGAAAAGTCCTCATGCAGGTTTTGGCAGTTAAACTGAGTCCTTACAGGTCTTAACATAATTTTCCCCAGGAAATATTATGAACAATGATTATCTCTGTCCACTGAAACAAGGGCACTAACAAAGCTTTACAATCAGTCAATGAACAAACATTTAGTAACTGTCTTTTGGATTCTAAGTGGAAAGACGTTTTTTTTCTACCGTTATTCCTTTCCTGTATTTAAATATTATAAGGATATTGGTGATTGTATTTAAATATATATTTAAATATGTATTTTTGCATTTGTGTATTTATATATATGTACACTCAATATACACAGAATGGTACGTTCTACAGATAATGTACATGTTCTACTCTAGATGCCTGTGATGATAAGATAAAATAATAAAAAATAAGTAGCATATTTTTACATTGTAGTTTAGGACATTTTAGGCAGGCCTTCTTTTTGTTCTTTTTTTCTTCTTGCTACCTCCTTCTCTTTCTTATTATCAGCATAAAAACAACATGTTTGCAAAACAGTTAATTTTCTCATTGAGGTATCAGTTTTCTACTGTATAAAATGAAGGTAGATGGCCATGCATGATTTCTAACCCCTTATATACCAGTGATCACAATAGGATGCTGAGTTAAACATGTTTTTGGACATAGACAATGTGGGATTTGTTTTCTTAACTATACCTATTTGTTACAAGATTTTTTTCTATTTTTCCTCAATTTTGGAGGGAGAATGAGAAAGACAGAAAATATATTTATCTGTTACCCCTAAAAATATACTACTTGGTTTGCAGTGTTCTTTTAAATAATTTCTGGTTTTAATTCTCTTTTGTTTTTGAAAAAAAAATATTCATTGGGGTTGGACTGAAGATGGCAGAGAAAAGCCAGGAAGTTGTCTGAACTCTCCCCAGTTTCCCTTGGAAACAACATTAAATCAAACCTCTAAATGAATTCTGGAGTGATAGATGGAGCGAAACAAATTTCCAGCTTGAGATAATTTAGAAAGATTCGAGGAAGTCCTTGGGTAAATTGGGAGTGCAGCTCAGTACAGATGGTGCCTGGCAAACCATCGGGAGGCACTTAGCCATAGCACAGATCAGCAACAGAGGCTCCTCAGTCTTGGATCAGCAGTCCAGTGCCACAGCAGACAAGTTGTGAGGCTTCCATCTCCAGAGCAGAAGGTAAACTGTAGCCTCAGAACTCCCAGCATAATAGGTGCAACTAGGCCAGGCCATCCCAGCACAGTGTCCAAGCTGCCAGCACAAGAGGCTCTGGCACAGAAAGCTGTTTACCAAGCCCCTGACCCCTAGCAAAAGAAGCTTGGGATGGTGCTTCCTGTGCCCCAACAGCAGAGTTCAACTTTAAAAGTCATGAAACAGGCTAAAAAGGAGCAAAAAAGAAAAGACCATAGGAACATACAATCGAAGTAGGAAAAAGCAAAACCCAAAGTAAGAAGAGGATAACTGTCAAAATCCCTAAATGTGAAGTCTCAAAGGGGAATACAAGTTGGTCTCAAGCCCAAAAAACTTTCTTGGAAGAGTTCAAAAAGGATTTTAAAAATTAAATAAGAGAGGTGAGAGAAAAATTGGGAAAAAGAAATGAGAGTTATGAGACAGGCCACAGCTTGGAAAAGAAAGGGCAAACACTGACTGAAGAAACTAATTCCTTAAAAAATACAATTGGCCAAATTGGGAAAAAGTAGACTGAAGAAAACAATTCCTTAGCAAGTAGAATTGGCTAAATAGAAAAGGAGTTACAAAAGCTAATTGAAGAAAATAATTCTTTGAAAATAAGTATTGAGCAAATGGAAGCTAATGATTCTATGAGACCTCAAGAATCAGTCAAACAGAATAAAAAGAATGAAAAAATAGAACAAAATGCAAACTGTCTCATTAGGAAAAACAACTGACCCAAATCCAGGAGAGATAATTTAAAAATTATTTGACTACCTGAAAGCCACAATGAAATTGAGGGAGTTAGACACTAAATGATCCCTACAGTGCTTTTTTACCTCTGATATTCACCACTCCCTGAAAAAGAAAATAAATTTATATAGAACTGTTTTCCATAGATGACTGTTTTGTTCACATTTTTTTCTTTGAAGGAATATTTCTTGAACTAAACTTATTAAATAAATAAATTTTTATTAAATATTTCCTTTGTATCAGGCACTGTACTAAGTTCTGGGGATACAAAAAGAGGCAAAAAATCACTGTTTGACCTCAAAGAACTCACAATCTATTTGAAGAGACAATGGGTCCACAGAAAAATACAAGGAAAGTGATATATGGTATAAATAGGAAATGATTAAATGAAGGAAAGCCTAGAATTAAGAGGCATTATGGAAGGCTTCCTAGAAAAGGTGGGATTGTCTAAATTCCAGAAAGGTTGGATCAGCTCACAGTTTCACCAACAAAGAATTAGTGTTTCAACTCGCCCACATCTTCTCCAACATTTATCATATACCTGTTTTGTAATGTTATCTAATCTGATAGGTGTGATATGGTACCTCAGAGTTATTTTGATTTGCATTTCTCTAATCAACATGATCTAGAGCATGTTTTCATATTACTATAGATAGCTTTAATTTTTTATTTTGAGAACTGTCTGTTCATATATCCCTTGACCATTTATCAATTGGAGAATGACTTGTAATCTTGTAAATTTGATTCAGTTCTTTATATATTTTAGAAATGAGACCTTTATCACAGACACTAGTTGCAAAAATTCTTTCCCATTTTCCTGCTTCTCTCCTAATCTTGGTTACATTCAGTTTGTTTGTGCAAAAACTTTCCAACTTAATGTAATTAGGACTATCCAGTTTGCACTTCATAATGTTCTCTATCTCTTGTTTGGTCATAAATTTCTCCATTCTTCATAAATCTGCAAAATACACTGTTCCTTGTATCCCTAATTTGTTTATACTATCAGCCTTTATAAAACTAGATCACGTATCCATTTGGACTTTATTCTTGGGTATAGTGTCAAACATTCTTCTATGCCTAGTTTCTGTCACATTGTTTTCCAGTTTTCCCAGCTGTTTTTGCCAGTCAGTGAGTTCTTATACCAGAAGTTGTGGTCCTTGGTTTATCAAATAGTAGACTGCTATATTCGTTGACTACGGTGTCTTGAGTACCTAAACTATTCCACTGGTCTACCCCTCTATTTCTTAGTGAATACCAAGTGGTTTTGATGATTGCTGCTTTATAATACATACCCAAAGGGCTACAAAAATGTGCAGACCCTTTGAGCCAGCAATATTGCTTCTAAGACTGTATCCAAAAGAGAGCATAAAAATGGGAAAGGGAACCATATGTTCAAAAAATATTTATAGCAGCTCTGTTTGTGGTGGCCAAAAACTGGTAATCAAGGAGATGCCCATCAACTGGGGAATGGCTAAACAAGTTGTGGTATATGAATACAATGAAATTCTACTGTGCTATAAGAAATGATGAGCAGGAAGACTTCAGAGAGGCCTGGAAGGACTTAAGTAAAGTGATTCTGAGTGAAAGGAGCACAACCAGGAGATTATACACATTAAAAACCATAGTGTGTGAGAAATTTTTCTGGCACACAGCACTTCACAGAAATGCAGGGACCTAAATCGCTCCCAAAGGACTTTTGAAGAAAAATGCCATCCACATCCAAGAAAGAGTAATAGAATTGGAACACAGAATGAAGCAGAATATTTTCTCTTATGTTATGCTATGTTTTGTTTTTTCTCATGCTTTCCCCCATTCATTTTAATTCCTCTGTGTAACATGACTGATGTGAAAATGTGCTTAATAAGAATGTGTGTATAAAGTCTATAGAAATTTTCCTGTCATCTTGGACAGGGAGGGGGTAGGTAGTGGGAGAAAAACTAAGACTTACTGAAGTGATTATAGAAAACTGAAAACAAATAAATTAACAAAGAGAAAAAAGAAGGTGGGTTTTATTTTCCATTTGCTCCTTGAAGCATAAAAAGCCATTGGAATTTATTTAATATGGTAGTGTTATGACCAAACTTGTATTCTTGAAAAATTACTTAAGTGGCTGAATGGAAAAGGGATTGGAGTAAGGAAATACTTGAGTTAGGCAGAAATGCCAGCAGTCTCTTGCAATCCTCAAGACATATGAGAAAAAATGCCTTCACTAGAGTGATGGCAGTATAAGAGGAGAGAAAGAGAATCATTTAAGAAATGTTGAAAAGTTGAAGCCAGCATGTCTTGGCAACAGAGTGGATGTGGGTGTGGAGAGGTAGTGAGAAATCTAGGATGACTTCTAGATAGCAAGCCTGATGGAGTGGGTAGATACCATTGCTTTCTACAGCAAGAGAAAAGATTGTAAGGCAAGTGGAGGTTTTAGGGGGAAAGACAATGAATTCTCTTTGGGAAATACTGGGTTTAAGATATCTGTTGAAACTTTATTTCAAGATGTCTGAAAGGCAAATCAAGGTGCAAGACTAGAAGTGAGCAGAGAAACTAGGGCAGGAAAAATCTATTTGAGAATTGTAAGTAGAGAGATGATAATTAAATTCTTGTGATGTAATGAGATCACCAAGCAAAGTAGTGTAGAGAAAGGAGAAAAGAGGGCCTAGGATATAACTCTGAGGAACATCTGCAGGAAGATCCAGTAGTGGAGACAGAAAAAGAGAAGTCAGGTAGAAGGAAAATCAGATCTGAAAACCCTATGTCCCAAAAATACGGAGAAGAAAGTACAAAGGGAAGACAGTGATCAATAGTGCCAAAAGGTTGTAAAGACTGAAGACTTATTAACAGCCATTGCATTTTGGCAGCTTAGTAACTTTGGGGAGAGCAGTTTCAGGGGAATGTTAAGACTGGGAATTTAATTGGAAAGGATTAAGAGGTAAGTGAGGGAGCAGAAGGTCAAGGCACCCACTGTACACAAATAAACTCTTGTAAACTCTCAAGAAGTTTAACTATAAAGGTCAAGAGTATTAGTGTGTTGCTGCTGTTTTCATGCCCAACCCTTGAAGACTCCATTATGGGGGTTTCTTGGCAATGAAAATGAAGTCATTTGCCCTTTCTTTCTCTATCTCATTCTTCAGGCCCAGTACTCTATTCACTCTTTCATCTAGCTTCATCAAAGGATTTATAGGACTAGAGGTAGCAGAGATGGAAGAATCAAATAAAAGTTTGTTCTTTTGCTTTTTATTTTTGCTTTGCTTTGTTTTGTTTTCCCAGAGATGGGATATGGGCATATTGGTAGGCAGAAGAAAGTGATACAGTTGAAAGGGAGAAATTGAAAATAAATAAGAGTGGAGATAACAGAGGGTTAATCTTTAGGAAAAGAGGGTCTAGAATTTCTTGTTTGTCCTTTCTTTTCAAAGATGACCCATGATATCATGATGTTGGGGTCAGGGTACAATGCGTCCAGTTGAAGAATAATATCATTTAAGCAACTAGGTTGAGGAGCTGGGTAATTAGACTATTTGAGGGAGAATAAGTATATATGAAGTCCCCATTATTAATGCAGGAGTAGGGAAAGAAAAAAATCATAAGCCAAGTATCAAACTCATTGAGGAAGGAAAGGTAATCCCTTGGCCATCTGCATATAACACATTCCAGGATTTTGATTGCTATGTTCATGAGTGCCATGAACATCAAAAGAAGCAAGGTTACTGAGTGATGAAGGAAAGGGTAAACCTGAAAGTAGTAATGGGGAGTGAGGATTATTTCAACTCCCCTACCTCAACTAGTGATCTGAGGAAAATTGAAAGGCTGGCCAGGGAGGCAGGCAGCATCATCAGAGGAAAACCAGGTTTCAGTAAGAGCTAGTAGATAAAGAAATGGGAAGGGATATATTTAAGATGAAAGAAGTTGGTTACCTATGGTCTCAATTTCTAGCTAGTTCTTTTGATTTGCTCTCTATTTCTCTACTTCAAAAGTGTCAATTCTACTTTGATCATGTACTGAAATAAAAGCAGTTGTCATCATTTGTTCTGTTTTTTTCCAGAAATTTAATTTAAATTTTTGTTTTCAAAGCTTCCATTTGAATCTAAAAAAGAAGAAATAGTTGCCCCCATGTTAAAACACTAACCTTTTGGAATCAAGAGAATAAGATTTCCATAACTACAAAAAGATAAATACAACTTCCTTTACACCTTTTACCACGTATCAAACCACTGGTAGGTATACCTCTTCTGGGAGAATCTAAGACCTTGCTGAAATGCTTTTGCTTTTCACAATTTTCTTGAGCTTATCACTTCAACTATATGTTTTTTGTTGTATTCTATACCAGCAAAAGTACAGATCTTATCATAATAAATGATCAGCAATGTCAGTCATTATTGTAAAGAAAAACAATGCCTAGTAAATTGCTTGCCTTTGGAGAAAAAAAAAAATATCTGAGCAAAATGTGTTGCTGACTCTAAATTTCTCTAGACTTGATCCATTGAGTCTGTTCTTGGTAGAAAGCCTTTCCAAATAAACATATTATTTTATTTCCATTGATTTTCAGCACTGGAAGGCTCTCAATTCCATGAATAGCTGTCTTACTCTATCATTATGTTCTTTTCATTAGACAAGCCTCATCACAGGAACATTTTCCCCAAACCAGTATGTGCATGTGTATCCATGTTTTCCACTGAGACAATCTTGGTAGTCAACCAAAAATTAAATAGCTCTATATTTCCCCTCCTTCAGCAATGATATATTAGTATCTGTCATCAAAATAACAAAAATGGAGATGTATGATCTAAGAAATTTTTTCTATAGGCAGGCTCAAAATTAGGTTTGAATAACTGATTCTATAGAACAGTGACTCCTTGTCAGAGTTTTGTGACAGTGTATGCTTAGAATGTTAGACTGTAGAAGGGAGTTGAAAACTTTTCAACAAATATCCCAAACAAAAGTCATTGGAGTTGTATTTTTTTTTAATTTAAGTGTTAACCCTATGCATCAATATACAGGTTGAGGTTATAGATTCATGTAATTAAATAAAAAAGAGATAGTTAGCATAACTGTCCAATAATTTGGAGGTATTTTTAAACTGGAATTCTAAGACGTAAATAAGGATAAATTCCCCTTATCAATGGTATTGCTTTTTTTTATTTAATCAACACATTTTCTCTAAGTATATGATAAACCTCAGAATTGCAAATGTCGTGATTGTGTATATCTGTGCCAGAAACTCATATTACCAATGAAATACAAAAGCACAGGATTAAAACTGGGCTATGAAAAACTGAGTCCTACATTTTCTGTCTGATAAATTATCAGTAAACATGTGATGAATTATGTATCAAAACTTTGATAAATTGGTATAATTTTTCAGGTACCCAGATAACATGTTTTGAAACGTTAAGATCGACAAAAGAAAAAGGAAATGATCAATTCATCTGAAAAATTTGAAAAAGTATAATAGTTACTCCTACACCTCTATCACCTTGACTTTTTTTCTTTGCTTTATAGGTGGGTACATAGATTGTTAATATAGTCTCAAAGAACATTTTTTCCTGTTAGGAAAAGTACAATGTTAAGAAGCTTTCTTGGTTTTAATAGATTACTCTTTTTCTCCATTCACAATTGAGAACTAGAGTTCAGGTGGGGGACCTTAGTGATTAGCTCATTGCTCCCACATTTGAAATGAATAGGATCACTACTGAATGACTTATTAGAGAAAGAACCTCTGAGTTTCAATTATTTCCACAATATCCCTCTATGTGTGGACTTAACAAGTTAATTTTGAATTTTCTTCTTTGTGGCACCTTGTCTTCTAACAGTAATTTTGAATTTTATACACATTTTTGCATATGTCTTTGAAAATATATCCACATAGATGTCTCTGTGTATATGTATATATGTATACACGTGCATATACATACATATATATGCAGACGTTTATGTGTGTAAACATGTACATTATGTGTATGAGGACTTGATACCCAATGACTTGATTCCTTTAACTAGAACAACATATATATATATATATATATATATATATATATGATAGTCTTGACCTTGTTGAAGGCATCAGTGTCCCTATGCTCATTAATTATCTTCATCTTTTTGCCCTTCTGGCACTAGATACTTTTTAATTTTTTTCCTCTCAGAGTGTAGTTCCATATGTTGAATATCTATCAAACATCAACTCTGTTTTTGTTTCCTATTTTTGCTAAATATTCTAGATGCAAAGAAATAAATAAACAAAAGCAAATCTTCCTTTCCTATTTCCAACTTTCATCTTTCCACCATCCTCCCAGTCCACTTCACTATTGTGAACCTGTCATCAGTGTCAGCCTCAGCTTTGCATTCCAATTCACCCCACATAACCACTGTTTTCAAATCTTATTTTCTTTTTACCTACATAACATCACTCCTTTAAGTTTCCTTCTCTTGACTCACAGAGTCAAGCTATTGTACAGATCCTTAAAACCTCTCCACAAAAAAAAAAGCTGCCAAAGCCTTCTAATTAGTCTCTTTACCTAAAAGGTATCTTATTCACTCAGGAAGACTTACTAAGTACTTACCATGTGCCAGAGATTGCATTTACTGCAGGGCATACAGAGGCCAGAGCAGGGTCCCTCCCCTCAAGGAGCACACGTATTTATGGAGGAGATAGTATGTAAAGAGTATATATACAAGTTGAATACTATATAAATCAAAGGTAATTTTACAGGGAAGGAATTAGGTGTGAGGGCTTGGCTTAAGAAAGGAGGAGGACTGAGAAAAGCCTCTAGTAGAAGACATTTGATCTGAAATTTGAAGGAAGTCACAGAAGCCAGGATGAAAAGTTGAGGAGGAAGAGTATTCTGAGCATGGGAGACAGTCAGTTAAAAGACAGAGAGAGGAATGAGAGGATGTCAGGAACAAAGAACATAAAGAAGCCAGTTCAGGGGATACTTGTAAGAGGTAAAGCAGAAGTAGTCTTCAAAAGCACGACATGATGAAGTTATGAAGGACTTAAAATTTTTTTTTTTTAAATAAATTTATTTAACTTTTTACATTCATTTTCACAAGATTTTGGGTTCCAAAATTTT
>CM053769.1:623548438-623590111 GCA_028658325.1 Potorous gilbertii | reverse complement strand
AGGACTCCGCTCCTGCCCGGGGTACCTTTGCGGTCGGTTCTTCAGGGCTCTCTGCAACGGAAATCTCCTTCACTGTGTTTCTGCGCGGCCTCCACTGCTCCAGAATTTGTCAGGAGTTCTTTTGACAGGAAATCTATGGGCTGTGGGTTCGGACCTAGCATAGGTGAGTCTTTCTACTCCGCCATCTTGGCTCCGCCCCCAGGACTTAAAATTTTAGCAAAGAATAGTTTTACTTGTTCACAGAAAACAATTAGGAACCACTGCTGTTTTGTTTGTTCTTATCATGGGAGTAGAAAATACGATTAGATCTATATTTTAGGAGAATCACTATGGTAGCTGAGGTAAAGACAGATTGGAATAGGATGAGACCAGAGGCAAAAACAGCCAAAAGACTATTGTGATAATACATGCAAGGTGGTGAAAAAATTTACCAAGTTGCTAGCTGACTGACACACATATATATACGTGTTTGCATGTATATGTATAAATACATATATATACACATCTATTTATATGTGTACATGTGGTTGTGTCTGTTTATATGTGTGTATACACACCTAATTGGGAAGATAGAAGTTAAAAGATAAGAGGAGAGATTAGCAATGTAATATCTGACCACTGTGACTGAGGAATTACGCTGAGATAGCAGGCTTTGGTGACTAGGAGAATAGATGGTATCTTTGACACTAAGATGGAAGTTAGTAACAGGAATATTTTGAAGGACAAATAATGAGTTCTCACTTAAACAAGTTGAGTTTGAAATGTTTACAAAACATCTGCTTCAAGATGTCATAATCAGGGATGGGGAACCTTCTACATTCTCAACTATGGTCCTTTGACTGAGTCCAAACTTCACAGAGAAAATTCCCTTAATGAAAAGATTTGTTCTGAAAACTTGGACTCAGTCAAAAGACTGCACCCAAGGATCAAGGATCAGGAAGGCCACATGTGGCAGTGATGGCACAGGTTACCCACCCCTTTCCTAAATACTATACTGGGGCTCAAGAGATTTTATATAAACACACATGCGCGCACACACACACACACATGCACATGTATACATGAGTCACCTGCATAATGATGACAGTTGGAAGCTATGGGAGCTAATAGAAATGGGGAGAGTTGACAAGTATTTAGAAAGCATCTAGTGTGTGCAAACACCTTTAGAAATATGATCTTATTTGATCCCAAGAACACTACTAGGAGGGAGTTACTATTTTTATCCCCATTCTACATAGAGGAAACTTTGACAGACAGTGGTTAATTAACTTACCCAGAATCACATAGCTAGTATCTGAGGTCAGATATGAACTCAGGAATTCATGATTCCAGGCTCAGATTTCTATCCATTATAACATCTAATTGCCTAGTCCTCTCTTATCCCTCTAAAGTATGTATAGAGAAGAGTAAAGGGTTCAGAAAAGAAGCTTAGACAATATCCATTACTAGTCAGTGAGACCTGGATGAATATCCAGCAAGTAGGAAAGAGGAGCAGATAGGTAAGAGAGGAACCAAGAGAGAGGTGTCATTAAAGTCTAGAGAAGAGAGAGTGTCTAGAAAATAAGGAGAATCAAGAGTGTTAAAGATGGCCAAAGGGTCAAGCAGTATGAAGAGTGTGAAAAGGTCAATAGATTCATCAATTTCATTTTACTGAAGTGGTCAGAAGCCAGATTATGGAGGTTTTAGAATCAAGCAAGAGAAGAAGTAGAGACACTGACTGGAGCTAAATTCCTAAATGTTGATAATGTTTCATTTTTATAGTCCTGTCTAATTTTTCATGACCCAATTTTTCATTTGCTTTGCAAAAATACGGGAGTATTTTGTCATGTCTCTCTCCAATTCATTTCAATATACGGACCTGAGGCAACTTTCCCAGGGACACACAGCTAGTGAGTGTCTAATGCCAGATTGGAACTTGGGGAGATGAGTCTTCCTTATTCCATGTCTAGTACCTTACCCGCTATGCTACCTAGTTGCCCCTTACCTAAAGGAATTCATCAAAAAATGGCATGAGAAATATAAAAATGTAAGAGTTTTTTGAATCAAGTGAGTGTTTCTAAGTCTGGGAATGGTAAGCCACGTTTGTGGAAATTAAGAAACCAGTGGGTGGATAAGGAGACACTGAAGATTAGTGAGATAAGGAGGAAGGAGGTAAAGTACTGGAAAAGATGATAAGAATATAATAGAATAATAGGATTAAAAATGCAAACAGAGAGGTTGGTCTTGACAAGGAGAAAGGCAATCTTTTTTTTATGATAGGGTAGAAGGAAGAGATTGAATTATTTAATTGACGTGAGATGAGGAAGAGTGGAGAACATGCAACTTTCAGCAAATAGTCTCCTTTTCTGTTTATTTTGTTTTGTTTTTTAAGATGAGTCAAGGTCCTCAGATGAAAGTGTGTGAGTTTGGGATGACATAAGAGACTTCAGGAAGGATGAAAAGGTTTGGAATTCCATAACTCCTTTATTGCAGTGAAGACCCAGCTCAGATGCTGTAACATAAATTTGCAGTGGACCCATTGAACAGAATCATTTGATTCTCCTCATTTCAATTCATCTTCCACTCTTCTGTCATAGTTGTCTTCCTAAAATGCTGGTCTGACCATGTTACACCCTGTAAGAGAGGGACTCAACAAGCATCAGCATCTCCCTATTACTTCAAAGATCAAATAACATTTGGCATTTAAAACCCTTTTTAATTTGTTCTCATCCTACTTCCCAGTTTATACTCACTCCTCTCCAAGCCATCTACAATGTTTCTTCACTGACATGCTTAATGTCACACAAAACACTCTGCAGCCAGATTCCAATCATTTTCATTGGCTGTCTCATATTCCTCGTAGTATCTTCTTCCTACCAGGCACTGGGGAAGGGTAAAGGGGGTGGACCTTCTAAGATATAAGAGATAGAGGAAACAAACTCATATGGAAGAAGTATAGGAGAACATGTCAGATAATTATAATTGAAATATAAATTCTACTACAAGGGCTGACATACTTTATTCCTATTTTTCAAGTTTCTCATTGGTATATGTTATACTCTTCTCACACTTCTAGTGTCTTCAGTGTGGTTTTGATTTTTAATTCTTCACAGTCTGTTACAGTCCACATCTCAGTAACTTAAAGCAACCCTAGAATAATTATAAAGGTTAACAAGCATTTTTTACTTCTTTTAAAGACAGAAGTATAAAATAGTATGATTAATACTAGCTTTCCAAAGAAATTCAATAAATATATTTGTGTGTATTCAAATAAATATACATATATGTCTGAGTGTATGTATTATATATGTGGATGATTAATGCATATGTGTGTATGGTTTTGCACATAGAACAATAAACTATGAAACCAGAGGAAATTATCAGTAATCACTAAGTTCCTCCAACCAATCCATGACTAAAAAATAGCATGAAACCTCTAGGTGCTGTCATTATGGGCATCCCAGGATACCCTGAAACCAGTGAAATCTTAAGAGCCTATTTTCAAAGTAGGTCAAAGTAGAAGGAGATAAAGAACAATTCAAGGGATGTTGGAAGCACGTGCATAAAATTATGTTCTCCAAGAAGCCTGAATACAGAATAATTTCAGATATTATTAAAGCCAAAACAGAAGGCAAAACAAGATCCTGGTAGCTGACTACAAAGGGAGACTAAGGCAGTGGCAGAGATGACCAGGAAAGGGGGATGGTTAAGGAGTAGAAATAAAAGTACAATCACCAATATTTAGTTGGCCCAACCTGAGTATCACAAAGACCATGATAAGGTAAAACTGTCATGGGTGTTTCTAGGAGGTCTACAGCCAGTCTAATTTCTAATGTGTCATATACACCTATCAGGGTCACAATGGCAATGCTGGTAGGTTATTACAAATACTCATTCAAGGACACCAGGAAAGGAAGACAGAAACCAAGCTTTTAGTCAAGCTTCCCATCAAAGGGTTGGGTTTTCAAAGAACTAGGGGCTAATCAAGAAATAACAAATCTATTCTCTAACTTCTGTAAGACAATATCAGCAGTATACAAATGACAGAATATACATATAAGGAACTTACCACATCATTAAAGAGGATAAAGAACCTCATGGTGAAACAAAGTCCTTATCCAAGAATGAAGCTAGAGGTCTATATGCAAATATAAAAATAAAACAAGAGAACAACAATTCTGAATTTTATGAAGACACAGATAGTATGGCTTAAGAGAACAAGATATAAACTTAAAAAAAGAAAGTGCCTCTATAATTGAATGGTATGACCACAAGAACTCCACAAATTAGTAGAAGAAATAAAGAGATAAAAATAAAATGAAATTAGAGTACTTGGAGGGAAAAATAAGAAAAATAAATACCTTACCACTAAAACCTATTAAACAGGATATGCTTAATTGTTTTTATGTAAAAAGTAAAGGAACAACAAGAGCACAGTGATTCAATGAGACAACAAGAAATAGCAGAACAAAAACAATAACTAAAAAGATATATAAAGTATCTACAATGAAAAAAAAACTACAAATAGCTTGAAGGGAAAGAATTTAGAAAAATAGGAGTTTCTTAATAAATAACTAAACAAAAATAAGCCTGGATAACATAGTCTAAGTAATCATAAAATTAGAGGGGTGAAGTCAAGATGGTGAAGTAGAAGGATGGAACTGCTCTGGTTCTACTCGTATAGGCCACAAAATACGAGAAAAAAAATGACTCTAAACAAATTCTAGAGCAGCAGAAGTCACAAAACAACAGAGTGAAAGAGAGTTCCAACCCAAGGCAGACTGGAAGGCCGAGAGGAAAGGTCTATCACACATGACTCGGAGCAGAGCACAGTCCTGCCTTGGCACATTCAGGACTGGAGCAGGCTTCAGGGTGCAGAATCCCTGGGAGCAGCTGTGGTTCCAAGATTTTTCAAGGCACAAACATCAAAGACAGCTTCAAAGGTCAGTAAGAAAGCTCTTTCACCTGGGGGAGAAGGAATCAGAGTCCGACCTTAGCCCCAGACCCAGGATGGCAGTAGATGTTGCAGCAGCAACATCCATTTTTGGAACCTTGAGCCAAAAGATCATAAGGGAATTGAAGGTCAATCTAGGTCTCAGTTCTGAGTGGCATTTCTGGGATTAGGAGGACTGGATTGGTGGAGTTGGTGGAGGCTCTGGAGAGAAAATTCTACTCAAAGATCTTGAGCAGGAAAGCTTGTGGTTGTTCCCAGACCAGAGTACAGGCCTGGAGAGGAGTAAACATCTCTCCTTTCATTGTGCCACTTCGGAGGAACTGAGAACTTACATATCTCTAGAGTATACTGTCCCCTTGACAAGGGACTCAAAAGTCAAGTAACTAGGAAAATGCTCCAAAAAGGCAAAAAAAATAAGTTTATAGAAGATCACTTTCTCAGTGAACAGATATTTTCTTCTGTCCTTTCAGATTCGGAAGAACAAAGTATACCATCAGAATAAGTAATAAAAGTCAAGGCTTCTGCATTCAATGCTTCCAAAAAATATGCAATTGTCTCAGGCCTTGGAAGAGGTGAAAAGGGATTTTGAAAATCAAGTAAGAACAGTGAAGGAAAAACTGGGAAGATAAATGACAGCATTGCAAGAAAATCATGAAAAGCAAGGCAACAGTTTGCTAAAGGAGACCCCAAAAATACCAAAGAAAATAACACCTTTAAGAATAGACTAACCCAAATGTAAAAAGTGCTTCAGAATATCACAGAGAAAAAGAATGCTTTAAAAAACAAAAGAATGAAAAAATAGAAGACAACGTGAAATAGTTCATTGTAAAACAACTGACCTGGAAAATGGATCCAGGAAAAACAATTAAAAATTATGAGACTGCCTGAAAGCCATGATCAAAAAAAAGAGCTTAGACATCATCTTTCATGAAGTTATCAAGGAAAACTTCCCTGATATTCTGGAATCAGAAGGTAAAATAAATATTGAAAGAATTCACCAATTACCTCCTGAAAGAGACCCCAAAAGAAAAACTCTTAGGAATATTGTAGCCAAATTCGAGTTCCCATGTCAAAGGAAAATTTTGAAGCAGTGAAAAACAATTTGAGTATTGTGGAAATACAATTAGAGTAACACAAGATCTAGCAGCATTCACACTAAGGGATTAAAGTGCTTGGAATGTGATATTTCAGAAGTCAAAGACACTAAGATTGAAACCAAGTATCACCTACCCAACAAAACTCAGTATAATATTTCAGAGAAAAATAAGGTTATTCAATGAAATATAGTGCTTTCAAGCATTTTTGAGGTAAAGATCCAACTGAATAGAAAATTTGACTTTCAAACACAAGAATCAAGAGAAGCATGAAAAGGTAAACAGGGAAGAGAAAACATAAGGGACTTACTCAAGTTGAACTGTTTACATCCCTACATGAAAAGATAATATTTGTAACGCTTGAAACTCTTCTCAGTATTTGGATAGTTGGAGGGATTATGTACACATGTATATAGACAGAGGGCACAATGAGTTGAGTAGGAAGTGATAATATCTAAAAAATAAAATTAAGGGGGGAGAGAGGAATATATTGGGAGGAGAAAGAAAGAAATGAAATAGGGAAAATTGTCTCATAAAAGAGGCAAGCAAAACCTTTTTCAATGGAGGGGCAAAGGAGGAAGGTGAGAGGGAAAAAGTGAGGTTTACTCTCATCACATTTGGCTTAATGATGGAATAACATGAACACTCAATTTTGTATGAAAATCTATCCTACACCATAGGAAAGTAGAGAAGAAGGGGATAAGTAGAGTATGGGGGGATGATAGAAGGGAGGGCAAAAGGGAGAAGAGAGTAATTACAAGTAAACACTTTTGGGGAAGGACAAGGTCAAAAAAGGATAAATGGGGGGCAGGATAGGATGGATGGAAATAGTTTAGTCTTTCACAACATGACTATTATGGGAGTCTTTTGCATAACTAAGCATAATAACCTATATTGAATTGCTTACCTTCTCAGTGGGGATGGGTAGAGAGGGAGGAAGGAAGAGAAGTTGGAATTCAAAGTTTTAGGAATGAATTTTGAGAATTGCTTTTGCATGCAACTGAGAAATAAGAAATACAGGTAATGGGGTATAGAAATTTATCTTGCCCTACAAGAAAAGAAAGAAGATGGAGATAAGGGAAGGGATGGGTATAGTAGAAGGGAGAGCAGATTGGAGAAAGGGTTAATCAGAATGCAAGGTGTCTTGAGGTGGGGGAAGCAGAGAGCTGGGGAGAAAGTTTGAAACTCAAATCTTGTGGAAATAAATGTTGAAAACTAAAAATGAATAAATTTCAAAAGAAAAAAACAATCATAAAATTAAAAAATAATTTTAAGAAGTAAAATAAAATTCAGTGATCTTCTAAAACAAATAAAAAGCCACAATAAAGCAAAATTGAAAATGCCAATATATGTCACACTCAAAATTAAGAACTTCCAGGAAAATAAAATTGTAAACAAGGAGTCAGAAAGACAGAAAAATATCAATTATTGAGGGAACATAGAGTCACACATGATTGTTTTGTAAATACAATAAAAGAAAGGAAATACTGGCATACGATGCACTAAGAAAATAAATCAAACAAAAATTATTAAACCAAAAATAGCTCATCTTACCAAATGGAGCATAATCTACTAGGAAATGACAATGAACTTTCAGTGAGTACAATGGAGAGTGTCATATCTTCTTGGATGAGAAAATAAAAAGTTTATAGAAATTTTAAATCTTAAACAAAGGAGACAAGTGAAACCTAAGAATGTAAATGTATTTCATCAATTGAGAGGGAAGACAATAGTTAAGTTTATTATCTAATAAAGAAGTAATTATCTCCTGCAATTACCATTTTCTTCAAAAGTCACAAAAGAACTGAAGAAAGACTAATTTAAGATGGTGTTTTGTTTTACTTTGCTTTTATTGAGAAGAGCAAAAAGTTTAGCTAAACAGATTAGAGAAAGAATGAGAAAGGAGACGAAATTACTATTTCTTATCTTTGGAATGTGTCAAAAGAAAAGTACATAAACATTAAGGAAAGATTGAGGGAGTGGGTATCTATGAATCTCATTTTTTTTTCTGAACCAGGTAAAGGAAATTTGAACACACACGAACATTAATATCCATATTTTGGTGTAGATGCATATCAAATTCATTAGAGAAATAATGTGGAGTGAAGAAGAAGGGAAATGGGATTTAAGAAGAACAGGAGATTATTAGGTGAGAGCTTGTTTAGAAATAAACTTCAACTAGAGTGGACAAACAAAAATAAGATTAAAAGTAAAGAAAAAGTATGTAAGAAACACTAATTTTGGTCTCTGCTCAGTGAAGAAGTGATTGGCAGAGAAATAAGACCACACCATTTCAATCAGATGCAATTAGACTTGATTTCCTCCCTTTCTTTCTTCTCTATAAATAGAGTACGGTCAGGAGCAAGCAACAAAAATAAATCAGATACTATGATACAAGCAAAATTATTAACCATAGATGAGCGTATAAGATGAACTCATAACACTTAAATTATTAGAATGTATTACAAAGTAAAATTCAACATTAAAAAATAAGAAATACAATTGGAACAAAATGATTTAAATAAAGTTAAAATGATGAACTATAATAGAATTTATTATACCTTGGGTGAATCCTAAAACAACAGTGTTGGGAATTGCACTCTCAGACATAGTAATAAAAGAAATGGAAATGGTTAAATGATATAACCAAGGTAAATATATTACACTTAAAGACTCTGTAGATAATGAAATAATATCAATACTTGATATAAACACACGAACTGGTGCAGCATATAAATAATTAAAAGAACATTAATTCAACTCCTGGGAGAAATAGAGAGCAAAAGTAAAATACTTAGGGAAATCAATTAAGCCCTTCAAGATTGTAACAAATCTAAAAGAAAAAGAAGTAAGAGAGGGAGGGAGGAGGGAAGGAAGAAAAGGAGGGAAGGAAAGAAAAGGAAGGAATGAGGGATATAAATGCACACATACATATGTACATAAAAACATACACATAAATGCATGTGGCACACATACATGAATAAATATTTCTATGTATACATATACAAACATATACACGTATTTGTTTTGGATTTTTTCTTTTTTAAAATTTTTTCTGAAATTTAAATGGCATCTTTACAAAAAAAATTGCCTTGACATAAGCAACAAAATTCCATTTAAAATGCAGAAAATTAGAAGTATTTAAAACAGTATTTATAAAAATCCAATAAAATATAATTCATGAAGGAGTCAACATTAGTGAAGGTGAAATAATATAATTCTTAATGTTTCTTAGGGTCAAAATAATTAATAATAAATAATTTTTATCAAATAAACTTATATTCAGATAAGATATAAGAATTTTTGAGATGCTCCCAAAATAGTCATTAAGATTATATCAATATCTTCAAGTACTTTGCCCTTTTAGCCCTATCTCTCAAGTTTTCAGAATTCCAGACTATCCTTGTCCCCTTTCTGCCTAGAAATATTCAACCAATCTTATATTCTCAACCTGGAACATTCCTGTATAAAACTTGTATCCTTTATCTCATAGTGACTTCCTACTGGCATCGTCCTTTTGTAGGAGACCACAAGGTACACTACATTTCCCTATATTCTTATTTCTGACTTCAGGTTATCAAAACCATTCTTCCACTAGTGATATCTTTTCTCTTCTAACTACCTTTAGCTTTATTTTGTATGTCTGTCTTACCCTGTTAGAATGTAAGGTATTTGAAGCAAGGATTACTTCCTTCCCCTCTGCCTTTTTATAGTCTGAATCTTTAATAAATATTTGTTTTCTACTTCCCTTCCTTTTTATCCTTCCCTTTTCTTTCCTTTTTTCTTCTTTCTTCCCCCTTTAAAGTAAATTAATAGAATCAGGAAAACAGTTTATAGATTTACTAAATTTATATATAGCAAAACAACTGTGAAAAAAACAAGACTTCAGATCAAATAAAAATGACCTGTCAGGATGAAGCACTTATTCTACACATTGACATAGAGGTGCTAAACCTGAAGTGTATAATAAGATATACATTTTGAGACACAACTGATGTGTGATTTTTTTTCCCCTCTATGACTCTTGTTGGTGAAAAGTGAGGATGTGGGTGTGGGTATGGTTATGAGCATGGGCATAGTTGCTGAAAGGACTTGGTGGTATGGATAGTGATTCAAAAGAAGAAATGAAAGAACAGCAATGAAGCATTTTTTAAATGCACACAAGGGAGCAAAAGTGAGATCAAAAGAAGACATAAAAAATGAAATATGTGTAACAGAATTTAACAGTTTCAAATGTTATGACTGTGAGATATAATTCCAAATTGCTTTCCAGAATTATCACTCTTAATATATTGATATGTTCATATTGATGATTAATTTACTGATTTAGCAATAATAAAGCCAAATTAACAAAGGTATCATTAAAATTTAAATCTCAGATTTTAAAAATTGGTCTGTTTTTGTGTTCTCCATTACGAGCACAGCACAGTGCCTGCTCAGGATGATTTTGTTTAATTGCATCTTTTCTCTGTTTTTGGAGACCATGTTGTTTATGATTCCTTTCCATAAGATTCTACAAATGATTTTATAGTCTAAATTGGTATTTTTTTTGCAAGTAGTAAATAATAACAAGACCAGGATATTAAGGGTGAGATCCTAACATCTGCAGGGATTGGTGAAGATTTGGGAGCCTATTAGAAATGTTTAAAATGAGCTTTGAAGGAAAATAGGGCTTATTTGGATGTATGTCTTTAATATCAATAGATTACAATCCCCTTTAGAACAAAATCTGTATATTTTTGTTATTCTAATAGTGACCTGTGCATAGTAATGACTGGTCAAATTAAAATGAATTATATTTAAAAATAGTGTGTGCAGACTCATGGGTTTATTTTTCCCCTTCTACTCTCATAAAAGTGACACCCGAATTGTCTTGTGCTACATTTTTATTTCCTTACTAATCACTTCTTCAGCAAATAAGGAATTCATGCTATTCAGGTGATGTTTATTAATTATAATCACCACATTTGTATTAATTTGGATATTTTACCTTTTATTCATTTAGAACGAAATAGATGATACTTTAGGTTCTATGAATGAAATTGTCAGTACTTTGAATAGAAGAGAATGTCTGTTAAAGAATTTTCTATACATAGGACTTCTCTTGTATTAAAAATTTGATACTATTCCTAAAGTGTATATCTGTGGCTTTGGTATTGTTACCTTATAGATATTATGAGATTATCATTTGAAAGAAGGTATTTGAGATTACATCTATCTATCCAGCCTTTAAATCAACTATTTTGTGACGGAATGGAGTTTTCCTTATGATCTAATTTCCAAAATGATCTTCATTATAGCAAAGCCACATGGTTGGACAGTAAAGTCTTGATTACTGGCCTTAATGACACCTTGGTGAATCCAATATTTGGGCTTTTAAGAACATTTTACAAAGTTTCTCCTGTTTTTCTTTTGATCAATACCTTACCAAGCATTTTTTTAAGCACCAATTATTTGTTAGACACTGAGATCAGTACTGAGGCTTCAAGGATTGAATAAAAGACATCCCTGTGGTTAAAAAACATATCTAACAGCTAAAAGAGGATGTGTGCATATAAATACAAAATATTTAAATGTAAATGACTAATTACTAGTTCCAATAAGAAATTTGATAGCAACAGTAGAATAAGGAGACAAATGAGGGTACCTTCTCTGTATAGAAACAGATTCATTATTTGTTTTAAAAGTATTGAAAAAATATTTTTAAAGATTTCTGAACTTATAAATCTACATGGATATACAGACAAAAATTCCTACTATCTAAATGTATGTATACATTATTCATTGATATATGTGTATATGGAGAAAGACAGAAATATTGATCTGATTCTATTATCCTGGATATTCCCTTCTCTGATGTAGATCAGTTTTCTTCCAAACTATAACCCCTGGCACCACTACTACAACACCTTCTGCTTATTACAAACACAACTACCAACACTCCTCCTCCTCCATTTTCCTGCTCCTTATCCTGCTATTTCTCCTCCTACTCTTCTGCTATTTCTACTAGTATTACTACGACTACTTCTAGTATTACTAGCACTATAACAATTACCACTGCTGCCTCTATGGCTGTTACTTCCATTAAAACTCTCACAGTCACTAAGACCACCTCATGCCTTAATACTACCACTACCACTATTACTACCACCACCACCACTACCACTAGTGTTACTACCACTACAACTTTTACTATTACTCCCCATCATATCACTACTACCACCACCATTACCACTTCCACCACTAATAAAACTACTGCTAGTATTACTTCTTCTACTGCTGGCTCCGCAGCTCTGTGTCTGAGGATATATTCAATCTAACATCTGCCTGATTCCAAATCCTACACTCTATTCACTACACCATCGTGCTGCTTCAAAATTAATTCATTTTTTCATATAGTTTGAAACTAAAGTGAATATCTTTTGAAAATCTAACGTATAGTATCTACCCAATCAACTTTGCTACCTTATATTTTCACTCTTTCATTGTAGCCTGTTTTAACAATATCTGAATATCTGGTCACTGTATCCAGATGGTACTGGAGGAGAAGTGAGTCTGGTGACCTGCACAGCCTTCCCTCGCTCAAAACAAAGTCAAGGGCAAGTCATGTCATCATTTCTCTGATGGCATGGTCTTCTTTGGCAAGGAAGGATGAACACAACAACCTGTCAGTAGACCCAGTTGCCTGAATTGGGACCCAGCTAGCTAGGCAACTCAGCTCTTCCTCTCCTGTCTGTATCCCCTTCCCCTACTTTTACTGTCCAAAAGAAAGAAAATTTGGATGGCCAGAGGATGCTCAGTTTGAAATGGACAGAGTTAATAAGTCACAGGCAAATGTCAATTAGGAATTTCGAGAGCATCATTTATTAACCAGGCTGGTGGCTGCCTCATGTAGAGACCCAGAGGAGACAGCCCTGAACTGAAGTGGGTGAGTGCATCTTAAGCATTTCAGTGCTACTCAGTACAGTCTTGCGGCTTCCACAACAAACAGAGTTCTGACAGAGCAAGAGGGGGAGCTTGTTGTTAGGCAAGAGCCCCCAAAACAGAGGGGGTTGTCAGGGTGCTACTAGGCAAAGGACCCCAACAGAGGAGAGGTGTCAGGAGAGAGATCTAATCAAAGACTGGTTGTCATAGTTGTCAGGAAGTGGGGGTGATCAGCAGAAGGTGGTTACCTGGCAATGGGTGTCTAATATTAGGTGGGGCAAGGTGGTTACCATGCAAATGGACTAAACAAAAATGACTGTTAACAATTCATCAGATATTAAACCAAAGGGGAATAACATTTTGACAGGGGCCTAACAACAGAAAAACTGTTACTAGGCAAGTTATTCAACCATGCCCAGTAACCTAACAGATATCTCTCAACCTAGGGCCCAGGGAGGAATAATGTCTATTTTAAGTTAATTGGGATTTACTGGCTAGATCCTTCCCTTCCCCTCCCCTCCACTCCCCTCCCTTTCCCTTTCCCTTAACCCTATTGCTCTCTTACATTAGACAACACTAGGCCCTGCTCAAGCTCCGCTTAAGGGCTGTTTTCTGAACCTTCCTGGCTTAACACTGATTATCAGTAGTAACTGTTGCTGTTTCCATCCCAGCTTGATTTAGTTACTTTTCTTTGCCTCATTAAAGGGACCACCCCCTGACTTACATCTTAAACAGGCCTGTTCACTGAATGCGTGCTACCTCACCCTAAATGAGAACCGAATAGGCCTTTGGCCTAAAGGGGCCAAGGTCTCCCATTGTGGTCTGGGCCATCTCCAGTCATTCTGATAAATACCTGGTCACTGGATCCATATGGTTCCAGAGAAGAAGTGAAGCTGGTGACTTCCACAGCCCTCCCTCACTCAAAACAAAGTGCACGCCACATCATCATTTCTCTGATGGCATGGTCTTCTTCAGCTAAAGACTGAATTTTCTGTTGACTCTTTTCTTCATGAAGATCTGGACATCCCTTATTTCACTGAATATCCATCTCTTTGCCTGAAATCTTATGTTCAACTTTGTTAGGAAATTGGTCCTTGGTTATAGTTCCAGCCCCTTTGCCTTAAGAAATATCACATTCCAATCCCTCTGATCTTGTAATGTAGAAGCTGCAAGTTCTTGGGTTATCCTGGTTGTAGCTCCTCAATATGTGGATCATTTCTTTCTGGCTGCCTGAAGTATTTTCTCCTTCACTTGATAGTTCTGGAATTTGGCAATGATATTCCTTAATGTTTTCAGTTTGGAATCCCTTTAAGGAGGTGAACTGAAAACATTAAGGAATATCATTTCCAAAAGGAAGGACAAACACAACAACAGCTTTCACAATATTTTCTTCCACACTCTTGGTTCCTAACTTGCCCACTTCCTTTTCCTACTTAATATATATGCTTCTGATAATTTCCTCTATGCTAGTTACTTCTCATGCACCACCCAGCATCATCTGGAATACTACAACCCACTGGCACTACCTGTACCTTTCAATTCTCCTTTTAGTCACTTGCAATACTTGATAATGCTAATAATCTTACAACTTCTCTTTTAAGGTTTATAAAGTGTTTTCCACAACAAATCACTGAAGTAGGTAATGCAATTATTGTTAATCCCATTTTACAGGCTATATAACTTGATCTTAGTGAGGCTGATTAACTTTTCAATAGTTATCCATCTAATAAATGTCAGATATGGGACTGGAATATAAGTGTTTACTCTCTAGGATTATTCCTCTTAATACCAAATCATTTATTTATATTTAAAGCTAAAGGATTATATAAAATACCTCATAGTGAAATATACAGATGGAGAGTTATTTAGAGAGATAGATATATTCCTTAATTCTGTGAGGTTTTCCTCATAAATGTTTATATATTTTTCTTTCATACAGATTTCACTAGAGGGGGAAGTTTCTTGTCCTACATATTGGGTTATTTTTCAAACTAAATGTTAGCTACATTAGTCATTATGAACCAGAAAACTGGAAGCTGAGAGTGATTATGGGGGGCAGGGTGCAATGGGACTATTTCTCACTTCAATTACCATATATTCACTTTATTCATTAAGCACTTAGCCTGGAGAAAGGCACTGTCCTCAGCACCAATCTCTCTGCACTGTTTGTTTTTCTCTTAGATCTGGTATGTACAGCAGCAGTGTAGTATGTGTAGAGTACTTGACATGGAGTTAGAAATCCCTGCTTTCAAACTGAGTCTCTGATACTTACAAGCTGTGTGATCAGGGGCAAAACATTAAACCTCTATGAACTTTAGTCTTTCCTTATAAATTACTAATAACTGAAGTAGACTCTGTGTGTGTGTGTGTGTGTGTGTGTGTGTGTGTGTGTGTGTGTGCATTAGTAAAGCATAGGAAGCAAGAGAGATGACCATTACTTGGGAAATGGCCAAAACATAGTAGATAAATAGAACATTATCATTTCATAAGAAATTTAAATGATTGCTTTTGCTGATTTTTTTAGTACTTTCTTCTTTCATTTTCCTTTAAAAACTCTATGTTCTATAGAGTAGCTTTCTGAAAGGGATAGGGGATCCTGGAAGAAATTCTGATGAGGTAAAAAACATAACAAAAATCCAAATCAACAGAATTGATAAATAATAACAGTATATGAAGTGCCTACTTCACAAGGTTGTTTTAGCCCTGTTATCAGATAATGTAAGGAAGGCAGTTTCAAAAATTCAAATGCTATACAGATGTCCGATACAATTATTATATTGAATTTACCTTAAAACATTGTTTTCTTATAGCAAGCAAGACATCTCTTATGCCCACAACTTTTCATTTATTTATTTATCTTAATTTTGTTGAGGTGATCAGAGTTAGTTGATAGGAGTTAGTTAGGGTCACATTGCCAATATGTTCAACTCTCTGAGACCTAATTTGAATTCAGGCCCTCCCAGTTCCAGGACCAGTACTCTATCCGCTACAGCACCTAGCTGTCCTTCTCCCACAACATTTTTTCTAAAGTGTATGTTTTTTCTCTCAAATTGATTAATTAATTTGTTTTTAGTTTTCAACAATCACTTTCATAAATTCCAAGTTTTCTCTAGCTCCCTCCTTACTCCCTCCCCAAGACAGTATGCAATTGTATATATTTTCCACACTTGCATTCCTATTAAACACATTTACACAATAGTCATATTGCAATAAAGAATTAAAATGAATGGGAGAAACCGTGAGAAAAACAATACATAACAAAGGAGAAAATAGTCTGATTCATTCTGCCTTCTGACTCCATAGTTCTCTCTCTGGATATGGATGGCATTTTGCATCTTGAGTCCTTTGGAAATGTTTTAGGTCCTTACATTGCTATGAAGGGCTAAATATATCACAAACAGTCCTTACATACTGTGACCATTACTGTGTGTAATGTTCTTCTGGCTCTGCTCACTTCACTCAGCAATCAGTTCATATGTCTTTCAAGACTTTTTCAAAAGTTCACTTACTCACGTCATATACCACAACTTGTTCAGCCATTCCCCTGTTGATAGGCATCCCCTCTATTTCCAGTTCTTGGCTACCACAAAAAGATCTGCTATAAATATTTTTGTACATGTGGGTTCTTTTCACATTTTAATGATCTCTTTGGGATTACAGTCTTAGAAGCACTATTACAGGGTCAAAGGATAAGCATATTTTTATAGTGCTTTGGGTATAGATTCAAATTGCTCTCCAGAATGATTCATTCAGCTCACAGCGCCACCAAAAACGAGTTAGTATTCCAACTCTCCCACATCTTCTCTGACATTTACCTTTTTTCCTGTTTTATCATTTTAGAAAATCTGATTACCGGAGAGTTGTTTTGATTCACATTTCTCTAATCTTTATGGATTTAGAACACTTTTTTTGTCATATGACTACAGATAGCTTTAGTTTCTTCCTCTAAAAATTGCCTGTTCATATCCTTTGACAATTTATCAATTGGGGAATGGCTTATATTCTTGTAAATTTGACTAAGCTTTCTCTACATACTAGAAATGAGGCCCTTATCAGAGAGACTAGTTGTAATTTTTTTTCCCCAGTTCTCTGTATCCCTTCTAATCTTGATTGCATTGGCTTTGTTTTTGCAAAAACTTTTTAATTTGATGCAATCAAAGTTGTCCTTTTTGCATTTCATATTGTTCTCTGCCTTCTGTTTGATCATAAATTCCTCCATTCTCCATAAATATGACAAATAACCTCTTCTTTGCTCCCTTAATTTGTTCATAGTAACAGTCTTTATACCTAGATTGTAAACCCATTTGGACTTTACTCAGGTATATGGCATTAGGTATTTCCACTACACTATTTTCCAGTCTTGCCAGGAGTTTTTGTCAAATAATGAGTTCTTTTCCCATCTCCCTCAGTTTTGTAAAAGCAGCTGGTCTAACTCTCCCACATCTACTCTAACATTCATTGTTGGTGGGGCTGGGAGTTGTTCTGGAGGACAACTTGGAACTATGCCCAAAGAGCTACAAAAATGTGCATACCCTTTGACTCAACTATATCGTATCCCAAGAGATCATAGAAATGGGAAAGGGTCCCATGTGTACAAAAATATTTATAGCAGCTCTCTGTGGTTGCCCAAAACGGGAAATCAAAGGGATGCCCATCAACTGGGGAATGGCTGAACAAATTGCACTATATGAATGTAGTGGAATACTATTGTGCGATAAGAAATGATGAACAGGAAGACTTCAGAGAGGTCTGGAAAGATTTATATGAACTGATGCTGAGTGAAAAGAACAGAACCAGGAGAACTTTGTACACAGCAACAACTACAGGGCGCAAGGATTTTTTCTGGTACACTTAGTCCTTCACTGCAATGCAAGGACTTAGAAAATTCCCAATGGTCTCGAGGAAAAACACTTTCCACATTCAGAGAAAGAACTATGGGACTGGATCACAGAATGAAGCAGACCATATTCTTTTGTATTGTATTTTGTACTCTATTTGTATTGTTTTGTGTTATGGGTTCTCCCATTCATTTTAATTCTTCTATGCATCATGACTAAGGTGAAAATGTATTTAGCAGGAACGTATCTGTAGAGCCTATATAAGATTGTACACTGTCCCAGGGAGAGAGTGGGGAGGGAGGGAGGAGAAAGAGAGAGGGAGGGGAAAAATCTAAGATATATGGAAGTGATTGTAGAATATTGAAAACAAATAAAATAATCTAATAAAAATAAAATAAAAAAACAGCTGTTAGTCCTCTTTTTCTCAAACATGACACTTAATGGTCATGCCTATTTCAGTCTAAGTACTCCAGTTTAGGCTATAGACTTAAAGTCATTGCAAGACTTATAAATCTATGTATTACAACCTTAGGAAAGTTTACTCTTATTGGATTAATATGTGAGCACTTTTAATTCTCTATCTTTTTAAATGAATTCAATCAAAACATGGATTTGTAGTTTCCAAGAAAAAAAAATTAGCATCTGTTTTATCATACATTGTAAAGGTAATTTAAAATGCGGAGATCTTTCATATTCATTAATAGGCCCATGTATCCTGCCCGGGTCATATGGAGCCTGTGTTGGGAGGAGTTTGCTGAATGGGTGGAACAGAAAGAGGAGAAGGAGAAGAGGCAGAAGTAGAGCAGAGCTGGGAGGAAGTTAGTCTTGAGAGCAGTCAAAGCTAGGAAGGATGCAGGTTGCCAGCTAAGGGGAGTGAAAGGGCTTGTTTGTGATCTAAGGGAGCTGGTTTGTGGGAAGCCTAGCAGAGGGGAGACTTGGGGATGGTGCTGTTCTCTGCATTGTTACTGTATATAGATTTTTGTTGCTGTGATGGATTTGGCTTTCTGGTGTCTGAATAAATGTTTTATTTCTGCCTTCCACATAGAGAGTCTGTGGTATTTTGTGATTCAGAATTGCACTAGGATATTCATGGCTTTGGTAGGTACTGTGAATATCATATTGGAGATGCACACACACATACATATATAGAGAGTGTAATAACTATATATGCTTGCGTTCATCTCTCTCTCTCTCTCTCTCTCTCTCTCTCTCTCTCTCTCTCTCTCTCTCTCTCTCTCTCTCTCTGCCACAATGGATAGAGTGCCAGGCCTGGAGTTAGGAAGACTTGAGTTCAAACCTGACCAGATAATTACTTGTTTTGTGTCCCTGAGCAAATCACTTAACCCTTTTTCCCTCAGTTTCCTCAACTGTAAAATGAACTGGAGAAGGAAATGACAAAGGACTCCAGGATCTTTGCCATGAAAACCCCAAATGGGGTTGATGAAAAATTGAATATAACTGAAATGACTGAACAACCACAATAACTATGTATATATGAGTGTGTGTGTTTGAATGCATGTATGTATATATCAGTTCTCCATGCCTTCTTGGTGTTTGTTTTTCCTAACAAATGGTTGCCTGGATTTTGTGGATTGCAATGTTCTGTCTTATGGTGGGTAAATTAGTTTGAGATATCTCAGGTCATTTTGACTCTTTGATTCATGTTCAGCAGGAATTTTACTCAAAAATTTGCAATCTTTCAGTGAAGTTATGGAGCTCTTGCCCTGTCATCCCTAATGCAAAAAGCGCAGAGAAAATTTTTTAATGATGGAGACTCCTAGGAATGTAGTCGTTTCAAAATTTGTGGCTAATTTGTATGAGACTGAAATAGCTGTGCAACTTCAATAGAGGAAAACTTTTCTAGCATTGGAAGCAGTATTTTACGATTCATGTGACACTGTGTGTTGGAAAAGAGATGACAAATTTTGTAGGCCAATTATTTTACTTCTATTGAAATCAATTGGAGGCATATAGACACATGGTAATATGGAAAATCATTTACTTCTGGACATTTTTCTTTGAAATGTCTATTGAATCTTTCCATGGAGATGTATGTCACACAATTGATGAAAAGTGACTCAGTCTCAGGTGAGAGAAGAGGGATAGATATGAATCCCTCAGAGTCATATCCAAAGGGAAGAAAATTAAACATCTGTGAAACAGGTCACCCAAAAGTGAGAAGGGAAAGAGGAGTTGATCTCATGGTAAAATCACTATCACAATTAAATACTTTGGAATTGGAATGAATTTCAGTGATCATTTCATCTCACCCATCACAAAATACAATTTTCATTTTAAGACCTGAAAAGTGCTTATCAATCCTCTCTGGAGGAACTCAAATGAGGGAGACCTAATTTTTCCTGAAGCAACCTCTCCTACTCATGGCCTTTTCTAATTATTAGAATGTTTAAAATGATTTTATTCTAAATTTAACCTCCATTAAGCTTTCACATTTTGCATCTAGTGCACCCTAAGGAGTCAAACAGAATGAGCCAAATCTCTATTCTACTGTTTATGGAAATTTATTTCTCCTTTAGTATTTGAAGGTAGCCATCAGGTTGCCCCTGAATCATCTCTTCTCCAGGCTTCACATTCTCAGTTCCTTTAACCGGGAATGATATGAATTTAGAACACTTTGTCATCTGGATTGAATACATCTTGCCACCCATCTCTAACTTATCAATAATATTTTCTTTTTTTTCTTTACTTTTATTTTTAAGTATCATGCAAGTTTATTGTCCTGAGGACATGGGGAAGGAGAGGAGGCAAGCAGATGCTCATCCATGAGGACCTCCAGATGAGTCATTCCTGTCCTCAACCCCCGGAGGGGAGACAGAGACAGACCCAAAATGCACAGAGGAGGCAGGGGATATTCCCAGGCTGGGGGGAAGCCCACTCCTTATGGGAGTGGGAGGCATGGGGAATGGGGGAGGGCAGTGGGTTTGTAAACCAGTTCACATTCTACATAAGGGACAAACTCCGTTAATTCATTCTAAGGGTGTAAGGGACACAGACTTTAGACTGGTCCATGGGGGAGGGGGAATGAGGTGAAAGCCTTATCCAGATTGGTTCTGTCCATTCAGATCAGTCAACCTTGGGGTAAGAGGGATGTAGCAGGGTCAGTCTAGTACACTTTTCATGGTGGGGGGTGTGTCAGAGAGTACAGCCCAGAGTAGCTCTGAGGGTGGAAGGCGTGGACAGGCAGGTGCACCAGGCTCAGCTCCTTCTCTGGGGTCCCTGCCCCCTCCTCCCTCCTTTGAAGGGTTAGGTTGGGCTGGGTTGGAGGGCCCTTCCTGGAGAGGGAAGAAGGCAAGGCTGAGATCTGATGGTATGTGCTCCAGGGCTCTCTTAGGACAGGAGGCCTAGGACTAGGGGCCTTGGGGGTCTTCCTTGACCCAGGCCTGGATCTCAAGATTTCCTCAGCTCTCAATTTCCCTCCCTGGACCCGGTGTGCCTGTCCTCGGTACCGGGGTTCTACCCTCATGTTCAGGGGCCTCAGGGGCCCCAACCTCCACCTTTGGGGGTCCCTCCAGACCAGGAGCCATCTCCCCCTCCAATTCCAAAATTGACTTGGTCCCACTCAGGCCAGGAAGCTCTTCAGGACAGGGGCCTGCTCAGTCCATCCCTAGGTGTAACTTCAGGTGACCAGAGAGGTTGCTAAGTGTGATGACGCCTTTGTCACAGACTTGGCAGGGGAAGGGCCACTCGGACCCATGCAGCATCCGGTAACGCTTCAAGTAGTCGTCATGCTGGAAGAACTTGCCATACTCCAGGAACAGGAAAGGCTTATCCCCTGTGTGGACCAGCACATGGGAAGAGCTTCTCAAACTCGGAACAGCAGAATACCTCTTCCCCGCAGCTGCTGCTTCCAGAGTGCCCGAGTGTGACCAGAGATGGCTGGGGGGCCCCCACGGAGAAGCCCCGGCCCAGTGCCTCCCGCGGTGATGCTGCTCCAAGGCTGCCACCGCCCGATAGACCGCCCGCACACCCCACAGACGCAGGAAGCTGGGCCCGAGTGGGCGTCTAGGCGGACGGCCAGGGCTGCTGCTGAGGCGAAGAAGATCCCGTAGTCCCACTGATACAGGGTCACCTCAGAATTCCTGGGATACTTCCTCCACTATCGCCATAGGAGCCTCCTGGGACATCTCTGGGGGTACCTCCCGAGGGAAATCCACGGGCCCCCTTGGGCCGAACTCAGTGAGCTCTTCTTCAGGGAAGTCCTGGGGCTCCTCAGAAAGGAACTTTTGAGGCCCCTCAGAGAGCAACTCCTCGGGCCCCTCGGGAGCCTCCAACGCCCACTCCCTGCCGTCTGGCCCAGGCCAGGGGCCCTGGAGATGATCATGGGTGAGCTTGTGGCGCTCCAGCAGGGGCGTTCATATAGAGGGCACTTGAGGGATTTCACATCGGTGTGGGCAGCCCAGTGGGAGGCCAGTTCAGCCTCTGCCAGGAAGCAGCAGCCACAGGCCCCACAGACAAAGGGACCCGGCCCCCGACCTCAGCCGCCCGCTTGGCCCAGTGAGCTCTGGGCCGTCCCCACCAGCCACGCAAGGGCTGTCATCAGAGCAGGCGCCGCAGGATGGGCTAGGCACTGAGAGACTACTGGGGGCCCCAGGGGCCGAGTCAGACAGGCCAAAGCCTGCAGGTGTCGGTGGGGCCATCCCCTGTTGCTGCCTTTTCAGGTGCAGGCCCAGACTGGAGCAGGAGGAGAAGCTGAGCTCACAGACTAGGCAGCAATAAGGCTTTTCACCTGTGTGCACCACCTGTAGTGGAGGAGGCTGGTGGTGTCGCAGAAGCCCTTGGGGCAGGCGGAGCATCTGCAGGGCCGCTCCCGGTGTGAGAGCGCAGGTGTTTGATCAGGTTGAAGCTGTGCTTGAAGCCCTGGGCCCAGCGGGGACACGCGTGGGACTAGAGGGCCGTGTGCCGCGCCAAGTGGCGCCAAGGTCCAAGCAATAGTGGAAGCTCTTTTCGCACTCACTGCAGTGGAAGGCAACTGAGAGAACATGGGGGGAGCCAGCACCGTGGCCGCGCCAGCAGCAGGGAGGGGACCATCCACATAGTTGTCCTTCATGGCTAAGGGTCCACACGTGCCCTGCCCAGGGCATCTCAGAGTGAGGAGAGGCAGGAGAGAGGTTCCTGAGCCAGGTACGCCCCGCTCCTGAGTGCCAAGGCACCCCTCTTTCCTCCAAGAGCCCCCCGGAAACCTCCAAGCCCACCCCATCTCCCAAACTCCTCCCCTCCCCAAACCCAACTCCTCTTCCTAGCCACACACCTTCTAAGGACCGCTCTTTGTGAGCCCCCCTATCAAGCCCCGCCCCTCATCTACCCAAGCCCCGCCCCTCTTCTGCTTAAGCCATACCCTCTTCTCTAAACCCCACCCCTTATTAGGACCTCCTCTTTGACCCCATCTATTTCCATGCCTTCTCCTCCCCTAAGGGCCGCCTCTTCCCCATCTAAGTCACTCCTGTCTCTAAGCTACTCCCACCCCCTGAGAGTACAACCCTTATTTTAAGCCCAGCCTCCTTCCCTAAGTCCCACCTCCCTTATCTAACACCCTCCTCTTTTCTCTTTAGCCCCACCCACTTCAAGGGCCTCCTGTCCCCTAAGCTCTTTATCTGTGAACCCCTCCCATACACCTAACGAGACCCCTCCCCCTTTTCAAGCTCTTCTCTTCCACCACCAATCCCACCACTGAGAAGATGGAGCAACCCCAAGCCCCCAAACCCCGCCCCCTCTTGGCCCTCTGGAAGTTCCCCCTCCCTCATGCCCTTTGTGTCCCTCTCAGGCTCTCTGTCCTCTGATCCCGCTCCACCATCACCCAGGCCATGAATGGTCCCATTCAAACAGCCCAGCCCTGTGGCCCGGGGGCTGGCTCTATCAATAACATTTTCAAAGTTGAGTGCCTAAAATCGAACAAAATTATCTACGTGTGGTGAACACAGCACAGTATGTCAGGGTTACCACTTCCCTGCATCTTGAAGTCTTTCTTAATGGAGACTGAGAATTTATTGAGAAGGGGACCAGCTTTGTGGAGGGATACTCTATGGTGTCCACATATTTAATTTACTTGTAACTTCTCTTCTAACCTAAGAAGAAAAATGAAATCAAGGAATAAACACTTTTTAAAGTACCTACTGTGTGCCAGGACTGCACCAAGCACTGAGAACAGTGTGCTCTTGTCTGGTTATTTCAGTCATGTCCACCTCCTTGTGAACCCAATTGGGATTCTCTTGGCAAAGACACTGGAGTAGTTTGCCATTTCCTTCTCTAGCTCATTTTACAAACAGGATTAAGTGACTTGTCCAGAATCACACAGGGAGTAAATATCAGAGGCCATATCTGAACTTTCCAGGTCCATTGATCTATTCACTGTGACACCTAGATAGGGGTATATAAAAAACAGACAAAAGATAGTGGCTGCCATCAGGGAGATAAAAATCTACTTGGAGAGATAACAAGTAAATAAACATGTAGGAAGCAAACTATATACAGGATAAATGTTGTTCAGTCATTTTATGAAGATTGACTCTTCATGACCCTATTTTGGGTTTTCTTGGCAAACATAATGTGGTATTTTGGGATTACATTCTCCATCACATTTTACAGTTAAGGAACTGAGGTAAACAGAGTCAAGTGACTTGGCCAGGACCATATAACTAGGCATTGTCTGAGACTGGATTTGAACTCATGAAGATGAGGCTTCCTGATTTCAAGTCTAGTACTTTATCCACTGTTCTACCTGGCTTCCTGATAAAGAATAACTAGGAAGGAATTAAATAAAGAAAAACATTGAATTAATAGGCTTTAGGAAAAGCCTCCTGTAGAATTTGGGATTTTTGGTTGGGACTTAAATGAATCCAGGGATGTGAGTAGGCTGAACTGAGTAGAAGGAACATTCCAGCCCTGGGGAGTAGCCAGAGAAAATTCCCAGAGACAAGTTATGAAAAGTCTTGTTTGTGAAACTTTCAGGAGGAAAATGTCACTGGAGTGAATGGTACTTATTAGGGAGGAAATTGTAAGAAGACTGGAAAGATAGAAGGGGACTAGGTTATAAAGGGCTTTGAATGCCAAACAGCATTTTGCATTTGTTCTTGGAACTGTTGTTTGTCCTTCATTCTCAAAGAGGACCACAATATCAGGAAGATGATTCCATGTCTCGTAAATGAATTGGATTTAAGTGGGGGAGAGCTGTGCAAGGTCGCAGACTTCACTTTCTCTTCTTGAGCCATCTGGATCCAGTACCAAGATATAAATCAGGATGACTAGAGTTGCCCCTACTGCTGGAGTAATAGGAAACCACTGTTATTTATTAAGTACTCAGTGACATAATAGCATCTACATTTTAGAAAAATCACTTTTATAGTTAAATACAGAAGGGATTTAAGTGGGGAAAAATTTGAGGTAGGTAGATATACCAGCAAGCTACTGTAATAATCAAGGTATGAGGTGATAAGGGCCTGAAGTAGAGTGGTAGCAGGGTCAGAGGAAAGAAGGGGTGTATTGGAAAGATGCTTCAAAGGTAAAAGCAAGATGACATGCAAAAGACTGATTGTAATGGAGCGGTGTTGATAGATACTGAGGAATCCAGAATAATTCCTAGGTTTCGGAGGAAAGTATTGTCTTCTATACTAACAGAAAAAGTAGGAGGGGAGAAGGACTTAGGCAGAAAGATGAATTCTATTTTAATATGTTTTCAGTGTCTAATGGACATTCAGAGACTCCAGCAAGGGAGATGGACAGTGAAGATGCAAATCCTGAACAAGAAACTGAAGATAAAAGATGTACATGTGGATTAAGTAGTGCTTGTAATTGCAGATATGGACTTCAGAAGATAAACACCAACAAGTTACTAAAAATATGGTCTTTTTGCTAGGCAGACATCCCAGATAGTTCACCACCAAAAAGAAAGGCACTACAATATTGATAGTAGCACTTTTTGTTGTGACGAAGGATGAGAAACTAGTTGGTTGGCCGTTGATTGGAGAAATACTAAACAAATTTCAATACATGAATATAATGAAAAAAATTACTCTTCTCTCAGGGATATTTAGAAAACAATGAATACGAGTAAAAGAGAGAAACATGGAAAGACTTACATGGACTGATTCAAAATTAAACAAGGAGAGTCAGGAAAACAATATATACAATGTCTATATCAATAAAAATAGAAAGAAAAACCAGACACACAATAAAAAGATGAATTCATCTTAGGCAAGCTTTTCCCCAAAGAAGACATGTGAGGAAGCACCTTTCCCACTTCCTCGTTTGCATAGCTGTGTATTTGTGGGAGAGAAAGAAGAGCTAGAGTAAGTGAGTATAAATTTTTACATAAACTTTTTTATTATGTTGATCAATTTTGCTCATTTTTTTCTATTCTGGTGTTTCTTTGAAAATATTTCTGATAAAAGAAGATTCTTCTTATGCAAAGTGAAATGTACTGTGCACAAAGTAACAGCAATATTGTAACATGATCAACTATGAATTACTTTACTGTTCTCAGCAATACAATGATTCAAGACAATTCTGAAGGACGAGAAATGTTATCCATCTTCTGAGAAAGAACTGATGGTATCTGAATACAGACTAAAGCATACTTTTTAAAATATTTCATCATATTTCTTGAGGGATTTTTGGTCTCTGTTTTCTTTCATAAGAAGACTATTATGGAAATATTTTGCATGATTATACGTGTATAAAACTGTATCGAATTGCTTGCCTTTTCAATGGGAGAGTGGGTTGGGGAGGGAGAAAGGGAGAGGATTTGGAACACAAAACTTTTAAACAAATGTTACAAATTGTTTTTACATGTAACTAGGGAAACATAATAACTGTATGTATGTATGTGTATATATGTATATAGGTGTATGTGTGTATAGATGGAGAGATAGATGGATGGATGGATGGATGGATGGATGGATAGATAAAGGGGAAATCAAGATAATTTAAAAATAAAAAAAATCAGCAAAATGTTTTAAATATATCATTCATAGATTAGTAGATTTCTAGCTGAAAGTGACAGTTAAGTTAGAATGAACATCTAAATCCCAAAGGGTCTGGTCATATTGCTATTAGTGTCAGAGATATGTATTAAACCTAGGTTCTATGATTTTAAATCCAATCTTATTTTATTAAATCATGCTGAAATTCCACTTGATGGTTCAAAAGTTAAGATATATGATTAAAAAATTTTGTGTAGGTATGGGGTGAATTTCTCACACATTAATGCTATGATATAATACATGTATAGATATATAGATATAGATACAGATTATACATATATACACACATACACATATAATATACACTCATATATGTGTGTATGTGCACATACATATATCATTTAAATATATGTATATATCCAAGTACAAATTTCTAGGAGACATATATCTATATCTATAGATATATAGAAATTTGCAATCTAATCAAGAAGATCTTAAATTGAGAATGCAGAAGTGGGAAATTTTGCATCTGTATGTGTGTATATACATGTATGTGTGTGCAAATGTATATATATGTATGCATGCATGTGATTTTTGTATTGCATACATATACAGATATGTATATATATGTATACACACATATATATGTGTGTGTATACATGTGAGTGTATATATGTATGTCAGTCAAGAAAAAAACAGATAACATCTGAGAAGCAAAGCAGCAATAATTATTTTTAAATTTTTTTCAATTCACAAACCAACAAATAAACACATCAATGTACAATGATTAGGAAAGAGACCTATATAAGAAAGTATGAACATTTTCATTTTTTAAAATATAAAATTGTTAAGTATAAATATGTTCAAAAAGGTAGTAACATGATTGTGTATTGTTGTCTTTCAGGATTTTTAAAATTTTTCCTTTCCTCCCTAAAGTAAAAACAAAATTCTCAACTTATTATGTTAATTATTGTACACTATCTCCTCACTCTATAAAAGTTCTGTCTTTTAACAAATATGTGTGTTCAAAAGAAAAAATATCAATTTTTTTTTCATATTTTACATTGCTTATATCGTTCTATAGTAGGTCTTTCACAGTTGTTATCCCTTACATTGTACTATGTTCATCTTCTTGTTTGTTTCATATGGGTCTTGAGGGATTCTTTTTATGTACGCCCCTTGAAATTTTGGGAATCCTCTAGTTATTTCATACAGATAATGCTCATTATTGGGTTTTAATAGATAAATTTTACTATATTATAGAAAAGTCTATTTGTTTGATTTCTAAAGTTTTTTATATAAATGTGTGTTGGATTTAGCAACAACATTTCTCAGAAACATATAAACAAATATGCATAATATGAGTAATAAACAAGTAAACTAGACATTTTCACATAAGAAGTTAAATTTAACCTCATTAGTATTATAGAAACTTAGTGAACTTAAATTTTATCAGGAGGTCATGTATATTTATACATAATAAAAAATAGATAACCAGCACAAAATAAATACATATTAGTAAAATGCAAAGTGGTTAAAGCTGTATATTACAAGAAAATTATGTAGAAGAATAACAAGTAATCAAGAGTTGTGGCATCTATAATTTACGGAGATGAAGACATTTTGTGTATTTGACATTGTGTCTTTATGTTGCATCTTGAAGATAAAAAAAAGGATTCTATGATGTGGAAGAAAGGAAAGAATATATTTCAGGCATTAGTATGGCTAGTATAAGGGT
The DNA here is from genome assembly GCA_028658325.1 of Potorous gilbertii. NCBI lineage: Eukaryota > Metazoa > Chordata > Mammalia > Diprotodontia > Potoroidae > Potorous > Potorous gilbertii. The sequence continues at coordinate 623,561,648 of CM053769.1, read as the reverse complement.
AAAAGCCCAGTACAATTGCTATTTGTGAAAATAAAGAAAACAGTTAAATAGAGCCAACATGTCAGAGTAGCGAGGCACTCAGCAGAACGTCCCGAACATTCCCCTCCAAACAACTTTAAAATAATGCTTCAACTTGAATTCTGAATCGACAGAAACAATAAAAAGGCAAGAGTGAGACTTTCTTTCAGCCTAAAATGACAGCTTGGAAAGCTTGGAGCTTGGAAAGAGACATCTGTGAGAAGAGGATAGAGGCTGGCCTGGAATCTACGTGGATGAAGCACCAGTGGCCCGTCTAAGTGGTGGACACAGAAGTATCAGGGGCTTCCAGAGCTCCCAAGTCAGAGGTGGTAAGAGAAACTGGCAAGTAGTCAGAAAGAAAAGCTCTGGATTCAGGACCAGACTGATAATTTCACTGATCATATCCACTTCTGGGCCATAGATCAATGAAAGAGAGGAGCACTTTAATCAAGCGAGAGCAGGAACCTTAAAGAGTAGTATCACTTCCAGCCCCAAGGGATCAGGTTCTTTCCTGGTTAAAGATTGGAGGGTAGATGGATAGAGTAGTACCTCACTATTTCCCAGAACAAAGCTGCTTGGGTCAGGTAGGTGGTGCAGGTATAGAGTACCTGACCTGAATTCAAGAAAATTTATCTTTCTGAGTTCAAATCTGGCCACAGATAGTTACTAGTTGTGTGACCTTGGGAAAGTCACTTGAATTTGTATGTCTCAGTCCCTCACCTGTAAAATGGGATAAAGAAGGAAATGTCAAATCATTCCAGTATCTGCCAAGAAAACACCAAATGTGATCATGGTAAGTTGGACGGGACTAAAAAACCACTGAACAACCAAAGGCATAGACCAACTCCTCACACTCTATACCAAAATAGGATCAAATGGAATAAGGATTTAGGCATTAGGGTGATATAAATAAGTAAAGAGAGCATAGCAAAATGTACCTGTTAGATCTACAGCTAAGGGAAGAGTCTATGATCAAATAAGAGATAGAGAAGAGTACAGAAAAACGGAAGGGATTCAATAGAGCTAAACTGTTTACATCCCTACACAGGAAGATGATACTTATAACTTAAAAATCTTATGACGAACAGTACAAATAGAAGGAATGAGCACAGACAGAAGGTGTGGGTATAAGGTGTATTGGAGGTAATGACATTAAAAAACAATAAGGGATAAGAAAAAGAGCTTTGCCCGTAGGTGTTTGGACATTATTGTCCTCTTCTGAGTTTGTGTCTTGGCTTCTCTGTCACCATAATCACTTTATAGGGTCAGATGATTATTACGCTTTTACTGTTTTCTCACTCCACTGCCCCGTTCTTTAGCTTTTTTCTTTAAAAAAATAAATGAGCTCTGGTCCCAGGGTGGAAGGGGCACTGTCTCTGGCTTCTTGTGCTAGAGGTTACAGGCCCTAACTATTTTCCTGGTGCTGTACAAATGTGGCTCCGAGGCTGGGAGGGGACTCTTGTCTTTGGTTCTGCATTGTGAGGGTGGAGTGACAGTTGACTGGTGCTGCCGGAGGCTGTAGAGGTTTTGGCAGTTTAGCTGCTGTTGAGCCGGGTTCCTAGTGGCAGTGTCTGGCACGTATTGAGGCCCAGTGGGGTTTCCCCAGTGTTATGCTGAAGAATGTAGAGGTCTGGATCCTGGTGGATGCCTCTCTGCCCTGGGCTGCTTCAAAGCACAAAGAGGTTCACTACTTTAAGACACCCACCAGGTGCAACACTAAAGTATTTGGAGGTCTGGCCACCACAGGATGCCTGCCTGTTCAGGGTAGTACCATAACATGAGGTGGTCCTCAGAAGTGGAGTCTGCCAGTTCCCCTGGCTATGTTAAGGCACATTAAGGTCTTATTATTGACCTTTGCCTGCTCCACGGTCCTGGGATTCAGGGTCTCCCACTTGTTTGCTGAGGTGTAGATTGTTGCTGGCTTGCCAGAGTGACTCCTGTCCTGGACTGTTCTCCCCCTTTACCCAAGTGACATAGGTTTTTTGTTTTTTATTTTTTTTTTTGGCCAATCTTCCAAGTCTCCCAGGTTAAAAGGTTGCTCCACCTGGTCTTTCTGCTGGCTTTGCTGTTCCAAGATTTGTTGTGGGCTGATATTTTATGGTTGTTTTGTTGTTTAGAGGTAAATATAGGAGAGCAAAAGTAATTTACTGCTTATATCTCCATCTTGTCTCCCAGAATTCTCAAGTTCTGGACATATGTTTTGCCTGACCTCACACATATAATTGAAACCAAAGTGCCAATCATCATTAGGAGGTGGGAAGGATGAGAGAAAGGGAGATCATTTGACTTTCAAAAGTTTACCAGAAAAAAAAGTTAAAAGTTTTTACATGTCATTGGAAAATATTTAATAAATTAAATAAAAATAATTTTAAAAATTAAAAAGAAAATCAAGGGAGGACCTATTTTGTTTGACCGTAATATATACAAAGGAAAGCAAAATATCAGTCCAGAAAGATAAATTGGAGACAACTTAAGAAAACCTTGAAAAAGTTTATTATTTTATTCCAGTGTCAACAGGAAGCTACTTGATCTTATTGAGTGAGAGAGTGACATGCTCAGACCTAGGCTTAAGAAAATCATTTTGGCAGCAGCTTTTAAGATGGAACTGAGTTGAGATAAAATTATAGCAGGGACATCAATTAAGGAACTGTAACACATTGTTAAAGTAGGTATAATAATAAGATTAGGCAATAAATATGATATATACAAGAGATTAAGGAAGGGAAGATCACACTGAGACTATGAACTTGAGAAAATGGAAGGATGATGGGTCGTTTGAGAGAAACAAGGAAGCATGTAAGAAGGTTAAATTTTAGAGAAAAGATGTTATCTTTTGGAAATTTTCAGTTACTGGGGAAATTAGCAAACTAACTGCGGTTAATGTGATAAAGAGTATTAGGCTGAGGATGATTATAGTTACAAATCGAGTAACATGAAGGTGGGTGCCTAGAATAGATTCCTTCAGGTAGGAGAAAGAAATTGATGATAAGCTTTATTCACAAACAAGGCATGACAGTAGTGATGAAGAAATTCATCTACACATATATCTGCTTCAGATCTTTTTTTTTTCATTGAAAATAGACCATGACATAGCTCAGCTAAAATTTATTGTTTCAGTTGACGGAGAAATCAATGTAGGCTATGATCATTCTGGACCTAATGACAAATGAGTCTCTAGTTCCAGAAGTTAAAAGGTTTGGAACTTTGAGAAGTCACTATTTCATCATGAGTTTGGGATAGAAAAGCAGCCAAACAAACAAATATGATCAAATAAACAAAAGTTTTGGTAGAGCAGATTTTAATGAATAAATAGAACTGGAAGACAAGTGCCATAGTAGATAGAGCGCCAGCCCTGGAGTAAAGAAGACTCAAGTTAAAATCTGACCCCAGACCTGTAGCACCTTGGGTAAAACACTTAACCCTGTTTGTTTCAATTTCCTCATCTTTAAAATAAGCAGAAGTAAATAGTAAATTACTCTAGTAACTTTTCCAAGGAAACCCCAAATGAGGTCACAAAAAAGTAATACACAAATGAAATGACTGAGTAAGAAAAATGACTCCTTGGTCTCAAATTTTGCAGCTCTGATAATAAAGCACAAGTAAATTTGAAGAGGAAGAAATGAGAAATAAGATATCTGTAAATAAGGCAAACATAATTCATCAAACAATATTCACTTCTAAAAGAAAGGCATGCACATGGATGAAATTAAGAAACAAGAATAGATAACTGAGAATGAAGACAAAAGACAATATGTCTATAAAAGTACTGCCATGCACACTAAAGGTGGGAAAACATTTGACTTTGCTAATTAATGCAAACAATCATAAAAAGATTCTTTATGTATATTTAGAATGAAGATGAAAAAAGTTAGAACTTTCAGAACTGCTTCTCATACCAGTTACAGTGATGCTAATGGAGAATGGAAAAAGACAAGAGTATTTGTCTTATGTTTTGTTTCTCTTTTCCTTAACAAGAAGAATGGTCTTTGGACTAACATAAAAAGATCAAAAGTAATTAAAAGGAGATTTAAAACTAAGATAACTGAGGAGGTGGAATGAGAAAATCTAGTGACTCTCAAATAAATTCAAGGAATCAAACTGTGCAAACCATATTCCAGAGTCCAGAAATTACTTACAGATGTGGCTTCTTCATCATTGTCAATATCAAGTTACTGTTATCAAAGGATTTATATGGAGAAGAGAAATGTAGCACACAGACTGGTGCTGATTACTTTTGTCACTTTTTGACGGTTTTTGTTTTGTATAATATCTGTTATCTTTTCAATTCCTTTGAAACAATTTTTTTTTCCATTGACTCCATTGGCATACCTTAGAAATTCACCAAAATGCTTTAAAAATTATGTTGGTTGCAACTAGTATTTTGTATAAGGCAAGTCAAGTTTACTTTCTAAAGTTCATCTTTTTATTGTCATTAGTATTTTTTCACAAAATCCATGAAGTAGAGCTCAAATTAGGTGAATCCATTAGAATCAATTTCAATATTTTTTTCTGGTGTTCATTACAGTCTTTGTTTCTGTCTTGAAAATATATATGTGTGTGTGTGTGTGTGTGTGTGTGTGTGTGTGTGTATATGCACACTACTGATATACAGAAATACAACTTCTGATTAATCTAAGAGTCTTTGGGGTTTGCTAACTTACTGATGAGAAATCAGAGAAGGAGGAGGAGGAGCAGAAGAAGAGGAAGAAGAAATTTGAATTTGGATGGGAGGTGGGGAAATATAGAGTACATATAACTGACTTTTAGGAATGAACTCACCCCTAAAAGCAAGTAGATAGTAGACTGGATTTGAAAGAGAATCAAACAGTATGTTATGCATAAGAGACACACTTGAAATACAAATACATATATGCAATTAAAATAAAGACTGTAGTAGAATCTACTATATTCCAAATGATTTGTTTTTAAAGGCAGGAGTAACAATCATGATATTAGAAAAAAGTAGAAATAAACAAAAAATGACCCAATTAAAAGAGATAACCTGGGAAACTACATTTTTTTAAAAGGTACCATAAACAATGAAGTAATGGAAAATAATTTTACAGTAAGTTTCTCTGAAAAATGCTTCAATTCTCACATTATAGGAAAAAGTAAAATTTATAAAACTAAAAGCAATTCCTTAATTGATAAAGGGTGAAAGGATATTATCTGGAATTTTTCAGAAGAAGACATCACAGTTTTGTATAGTCATATAGAAAACATTGTTCTAAATCACAATTGATTAGAGAAAAGGAAATGAAAATAACTCTAAAATCACCTTACACCTGTTAGAAATGGCAAATACTGAAAGGAATGAGGGAAAATGAATATATTAATGATTGGTTTGCCTTGGTCCAACCATTCTGGAGAAAAATTTGCCACTTTGCCCAAAGGATTATGAAAATGGGCATACCCTTGGACCCACCAGTACCACTATCAGGAGTGCCACAAAGATAACAAAGAAGAAGTTAGAGAACTTATACATACAAAACTATTTATAGCAAGCATCTGTTTCTGTGGTGCCAAGAAGTAGAAGTCAAGGGGATATTCATAAAATAGGCAATGGCTGAAAAGTCTTTTTTGAAATTATTATGATATAGTGCTAATGTGCTGTAAGAAATAGCACAGAGGTTGGTTTCAGAACAAAAAAAATCATATCAGACTTTTTAGGAACTGTTACAAAATGATGTGAGAAGAACTGGGAGATCACTGTGCATAGTAACAGCAATGTCATAATTAGGTCAACTGTGAAAGACTTGACTATGCTGATCAATATACTGATCCAAGACAATTTCAAAGGACTCATGATAAAATGGGCTGTCCACCTTCAGAGAGACAATTATTGAACTCTGAGTGCAAATTGAAACTTAATTTCTAGTTTTCTTTTTCCTTTTTTGTGCTATGCTAATGTGATATATTTTTGCATGATTTTGTGTGTAGAATTATATATTGTTTGCCTTCTTAGTGGGCAGAAGAAATGGTTGGAAAGAGTAAATTTGAAACTCAAAATCAAAAAACAGTTTAAAAATAAATTTCATTTAATATTTCAAAGTTGTACATAAAATTAATGGTTTTGAGTTCCAAATTATCCTCCTCCCTCTCCCCCATCACCATGCATTGAGGAAGCAAGCATGTTGATTTCAATTTTACATACTAAGTCATACTGAATATTTTCATATTAACCATGTTGCAAAAAACCTACAAAAAACAAAATAATAAACATAAAGAAAATAAAATAAAGCATGCATCAATCTGTATTCAAATGTCATTAGTTCTTGCTGTGCAAATGGATGGAATTTTGCATCATGGGTCCTTTGGAATTGTCTTGGATCATTGTCTTGATCAGAGAAATCAATACTTTCACAATTGATTGTATTTAAAATATTGCCGTTTCTGTGTTCAATATTGTCATGGTTCCGCTCACTTCACTTTGTATGATAAGATATAAATCTCAGGTTTTCCTGAAACTATACTGTTCATCATTTCTTGTAGTACAATTGTATCCAATCACAGTTATCAACCACATATTGTAAAGCTATTCCCCAACTGATGGGCTTTCCTTCAGTTATTTGCCAACACAAAGATTGCTGTCACATACCAACACATACTTACATATACACACATATACATACACATATATGCACACACGATACATATATGCATATGTGTATATGTAGCATGTGTTTGTATGTGTGTATACATGTGCATATCTACATACCTATATATACATACACACACACACACACACATATATATATATATATATATATATACATACATACATATTATAAATAGATCCTTTTCCCCTTTTCTTTGCTCTGCTTTTGGTAGACACTCAGTGCTTACATTGCTTGGACAAAGGATATATACATTTTTATAGCCATTTTGGAGTAGTTCCAAATCATTCTCCACAATGTTTAGACTAATTCAGAACTCAACCAGCAGTGCATTAGTGCCCCATTTTTCCACATGCTATATAGTACTTGTAATTTTTCTTTTCTGTGATAAAGCCAATCTGACTGGTGCAAGTTAGTATCTCAGAGTTGTTTTCAATTTATGTTTCTTTATTCAATAATAATCTGTCCTTTTTTTCATATCACTATGGATAACTTTGGATTCTTTTTCTGAAAACTGTGTGTTCATTTCCTTTGAACATATTTCAAATCAGGAAAGGCTCTTTTCTGTAAATTTGGCTTAGTTCCATATATATTTGAAGAGTAAGGCTTGTACCAGAGAAGGTTTCTTTCTAATTTTGACTGTATTTGTTTATGCACAAAGCTTTTTAATTTCATGTAGTTGAAAGTATTTTACTTCTCATAAATTCATCTACCTCTTCTTTGGTCATAAATTTCCCTTATGCATAGATTTGGCAAGCACATTTTTCTATGCTTCCTTAGTTTACTTATCACTCTTTATGTCCAAATCAATTATTCATTTTGACCTTATCTTGGTATACCAAGTGCAATATTAGTCTAAGCCAAGTTTATGCCAAATTGCTTTCCAGTTTTCCCCAAAATTTTTGTCAAATGGTAAATTGTTACTCCAAAAGTTTAAATCTTTGTTTTTATCAAACACTAGATTGCTATAATTATTTACTACTATTCATTGTGTACCTATACTATTTCGAAGATTTACTAGCCTATTTCTTAGCTAAAGCATTGTTCAAGTCATTGCCACTTTGTAATAAAGTTAGAAATTTGAAACTGCTAGGCTACCTCCCTGAACATTTTTTTCCATTGATTTCCTTGATATTCTTGACCTTTTTTTCTTCCAGATTAGATTTATGATTATTTTATTTTCTAACTCTATAAGAATTCATTTTAGGTTGGTTGATATGGCACACAGTAAGTAAATAAACTTAGGTTGATTTATATTTTTTATATGGTTCTGTCTATTCATATGAAATGAATATTTTTCCAATTGTTTAAATCTGTCCTGATGTGAAAAGTGTTTTGTCATTGTGTTCAACTAATCCCTGGTTTTATCTTGACAAAAGATCCTCAAATATTTTATGTTGTACAACAGCAATTGTTTTAAATGTAATTCTTCTTCTTATCTCTTCCTTTGATTTATTATATATCCTACACCTTTGCTGAAGTTGTGAATTGTTTTAATTAGTTTTTTTAGCTGATTATCTAGGATTTCTTAAGTATGCATTGTATCATCTGCAAAGGGTGATAACTGGGTTTCCTTATCACCTATTTTATTGCTTTAATTTTTTTTTGTATTATTGTTATAGTGAAATAGCAATTTGAACAGAAAGATCTTTCTCATGCATTAATAGGCCCATATGACCTGCTTAAATCACCTGGAAACCTAAGAAAAATGTGATTGGAGGAGCTTGCTGAACTGGCTGAACAGGAAAGGTGGAGCAGAAGTGGGAGGAAGTGAGCAAATGTGGTGATTGGGGGAGAATAGAGAGGACACAGGTAGGCAGCAACAGCAAGGCTCGGGCTCATGAGTGTTTGTTTGTGACAAGGCCTGGTAGGTTTGGGAATGGCTTTGCCCCCGAAATGATAATATTTATTAATTTCTTGGTCATCATGACAAATTTAGCTCATATTTGGCTTTCTGATGTCTAAATAAATGTTTTTCTTCTGCCTTCTATATGGAGAGTCGTTTATACTTTGCGATTGAGAACTACAATGACATGTTTAAAATCACTATCAGTACTGTGAATATTGCCTTGGCAATACATTTGGTGTCATGAACAGGATTGCAGGGTATAAAATTTCTATTTGGAGGGTCAATGTATTTGGAGGAAGAAGCAGATATCCCATGTTGGGATGATTTAACATATTATTTCCTTGCTAGAGAATGGGTTAAAACATTGAACATTGTGAAAACTGGGAAGTGAGGTTACAGGAGAGGAATTTGGAGACTTGGAAAGGTGTTTGCAAGGAATTCCAACTATACCAGGAAAGGAGTTGGCAGGAGTAAGTAGAAGAGACGGGATTATATTAACAGGTTACTTAATTATGTGTAAAAGCAGAGAGTAGCTGCTTAAGGAAAAAATTCAGATGGAAAAAGAGTTAACTAATTTGCATGGGAATTCTCCACCTTCACTTTTCTTTAAAAGAGCAGGCTACTAGGCGTAGACCAATGCCTGACACTATACACAAGACAAAAGTCCAAATGGGTACATGATCTAGGTCTAAAGATTGATACAATAAACAAATTAGTGGAGCAAGGAATAATGTATCAGATTTATGGAGAAGAGAAAAATTTTTGACCAAGCAAGAGGAAAAAAGCATTAGGAAGTGCAAAATGGAAAATTTTGCTTACATTAAACTGAAAAGTTTTTGGACAACTAAACCCAATGCAACCAAGATTAGAAGGGAAGCAGAAAACTGGGAAAGAATTTTTGCAACTAGTGTCTATGATAAAGACCTCATTTCTAAAATATATAGAGAATTGAGTCAAATGTACAAGAATATCAGCCATTCCCAAATTGATAAATGGTCAAAGGATATGAACAGTCAGTTTTCAGAGGAAGAGATCAAAGCTATCTATTGTCATATGAAAATATGCTCTAAAGAACTATTGATTAGAGAAATGTAAATCAGAACAACTCTGAGGTACCACATCATACCTATAAGATGGGCTAACATGACAAAATAGGAAGATAGTAAATGTTTGAGAAGATGTGTGAGAGTTGGAAAACTAATTCATTGTTGGTTGAACTGTGACCTGATTCAACCATTCTGGAGAGCAATTTGGAACTATTCCCAAAGGGCTACAAAAATGTGCATACCCTTTGACCCAGTAATACCACTTCTAGGACTGTGTCCCCAAGAGATCATAAAAATAGGAAAGGGTTCCACATGTACAAAAACATTTATAGCTGTTCTCTTTGTGGTGGCCCAAAACTGGAAAACAAGGAGATGCCCATCAATTGGAGAATGGCTGAATAAATTGTGGTATATGAATGTAATGGAATACTATTGTGCTATAAGAAATAATGAACAGGAAGACTTCAGAGAGGTCTGCAAGGACCAATATGAACTGATGCTGAGTGAAAGGAACAGAGCCAGGAGAACTTTGTACACAGGAATAACCACAGTGTGTGAGGAATTTTTCTGGCAGACTTACTACTTCATTGCAATGCAAGGACTTAAATAATTCCCAATGGTCTCTTAAGGCAAAATGCCTTCCACATTCAGGGAAAGAACTATGAAATTCTATCACAGAATGAAGCAGATCTTTTTTTGTATTATGTTTTGGTTTGTTTTATGATTTCTCCCCTTCATTTTGATTCTTCTATGGAACATGACTAAGGTGAAAATGTATTTAATAGGAATATATGTGTACAACCTATATAAAACTGTATGCTGTCTCAGGGAGAGAGTGGGGAGGTAGGGGGAAAGTGGAGTAGGGAGAGGAAATATCTAAGTTATATGGATGTGATTGTAGAACACTGAAAACAAATAAATTAATAAAAAATAAAATAAAAGAGCAGGCTAGGGGATCTAAAAAGGCTGTTCATTTATCTTAGAAGAAGTTGAAGGCTGACAAAAGAAATGCATATATGACCTTTGTACAGACCCAGCCTATTTGCCACAGTGGCATAAAGAAGTCAGAGCAAGGAAGTGAATTAATGTTTGAGGCAGAAAGATGACCAATAGTGTTACAGAGATAGGAGAACTAAGGAGGTAACACATTGTTTAGTGAAACAATTGAGGATTTTACTCAGCAGGAAGTCACAGATATTTTGTGTTGCTTCACCCAAAGGGTGGGAGAATCTTGCACAGTGAGAATCAGTGATGAAGGTACCAGAAGAGTAATAGAGAACATAGACTGCTTGAAACTTATAGGTATAGGTAAGAATCATTTTGTACAGAAAGCCTTTAGAGATTACAATATGCAAAGAGGTAACAATAACAACTAATCTGTTAGCTTTTGGTGAAGAAGGCTGCAGTAGGCAATATCCAACTGATTCTATGTGGCCTAGTGGAGGTAGACACTGGTATTTACTTAGGGATTATATAAGAAAGCTAAAGGGGAAGGTAATGAAGACTGCCGTAATGATGGGAAATGCAGATGGATACTATTACACTCCCTTTGCTGCTTACCACAGTAATATAAGAGTGAAGACAGTGCCTCCTCCTTACAAGCATTTAATTTTGACTCAAATAATTGGGGCAATAGGGAATTATCTTTTGGAGGTGTTGGACAAGATTTGACAGTTAAGTGACTTAGGAGACTGAGGAAAAGACAAAATTCCTAGAGAGAGAAGAGTAAACATCCAGCAGATACAAAATTAGAATGAGCTGACAAGGAAAAAATTGTTTACTTTTTGACTGAGATCAGTGGTAATTTTGGGAAGTATAGATAGTACTTCAACTAATAAACTATACAGAATGTACTGAGAAAAGGGACTTTATAATAGACAAAATAGAAAGTCAACCTAATGATGAAAATTGAACAAAGTACAATTACCATGGTAATTGTACCCATTACTGAATAAGTCATTGGAATACACACACATGCACATACATACACATGCATATACACACACACACGTGTGTATATATATATATATATATATATATATATATATATATATATATATATGAGAGAGAGAGAGAGAGAGAGAGAGAGAAAGAGAGAGAGAGAGAAATGACTTTAAATTTACCTGAAGGGAGATTCCAAATTCCAGTAAGGAAGATAGGAATTAATACAGTTTTAGTGGGTAAAATAAAAATTGACCCAACAACTTTACCTCAGCCTTCTGAAGTGATTAGTTTTAGCAGTATCATGTGTCTGATGGGCAAGATGAGAATACCAGTACAATAAAAGAATATATTTGAGGCAGGAGCCTTAGTCTCTACATCCACTCAATGGAATGATTCTGTCTGACCAGTATGAAAGTCAGATGGAACATGGAGGATGACAATGGATTATAGACAATTGAATAAGGTCATTCCTCTCTTGGATAGTGCTGTTTCAGATACCATTACCTTATTAGAGAAGATGCAGAAATATTTATCCAATGATTTCTTTACCATCCCAATAAATTTGAAAAATTTAGGACCAAATTGCTTTCACTTGAAAGGGATGACAACATACTTTTACATGCTTGACACAAGGATATCTATATAGCCCCACTATTTGTCATTGAATTGTGGCTGAAAATTTAGATTAATTAGAGCTACCTAGTGTACAAATTATTGAATAAGTAGATGACATTATAGCACAGGGAAAAAACTGTGGAAGAAGTGGAGAAGAATTTGACACTTTTAGTTGAGCATATGAAAAGCAAAGGGTGAGAGACTAGTCCTAAAAAGATTCAAGGGCTGGGGGGCGGAGCCAAGATGGTGGAGTAGAAAGACTCACATTTGCTAACTCCGAACCCACAGCCCATGGATTCCCTCTAAAAAGAACTCCTGACAAATTCTGGAACAGTGGAAGCTGCGCAGAAACACAGTGAAGGAGATTTCCGTTGCAGAGAGCCCTGAAAAACCCACCACAAAGGTACCCGGACGGGAGCGGAGCCCTGCCCGGCCGAGCACTCCCTTCCCCCGTCCCAGCCACACGGCACTGAGAGGAGCGAGCAGAGCCCAGCAGGCGTCAGGAACCTGAATCTCTGGCAGCTGCGAAGGTCCCTCCACCCACAGACGCACAGGTCAGTGAGAGAGACGGGCTGAGAGGGGAGCGGGGTATCTTCAGGACTCAGACCCCCAGCGGCCGCGGCAGAGGCGAGGCAGAGGCAGCTCCATCGGAGACTCCTGGGGCGGGCAGGGGCTCCGAGGCGTCTCCATTGCAAGAGATCTCTGCATAAACCCCCTGAGGGAACTGAGCCTGAGAGGCGGCCCTGCCCCCACCTGAGAACCAGCAGATAAGCTACCATTGAAGAGCAGTCAGGCCTGCCGCCAAAAGCCCTGAGGCTGGGGAGCAGCATTTGAATCTCAGACCCCCAAGCACTAGTTCGGGCAGACCTAGGCTGGGGTGGAGAGGATTCTCATAAGTCAAGTAACTGGCTGGGAAAATGCCGAGAAAAGAGAAAAAAACTAAGACCATAGAAGGTTATTTTCTTGGTGACCAGAGGATTGCGCCATTCCTCTCTGAGGACAAAGAGATATGCTTACCATCAGGTAAAGACATAGGAGTCAAGGCCTCTGTATCCCAAATATCTGAAATAGATACCCCATGGGCTCAGGCCATGGAGGAGCTCAAAAAGGATTTGGAAAAT
>CM053769.1:623493471-623547938 GCA_028658325.1 Potorous gilbertii | reverse complement strand
AAAAGCTCACTGAAGAAAATAGTTCTCTCAAAATTAGAATGGAACAGATGGAGGCCAATAACTTTCTGAGAAACCAAGAAATCACAAAACAAAACCAAAAGAATGACAAAATGGAAGAGAATGTGAAATATCTCATTGGAAAAAAGATTCAAGGGCTATCTCAAACCATAAAGTTTTTGAACATATAATGGAATCAAAGGATGCAAGAAATTCTCCCACAAGCCTGACCAAAGATTCAGAGTTTTCCTATTATAACCAAAGAGGTCCCAAAGTTTATAGGATTATTTGGATATTGGTGATATCACACATCACATCTAGGATAAATTTTGAAAATCTTTTTTAAAATTACTAGGAAAAAATATAAATTTGATAGAGGATATCCACAGAGTAAAGCTTTTGAAAAAGCAAAGGCCATTTATACAATTAGCCCTAGATTTATGGCCTGTGCAAAGAGTCCTGGTAGAATTACAAGTGACTACATGGGATGAATATGCAAACTGGAGTATATGACAAAAACAGGAAAGCCAAAGTGTACCCTTAGGATTTTCGTTGAGGAAACTCCCTTCATCTGGAGTTCAATATACCCCTTTTGAAAAGCTTTTGTCTCTATAGGCTGTAGGAGGGGAAAGGGGAAAGAAAAGGGAGAGGAGGCAAAAAGGGAGGGAAGAAGGAGCAAGGGAAAAGGGGAGTAAAATGGAGGGAAGCTGATAAAAGAGAGGGAAGACTGAGGGAGTAAGTGGTCAAAAATAAAAACTCTGTTGTGGAGGAGAAGGGAGAATTAAAATCATTAATATGGGAAAAGAGGATGGAGGGAAAGACACAGATAGTAATCATAACTTGAATGTGAATCAGATGAACTCTCCCAAAAAAGAGAGTCAGATAGCAGAATGGATTAAAAACCATAATCCAACAATATATTGTTTATAAGAAACCTATTTGAAACATGGGGATACACACAGGGTAGAGGTAAAAGGTTGGAGCAGAATATATTGTGCTTCACCTAAAATAAAACAATGCATGATTAGCATTCCTAATCTCAGATGAAGCAAAAGTATAAATAGACCTAATCAAAAGAGACACAGAAGGAAATTGTACCCTGCTAAAAGACACCATAGAAAATGAAGCAATTTCATTACTAAACATATATGTTCCAAGAGGTATAGCATCCAAGTACTTGGAGGAAAAGTTAAGAGAGTTACAGGAAGAAATAGACAGCAAAACTACATTCGTAGGGGAACTCAACCTCCTCCTCTCTGAACTTGATAAATCTAGCCTCAAAATAAACAAGAAATAAGTTAAGAAGTTAAATAAAACTCTGGTTAAGGTAGATGTGATAGATCTCTAGAGAAATATTATCTTTTGCTCAGTCATACATGCCACATGTACAAAATCTGATCATGTACTAGGGCATAAACACCTCACAATCCAGTGCAGAAAGACATAGATAGTCAATGCATTCTTCTTTGATCATAATGCAATGAAAATTATATGTAATAAAAGGCCATGGAAAGATAAAGGAAACATTAAGTGGAAACTATATAATCTAATCTTAATGAATCAGTGGCTTAAACGACAATCACAGAAACAATCAAGGTCATACAAGAGAATGACAATAATGACACAATCTACCAAAACTTATAGGATACTGCAAAGGCAGTTCATAAGGGAAGTTTTATGTCATTGAATGTCTATGTGAATAAAAGAGAGAAAGAGGAGATCAATGAAATAGGCATGCAGCTGAAATAGCTTGAAAAAAAACAAATTGAAAATCCCCAAGTAATTACCAAATTAGAAATACTGAAAACCAAAGGAGAGATTAATAAAATTGAAATTAAAAAAAAAACTATTGAACTAACAAATAAAACTAAAAATTACCTTTATGATAAAGTCAGCAACATTGATAAACCTTTAATCAATTTGATGAAAATCAGAAGAAAGAAAACCAAATTACCAATACGAAAAACGAAAAGGGTGAACACACCTCCAATAAGAAGGGAATTAAAACAATTGTTAGAAATTACTTTGCCCCATTGTATGCCCATAAATTTGACAATCTAAATGAAGTGGATGAATAATTTAAAAAATATTATTTGGCCAGATTCACAGAAGAGGAAGTTGAATACTTAAATAACCCTTAAATAACTTAAATAAATAAATACTTAAATAGATAGAAAAAGAAATTGAACAAGTCATCAATAAATTTGCTAGAAAAAAATCTACAGAGCCAGATTTTTTTTCATGAGTGAACTCTATCAAACATTTAAAGAACTCTAAATTCCAGTAGTATATAGATCATTTGGAAAAACTGGTGAAGGAGTTCTACCAAATTCTTGTTATATAAATGTGATATAAATATGATTCTGATACCTATATCAGGAAGAGCCAAAAGTGAGAAAGAAAATTGAAGATAAATTTCGCTAATGAATATACATGGAAATATTATAAATAAGATTTTAGCACAAAGATTACAGCAACTTGTCATGAGAATAATACTTTATGATGAGGTAAAATTTATCCCAGGGATGAAGTGCTGGTTCAATATTAGGAAAACTATCAACATGATTGATGATATCAACAAAAAAAAACTAACAGAAGCTGTATGTTTATCACATGAGATGCTGAAAAAGTCTTTCACAAAATGCAACACTCATTCCTATTGAAGAGACTGAAGAGCATAGGAATAATAAAATTAAATAATTTAATAATTGAAATAATTGAAATAAAATAGTAATCAATATCTACCTAAAACCATCAGCAACATTATATGCAATGGGGATTAGCTAGATGCATTTCCTATAAGATCAAGGGTGAAACAAGGTTGTCCATTATCACCAATATTATTCAGTATATGTTAGAAATATTAGTTTTAGCAATGAGAGAAGAAAAAGAAATTGAAGGAATAAGAATATGCAAAGAATGCACTAAGTTATCACTGTTTACAGATGATATTATGATATGTTTAGAGAATCTGAGAGAATCAAGTGAAAATCTGGGAAAGAATTTTTGCAGCTAATGTCTGTGATAAAGGTCTCATTTCTAAACTATATAGAGAACTGAGTCAAATGTACAGGAATATGAGTCATTCTCCAATTGATAAATGGTCAAAGGATATGAACAGGGAGTTTTCAGAGGAAGAAATTAGCATTATCTGTAATCATATGAAGAAAATGCCCTAAATCACTACTGATTGACATATGTAAATCAAAACAATTCTGAGGCACTACATTACACCTATCAGATTGGCTAACATGATGAAAAAGGAAGATGATAAGTGTTGGAGAAGATGTGAGGGAATTGGAACACTAATTCATTGTTGGTGGAGCTGTGAGCTGATCCAACCTTTCTGGAGAGCATTTTGGAATTATGCCCAAAGGTCTACAAAAATTTGCATAACCTTTGACCCAGTAATGTATCTTCTAAGACTGTATCACAAAAATCATAAAAATGAGAAAGGGTCCCATATCTACACAAATATTTATAGCAACTCTCTTTGTGGTAGTCAAGTACTGGAAACTGAGGAGATGCCCATCAGTTGGGGAATGGTTGAACAAGCTGTGGTATATGAACGTAATGGAGTACTATTTTGCTATAAGAAATGATGAACATGGAGACTTCAGAGAGGTCTGGAAAGACTTACGTGAACTGATGCTGAGTGAAAGGAGCAGAACCATGAGAACTTTGTCCACAGGAACAACATAGTGTCTGAGAAACTTTTCTGAAAGACTGAGCCCTGCATAGCAATGTTAGGAACTAAAAAATTGCCAGTGAACTTTTGAGGCAAAATATCTTCTACATCCAGAGAGAAATATAGAACTGTATCACAGAATGAAACAGACTATTTTCTCTTGTGTTACGTTTTGTTTTGTTTTCATGGGTTCTTCCATTCATTTAAATTCTTCTATGCAAAATGACCAAGGTGAAATATACTTAATAAGAATGCATGTATAGAACATAGGTAAGATTGCATGCTCTCTCAGGGAGGGAGGGGGTTAGGAGGAGGAATGTGCAGGGGTGGGGGGGAATCTAGAAAACTGAAAACAAATTAATTTGAAAAGCATTTGCCAGCTGTATATTGAAGTTATATATTTGGTGGAGACTGAACAGCTGACTTTAGGATATGAGGTAATATTATGGCCTGGATTCCCAATTATGAGATGGGTAATAAGTACCCCAGCTTCTCATAGAATTGAACATGCACAGGAAACTAACGTAATTAAATGGAAATGGTAAATTCAAAATAGATCTAAGACAGGCAAAAGCAGAGTTTCTGCCTTTCATTTATCTATAGCAAGCCAAGATACTCAGGGACATGATATACCCTCTGAACCAAAGCAACAGTTGCTATAGTCTTTGGTAAAATGAAATGGGGGATATGATCAATCAATTGAACAACAAAAGAGGCATGCATGGTTTATTGATGGGACAGCAAAAAAGACATTGAAAATTGGTACCCTATCACTCATGCACTAAGTAGACTTTGGAAAGTACTAGGATTAGTGGAAATATTCAATATGCTGACCTTATGGCAGTGCACCAAGCTATCACAACTGAACAAGGAGGACAGTGGCATATGTTCACTGATTCATGTGGAGTAGCTGATGGGTTAGCTCTATGGATGCCCATGTGGAAAAATCGAAATTAGGAAATTCGTGGCAAACAAGGCTGAGGTAAAGAATTATGGGAAGATATATGAGACATGTGTTAGGTTACAAACTTGTCAGTTTTTCATGTAGATGCTCATGTGACCCTCACCATGAGAGAATGTGAATACAATGAACATACTGATCAACTATCAAAGATTGCTACTCAACTTATTGTCCTTACTCTGACACCAACTGATGATCTGATATTAGTAAAATGGGTCCATCAAATGGCTGGCCACTTCCGGGTCCTGGCCACACACAAGTAGTATCTCTCATCAATTGTTAAAACAAGTCAGAGAGGAATGTTTTATATGTCAGTAGGAAAAGGAGGGAAATGTTCCTTGGGTAGTAACTGGAGAGATAGTAAGGGGGAAAGTACCAGCCCAACATTGTGGAAAAGATCATATTGGACCCCAACCTCAAGAAAAAAGGTGCGAATTTATATATGTATATATATATAGATTTATATATGTATATATATATATCTATATATATATATATATATTTGTGTTTACACTTATTCAGGTTTAGTAGTGGCTTCTCCCTATAAGAATGAAAACCAGAAAAACACCTGTAAAACTTTATATATCAAAATGCAGATTCAAACCAACAATGGGTCACATTTCAAAGGTAATGAAATGAAGAGATATCATGTACCAAACAACATAGAACTGAGATATCATATTTCATATTATCCTCATGTATTTGGGTTAATTGAAACAATGAATGGATTGCTGAAAGAACAGTTAAGGAATTTAAGTTCTCCTAATTATCAACATCGGAAAGAAAATTTGCTCATTGCTTTACATAATTTGAACAATAAGCCATTGGGAGGAAGTACACCTCTTGTCAGAATGATGACCCCAAATCAGAAAATTAGAAAAAAACAAATTCATAAGATCCCAAATATTGAGTATTGGACTGTGAGAGCAGATGTCTCTGTGCCATTTCCAGGGACACCTGGTTTGGCAGGATATAATTTATATTGTTTAGAGGACTTTTGGTTGAATAGGAAAGAAATAAGAAAACTCCCTACTCTAATAGGTATGAAAATATGGAAGAATCATTTTGGACAGGTATTACCTAAATCAGGATTAGCAGCTCAAGGAATACATGTATTCGTTGGAGTGACAGGTTCTAATTATCCAGTAGAAATTATTGTGACATTCCAAAATTTAGGTGATGAACCCATACAGTTTTGTAAAAATGATGGAATAGTTCAAGTGATTGTTATTCCTTGTGAAACAATACCAATTGTGAAAACTCATCTTCCTGAAATAACCAGCAGAGGAAATGAAGAATTGGACTCTATTGATAGAATAAAATTGGGAGCCAAAGTAGGGGTAAACTGGAAGCCAGGCCACCTTCTAAAGGTTGCAGAAATTATAGATCATGGGAAAGATAATGTGGCAACCATTGTTTATTCAGGAGAAGATGATTTGCAAATCCCCTTAACTCATATATTCTACTGAGAATGAGGCTATGACAGTGAATGAGGCCATGGACTCTAGAAACACGGCTGACCCTGCATTTACTCTGCTTCTGTTTTTTTTTTGTTTCTTTTTGACATTTTGTCTGTTAAACTTGTTTGCTAGATTTGTTTTCTATAGGCTTAATACAATCCACCTGCAGATGCCTGATTGCTTAAGCTGGATGTCACCTCCTATACACGACTGTGATTCAGGTCCAATTCTGGACCTGAAGTTGACCAAACTCCAGAAACCAGTTAAAGAACTGATCTCTCAAACAGGATTTCTTGGGGCAGGGGCAGCTCTATGTCCAATTTCATCAGGAAGCAGCTATGGAAGAAGAGACTTCTTCCCCTTACTCCGAGATTTTAGACCCCATTC
This sequence comes from Potorous gilbertii, assembly GCA_028658325.1. Classification (NCBI taxonomy): domain Eukaryota; kingdom Metazoa; phylum Chordata; class Mammalia; order Diprotodontia; family Potoroidae; genus Potorous; species Potorous gilbertii. The sequence goes on along the minus strand of CM053769.1, from coordinate 623,541,445 downwards.
ATTTGAGGGGGAATGATGGAATGCTTGTGTTCAAACTCCACCCTAAGATATTGTTTTATGTACTCATTTTCTGATATATGTTATACTCTTGTAAAGTTCTGTTTCCATCAGTTGCCTAAGATTTTGTTTTATATGAATATTTTCTTTTATTCCAGTTACAATTCTGTTGATACCCATTGCCCCACCAACCTATGTAATGAAAAGAAAGGAGTCAAGGTTGAATGTAATAGCAATTTAAATGGAAAGATCTTTCTCATTCATTAATAGGCCCATGTGACTTGCTTAAATCACCTGGAAGCCTAAGACACATGTAGTGGGAAGAGTTTGTTGAACAGATGGAACAGGAAGAGTGGAGCAGAACCAGGAGGAAGTGAGAAAGTGAGGTCATCAGGGCAGAGGAGAGAGGAAGTAGGCAGACAGCTGTAGCAAGGCTCATCAGACTCATGAGTGTTTGCTTGTGAGAAGGCCCTGGAAGAGGGGAGGAGGTTTGTTCTTGATCACAATGACAGTGGGCTTTGACTTTCTGGTGACTAAATAAATGTTTTATCTTCTGCCTTATATATGGAGAGTCTTTTGTTCTTTGGGATTGACAACTACACCAGCATATTCATAGTCACCACCAGTGCTGTGAAAATTGCCTTGGCAATGCACATAGCTAACATTCCTAGCAAAATATTGAGTAATCATAGAAATAATGGACACCCTTGCTCCATTTATTCCCTTTACTGACAATGCTTCCTCTTGGTTTAAGACTGGTACTATTTATCATTTTAAGAAAGATATCACTGATTCCTAAGCTTTTTAGTGTTTTAACAGGAATAAGTATTGTATTTTATCAAAGACTTTTTCTATATTTGTCAATATGATCCCATGATTTTTGGTGAGTGTTTTTGTTATTTTATGGTGAATTATAGCAATTGTTTTCCTAATATTGAAACAGTTCAACATTTCTTGCTTAAATTCTGTCTTGTATGATCTTTAGGAAATATTTTTTATAAATCCTTGCTTGCATTCTATTTAAACTTTTGTATTCATATCCATTTTTAAATGGCCTATAGTTTCCTTTCTGTGTTTTTCTCTCCTTATTTTACATATTAATGCTACATTTATATCATAAAAGGAAATTGGTAAAACTCTTTTTTAGCCTGTATTTTCTAAATTGCTTATAGATTATTGGCATTAAATGACCCTTAAAATCTTGTTACAGATCTTTTGTGAATCCATTTGGTCCTGTTTTTTTTTTTTCTTTAGGTAGCTCATTGATGGCTTCTTCATTTCCTTTTTTTTAAGGGTGAATTATTTAATCATTCTAGTTTTCCTTTTTTTAATCTGGATGTTTATATTTTTGTAAACACTTATTTTTTCCCTTAGAATATTTTCTTAGATTATTAATTTTACTTGCACAAAAATTTAATAATTTTTTTGTTTCATCATTAATGGGGGCATTCACTTTTTCCATTTTTGATACTAGTAATTTGATTTTCTTCTTTTTATAATCTAGTCAACCTTAATTGTTTCTATATTTTTCAAAAAATCCACTAAGACTTTTATTTTATAGTTCATTTTTTAACTTTCAGTTTTATCAATCTCTTCTTTGATTTTCAGAATTTCCATTTTAGTGTATAATTAGGAATTTTAATTTGTTCTTTTTTCTATTTCTTTAGTTGTATGCCCAATTGATTGATAAACTATTTATTTCTTTTATTGGTGTACATATTTAGAGATATACATTTCCCCCAAATACTACTCTGGTTTGCATCCCACAAATTTTGAAATGGTATCTCATTGCTGTCATTCTCTTTAAGGAAACTATTTTTTTTCAATGTTGTGTTTTTTGAAATACTTATTCATTAGGCTTATAATGTTTATTTTTCAATTTATATTTATCTATCCTTCCTGTGGCCCTTATTCAGTATAATAGTTTTATATTATGTAATGAAATGAATACATTTGCTATTTATGCTTTTCTTCATTTGATTCTTGAAGATTGTATGCTCTAAGGTCAGTTTTTTGTGAAGGCTTTATTTTCAATTAAAGGTAAAATATTCTTTTTACTACCACTGATTTTTCTCATATCCAACTTTTCAATGATTCTACTCATGTTCTTCACTTCTTTTATGCTTTATTTTATGGTTAGATTTATCTAGCTTTGTGTAATGCCAATCACAGCAGCATACCTAAGGACTGCTGCTATGAATAATTGTACGCTTATAATCACATAGTATAATGAACTCTATATTTGGCAATGAACTAAACATTTTCTAATAAAGTAAAGTTTAACATTCATAGCAAAATACTTAAATAATACATGTATGTATTTCATAACACCACCCAGTATGTCATATAGTGCATAGCATGTATCATTGCATCCCCAACCTCAGTGGGTCCCAGGTTAGCATCTTCTTTAGAATGATACATCCTTAAGAGACAGCATAAAATATCACACCATCCACCCCTATGTCATTGTAAGAATAATTTCCTTAATTAATACCTAGAGTCCAAGTAAAGTCCTCCCTCATTTTGACTCAAAGCTGACTTTCAAACCCCTCAGCTCCACTTCCATGGGCTGATCACTCCAAGCTCCTGCTCCTTGTCCCAGCTAATGGGACTCTTTCACTTAAACTCTTTCTGCTTCTGCCTGATAGCAGGCTCCAGGGGATGCTGCCTGCACTTTCTGTTCTATGAAAACAAAGCTGAGCAGGGCTATCACAATGTTTATACACATTACCAGCACCATCATCTCAATTCACTTTCACAGCTCTTAAAATGGGCTTAAGCTAATTCTCCTTCTATAACTGGATATCTGTTCTTCAGTTGAATTCACTTGTAAGGACCAACAGACAGGATTTCTGTCTGAGGAATTAACACAGATCAACAGACAGATTGCCCAACGTCAGAAATATTCTTTCTGTTAGGGCTCCCCAAAAGCAAGTTCCCCTAGCCTGCTCACAATTGCTTCTCTCTCTCATCTCTACTTCTCTCCCTCCGAGCAATACAATATTTATACTGTTTCCATTAGGAGACTCTTGATTCAATCAAAGGAAAAACTCAGTCAAAGGCATCTGATTGGCTAAAACTCAAACCAGAAAAATAGCAAAAAATGCCACTTTGTTGCTACACTCTGAGAAATGAAAGATGAGATCCTCCTCTAGTATGTCTTGATGTCTATTTTTTTACAATTCATTTTACTGTTTCTTTAAGAATTTGGATGCTATGTCATACAGTGTATATAAGTTTAGACGTGATATTACTTCATTGTGTATGGTGCTTTTTAGCATGATACAGTTTCCCTGCTTACACCTTTTAATTAGGTCCACTTTTGCTTTTGCTTTACCTGAAATCATGATTGTCACTCTTGCTTTTTCTTCCTCTGCTAAAGTATAATATGTATTTTAAGCTTCCTAACCCTTTATTTTAACTCTCTGTGTGTCTTTCTGCTACAAACATGTTTCTACTTCATATCATATTGTTGAATTCTGGTTTCCAATCCATCCTTCCCTTCCATTTTATGGCTGAAGTCATCACATTCCCGTTCATAGTCATGATTATTAACTGTTCATTCCTCTACTTAGCATTTTTGGCGTTTTTCTTCTCTTCTTTTTCTTCTCTTTCTTCTTCTTCTCCTCTTCCTACCCCTCGTCTTCCTTATCCCCCTTCCCCCTCCTCTCCCTCCTCTTTCCTTTCCTCCTCCTCTGTTTCCTCCTCCTCATCTCCTCCTTCTTGTTATTCTGTCTTTTTGTGTCTCTGTCTCTCCTCGTTTCTCTGTCTCTGTTTCTCTCTCTCTCTCTCTCTCTCTCTCACACACACACACACACACACACACAGAAACACACACACACACGTGTGTGTATTCCTTTTTGGAACCAATTTAGATGTGAGTGGCATTCAATCATTGCCTTCTCCTCCCTATCATTTCCCCTCCCTTGTAAAAGCTCTTCTTTGCTATTCTCTTTTATGTGAAAAATTTGTTTCCATTCTTTTTCTCTGTTCCTCCTTCTTCCAGAGTTTCCCTCTATCTTTCCTATTGAAAAACAATCAAGTAAGTAAGTAATCACTTAAAAAGAAAATAATGAGAAGGGACTATGTATAATAGTAAGTGATAAGGAAATAAAAATCTGGGCAACTAGCAATTTCCAAAAGAGACCTTAAAGACTCAAACACCTTAAACATAATCATATATATCAACAAGACAAGCAGTAACAAGAGATGGAAGCATGGCTTTCATATCTAGTAAGCAAATTCAGGTATCTATGAACAATAATACAAAATGAAAGAAAATGAAACAGCAAAAGACTTTTGCAGAGAACAATGCTATTGCTAAGTGGTTCAGAAGAGAAATAATAATGCTAAGAGAATAATTTAACTCCTACAAAGCAACAATAATAAGCAGAATAGAAAAAAACATATTATTGTAATTTTTATTTTAAAACCTTAACAAAGTAACAAAAAAGAGAATAATAGATTGGGGATACAAATGCTCGGAAGTAAAGGATGACCCAGCAGAAGAGAAGCAAAAAAAATAAAATAATAACATCAAAAGAAAATACATAATGTTTCCAGAGACAAAATGTGCAGAGACAAATTAAGGATCATGAATCACACAGGGTAACAAAACTGGACCAAAAGAAAAAACCCTAATTTCATAATGAAAAAAAAAGAACTATAGAAGCATCCCCAAATTCAGAAATTCCAATGAAAAGAATAGGGAATGGAATAATGTATTCCAAAGAGGAATGGAAATTAAGATATAACCCAAGATGAGTCATCCTCCATACCTGAGCTTAACCATATAAGATCAAAAAAAACATTCATTAAAAAATTACTTTGAAGTATTGTTTTTAGAAAAAGAAGTGAACAAATTATTTGCCTTTCTGAAACCATCAAAAATATAAATTTAGGAGTGAATAAATGTAGCATGCAAGAGCAGTAACAACAATAGAATATCAACAGACTTCTTTCTAAATGTACACCAGGCTATATGGCTGAAGGTGGTCATTTGACAATGAATCCTGAGTAAATATTTCAGTAAAGTGTGGCCTATTTTCCTCCCAGAGTATAGTTACCATTCTGTGTTGATACACCCACCCGTATTATTTTTAAAGATAATTTGAGGATGGCAATAAGAAAAAAGAAACGTATATACATATATATATATATATATATATAATTGTGAGAGTGAAGTATACCATATTCATTCCAAATATGCACATTTCTTGATTCTTGATTCCAGTTGCTAAACACACCCTTTATAGGGAAATAATATTTGGTGGCCACAAAATAGGTTATTATGAAGTTTAAAATTCCCAATGCACAAACTGTTACTTTAATCAAAGACATTCCACATTGAATTAATGTTAAAATATATGTGTGTATGTTGTATGTATATGTGCATATATATATACATGTATCTCATGTATGTTATGAGAAAGGACATATAACAACTTAGCAAGACATTATGTTAACTAGGAGAAAGTTCTTTCAAAACAAGAATGATTCATGTATATTTTAGGACAATAAGTAGGAGAAAATATATAGAGCTGAAATGACCTCTCTTGAAATTGGTAAACACCAGTGCACATGGGAATTCACCAGCCACTAAGCCTCCCTGTTCTGTAGCTCAGCTCTGTGGGAGGAGGAGAGCTCCTGTGGACAGATGAGCACTTCCCCACACCTCAAGCAGTGAGTTTCAGTGTAACCCTGGGAAAACTCAAAAAGACTTCACCTGGCCTCGGCCTTGGCACACATCAGCCAGCTCAGCACCAGGTAAACAGCAGAATTGTATAGCTTCTAGCTGATAAAAACAGGGACCACAGCACGCAAAGTTAGTAATGAGGCCTCAAGATCTCAGCACGGCAAATGTGTGACAGAACCCCATGTGCCCTAGAAGCAGAGATCCACTTTAAAACCAGAAAAAAGGCAATGACCATGAGCAAAAAGCAAATTAGAAAATCAAAGACCATAGCATCTTATTATGGGGCCATAGAAGACTAAAATACAAAATCAGAGGAAGACAGTACTGAAAACATACCCACATATGAAACCTCAAAAGGAAATATGAACTGGTCACAAAAACAAAAACATTCTTGGAAGGGTTGAATAAGGATTTTAAAAACCAAATTCAAGAGGTAGAAGAAAAATTGGTCAATGATTTTAAAAATGCAATTGACAAAATAAACAAAAAAGAATTCACTGAAGAATGAATTCACTCCTTCAAAAGGAAAATTGGTCAACTGGATAAGGAAGTACGAAACCTAAGTGGGAAAATTGGACAGATGGAAAAGGAAGTGCAAAAGCTAACTAAAGAAACAATTTATTAAAAATAAGATTAGGGCAAATAAAGTCTAATGACTCTGTGAAACATCAAGTCAGTCAAACAAAATGTAAAGAATGAAAAAATAAAAGAAAATGTAAAATATTTCATTGGAAAAAGAACAGACCTGGGAAATAGATGGAGGAGAGAAAATCTAAGAAATATTGGCCTACTGTAAAGCCATGATGAAAAAAATGTACCCTCCAATAAATCATCAGGTATAACTGTCCTGAGGTCCTAGATCTAGAGGTAAAAATTGTCATTGAAAGAATCTATGGATTACCTTCTGAAAAAGATCCCAAATTGAAAATGCCAAGGATTATTGTTGCCAAATTCCAGAACTACCAAGTAAAGGAGAAAAAACTGCAAACACCCAGAAAGAAACAATTCAAATATCAAGCAATTATGGTCAGGATCACACAGAACCTTGTAACTTATATATTAAAAGACCAGAAGGACTAGAGTATGATATCCTGTAATGCAAAGAAGCTTGGACTACAACCTAGAATCAGCTCAGCAAAACTGAGCATAATCCTTGAGGCCATGAGATGGATATTCAATGAAATAAGAGATTTCCAGACTTACCTGATGAAAAGACCAGAATTCAAGAGAAAATCTGATTTTCATCTATAATATTCAAGAGAAGGATAAAAAAGTAAACAGAGAAATTAAAACAGCTTGTTATTAAATATGGTCAAACTTTTGACGTCCCTATACGGGAGGATGATGCATGATAATCTTGAGAATTGAATATTTATTATGGCATTTTAAATGGGCATACATACATAGAGGGAGTAGCTACAAATTAACTGATGTGATGACAAAAATATAATTTAAAATGTACTAAGGGATTGTAATGGGAGAAAAGAAAAGGAGGAGACAGCAAAAGGTAAGTTACATCACAGGGAGAGGCACAAAAACGTAGTATAGTAGAGGGAAAGAGGGGAGGGAGATGAGCATTGTTTGAACTTTGCTATCATTAGATTTATTTCAAGGAGGGAACAACATACTCAGTTAAGTATAGATATCTAACTTTCTCTACAGACAATAGGAGGGGATGAAGAAAGGAATGAAAGGGTTAAAGGGAGTGAAGAAGTAGTAAGAGAAAAGGGAAATAAAAGGGAAGTGGCTAATAGAAGACACTGAACATTGAAGGAAGTAGTGCCGAAAAGCAAAACTCTTTTTGAGGAAGGGAAGGAAGAAGGGAGAAATAAAAACATAAATGGAGGGTGCAGAAATAGCATGGAGAGAAAGACAGATAGTACTCATAATTATGAATGCAAATGGGATAAACTCTCCCATAAAACAGAAGCAGATAACAGAACAGATTAATAACCATAATCCAACAACATATTGTTTAAAAAAAATTAAAACAAGGTAAAGTAGAAGATTGAAGCAGAATATATTATGCTTCAGTTGAAGTAAAAAGAAAGCAGGTGTAGCAAGTCTAACCTCACACAAAGCAAAAGTAAAAATACATCTAACCAAAAGAGATAAGGAAGGAAATTATATACTGACGAAAAGACAACCATAGAAAATGAAATTATTTCATTACTAAACATATGTACCAAGTGGTACAGCATCCAATTTCTTTTTTTAATGTTTCTTTATGTTTAATTTTCAATATTCATTTCCACAAAATTTTGAGTTCCAAATTTTCTCATCACTCCCCTCCCTCTACCCCATAATACCTTGTATTCTGATTACCCTTTCCCTCAATATGCACTCCCCTCTATAAACTCCACACTTTCCTTATCCCCATCTTCTCTCTTTTCTTGTAGGGCAAGATAGATGTCTATACTCCATTACCTATATTTCTTATTTGCCAGTTGTATACAAAAACAATTCTAAATATTTGTTTTTAATACCTTGAATTTCAACTTCTCTCCCTTCCTCCCTCACCACCCATCCCCAATGAAAAGGCAAGCAATTCAATATAGGTAATATTTGTGCAGTTTTCCAAAAGACTTTCATAATAGTCATGATGTGAGACTATGTTTCCCTCCCTCCCACCTTGTCCCCCATTTATTCTATTCGCTCATTTGACCTTGTCCCTCCCCAAAAGTGCTTACTTCTAATTACTCCCTTCTCCAATTGGCCTTCCCTTTTATCATCTCCCTCACCTCACTTGTCTCATTCTCCTCTACTTTCCTGTAGAGTAAGATAAACTTTCATACCAAATTCAGCAAGAATGTTATTCCCTCATTAAGCTAAATGTGAAAAGAGTAAGTTTCACTTTGTCCCTCTCACTTCCTCCCTTTACTCCTCCGTTTAAATTCTTTTTCTTGCCTCTTTTATGAGTGATAATTTGCCCCATTCAATTTCTCCCTTTCTCCTCCCAATGCATTCCTCTTTCACCCCTTAATTTTAATTTTTTGTATATCATCCCTTCTTCTTCAACTAAATCTGTGTTCTCTGTCTATATGTGCCTATAATCTCTCCAACTACATAAATACCAAGAAAATTCTCAAGAGTTAAAAATATTATATTTCCATGTTGGAATGTAAACAATTCAACTTCAGAAAATCCTTTATGATTTCTCTTTCCTGTTTACCTTTCCATGCTTCTCTTGATTCTTGTGTTTGAAAGTCAAATTTCTATTGAGTTCAGGTCTTTTCATCAAGAATGTTTGAAAGTTCTCTGTCAGCGAATGACCATTTTTCCCCTGAAGTATTACACTCAGTTTTGCTGGATAGGTGATTCTTGGTTTTAATCCCAGTTGCTTTGACTTCTGCAACATCATATTTCAAGCCCTTAGATCCATCAATGTCACAGCCACCATATCCTGTGTTATCCTGATTGTATTTCCACAATACTCAAATTGTTTCTTTCTTCCTGCTTGTAATATTTTCTCTTTGACCTGGGAACTCTGAAACTTGGCTATAATATTCTTTTTTCTGGTCTCTTTCAGGAGGTGATTGGTGAATTCTTTCAATATTTACTTTGCCTTCTGGTTCTAGATTATCAGGTCAGTTTTCCTTAATAATTTTATGAAAGATGGTGTCTAGGCTCTTTTTTTTGATCATGCCTTTCAGGTAGTCCCATAATTTTTAAATTATCTCTCGTGGATTTATTTTCCAGGTCAGTTGTTTTTGAAATGAAATATTTCACATTATCTTCCATTTATTCATTCTTTTGGTTTTGTTTTGGTTTCTCACAAAGTCATTAGCTTTCATCTGCTCCATTCTAATTTTTAAAGAACCATTTTTTAAAATTTTTTCCCCTTTTGGGGCATTTTCCCAGCAAGTTATCTGATTTTGAGTCCTTTGTCAAGAGGAGGGTATACTCTGGGGACCTGTAAGTTCTCAGTTCCTCCAAGGTGGCCAATCAAATGGAGAAGAGCTTACTCCTCTCCTGGTCTGCACACTGGTCTGGGAGCTACCAAAAGCTCTTCAGTCCAGAATCTGAGAATAGTAGATTTCCCACTCCTCAACCTTCTCCAGCTCTGTCACACCCCAGGATCATGCTCAGGACTGCAATTCAGGTCAGTTGCTCAATTCCCCCAGGGGCTTTAGGCAGAGGGCTTAATAAATGAATGCTGCAACTGAAGCCTCCTCTGCTACTGCTAGCTCTGGTGCTAGTGGGGAACCTTGTTCCCTTTTCACCTTTTGAAAAAGCCTGCTCACTGACCTTTCAAGCTGTTTTTGGTGTTTGTGGGTTGAGGGATCTGAGAACCTCCATCATGCTGCCAAGGCTGGGCTGTGCTCCACTCCACATCCAGTAAGAAAGATTTTTCCTGTCAGCCTTCCAGGTTACCTTGGGATAGAAATCTCTTCCACTCTGTTATTCTGTGGCTTCTGCAGCTCTAGAATTTGTTGAGAGTTATTTTTTACAGGTACTTTATGGACTGTGGGGGAAGAACTAGAATATGTGCCTCTTCCTACACCACCAACTTGTTTCCACCCACCCTGCATCCAATTTCTTAGAGAAGAAGTTAAGGGACCTACAGGAAGAAACAAATGGCAACATTATACCAGTGGGGAGTCTCAACTTCCCTCTCTCTAAATTTGATAAATCTAACCTCAAAATAAGCAAAAAAGAAGTTAGAGAGGTGAATAGAATTATGGATAAGGTAGAAATGACAGAATTCTGTAGATAAATAAATGGACACTCGAAGGATTATGCCTTTTTCTCATCATAACATGACATATATACAGAAACTTACCATATATTAGGGCAAGAAAACTTGACAATCCAGTGTAGAAAGGCAGAGAGAGTCAATGCATCCTCTTCAGATCCTGATGCAACAAATATATATATATATGTTTGTATATATGTGTATATATGCATATATATGTATATATGTGTATATATGCATATATATATATGTATATCTGTGTATATATGCATATATATATATATATATATATATGTAATAAAGGGCCATGGAAAGATAGACCAAAAGTTAATTAGAAACTAAATAATCTAATCCTAAAAATTGAGAGCATTAAACAACAACTCATAGATACATTCAACAACTTCATTTAAGAGAAGGATAACAATGAAACAAACTACCAAAACTTGTGTGGTTCAATGAAAGCAGTTCTTAGCAGAAGTTGTGTACCATTCAATGATTATATGAATAAAATAGAGAAAGAAGAGAGCAATGATTTGAGCATGCAACTGGAAAAACTAAAAAAAGAACAAATTGAAAATCCTCAGTTAAATGCCAAATTAGAATATGAAAAACCAAAGTACAGATTAATAAAATTAAAATTAAGAAACTATTAAACTAATAAATAAAAATAAGATTTGGTTTTATGAAAAAAAACCCAAAATTGATAAACCTTGGCTCAATTTGATTTGAAAAAGACAAGAAAACCAAATTACCAATACGGAAAATGAAATTGGTGAACTCATCTCCAATGAAGAGGAAATTAAAACAGTATTCAGAAATTGCTTTGTCCAACTGTATTCCTATAATTTGACACTTTACATGAAATGGATGAAAATTAAATATACATATGCATATATAAATTCCTCAGATTAACAAAAGTGGAAATAAAGTACTCATATAACCTAATCTCAGAACAATTATCAAGGTATCAGTTAAATTCCTAGGGAAAAATCTCCAGGGCCAGATGGATGTATAAGTGAATTCTATCAAACATTTAAAAAACAGTTAATTCCAATACTGTTCATACTATTTGAGAAAATTGGTGAAGTGTCCTACTTAATTCTTTTTATGATTCAAATATGGTTCTGATACCAAAATCAGGAAGAGTAAAAACAGAGAAAGAAAATTAAAGATCAATTTCCAGTATGAATACAGATGTAAAAATTTTAAATAAGATATTAGCAAAAAGAGTACAGCAACTTAGTAGAGAATGATACTGTATGTTCAGGTAGAATTTATACTATGAATGAAGAAATCATTCAGTATTAGGAAAATTATCAGTATTATTGAACATATCAACAACAACAAAAATAGCAGAAACCATATTATTATCTCAATAGCTGCATAAAAAGCTTTATGTTTGGTTTTCTTTTTTTAAATTACAATTAAAATTTTATTAATTTATTTGCTTTCAGTTTTCAACAATCACTTCCATAAGTCTTAAGTTTTCTCCCCATCCCTCTCCCCTCCCTCCCTGAGTTGGTATGCAATCTTATAATGGATTCTACACATTCATTCTTATTAAACACATTTCACATTATTCATATTGCATAGAAAAATTAAAACGAATGGGAGAAACCATGAGAAAATCAAAACTAAAACTAAACATAACACAAGAGAAAACAGTCTGCTTCATTCTGCCTCCCAATTCCACCATTCTTTTTCTTGATGTGATGGCATTTTTCCTCAAGAGTCCTTTGGGAATGGTTTAGGTCCTTGTAATGTTGTGAAGAGATTAGTCTATCAAAAACAGCCCTCACACATTGTGGCTTTTACTGTGTCTAATGTTCCCCTGGTTCTGCTCATTTCACTTAGCATTAGTTCATATAAGCCTTTTGAGATTTTTCTGAAGTCCATTTGTTCATCATTTCTTATAGCATTGTAGTATTGCATTGTATGCATATTCCACAACTTGTTCAACCATTCCCCAATTGATGGGCATTCCCTTTATTTCCACTTCTTGCTAACCACAGAAAGAGCTGAGACAAATATTGTTGTACATGTGGTACCTTTTCCCATTTTTATGACCTCTTTGGGATGCAAAACTAGAAACAATATTGCTGGGTCAAAGTGTATGCATATTTTATAGCCATTTTGACATAGTTCCAAATTACTCTGCAGAATGGTTGGATCAGTGCACAGCTCCACCAACAATGAATTAGTGTTCCAAATCTCTCACATATTCTCCAACATACATCGTCTTCCTATTTGTCATGTTCACCAATCTGAAAAATGTGATGTGGTTACTCAGAGTTGTTTTGATTTGCCTTTCTCTAATCAATAGTGATTTAAAGTAATTTTCATATGCCTATAGGTAACTTAATTTCTTCCTCTGAGTACTGCCTTTTTATATTCTTTGGTCATATTTCAAATGGGGAAATGACTTTTACTCTTGTAAATTTAACTCAGTTCTCTCTATACTTTAGAAATGACGTCTTTAGAGACAAGATGGCTGGGCTGTACCACAGGATTACCAAGAAAACCATCATTTTCTAGTAGATCTAGTTCCTGGCATAAAAGCAGAACCAGATGAAAACAACACACAATATTTTCATGTGGTAACTGAAGGTCCACAGGATTCCCCCTTTGAGGGAGAGACTTTTAAACTTGAACTATTTCTTCCAGAAGAATACCCAATGGCTACTCCTAAAGTATGTTTCATGACCAAAATTTATTGCCCTAATGTAGACAAGTTGAGAGGAATATGTTTAGATATTTTGAAAAATAAGTGATCTCCAACACTGCAGATCCATACAGTACTGCTCTCAATCTAAGCTTTGTCAAGTGTTCTCAATCCAGATGAACGATTAGCAAATGATGTAACTGAGCAGTGGAAAACCAATGAAACCCAAGCCATAGAAAGAGCCAAAGCATGGACTAGGTTATATACCATGAATAATATTTAACTTCTTTTTTTGTATTTAAATTTATTTAAGTTTTCAACATTCATTTCCACAAAATTATGGGTTCCAAATTTTCTCCCCTCCCACCACCCCAAAATGCTGAGCACTCTAATTACCCTTATCACCAATCTTCCCTCCCTTCTAACATCCCTCCTTTTCCTTATCCCCATCTTCTCTTTTGTCCTGTAAGGCAAGATAACTTTCTATACCCCATTACCTGAATTTCTTATTTCCTAGCTGTATGCAACAACAATACTCAACAATTGTTCCTAAAACTTTGAGTTCCAACTTCTCTTTCTCTCTCCCTCCCCACACATCCCCTTTGGGAAAGCAAACAATTCAATATAGGACATAGCTGTGTAGTTTTGTAAATGACTTCCATAATAGTCATGTTGTGTAAGACTGACTATATTTCCCTCCATCCTATCCTGCCCCCCATTTGGTGCTATTCTCTCTTTTGATCCTCTCCCTCCCCGAGTGTTGACTTCAAATTGCTCCCTCCTCGCATTGCCCTCCCTTCCATCATCCCCCCTACCCTGCTTATCTCCTCCCCCACTTTTCTGTATGGCACGAGGTTTTCATACCAAAATGAGTGTGCATTTTGTTCCTTCCTTTAGTGCAATGTTATGAGAGTAAGTTTCATGTTTTTTCTTTCACCTCCCCACTTTCTCCTTTCACTGAAAAGTTTTTTACTTGCCTTTTTTATGAGAGATAATTTGCCCCATTCCATTTCTCCCTTTCTCCTCCCAATATATTTCTCTCTCACCATTTAATTTCACTTTTTTTGAAGATATGATCCCATCCTATGCAATTCACTCTGTGCTCACTATCTCTCTCTCTCTCTCTCTTTCTCTTTCTCTCTCTCTCTGTGTGTGTGTGTTTGTGTGTAATTCCACCAACTACCCAGATACTGAAAAAAGTTTCAAGAGTTACAAATATTGTCTTTCCATGTAGGAATGTAAAAAGTTCAACTTTAGTAAGTCCCTTATGACTTCTCTTTGCTGTTTACTTTTTCATGTTTCTCTTGATTCTTGTGGTTTGAAGGTCAAATTTTATTTTCAGCTCTGGTCTTTTCATTAAGAATGCTTGAATGTCCTCTATTTCATTGAAAGATCATTTTTCCCCTGAAGTATTATACTCAATTTTGCTGGGTAGGCTATTCTTGGTTTTAATCCTAGTTCCTCTGACTTCTGGAATATCATGTTCCACACCCTTTGGTTCCTTAATGTAGAAGCTGCTAGATCTTTTGTTATCCTGATTGTATTTCCACAATATTGAAATTGTTTCTTCATAGCTGCTTGCAATATTTTATCCTTGACCTGAAAACTCTGGAATTTGGCCACAATGTTCCTAGGAGTTTCTCTTTTTGTATCTCTTTCATGAGGTGATCAATGGATTCTTTCAATATTTACTTTGCTTCCTGGTTCTAGAATATCAGGGCAGTTTTCCTTGATCATTTCATGAAAGATGATGTCTAGTTTCTTTGATCATGGCTTTCAGGTAGTCCCATAATTTTTAAATTGTCTCTCTTGGATCTATTTTCCAGGTTGGTTGTTTTTCCAATGAGATATTTCACATTCTCTTCCATTTTTTCATTCTTTTGGTTTTGTTTTGTGATTTCTTGGTTTCTCATAAAGTCATTAGCCTCCCTCTGTTCCATTCTAATTTTTAAAGAACTGTTTTCTTCAGTGACCTTTTGAACCTCCTTTACCATTTGGCTAATTCTGCTTTTTAAAGCATTCTTTTCCTCATTGGTTTTCTGAACCACTTTTGCCAATTCAGGTAGCCTATTTTTCAAGGTGTTATATTCTTCAGCATTTTTTGGGGTCTTCTTTAGCAAGGTGTTGACCCACTTTTCATGATTTTCTTGCATCTCTCTTATTTCTCTTCCTAATTTTTCCTCCACCTCTCTTACTTGATTTTCAAAATATTTTTTGAATTCTTCAATGGCCTAAGACCGTTGAATATTTATTTTGGATGTTTGGGATACAGAAGCCTTGATTTTATGTCTTTCCCTAATGGTAAGCATTGTTCTTCTTCACCTGAAGAGATGGAAGAATATATCTGTTCACCAAGAAAGTAACCTTCTATAGTCCTGTTTTTTTTTTCCCTTTTTGGGGCATTTTCCTAACCAGTTACTTGACTTTTGGGTCCTTTGTCAAGAGTTGGGTATACTCTGGGAATCTGTAAGATCTCAGTTCCTCCAAGGTGGCACAATCCAGTGTGTACACTGGTCTGGGAGCAGAAAGATATTTTTGTGCCCAGAATCTTAGCAGTTACCTCTCTACAGCTACCTGACCTCCAGTTCAGCCAAGCCAGCATGGCTTGGCTGATTTTCAGATAATCTGCAGGGACAGGGCCACCATGCAGTGTGAGATAAAAATAAGCTCCTTCAGGGCCTCTACATAGGACTGAGGTAATAATCAGCCTCTCAATGCCCCATGGTTTTTACGATCCAACAATGGATGTAGATTGCTGTGGGGGCTGCTGTCAGAACTGCTGCTGCCTGCCTCATGTGGCCTCTGTGGTCGCTGCCTGAGACCAGAGCTATGTAAAGCCCTTCTCCCTTCCTAGCCAGCTGCAAAAACCCTGTCACTGACCTTTGGTGTCTGTAGGTTGAGGGATCTCTGGACCTGCTGCTGCTGCAATCGGAGATTCTGCCCCTGAGGTGTCCCCCTCCCAGAGCTGCTCAACCAAGGCTGAGCTGGGCTCTGCTCTGTGTCTGGTGCAACCAACATTTTCCTTGGGCCTTTCAGGCCACCCTGGGCTGGAATTCTCCTCCACTCTTGTTCTCTACTTCTGGTACTCCAGAATTTGTTGAGACTCCCTCTCTACAGGTATTTTTTGGGCTGTGTGGTGAGAGGCTGCATATCTCTTTCTTTCTACTCCGTCATCTTGGCTCCTCCCTAATAATATTTAAATTCAATCTCAGCATCAAATGTGCCTCAATTCTCATGTTCTGTGAAGACCTCTTTCATTTTGTTTTTCATTTAATGGACACAGTCTTGAAAACATTACAGATTTAAGACCCAGGCCATCTTCAGTCCTTTGGTGATTAAATGCACATTAGCAAATCTCTGTCTTGTCCTAAATTCTGTGTTGTTACACATGAGCAGAGGCTAGATGTATCAGATGGATTGTTGTGAAATTATTTAAAAGCTATAGCCCAACTCTGCTTTTTTTCATTTCTCCCATCATGATTTAAACATAAGCACTATGAGTGAAAATATTTGTAGGTTAAATGCAGGGGTGTGTCTTTTTTTCTTCCAGTTTTGGGGGCTCCTTTCCCCTTTATATTATGATGCTAATTGAATTGGTTAAAGCAGCTAACCAGATGTACTTTAGAATATACCCTTTAGCCAAGTCTAACTCCTTAGATGCTGTAGATGGAAAATCTTCACTTTTTTGAACAAAAATGGAAAGGCTAAACATCACAACCCTCGCTAATATCCTGATTCTCCTGTCAAGTATAGAAATCTCCCTTAAAGAAAAGCTTGTAATGCATTTGTATGGCTTGTCTGGAAACTTCTGTACATTTTATGCTTTAGTAAAATATTTTTTGTTATTTTACTTTACCTTTGTACAGTTTATTTTGCTGTCTTTATTTATTTTCCCTAATGAGACAATTGTATTTGAAGATTAAAATTAGTCTAGGACATTTTATGTTTTAGATCTTTGCCATCTGAGAATAGTAAGACATTGGCTTTGCTAATTTATTTTCATTGATATAGATATGCGATAAAATACTGCTAAATGAGTACTCATAAATTGATCCCAAGAATACAAAAATCTCCAAAATGAGTATCATACTAATTAAAATAAATGTAAATTGTACAAAATTATCTCTGATCAATTAGATGATGACTGGTATCTAGACCTAGAATATTAGACAATCACTGTCCAGAGAAAGACCGGCAGCAAGTAGCAGTTGTGATTGACAAATGTGTAACTTTTCTTTTGTGCCATATCATGTCTGGCATTGATATAATTATAATTTTATTTCTTCCTAATTTATCTGAGTTTAGTACATGACATTTTGTATTATATAGGACAACAATGATAGATTTGATAATTATTAAATATTTACTAAACCATTTATTGCAATCTTATTTATAGACTAGATGAACAGCTAAGCTGAATTATTATAAAGTTTTTTCATTTGAAAGTCTCAAATTTTTAATGCAATATAATCAATCTTTAAAGTTTCTGCATAATCATTTCCTGGTGATCTTATTAGGTATTGCATAAAGGCTCCCTTTCAGTCCCCCACTGTCTTTTTTCTTATTTAATTTGATTTCCCATGATTTTTTAGTTGTCCTTTCTTTTTATCTTTGAATTTTCTCACTCTGCATATTTTATTTTTTTTTATTTTAAGGCAATCATATGACCAGTCAGTCTGAGTTATGTTCATGTTAATTTGAGGTGGAACTTTTGTCTATTGCAATTCAAGTTGATGTTTATGTAACCCATATGAATTTTCCTGACTCTTATATCATCTGGAGCTTCTTCAGAATTAGCATATTTTATTGTGCTCCTATGTAAGATGAAGAATTATCTATTAAAATTACATTTTCAACATACAAAAAGGAAATGGATCCTTTATCAACAAACACTAGTTACAAAAATTCTTTCCCAGTTTTTTGCTTCCCTCCCAATCTTGGTTGCATTGGATTTGTTTTTCCAAAAAACTTTTCAATTGAATGATATCAAAATGATCCATTTTGAACTTCATAATGTTCTCTATCTCTTGTTTGGTCATAAATTTCTCCATTCTTTATAAATCTGACCTATAAACAATCCCTTGCTCCCCTAATTTGCTTATGGTATCAGTCTTTTGCCTATATCATATACCCATTTGGGCTTTATTCTTGTGTACAGTGTCAGGTATTGGTCTATGCCCAGTTTCCACCACATTACTTCCAGTTTCCCAACAGATTTTGTCAAACAGTAAGTTCTTATCCCAGAAACTGGATTTCTTGTGTTTATCAAACAGTAGACTACTATGCTCATTGACTACTGTGTCTTGAGTACCTAACCTATTTCATTGATCTATCCCTCTATTTCTTAGCCAGTAACATGTGGTTTTGATGATTGTTGCTTTCTAACACAATTTGAGATCTGATAGGTCTAAGTCACCCTCCCTAGCATTTCTTTTTATTAATTTCCTTGATATTCAGGATCCAGAAAAGGTGTTTGACAAAATAAAACATCCAATCCTATTTAAAACAATGAAAAGCAGAGGAATAAATGGAGCCTTCCTTAAAAAAAAGAAGTATCTACCTAAAACCAACAGCAAGTATTATATATGAGGGGAATAAGCTAGATGCATTACTAATAAAATCAGAGATGAAACAAGAATGTCCATTGCCACAGCTGTTATTCAATATGGTACTAGAAATATTGGCTTTGGCAATAAGAGAAGAAAAAGAAATTAAAGGAATTAGAATGGTATTAGAATAGAAAAGAAAAAACTACATTATCACTCTTTTCAGGTGATATGATTATATACTTAGAGAAGTCTAAAGAACTGAGTAAAAAACTACTTGATATAATTACCTTTGGCAAAGTTGGGAGGAAACAAAATAAACCTGCATAAATCATCTGCATTTTTATAACAAAGACCAACAGCAAGAGACAGAGAAATCCCATTTTAAATAATAGTAGGCACTAAAATATTTGGGAGCCTACCAGCCAAAACAAACCCAAGAACTATGTGAACACAATTTGTTGCACAAAAAAAGTCAGATCTAATAAATTAAAACAAACATCAGTTGCTCATGAGTAAGACAACTTAATATAAAAAATGACAATTCTACCTAAATTAATTTATCTATTCAGTACCATACTAACTAAATAACCAGAAAACTACTTTAAACTTAGAAAAATAATATTCAAAATCCATCTGGAAGAACAACAGTTTCAGAATATCAAGGGAATTAGTGAAAAGAAATGGTAGAAAAGGTCACCTAACTATATCAGATTTCAAATTGTTTTCAAAGCAGTAATCACCAAAACCACTTGGTACTGGCTAAGAAATAAAGAGGCAGATCAGTGAAATAGGTTAGGTACACGAGACACAGTTGTCAATAATTAAAGCAGACTACTGTTTGGCAAACCCAAGGTCCCTTGCTTCTAATATAAGACCTCACTGTTTGGTGAAAATTTCTGGGACAACTAAGTAATAGTGTAGTAGAAACTGGGCATAGACCAATACCCAACACCATACACCAGAGTAAATTCCAAATGGGTAGATGATCTAGGTATAAAGGCTAATATTATGCACTAATTAGGAGAGCAAGGAAAAGTTTAATTTTCAGATTTATAGAGAATGGAGAAATTTGTGACCAAACAAGAGACAGAGAACATTATGAAATGCAAAATGGATAATTGTGATCATATTAAATTAAAAAAGGTTTTGCATAACCAAAGCCAAGGCAACCAAGATTAGGAGGGAAGTCCAAAAGTGGGAAAAAATTTTTGCAACTATTGTCTGTGATAAAGGCCTCATTTCTAAAACATAGAGAGAGTCAAATTTACAAGAATACAAGTCATTCCCCAATTGATAAATGATCAAAAGATATGAACAGGCAGTTTTCAGAGGAAGAACTTAAAGGTATCTATAGTCATATTTTTTTTAAATGCTCTAAATCTCTATTGATTAGAGAGATGTAAATCAAAACAACTCTGAGGTACCACATCACACCTATCAGATTGGCTAACATGACAAAACAGGAAGAAACTAAATGTCGGAGAGGATGTGGGAGAGTTGGAAGAATAATTCGTTGTTGCTGGATCTCTGAGCTGATCAAACCATTCTGGAGAGCAATTTGCAACTATGCCCAAAGGGCTATAAAAATGTGCATACCCTTTGACCCAACTATATTGTTTCTAGGAATGTATCCCAAAGAGATCATAAAAATGGGAGAAGTACCCCCATGTACCAAAGTATTTATATTAGCTCTTTTAGAGGTAGCCAAGAACTGGAAATCAAGGTAATGCATATCAATTAGGGAATGGTAGAACAAATTGTGGCATATGAATGCAATGGAATTCTACTGTGCTATAAGAAATGATGAAAAGGCAGACTTCAGAAAAACCTGGAATGGTTTATATGAACTGATGTTGTGTGAAATGAGCAGAACTAGGAGAATATTATACACAGTTAGCAAGGACTTTTTCTGATAGACTTAGCCCTTCACAACAATGTAAGGACCTAAAACATTTCCAAAGGACTCTTGATACAAGATGCCATCCACTTCCAAAACAAAAAACAAAAAAAAACCCTATAGAACCTGAACACATAATGAAGCAGACTATTTTCTCTTTTGTTAAGTATTCATTTGTTTTGGTTTTTTCATGCTTTCTCCCATCCATTTTAAATCTTCTATTCAACATGAGTAATGTGAAAATATGTTTAAGAAGAATTTATGTGTTGAACTCGGATAAGATTGCATTCTCTCTCGAGGAGGGAGGGAAGAAAGAGGGGGTAATGAGTGGGGAAACCTTTCAAATATATGGAAGTGATTGTTGGAAATTGTAAAGATATAAATTAATAAAAATATGCATTAAGTAACTGCAAAATTCCAGGCACTAAGTACAATAAAAATACAAAAAAAAGACAAAAATAAAACCACCTCCACCACCAAGGAACTTAAATTTTAATAGAGTATGTTTGTGTATAAGCATAAAAGACATGTACAAAGTAAATGAAAGTTAATTTGAACAACAGCAAGCATATGCAATGGGGGAAATTAAGAAAGGCAATATATAGAAAGTGTTACTTGAAATAGACAGTTAAGTGGTGCCATGGGTAGTGAACTGGCCTGGAATCAGGAAGACACTTTCAAATACAGACTAAAACATGTGCTAACTGTGTGTTCCTAGGCAAGTCACACTCCCTGTTTAAAATAGCATCCACTTCCCACAGTTGTTGTGAGAATCAAATAAGATGATAGTTGTAAGCTTTTTAACACAGTTCCTGGAACATAGTAAGTGATTTTTCTTTGTATTCATCATCATTATCATCATCATCTAATTCAATTTAATATTAGCAAACAATGATAAAAGGAACATGGGACTCATTTGACCACTCTTTCTTTTTAATGCAACATTTTTAATATGCTTAAATATTTGTTTTGTTTTAATTATTTTGTTTCATATTTTATTTTTTCTCAGTTACATATAAAAACACTTTTTTAACTTTGCATTCCACATGCTTTCCCTTTTTCCTTTCCTACCTGATCCCTTCATCATTGAGAAGGCAAGAAATTTGATATAGGTTATATATGTCAAGTCATGCATATCTATGATAGTTATGTTGTGAAAGAAAACATAGGCAAAAAAACAACTGCCAGAAAAGTAAAGAAATTATAAAAGTATTCTTCAATCTGTATTCCAGCACCATCGGTTCTTTCTCTGGGGATAGCACCTTTTCAACATAAGTCCATCAGAGTTGTCTTGGATTATTGTCTTGCTGAGAATAGCTAAGTCATTCACAGGTGATCATCTTACAATATTGCTATTACTTTGTACACATTATATTTCATTTGCATCTGCCCTTGCAAGACTTTCCAGTTTTTTTTTCCTGAGAGAATCTTACTCATCATTTATTATATTACAATAGTATTCCATCATAATCACATAACATAGCATTCCCCAATTGATGGAAATCCTCTCAATTTCTAATTATTTGTTTCTAGAAAAGATCTGCTGTAAGTATATTTGTACATATAGATCCTTTGTGTTGTTTTTAATCTTTTTGTGGGATATGTATCTGGTGTTGTTATTGCTATGTCAAAGGGTATGCGTGGTTACATAATCCTTTAGGCATAGTTTCAAAATACTCTACAGAATGATTGAATCACTACAAACTCCATCAGTAGTGCATTTTCCTCACATCCCCACCATCACTGGTCATTTACCTTTTCTGTCTCAATAGCCAATATAATAGTTTAAGATAGCACCCTCAGAATTATTTTAATTTACATTTCTTTAATCAATAGTTACGGTATTTTTTCTATATTGCTACAGGTGGCTTTGCTTATTTTACACGAAAAATTTATCATGTCTTTTGATCAATTATCAGTTGAGTAATGACTCTTACTTTCATAAATTTGACATATGGGAAATGAAGTTTTCATTAGAGACCTGCTTCAACATTGTTTTTCCACAGTTACTGTTGCTAACTGAATTTCCCTCCATCCTATTACCCACCCTTGTTTATTCTATTCTCTCTCTTCTTTCACTCTGTCCATCCTCAAAAATATTCTCACCCCTGGGATTCTATCACCACTGTCCCTTCTGTTACCCACTTCCCCTCCTGCTTTCTTGTAGGATAAGGTCAATTTCTACACCAAATTGTGTATGTATGTTATTCCCTCATTGAGTTCATTCTGATGAGAGTAAGGTTTATTCACTCCACCTCCCCTCTCCCTTCTTCCCCTCTACTGTAAACCTTTTTCTTGCTTCTTTTATGTGACATGATTTACCCTATTCTGCTTCTCCCTTTTGCTTCCTCCCAGTATATTCCTCTCTGATCTCTTATTTTTAGATACCATACTTTCCTATTCAACTCATGCCTGTGCCCTCTATCTATATATACACACTTCTTCTAAGTATCCTAATAATGAGAAAAGTCTTATGAGTTACACCTATCATCTTCCCATGTAGGAATGTAAAGGGTTGTTAAGTCTCTTATGATTTCACTTTCCCTTTTACCTTTTAACGCTTCTCATGAGGTAAATTCTCAATTTACCTCTCATCCTTTCATCAAGAACACTTAAAAGTATTCTATCCTATTGAATGTCCATTCACCCCAACACCTGACCCCCCCAAAAGAGAGTATACATAGTTTTTCTTGGTAGGTGATTCTTTGTTGTAATTCTAGCTCCAATGCCCTCTGGAATATCATAATCTAAACTCTCCAATTCTTTAATATAGAAGCTGCTATATTTTGTGTTATTCTGACTGTGGTTCCATGATTCTTGACTTGTTTCTTTTTGTCTGCTTGCAGTACTTTCTCCTTTACTTGGTAACTCTGAAATGTGGCTACAATATCATGGATCATTTTGGGATCTTGTTGAGGAGGCGATTGGTAGATTCGTTCAATTTCTTTTTGACCCTCTGATTCTAGAATATCAGGGAAGTTTTTCTTGATAATTTCTTGAAAGATGATGCCTAGGCTCTTTTTTGTTATTGTTATTATCATGGCTTTCGGTTAGTCCAAAAGTTTTTAAATTATCTCTCCTCGATCTATTTTCAGGTGAGTTGTTTTTCCAATGAGATTTTTCATATTATCTTCTATGTTTTCATTCTTTTAATTTTGCTTAATACTTTCTCGGTTTCTCATAAAGTCATTAACTTCTATTTGCTTCATTCTAATTTTTAAGGAATTATTTTCTTCAGTGAACTTTTGAACCTCTTTTTCCATTTGGCCAATTCTGTTTTTTAAGGCATTCTTCTGCTCATTGACTTTTCAGACCTCAGTTACCATTTGGTCTAAGCTGTTATTTTCTTCAATATTTTCTGTTTTTCTATTACTAATCAGTTGACTCTTTTTTTCATTATTTTTTGCATCATTTTCATTTCTCTTCTCATTTTTTCCTCTTTCTCTCCTACTTGATTTTCAAAATCCTTATTGAACTCCATGGCTTGAGACCAATTCATATCTTTCTTGGAGGCTTTGGATCTAGGAACTTTGAAGCTGTTTTCTTCTGGGTGTGTGTTTTGATATTCCTTGTCATGATAGTAGCTTTCATTAGTCAGAATTTTTTCCCTTGTTTCCTCACTTTCCCAATCTATTACTTGACTTTTAACTGTTTGTTAAGTAGGACTCTGCTTGCAGGGTAAAGGCCACACTCTCCCAAGCTTTAGGTGTTTTTTCATAGCTGTTTTCAGAGATGCTTCTAGGAACTTGCAAGTTTTTAGTTCTTCCAAGGTGGTATGATCTAAGGAGGTGTGTTTATTCCTCTCTTGACCTATTCTCCTCTCTGTGAGTGATCAGAAGCATTCTTTTCTGTCCTAGAACTATAAGGAGGGCCCTCCCTCTACTTGGCCCTTGAGCTTCACTATGCTAGTGCTCCTCCTTGCACTGGGACCAAAGTACTGGGACTGGAACCAAAGTATGGGCAAAACAACAGAGTTCTGCCTCAGTTCTAGCAAAA
Source organism: Potorous gilbertii (assembly GCA_028658325.1). Lineage (NCBI taxonomy): Eukaryota > Metazoa > Chordata > Mammalia > Diprotodontia > Potoroidae > Potorous > Potorous gilbertii. Next base: position 623,516,953 of record CM053769.1, on the reverse strand, counting down.
AAAATACCCCTGTAATCTACTTCTGACTATTTATTCAGCCCCCTTAATGTATGTGGACTGAAAGCCCTGGAAGTAGGCATTCCCACTTCTGCTGCTAATTCAGGCACCAGTTGAATTATCTTAGGTTGGAAATTCATGTTGCTCTGTCTTTTTGTGTGTTCTAGCTATGCTAGAATTTGTTTAAAGTAATAAAGGTATTTGTGGGGTTTCCGGGAGAGTACCTCACACCACAATCTTGGCTCTGTCTCCCCACACTTCCTTTCTACCAAAGGATTCACAACACCATGCATTCCAAAATAGGAAAGGCTATGGAACAGAATAAATTTCAGCCTTGGAGCTTCTATCTCTGGTAAATGACATAAGGGAAAGGGACATAGGTGGCTCTATTGGATCAAGGCAAGTATTCCTCCTTCTTTGTATGTTGCTGGTAAAAGTCAAGATGACAGCAAGTAAAGAGAAATTTTTCAATAACATTTTAGTAAGGTACAAAAACTACAGAGACAGCCTGCAATAGCAGACAATGTGGGGACAAGGGATAGAGTGGTGCAGGGAGGCAGGCAGTATAGTGAAGAGAATGGGTAGAGAGGGGGGAATAGAAATTCATTTAAACGCAGATCAGAGTTGGAAGCCCTTAGGAAGCTATGGAAGAGCAGTAGGTGGAAGAATGTTCAAAAAGCAAAAGTCTGGTTTCTCATTTTTATATTGAATTAGTGGGAACACAATAACCCTTTTCCATGCCACCTTTGGCTTAGTTCATTAACATATCAATATCATTTCAATGTTATAAACATCATCTTAAGGTTTATATACTATGTATACACATATATATACATATATATGTATATGTGTACACACACGATACATACATACATATATACATATAGTAGGGTTGAAATATACATACACACATATACATATATGTGTGTATGTATATATGTATGTACATACAGAGAGAGAGAGAGACAGGAGAGATATGCTGCTCATATCTGTCACTGAAGCTTAGAGACCAAGGGTAGTTAGCAAAACCAAAGGGTCATTATATTAAGTCCTAGTTAGTTTCCCCTAATTTAGGTCACAATGTCAGGATGTGGCTGTATTTCATTAATGAGGTAACTGTCAGTGATTCCTAGGCTCCTCTAATTTATGAGATGGTTTGCAAGTAATTATCATATTCCTTTAATTTATGTGGTAGTTTGACAGTGACTTTTATGTTCTCCTTTACAATCTTCCTACTGTCATTACCTTATACTGGTGGATCATAAACTTACTACACTAATTGCACAGGAAGGAAGTCTAGGAGAATTAGAATAAGACACAATTTCAACATCCTACATTTTGAAGGAAACAAGGGATTACAAGTGACAAAGATGAAGAGTGAGCGCATTCTAGGTATGGGGAAAAACTTGTGCAGACAAAAAGATTGGAGACAGAGTACCTTGTGTGACACATATATCAAGGTCAATCCATCTCAACCACAGTGCTCAAGATGGGAAGTTATATATATACTATTGTTTGAAAACATAGTTTGGGTCTAGGCTGTAAAGGGTTTTAGAAGTTAAAGAGAAAAATCTTTCATTTGAACTCCAAAGCAATACAAGAATCAGGAGTATTACTAAGGATATATATATTTATTTGATATACAATGAACACAGATTTACATTTTATATGCATATAAATCTGTGTATAAATACACATGTATACACATATCTATGTACATTAATGCATACACTCAGATATATATATACATATACATGCTCATGTATATATTGTACACACGCATATATATATGATATAAATTGGAAATTACAAAATAAGTATTAAGGAGATTTATTGGATATTTCATCTTTTCTTTAAATTAAAATAGCTTACACTTCTAAGGGAATCAAAAGATTTATCAAAAAAAAAAAAGGAATGATTCCAACAACTTGAGAACTATGGGGATCCTTCACTGAGGAAAAATCAATTAAGTAATTTATTTAGTAAACATTTCATAAACAACTTTAATAAGCATATTCAAATAAATCCTACTTAGCATTCAGTAGAGCACAGAAATAACAGGGACAACTATTTGAGGGCAAAAGAGATTGTTTATGTTGTCATACACCAGTTTATATCTTTTCAGTAAAACAAAAGATAGACCTATGGTCAGATGTCATGGTATCTACACTTTCAAACAGATTCATTCTATTGCAACAGAAGTCACAATAACAAATTGTCAGGAAGACCCTTTTTGCCAGAAGTCCCACTAATTAAGCAAGCATGGCATTAATTCAATGGAACTAATTAAGAAGATTCTATGAAAATACTGCAATTATACTTTCTTTTGAAACCCATTAGTTTCCTGCCAACAACATCCTGAACTTTTACAGGTTTTATGCATCTGAATTTGCTATTGTTCATTAAGAAAAAATATATACAATGTCGCCTACATGCAATGTGTTTAAATTCGATCGAGGGTAGGGTTAGCCATAGGAGGAAAGGATACACTTATATTCAAGGGTAACATAATTGTTGGTTTGCTTTAATAAAAATGCCATCGTGCTATGTTAACAAGAGTTTTTCACCTTGTAAAGTCTCTGAGGGTAATGGAAGACCTTCAGGTTTCACATTCTTCATAGCTCAGAGGTGACTCCAAATTGTCTCCATCTATAGGCAGGATATATTTCGACATAGGTCAAAACTTTAAGGAGTAGTGTTTATCCTTGGTGATCTCTACTTTTACCCTTTCCTTAACCTCTATCTTTTAACACGCATCGTTTTCTTTCAGACAACTTAAACTTTACTTCGTATACAAAGTTTTTCCCATTCTTCCTAAATTTTCCAAGGCTTTCACCTCCACTGAAAATACTTTGTTTTCATTCATCTATAAACCTCAATAAAATATAAGGAGAGGGATTATTTTCTTTTTGGTCTCTGTATTCTCACCATGATTAGTATAGTCCTTGACCAGGTAATAAATGACTCAAATTCTTGATAAAGGAATAAATGTACCTTTTCCTTCTTCAATATAGATTTCCAGCTCAGTGAGCTCAGTGGACCCTGTCACTGGAGTCAGAATATATTTTCTGTATATTTAAAATGAAGATATCAGCCTATATGATTTGAGATTCCTTTACAATGCTACTTATCTTTGATTTTGTGCTGTTTTTCTTCAGTTGTTTCAGTCATGTCCAACATTTGTGATCCCATTTGGAGTTTTATTGGCAGAGATACTGAAGGAGTTTGCCATTTTCCCCTCCAACTCATTTGACAGAAGAGGGAACTAAAAGAAACAGGGTTAAGTGATTTGTCCAGAACTACATAAGTTTTAAGCATGAGAGTCCAGATTTGAACTCAGGAAGATGAGTATTTCTGACACCAGGCCTGGCACTCTATTCATTGTGCCACCTAGCTACTTGTTTATCTTTGATTCTGTGGAGCAGTTAATGTCACTGGAATGTGAGATATAAATTTGTAAAATAATAGTGTAATTTACACTTATTATGATGTATCAATGAATGCATGATCTTGTCCATGGAGGTATTCCCTCCACAAGTCTATTCACATATTCTCATCCTATGTTATTTGCTTCTATATCTTTCATAAAACTTTCATGGAGAAAACATTCAGTACTTTTGAGGCCTTTCTTAGGTTCATTGATATTTGATAATTATCAATGTTACTTTCAGGGTATCCATCTGTTTAGTCTTGCTCCATGAAAGGCCCAGTTTTTATTTTAGCCATGCATGTTCTTTTTTTGTGATGGCCTTTATGTCTTTTCCCTGACAAACTGGCAGTATACTGAAGCTTACTTACATCAAGCATGTTTCTTTCCCTTGCCCTTTGGGTCATGTTCAGTTTTGATTATTCTGTTCAATAACTGACAGAGCATCACAGAGAAAATATTAGTATCAAAAAGAGAGACTTTTAGAACAGGGAACAGTGTGTGATCAATCATAATACTGCATTATTTTCGAACTGTCGTATAATTTCATTTCTTCCTCTTATTCGAATCTAGTCTCAGACTTTCCTCTATTTGTTTTGTTTTTCTGTTTTTGGTCTCAGATATTTGAGAATATGTTGTGTCTTCCATGATATGTGGAATGAAAGACTAAGTTGATGTCCCATCAACCTCAGGAAAAAATTGTCAGAATTTAGATATGTTAAGAATCTAATTCTCACTAAAGTGATAGAAACTGGCATAATAAAATATCAGAATAATAGAAGTGAGTTAAAAGACCATCGAATCAAAACCCTTTTTGTTCAACAGTTTTAACTCGATGCTGGTGACCCATGAAATAGTAGTTACAGGAGAAGAATAAAGGAGATTGATAATATAAGTCCTGAAATCCCTTCTAGCTTTAGGATATTGCAATGCTCAATTCTTAACACCATCATCTGAACTGGGTTCATACCTTTTCTCTTCCAAAAGTGCTTTCATTTTAAAATAGGATCAAAAGGAAGAATCCCAAAGGAATGACTGTACTGATTTGTTCTCAGATACTATATGCTTTGGTTTTAGAAAGTTGTTATGAAAATGGCAGACCTTCCAAATGCTACTCGAATCAACTACCTAAGACAACACGTATTTTATACACCAGAACAACTAGGTGGCACAGTGAATAGATTGCTGAGTCTGAAAGCAGAAAGACTTTCCTGAGTTCAAATCCGATCTCTGAAATTCACTGATTTTATGATACTGGGAAAGTTGCCTATTTCTTTTTCCCTCAGTTTCTCATTTGTAAAATGAGCTGGAGAAGGAAATTGCAAGCTACTACAGCACATTTGCCAATAAAACCACAAAAATGAGGTCATAAAGTATCAAACACAACTGAAATGTTTGGACAACAACAACATTTTATCTCCCAGTAAGATTAGTCAGATTTCTGAGCTGTGCCATCGTTTCATAGTCATTCAGAGCTCAGTAGCCTAAGATCACATTTAAAAAGACAAAGAGAATATAACAATATAAATCAGAACAGTAGACTTTGTCACAAGTCCTCTGAGTAGGAGACAGCTGGTAATTTAATTTCTGATTTCAGAAAAAAAAAGATTTTATAAATGATCTCTTGATATCCAGTTTACTCCAAATAAAAGAAGCAATACTATTCAAGGGTGTGCTTATAAGTAGAACATATTAATTTTCCAAATGAAGCATGTACCTAGGGAAAAATGACAAAATAAAGCATCTATGTCATTCTTTATCAGTTAGTGAGGGACTAAATCATGTACAATACATGTTACATAAAACTACACAAATTTTGGAATGAAGGCATGTTCCATTTATAATAATCCAAGTTTATTTAGATTGTTGGTAAGCACTTTTGCCATTCAGATTTTGCAGGTTTTTTATATTAATTCTAGTTTTCATTTACTTATGTTTTACCCCAAACTAAATATAGTTAACATCTGCAGCAGGGAACAAAACAATTAGAAAATTCATACTTCAGGTCTCTGGTATATACCTCTTTCATCACGGCCTATCATGTGCCAGGTAATATCTATTTTCATTCAAATCTTCAACATCTACAAGGACAAAAATATGATTTCGAATATCCAGTTTTTTTTACTAAGGTTCATGCAACAAAACAGATGGGTACTTGATATATTCAGTTATCCATCAAAATAATTATTTTACTATTACTGCTAAATTTTAAAGAGAATATATATATATATATATATGTACATATGTATGTATGTATGTTTACTATATACAAAATAGTTTCACATACATGATCCATCATACCACTCCCAAGATTCCTTTTGAGGATCATCACACCAATTAATGCAGATGTTACCTCCAAAGTTTGGTCCTACAATATCTTCTCTTTTCCATATATGATATTTACTTGTTGATCTTTTCAGCTCCCAAAGACTCAAATTATATTAAACTGAGGACTTCAGGAAATGCAACAAAGTTTGTACTGTTTGTACTGTATGAATAGAACGAAATAGCCTCCTCCACTTTCTGTAGGTTTCCCACATATTTTGTCCCATAAATTCCTTAAGCCACTCAAGAGTTTCTTCTATTTTTCTTATTTTTTCTGTCACTTTCAAGGGAACTTCTGTCCTTTCATTCACCCAGGCTCACAACCTAGGTGTCATCTTTGAGGAATCACCATCTCAATATCCAATCTGTGGCCAAGTCTTGAAAATTCTACCTTCGTTAAAACTCTATATCCCTCCTCTAAAGCTACCACCATCAGTACAAAGCCCATATCATCTCAGGCCTGGATTATCATAATAACCTTATGTTTTGCCTTCTTATGTCAGATCCCTACCCACTCCAGTCTGTCCTTAATTCAGTTATAAAATAATTCCTTGTAAATCAGAGTTTTAACCACCTCATCACTTAACAATATTCAACAAATTCCAATGGCTGTTTATCACATCTAGAATCAAATTTATAATCTTCTGTTTGTCATGCCCTTCACACCTAGTAATCTCCCATAATCAAATTATTTATACACCTTTATGTTCTCCTCCCCTACATATTCCATAATCCAGTGACATTGACTTCCTTGCTATCCTTCATCTAAGACATTCGAGATATGACTCCTAGAATTTTCAGTGGCTGGCCTCCATATTTTCCTCTGTCCTCTATCCTCATCTCTACCTCTTGGCTTGACTGGTTTCCCTCAAGCCCCAACTAAAACTCCACCTTCTATAAAAAGCCATTCCTAATATTGCCTAATGTTAGTGTCTTCAATCTATTGATTACCATGCATACACACATACACTTACACACACAAATACATGTGTGAGTGTGTATATATACATAAACATATATATATGACTTTCAAATACTTCCAATTGTTATGCACACAGACACACAGACACACACACACACACACACACACACACACACACACACACACATATATATATATGTACATATATACAATTTTGAGTTCCAAATTCTCTCCTTCCTTCCTTTTCTTTCCTACCTCATTGAGAAGGCAAGCCATTTTGTATAAGTTTTTCATGTGCAGTCATGCAAAAAAAATTTCCATATTAGTCATGTTGTGCAAGAAAATACTAACCAAAAGTTTTTTTAAAAGTTTTTTTTTTAAATTCAGAATGCTTTAATCTGCATTCAGACTTCATTAGTTCTTTCTCTTTTCATTGAATCCTTTGGAATTCTCTTAGATTACTGTATTGCTGAGAATATCTAAGTTGTCTAGTTTATCACTGTAGAATTTTGCCATTTCTCATTCTACTAACTTGCATCAGTTCATGCAAGTATTTGGGAATATTTTTTCTTCCGAAACAATTCTGCTTATCATTTTAAAATCACAATAGCATTCCATCTTAATTATATACAGCAAGTTGCACAGCCATTACCCAAATGATGGGCATGCCCTCAATTTCTAATTCTTTGCCAACACAAAAAGAGCCTCTATAAATGTTTCTATACAAGCAAGTCCTTTTCCTTTTTCTTAAAATTTCTTTGGTGTACAGACTCAGTAGTGCTATTGCTGAGTCAAAGTGTATGCACACTTTGGGGAGTAGTTCCAAATGATTCTCCAGAATGGTTGGATGGACAACTCCAATGGTGAATTAGTGTCCCAATTTTCCCAAATCCCCTTCAATATTTGTCATTTTCCTTTGCTATAATATTTCAGTCTGATAGGTGTAAGGTGGTACCTCAGAGTTGTTTTAATTTGCATTTCCCTAATCAGTAGTGATTTAGACCATTTTATATGTCTATAGACAGCCCTGATTTCTTCATTTACGAATTTGCCTATTTGTAACATTTAGCCATTTATCAATTGGGGAATAGTTTGTAGTCTTATGCATTTGACTCAGTTTTCTATATATTTGAGAAATAAGGACTTTGTCGGTGAAATTTCCTGTGAACTTCCTCTCCTACCTCCTAAGTTTTCTGTTTCCTTTCTAATTTTGGTCTCATTTGTTTTGTTTATGCACAAATGTCTTTCATTTAATGTAATCAAAGTTATCCATTGTATATCCTATTGTCTCAATCTTGTCTTTGGTCATAAATTCTCCTCTTATCCATAGATCTGGCAAATAAACTATTCCATGCTCCCGTAATTTGCTTCTTGTAAACAATTTGCACATATTTCTTGGCAGGTTGTCTACCCCATTAAACAGTTAGTTTTCTTAAGCACAGAGACTATTTGCTTAATTGTGCTGTTGGTTTTGTTGTTGTTTTTATCCCTAGCACTTAACATGGTTTATGACACATTATAGGTGTTTAATAAATGACTCATAATTGACTGATAGATTGTATTATTTGTTGGTATGAATACCTCTAATCAAATATATGCAAACAAAAGCTCAGAAAACATGATAATTTAAAGATGATCATGAAATGAGTATGACAGAAGCAATGAGATATATCTATAAGAACTTTTCATAGGAAATTTAGTCACCATGTTTGATATTTGGTATCTTAGTCTTAGATGTACTTACTTTACGAGGAGACAGAAATGGGAGAAAGAAGATTATGGTGGAAAGTTACTGGGCAAAGAAAATTTGCTGAAGGTAAGACCATTTATAAGGCACTCCAAGGTTAATTTTCAATGCATGGGAAATAAAGGAAGATAGAAAAGGTTTGGAAAAATCACAGATGGTATTTTACTAAAAAATGTCAAGTGAATATCAATAAATACATAATCCATATGCCTGTCTTCTTATCACTATTAAATCTTTATAAGAAAATAATCTACACACATTTCAATGATATCTTTAACAAAAAATTGAGTAGTGGACAGATATACTTAAACAAATGATTTTCCATAGAAGACCATATTTTCATGGTCATTTCAATAACTGAAAGGAGCTGAAAATATAAAATCTCATGACACTGATTATTTGCTGGTTATAGGGAAAAGAAAAGGAACTGTATCAGTGATGACCTTGGTATAGGGAACTACTAGTTGAGGAAACTTCCTGCAATTTACAGGCTTAGATAATCTAAAACTTTGAGAAATTAAATAATTCGCCCGTGGTCATATGGCATGTATTTGTCAAAAGAATGCTTGAACATGGGTCTTCCTAATCTCTAGGTTAGTTCTCTATACTATGCAAAATTGTCTTATATTGGATATATGTGTATAAAATTTATTTTATAATTTATAGAATAAAATAAGCATTTCCATAACAGCATAATAAAAAGATGATTACACATGAAACTGAATTTGTTGTGCATACTGTTCTATTGCTTTTAAATATATAATAAAAGTATCTTGTAATTTTTTTCCTTTTTTGTCTTCTCTTCCTCTTGCTCCACCCTTGAGAGGGCAACGTTTACAGATACAAACACACACACACACACATTTATGTAATTATTGGGCATACATTTGCTTCTATTCATCATTTCTTTCTCTGGTTTTAGATAGTGAATTTCTTCTTACATCCTTTATAGTAAATTTGTGTATTTCCATAAATCAAACTGACTTAGTTGCTCAGTCATTCTTAAAACAATAGTGCCATTACTCTATGCAATGTTTTCTTGTATTTAACCTTCACTATTTTGTGCAAGTCTTTTTAAGATCATTGAGCTCATCATTTCTTATACCATCATAACCATACATCATAATACGGTCACTCCCCAATTGATGGAGATCCATGGAATTTCCAATTCTCTGACACAATATAAAGAGCTAATATGAACATATTGGGCATATATTTTAATTGAATCAATAGAGCAGTATATAGCTTTAAGGACTAGTCTTAAATGTAATTATTTATGCATAGTTAATATCATTCTGGAAATGAATATTATCAGAAAAGCAAATGGACTTGTTATGTGGTGATAGTGAGAGATAACAGATGACAAAATACAAAAGGACATTTTATAATTTTGTAATTCTTTGATAGACATAGAGAGACAATCTGTCAGCATCTGGTGTGAACTCTCCAGTAAATTTATGAGAGCACCTGGGCAAGAATCATGCAGATGAGTTTTGAGCTGCCCAGGGGGAGGAAGGATCCTTGGTCATGAGATCTAAATTTTATAATGAGAGACATACAAATTTAATTTTATTTATTTTATATTTTAAATAATTTAGATTTCATAAAATTTAAATGACTTGACTACAGCCACTCACTTAGGTCACTACACTACCAGAACTCAAATCTAGATCTCTCAACTATCAGTTTGACACTCTTTCAGCTATACCATGTTGTGCCAGTCCTTTCTTTGACACTGCTGAATTTCTGAAAATAATTTGAGGGAGGAAATACATGGGGAACCTACAGAAAGTTGAAGAGTGCAGCTCCTCATAGTCACAAAGTTCAACCAATATCTACTTTGCAATCCCTGAAATCTATAATTTAACATCATTTAAACTCAGTCCAATTAAGTTACAGAAACAATTACTAATAATTCCTATTATCCTTTTTTCTTGAAATATTAAAAATAATGTCTCTAATGAACCAAAGTGCTTCTAGTTAGTGCAACAGAGAGGGCAGGACATTGTGGATAAAGGAGAGATTTCAGGTATCACTTCATCCCATGCTAGGTTGATTCTTCTGGGACTACAGGGATACCTACAGGGACAGCTGGATTGGATGACAGTTGAATGGGGGTGGGAAGGGGTAAAGCAGGAGTTCTTAACCTTTTTTGTGTATCATGAACCCGTCTGTCAGTCCAGTGAAACCAATGGACTCTATTTCAGAACGATTTTGTGTTACTTATATATTCATAATTGAAGGAAGTGCTAAAACAGAATTTAAGAACCTATGTTTTAACCCAGATAGGGTTAAACCCAGATAGGGTTGATTTCTGACTGATACAAGATTGTCAATCTGGCAATGCCCACAGTTTTTTGAGTTCTAATACCTACAATGAGTAAGCCCTTTTCCTAAGTATTGGGAGTCACTAATTCTTTTACAGAGATGTGAAGATAAGCATATAAAAAGAATGTAATTGTCTTTCTACTAATAATACAAAATTTAAGTTCTAACAATATAGTTGTTAAGTTGTGTGTTATATGAATATTCAAGGTGGCTAATTTTGTTGCCTTCACCTCCTCCTGTTCTTGCTCTTTTTTTTCCTCTAAGGAAGGTCATGGATAAGTGAAAAAAAAGTATTTTCTAATTATACCATATTTGAGGGACCTAAATGTTGTGTTAGGGCATCCGGGTGACCCAGTAAAATGGAATGACAAGCCTGGAGTCCAGAAGACTCAACTTTCTGAGTTCAAATATGGCCTCAGGCACTTACCAGTTATGTGATCCTGGGCAAGTCACTTAACCATGCTTATCTCCAAAATGAACTGGTGAAAGAATAGTGAACCACTCCGTTAATCACTCCATTATCTTTGCCAAGAAAATCCATTAAGTCATACATAACTGAAAAATGACTAAACAACAAATGCTGTGTTTTTTTTATACTCTTTCAATTGCAAAATAAAATGAGCTACATTAATTAACTCTATTGAATGAATTAATTGGATAACCTTGCCTTGACAACTCAAATAGGTCAGAGATGGACACTGTATAAGACGCTCTTCTCCTTTCATGCTGGGTAATATGAAAACACCATATACATATAAGCTTGGACAAAGTGATTAGTAGATTTGACTTCTGATCACCCTTCTTGATTCCTTGTTTGTTCATTGCCAGCATTGAACCACATATTTCTCTATTGCATCTCTGGGCTATTAGAAGAAAGCAACACACCCTTCATTTCTCTTTATCTTTCAGGATAAAGATGTCTACAGACAATTTTCCTGCTTCATTCACTCCCGTTTCAGTAATGGATGGCAGGCATCACTTGTCATAAAGACAAGATTTGCTGAAGACATGCATCAATCACCATGCACTCACAAAAGAAAGGGTGAACACTCAGAAACATAGAATCATAAAATATCTGCTGCTGTAAAATAGCTTGGATATCACTGAGTCCACTGAGGTCTACATAGTGTAACTGACTTGCCCATGGCAACAGCAGCTTAGGAAAAACAGAAATTACTGACAGACAATGTAAGTTGTATGTACTGTACATGAGGTAATTATTTTGGCTAATAATCTCCTCTCAAGGTAACATAAAATACACTTCTGAAAGAAATGATAAAAACTTTTAAAATAGATTTCTACCATTAAGACATAGACTTTGACATCTAAACATATGGCTCATTTTGCAAGCCACAGATAGTTTTGGCTAATATGAAGCAAAACAAATTAACATATTGAACCAAAATGATGTGGAAACATTGGCTCTAGCAAAAAGAGCAAAATGAAAAAAAAAAAGATGAGATATACATTTTAAGATAGAAAATTACAGAGAAAATACTCTAATCCTTCAAGCAGTAAAAATTAAAACAATGGTGTCCAAAATGAAACACTTTGATGATATCTAAAGATAGTCTATATCATAAGTCAAAGGGAGAGGTGAGACCTGGTTACTCAGCTCATGGAAAATTACCATCTGTTCTGACGTATTGACATTTGAGAACAATAAAGCATCCTGAACAGAAAGACGCTCTGACATTTTCCCACTTCCTCACCTCTTTTCCAATATCCAGTCTGCTTGTATTCAATAAGACAACTGACTCTAAAATTTGATGCTGATGTTACTTGACTTTTGTCTCAGAAGTCATCTTGCCTGTAAATGGGAAAGAAAAAATAATCTGGAAATCATGACAGCAGTTCTCCAGTTTAACCTGAATTACAGCTGATCCTTGCAAGAATTTGCTTCAAGGTGTTCTAATAAGCAATTACTGAAACTATAATGTTTTATTTCTGATGGTGAGCTTTTCTTTCAATTCTCATGGAGATGTAAGTTCCTATTTTTAGAAAGACTTCACCTGTTCATGTTGTAAGTTTCTGTGGAATCAGCGTTCTTGGTTGTGATTAAAATTCAATAAAAAGCTATTTTAAGCTCACGTCACATTTTATTAGCTCTAAACATTTTTTCCATTGTTCTCTTCTATGATGCACAATTTTAGTAATCTCATTAAAATCTAGAAAACAAACGTGCATCCTTTCCCTCTCTAACAAATCTACTACTTCTGCAAACTCTATTCTATTGATTGCTATTCAAATTCAGTTGAAAGGGGCTCAGGGAAATAAATCCTGCTCACACTCAAACACATTAACTAATTATAATGTCCTGACATCAAAGGAAAAGGCAGAATGAGAGTGCCATAGTCATGAGATGTCCTAGTTTTTTTTCTTTCTTTCTATTTTTCTTTCAATCTTTCTCTCTCCCTTCTTTCTCTTCCTTCCCTCTTCCTTTCTTTCTCTTTCTTTCTTTCTTTCTTCCTTCCTTCCTTCCTTCCTTCCTTTCCTTCCTTCCTTCCTTCCTTCCTTCCTTCCTTCCTTCCTTCTTTCTTTCTTTCTTTCTTTCTTTCTTTCTTTCTTTCTTCCTTTCTTTCCTTGTTTCAGTTGTCCCTAATCACAGAGCTTTCTGGAATGTGTCAGAAAGCATGTAAGATGAAAGAACTGGCTAGTCACTTCTTAAGCTTCAGTGGTCTGTGGAGATTAACTACTCATGTGCTTTAAAATAATACATTAATGAAAAGAGTAAGAAAATCTCTCTCTCAAACACATATACATATATATCTGTACATACACATATATGTGAATATACATATGTGTACCTTCATAAAGTATGCATACAAATAAATATTTCTTCGGCACACATTATGTGCCAGATACTGTGGTATCTTTTAAAGAAGGCAACCCTAGATTGCTACAGTTTACTTGATGACTGAAGACTATAATTTATAGATTTGCCAATCATTCCATTTGCTTTTATCCTGGTTTAACCCTCTATCCAAATGGGGGAGAGCCAAGTCTGAACAAACTATATGATTTGTCTTTCTTTTTTCACTCCTTCCTTTCTTCCTTTCTCCCACCTTCCCTTTATTTCCTTCTTTTCTTCCTTCCTTCTTGCTTTTTTTTCTTTCTTTCACTTGATAACCATTTATTAAGTGTCTACTAAATGCCCGACCCTGGATATATAAAGACAAAAATAAATCATTGCTTCCAAGGATATTGCATTCTACTGGTACAAAATAATGTGTGTTTTTATTTAAAGTACTTGCAAAATAAATATAAAATAACTTCCAAGAGAGCAATAGCAAGAGGGGGAGGAGAAGAAAAGACCTTATGCAGAACATAGGAGTCAGTCTATGTTCTGATCTAAACTATGAATTCTAAAAAAAACAAAAAAGCAAAAGTGAGGAAGGAACAACATAGACATGTGGTGGAGAGGAGCAAGCTTGTGCAAAGCCAAGGAAATGGGAGATTGAATGTCTTTAGGAGAGGAAAGAAATGTCAGCTATCAAAACAAATCCATTTTAGCTAAAAGATACATTTTGATTGTCACCATGATAAAAATGTAATCAAATGACTGTCTAGAAACAAAATTTGTCACATATAGGCTTGCAATTATACTCTTTCAGGGAGACATTGGCTAAAGAAAACTGAAAGCTCAGTTTTGGACAGGGATGGAATAGATCCTTTTCCCCATAGCTCTTCTCAGTGAGCAAAAATATTTCTGTTTAGAAACCTTATGAGAAGGAGAGCAATATACTCTTATGGTACATGAGAGCATTGGAGTGCAGATCTCAGTGTCAATACTTATTAGCTGCATGACTCAGGGCATGCCAATTTAATGTCTATGATACTCACTTCACCTGTAAAAAGGCAACAATATTACCTTTGTTACAGGATTTCTGAGTTTTGTTGAGATAATGTTGGTAAAGTGATTTGCAGACTTTAAAGTATTAAAGAGATGTTAATGAAATGCATCATTTATCTCTTATGTAGGTACTAAATGGCAGAGCTGAGATCCAAACCAGGTCACCTGAACCAGTGATTCTTTTTCATTGGTCTTTTTAGGCTAAAAATTTCTTCCTTAAGGGAATGAATAAGAACTTATAACCACTTAATTTGGCAAAACTATGAGACAAAATGATGCAACTGCCTTTCATTATAACTCATTTGCTGATCTTCAGATGTTGAGAGGAAGGAAATATCTTACTCACAGTTAGGGCCTAACCTATCTCTGGTCAGAAATCAAGGCATCAGACTCACACAGAATCACAGTTTTGCACCTCCTCTTGGACTACTTTCCCAATTCCAACTTGCGTTGGTGGATAGATTCCCCAGAGGGGAGCTGAAAACTATAGCTCGGGGTTTTAAGCCTATCTGGATTTCTAGTACTAGTGCACATAAACTTCTCCCATTGTGCTTCCTAGGTTAGAGAAAGTTCTATCAGTGAAATCACAGGTCAACATCTTTCTTGCTCCCCACTAAACTTCCTCAAAATCCTTGCTCGGTTATAACTTACCTTTTTTGTTTAAAAGAAAGTCAATAAAAATATAATGGTGAACTTATTGATTCTTTTTATTTATGTAAAGCATTAAATTCTTCTCCAGGACAACCAAAGTAACAGCTCATTTCAAAGGAACTATCAATGTTAACAGAAAGCAAATGACCTTCTGACTTACCATTACTGACTTCTAAATTTTAAAATAAAAGAAATGGATGTCTAGCTACCAATTGTAAATTTGTCTATCTTAGCAGACAAATTGCTCATACTTTTCATGCTTTGCATCAGTGGTTTCCAAACTTATTTTGCCACTTTCCCTTTTTCCAAAAAAAAAAATACTCAGTGCCACTCTGGAAATCTACTTTCTTTACACTTTAACTTTTTTTAATCGGTATCATTTAAAAAATATGTAAAATATATTTTTATTTTTATTCTTTATACTTAAAATGTTTATTCCATAATTTTACATGATTTTCATTATTTGAAACCCTCCCCAAAAAGTCCATCCCTTTTAATCAATAAGCATAGTTGAAACACATAAATCCACATGCTGTTCATGTCTGAAAATATATTCTTTTCCTCTGGCCCACCACTCTGTCTGTTGGAATGAGAGTATGACTCATCATTCATCAGTCCTCAGGAGTCATGGTCATGGTTGGTTACTGCACTGAACCATTATATTAATCCTTTCAAGTTCTGTTTTATTTACAGTATTTGTAGTCATTGTACCGATTGTTCTCCTACTTCTATTTATTTCATTTTGTATCAATTCATAAAATCCTCCACAGTTTTCTTTAATTTATTCTTCATCTTGTCTTAAGATAGAATATTTTACTACATGTATCTACCATGATCTGTTCAGCTACTCCCTAAGTGGTGGAAACCCCTAGTTTTCACTTTGTTTGGATGTTTTTTTTACTGTAAGTACAAGTGCCTTTATGTTTGTTCACATGAGTTGTTCTGTCTTTTAGCTCTCAGGGATATAAATGTAGTGTTGGAATCTTTATGGATCAGAGGATACACGTAGTTTATTGATTTGTGGGGTATAATTTTAAATTGATTTCACATATAAAGATATTTTAATTGGGACTTTTGGTCGACAAAATGCCTTAACCTTAGTGCTATTCAAATACAATCTCCTTAGCTCCATATGACACTTTTATGACCAATCCACAGTTTCTCTTCTTTTGTATTAGACTATGAGAATAGAAAGTCTTAATGTGGAATTTATCTAATATAGAGGTTGTAAGTAGAAATCTGAAGTCATATAACTGTGAGTTAATCCTAGTATCATAGCCTAAAGGGGTAGCTTTAAAGATGGAATTTTGGTCCAGTGGTTGTCATATGGGAAGCTATCTCAGGGTCTTTTATAACATTGTATTTGGACACAATTATTTTATATTTGGATCACAATATATTTGGACAGCTCAAGTGTGCCATTGACACTGACAATATGTGCAAAGTATTTATAAGAAAAGCTTTCAGATTGTTGGATGGAGGACCTATGGAGAGACATGGACAAACACTAGCTCATTAGTCTGAGGACCAGAGTTCAAATTTTACTTTGGACACATACTACCTATGTGACTTTGGACCAATGATTTAACCTCCTTAGACCTCAGTTTCCTCATCTGTAAAATTAAGGGGGTTAAACTGGATGATCTCTAAGGTTCATTCCAATTCTATATCTATGGTGTTATATGTTGACTTTAACACACAGGATAAGTATGGATAAGATTTCAGATTAAATGTAGGGAGTGTCCCCAGCAATGAAATTATAAAATCATAGAGATATAACTGTGCCACAAATGGCTACCATGGGGTTAAAAACTACTGATGACAATACTCATGAACTCTGATTAATTCAATTTTCCACTTATAGTTAAGATTTGTCACATGACCTCATATAATAGAATAAGAACAATTAAAAGTAGAAAGCATTGTGATATCAAGGAATACTAAACACTCCCACAAAGTATGCACTATGCTTGAGGGTAAATCTACTCAACTCCTCTCATTCCTTCAGAGATAAAAGCTCATGAATCCAGCATGGTCATGCCACCAAGGTCTGGCCCTTGCATTGTGGCACACTTTAAGAAAGCTTGGAATGTTGGAATGACCATTTGTTCTTGCAAATGACCACATCAGGTGCTGAATCTTGGTCTCTGCATCTCCATTGCTATTTACCTCATATGCTGCTGAAAGATCAAGATATGGGAGCTGCTGTTTTCTTTGAGGGTAGAGTGAGTCAATCCAGTGACTGGAAGAGAATGGTGGCATCACTTCTCAGACTAGTTATGGAGTTAAATTAACATTTGGACACTGACTTCTACAGTTTATTCCACCATCTTGGCTTCTGGAAGTTTAAGTAGGTAATGTTCAAACATTAATCTTAACAGCTGGTGTTGCTACCATGGGCCCTGCACTTTTCTGTCACCAAAGTTCACCAGATTCTTGTCTTCTGCTGAGAGGATTTTATATATATATATATGTGTGTGTGTGTGTGTGTGTGTGTGTGTATGTATATGTATGCAAATATATATTTTAAATGATACATCTTAAATTTAACAATTTATTATAAATTTGGTTTTTTCTGCATTGAAATTTGGATGATGCAATTTTGCATTATCATAGTATCTCATTGAAAACAAGTCATTGAATGCACATATCCCTGCTGATACATGCTAACTTTCCCAAAAATACTCAACATGCTCACCTGCCAACGCTTCCTTGGTTGGTTATAACTTGTATTTTATGTGTTTATTTGGAAAATAATGTAATCACTATGACTTTAATGCTGCTACACAACAGATGAAAATATGCTGTTTTTCAAAATGTTCTCTCCTTTATGCTTCTACCACCCCTTTATTTTTAGTCAATGACCCCCAATTACACCATAGCCTACTAGTGCCCATCCCAAATCATTCCAGAAACCTCTGGGGGTTATAGAGGAATAGTTTCATAAGTATTCACTCAGGGACTCCTTCAAACAATCAATAAGTACTCATTGTGTACTTCTAACATGCCACACTCTACGTTATGAGTGGCAAATAGGTTAAAGTTCTTCAATACTTTTAAAAAAGTTCTTCTTGAGATATATAAAATGTTTTACAAATATTAAAATGCTACATAAAGGTCAGTTGTCATTATCATCACTCTATCTCATTTTTTCAAATGGGGTCAAATATAAGTAGCCCTGGGACAAGCTGTTATCTTGCTATATATGTCATCCAAATTGGATTTATAGAAGCCATTCAAGCTCAATCTCAACATTGATTAACATCAAACCTGGAAACTGCTCTGTTTTTCCAACCATTGTTTCAGTATCATGGTTTATATATTCTTGGCTCATCATTCCCACTGCTCACCATATTTGTCTTAGAGTTGGTGAAGACATCCTAACAACTTTGGCCCTACCTCAGCACAGGTTACCTCCAAGCCATATAAAAGTATCAGAATAGAATTTAGTGTTAGATGATAAATGAACAACTACTTGAAAATGTTTGCTCAATATTGATTACTTAAAAAGAAGAAGGCTGCCCTGTTACTATACATTTATTTTGTCAAAAACCTGAAATATATTAGACTGAACAATGATCAAGAAATCCAACGAGAACTTTTAGTAAATGACTTCTCCTTTTGCAGAACAGGCAGATAAATAAGTACAAAAGAGATATCTAAAAGATAAATAGGAAATAATTAAAAGAGGGAAGACACTAGATTTAAAAGGATTTGAGAAAGACTGTCTGTAGAAGACAGAAATTTAGTTGGTACTTAAAGGAAGACAGGAAAGCCAATAGGTAGATATGTGGAATGAGAGAGCACTCCAGGTAGGAGTAAAACCAGAGAAAACATCCAAGGACAAAATTTAGAGCGTCTTGTACATGAAACAGAAAAGTGGCCAGAGCAATTGGATCACAGGTGGCAGATAGTAAGGTATAAGAAAATTGGAAGTGGGGAGGGGGGAGAGGGATAGGCTGCTAGGTTTGGACTTTGATGAACTTTGAACATTTTAAAAATGATATTTTATCCTATAAGCAATAAGGTGCTACTGGAATCTTAGTTTATTCACCTATGATACCCAAAATTTTGACTGGATGAGCTTTTTAGTCCTTGATTTCCATCCTTAATATACTTTCATGCCATAATTCTGGATCTTAGATCTTTTCTTGTTATGTTGCCACAACTTGTCTAAGTGCAGACAGTCTGTAGTTAGCAAAATCTAATGGAAACCTAATGACTAATACCATCAGTGACCACAATTTTCAGAATTTTTACAAGTTGTCTTCTTGGATCAGAGAAGAAAATAGGAAGATTTTTGTTATGTGTTTTGTGGATTTCTCCTCCCCACACATTTGTCTCTCTGATGCATTGTGGACATCTCTCTTTTTCTTGTCTCTGCCTCATGTAGGTACACATATGCATACATGCACACCACATATACACACACACACACTCACACACACACACATAATGTTCACCAGTTCTAATTAGTCATTCTGGACCTCTTACTCATTGATTTATATACCATGGAATTAGCTTAACTGTAGGGAAGTTTGATAAAATCATCTCCACTTGTGATAAATTCATAATCATGGATTAAGATGAAAAATCCTGAGAAAGTAAGTGATTTTTATAAAGTCATGTAATGGAAAAAGTAGATTTATGATCACAGAGGCTCCCAAAACACCCCAACATAAAACCAGCAAATTACAGATCATATTTTATGTGTAATGAATGATGTGGATTTGTGTCCTTGCCTCATTTATTTTAAACACAGAAGGCCCAGACGTCTACAACCAATAAACTAAACAAAGGTTTAAACTAAGTGCAATAAAATCTTATTCATTTTGAGAGGAGTAAAGTACTTGGATTATTGGATGAAAGCAAGGTCACACAGAAAGTATTCTGTGATTGCCTGAGAGATTCAGACTATCTCAGGGCCTATGTATATGTAAAGATAATTTTGAAGCCTACAGTACAACAGTGAATTAGTCAGGGTTTGAGACCTTCCAGATTCTTGAGTTTCTGGATCCAAAAGTAAGCAGAAGAGAAGGGGAATGAGCCCTGAGGAAGTCTGTGTCTGTCTCTCAGCCTCTGTCTCTCTCTGTCTCTGTGTCTCTGTCTCTGTCTCTCTCTCTCTGTCTCTCTCTCTCTCTCTCTCTCACACACACACACACACACACACGCATGCACACACGCACACACACACACCATTGACCATGTCATTGATTCACCCCGAATCTTCAGATTCTTGAAGAGAACTGACCCCTCTCTCCCTCACCATCCCCCCCACCCAAAGATTGGAAAGAGGAAAGGGAATTAGCATTTATATATCACCAACGAATTTTCCGGCACTGTGCTAAGCACTTTACATATATTACCCTCACTTCAACTATGGGTTTTGTGCTGTTATAAACCACATTTTATAGTTAAGGATATTGAGACAAACATAGATTTAAGTAACTTGCCCTGATAAAATCTGGTCTATGTATGAAGGGAGATTGTTACTCAGGTATTCTTGACTGCAGGTCCCATACTCTTGTCAATGTTGTACTGAGCTGCTTCCCAGGAGAAGAGAGCTAAACCTAGTGGAGATAAGGAAATCCAGAAAGAGAGAGATAGACTCCCAGTAACCAGGAGCCATAAGTTACCCCTTTACCACATGTGTCCTACACATGAATCTCATCAACTGCATATTCGATGTTGTTCAACTCTCCCTGTGGACGTATTTGTACTTGTAGGGATGTGCCCCATGTTTGGGGAGACAAATTTATCAACTGTTTTTCAATATATACTACATTAATAAATACCTTTTCTAAAATCTTCTGGCTGCCTGTGAGGAGAACGGTGGAAATATGTGGAAAAACAGTACTAAAATCCACAGCCCTTATGGTTTACTTTTGGAGGAGAGAAATAGCTATGCTCTGAGGATTCATGCCACCAATATCAAGGAAAGTTGGGGAAATAATTCCAGAAGGGATGCTGCATACATTTGATATCCACAGGCAGCGGGTTAAAATGAAACTATGTCTATACAACAGTCATTTGCAAACAAGCTGCAAAATTGTTGCTTAACCAGATTGCTCAAGGTATCAACAATGCCAACAAAGTGAATCAACAAGAGAACAGATTGGTACCTAGGTGGCTCAATTTTAACAGCTGAAGTAGTTTCCTCTTAATTCTAACTTTCCTTAGGAAAGCTGATAGAAATAAATAAGAATGAGATGCCAGGGTCTTCACTAATAAATGATATCAATTTCCTGTCCAGCTGTGAAAAGGACAAGGGTTAAAAAACCTTTCTCATTAATCTTTACCTTCTTCTAATACTCAAAGAAAAGCTAACTCACGGGGTAGATATAGCCTTATGGATACCTTTGTGGTTGGCAAACTATTAGAGGTTAGGGGATACCCCAGTTCGGGATATATAATCTATTATTATGTAATGGTGAAGTGGGTAGAAATATGTATCAAAAGGAAGGAAGTAAAGGTGATTTAGAGAAAGTAGTAGATTTAGGAAGCTCCAAAATGTATGTATTGGGTCAATAACCATATAACAGTCGTATTTGTGGTGGGGAAGAGAATGAGTGATTAGCTGATTCCAATGTCTATCTTGACCATATGTAGTATAATATTGCAGATGGAAAACTGGACTGAGCATTAAGAAGACAAGCCTTCAAGTCCTGCCACTGACACACTTAATTTCTCATTACTCAAGGAAACTCTCTAAGATTTTAAGTTTTGGAGCAAATGCCAATATATATATCTATGGCTGAGATTTTCTCTTTAGGAGCTCATTAAATTGACAAAGTTACCAGCCTGCCAAAAAAAATTAACCCAACTAAAATCTTAAAATCTATAGCCTGTGGCAGAATGACTTCTTCAAGATATTTTAATGGTTAACAAATACATAAGGGCGTAAATACATCATGAAAGGCCTCAGATTCATGAGAACTCTAACGTGTTAATCATTTTCATATATATCATATATGCATATATATGTATGTAATAAATATGAGTATTTCAAAATATATATAAACCAATGATGATGAGGATGATGACAGTAATACAGTGGTTTAATGCTGAAAAGTTTCATGACCTTTCAGAAATCTGATGTGGGTATATATATATATATATATATATATATATATATATATATATATATATATTTTAATTTCCTTTTCATTTTTCATATGCTTAAAAAACATTTCCAAATAATTAGAGCTTTCCAAAAAGGTGTAATGGGCTGTCTGGGTAAAAAGTAACTTTCTCAGCAGAATAAGTCTTCAAATAGAGTCTGGATGACCAACTGTGAATGATATGCCAAGGAGATTCATGCCCATATATGAATTGGATGACATGATCTCTAATGTCCTTTCCAACTCTGAGATACTATGATTTCATCAAAAAGAATCATAACTGGGCTTACCATGCCATTTTTCAATTTTGTTAAGGATTAAAACAATTCTTCTGATGTGAGTAGGTTTACTTTGTTGTTTCATGCCATTTTGGGCGGAATCTTGCTCAGAAGTTGATCTTCTTAACGTATTAGAAATAATTCCTAATAATATGTGGACATTTGATGTTCATTTTCCTAGGGTTTTTCATAAAAGTAAGAATCCTAGATGTGATAGCAGTTAAAAAAAAGCGAAGAGTTTTTTTAAACACCATTAAAAAACAATAACTGTGTAGTATTTACTTTGTTACTTCTGTAAATCATTTTCAATTATCATCTAAATCCTGGTTCCTTTCCAGTTTCATAATTCTCTTTCTTACTTAGTCAGATCATCAACATGACAACATGGGAATGAACATTTATGCCTGCCAGATTTACATGGTTTGTCTTCTTAATTGTTTTATCAGTTATTGTTTTCATTGTGTACACTATTATTTCCAAAGTCAAATCAAGTTAATCTCCCGAGAATTTTATTTTACTTTATTTTTTTCTTTTTTTAATATAAATTTATTTATTTAAGTTTTTACATTAATTTCACAAAATTTTGGGTTCCAAAATTTTTTCCCCATTTGTCCTCTCCCTCCACCCCAGTACACCGATCATTCTAATATCCCCTATCACCAATCTGCCCTCTCTTCTATCAGCCCTCCTTTCTCTTGTCCCCATCTTCTCTTTTGTCCTGTAGGGTCAGATAACTTTCTATTCCCCATTACCTGTATTTCTTATTTCCTAGTAGCAAGAATAATAATCGACAGTTGATCCTAAAACTTTGAGTTCCAACTCCTCTCCATCCC
>CM053769.1:623423692-623492971 GCA_028658325.1 Potorous gilbertii | reverse complement strand
TCCCATAATTTTTAAATTGTCTCTCCTGGATCTATTTTCCAGGTCAGTTGTTTTTCCAATGAGATATTTCACATTCTCTTCCATTTTGTCATTCTTTTGGTTTTGTCTTGTGATTTCTTGGTTTCTCAGAAAGTCATTGGCCTCCATCTGTTCCATTCTAATTTTGAGAGAACTATTTTCTTCAGTGAGTTTTTCCACCTCTTTTTCCTTTTGGCTAATTCTGCTTTTGAAAGCATTCTTCTCCTCATTGGCTTTTTGAACCTCTTTTGCCAATTGAGTTAGCCTATTTTTCAAGGTGTTATTTTCGTCAGCATTTTTTGGGTCTCCTTTATTAAGGTATTGACCCTTTTTTCATGCTTTTCTTGCATCTCTCTCATTTCTCTTCCCAGTTTTTCCTCCACCTGTCTAACTTGATTTTCAAAATCCTTTTTGAGCTCTTCCATGGCCTGAGTCCATTGGATATCTATTTGAGATGGGTGGGATACAGAGGCCTTGACTGCTATATCTTTATCTGATGGTAAGCATTGGTCTTCTTTGTCAGTGAAGAAGGGCGGAATCATCTGGTTCCCAAGGAAGTAACCTTCTATGGTCTTATATTTTTTCCCTTTTCTAGGCCTTTTCCCAGACAGTTACTTGACTTCTGAGATTCTTCTCCACCCCTGCCTTGATCTGCCCAGCTAGTGCTTGAGTTCTGAGATTCAAATGCTGCTCCGCAGCCTCAGGGCTTTCAGTGGCATACCTGGCTGCTATTCAATGGAAGCTTAAGTTCTGGTGCTCATGTGGGGGCAAGGTCCCCTCCCAGGCTCAGTTCCCTCAGGGTGTTTATGCAGAGACCTTCTGTAATGGAGCTCCTGCTGAGCTCCTGCCTCCTCTGGGAGCCTCTGGCCGCCTGCTGCCTCTGCTGCTCCCTCCCAAGGGAGCCCGAGTCATGGAGACACCCCGCTCCCCTCTCAGCCTGTTCAGACGTCTCTCTCACTGACCTGTACATCTGTGGGTGGTGGGACCTTCGTGGCTGCTGGAAATTCTGTCCCTGAAGTCTGCTCAGATCTATTGGATCTGTTCCTCTCAGTGCCACGTGGCCAGGGCAGGACAGGGCTGGGCCCCACTTCCATCTGGTGTGTGATGGACCTTTGGGATAGGTTTTTCAGGGCTCTCTGGAACGGAAATCTCCTTCACCCCATTGCTGCGTGTCTCCACTGTTCCAGAATTTGTTGGGAGTTCTGTTTATAGACAATTATGGGCTGGAGGTTCAGAGCTAGCGTATGTGAGTCTTTCTACTCCACCATCTTGACTCTGTCCCCTCTATTTTATTTTTCATTTTAGTTGTCAAATGACTTGGATAATGATAAAATGGTCATTAAAAATATTGGTTTAGGAAATTGTGTGAAGTATCCTGTATAAATAACATGCTACAAGGTTAAAAAAAAGTTTGGCTTCTTAATGCTTTATAACCTGTTACTAAAAACAAAATCAAAGCTAAACCAAGGGTGGGGAACCTGCAATCTCAAGGCCACATGTGACTCTCTAGGTCCACAAGTATGGTCCTTTGACTGATTCCAGACTTCACAGAACAAATCCCCTTAATAAAAAGATTTGTTCTATAAATGTTGGGCTCAGTTGAAAAGCCAAACTTGAGGAACTAGAGGGACACAAGGGGCCTCAATGCCACAGGCTCCCCAGTCCTAAGCCATTTTTCTTTAAAAAAAATTTAAGTCAGTGTCACTCAATTCAGCCCAATAGTTTGTTTACATTTGATGCTTTTAAAGAATATTATTCTAAAATAATGCATGCTCTATTATACAACCATAGAAATTACAATATCCATCAACAGTCCATTTCATTCTGAACTAAAATTGAAATTTCAATAGTGCTACCAAGTTGAAAACATTTTCTTTATCCAAATTGCTAAAAAGAAACCAAGTACTACAATGCTCGTGATCACAGTCAAGACATGGGCTAAGAACGGGCAAGATAATTCAAAGTAATGCAATTTAACACAACAAAATTATTAAAAGAATGTGCTGGAAACATTTGCTTTACTAGTTTCATTAGAAGAAATTAATTATATCTATATTAAAAAGGAAGAAAATGTAGGGAATTGATTACTTAAGTTTTTCTGCTGACCCCACCCCCCAGATTACTGAATCAATTGTATAAGGAAATAGGGATATTTAGGCTGGAGAAGAGATAAGTCTGGAAGAACATTATAGTAATTAAAGCATATGATGGCTATCAAACATTAGAGGAATAAGACTTGTTTTGCTTGCCCCCCCAGGACAGAAGCTGTGAAGGGTAATTTTAGGCATCATGTCAGGGAAGACTTCCTTCTACATTAGATTTATCCAATAGTGGAGTGGGCTGTCTAAAGACATGAATTTATTTTCTCTCTTCAGAGGTCTTCTTCTGAAAGTTGGATGATAAGAGACATTGAATAAAGGACTATTTTTTAGATATGAGGTGGAATATGAGGCTCCATTTGACTCTAAAATTTTGAGATATTGCAGTCCTGGAAAGAAGTATGTTGTCTTAAATGAAACAGAAAATTAATTTATGTTTTTCAAGTTCATTTCCTGTCAGTAAATAGAATCACATACTAAGGCAAGCATTATGAGAATATTGTCTGCTTTAAAAGGCATAAAAGATATATGTTAAAGTTTACATCAGATAAATCATGTGAAATTAACTGCTCACATACTTTGTATTTCAGGTATATTTCATTTTCAAAGTGTTCCTTAATCTAATTTCCTCTTATCTTTACCTTGAAATTTACCCTGATGAGAGGTATTTTATATATATATAATTTATATGTTTATATTTACATATATATTTATTATGTATCATAATATATATTATGTATGTATATATTTATATATATTATGTATTATTTCTATATATGTATAAATACATATATATTATACATATACGTACATATATACATATACAAATATACATACACACACACATACCACCTCCTCAGAAGACAACCTTTTTCATACTTAAGTGAGAAAATAGAGACTCTCCTCCATGACCTCCCTCTGGTCCACAACTCCACACTTCAAAATTCCTCTGCATCATCTCCTTGAATTCTCTTTTGTGGATACTTAAGTGGACCATAGATCCAAAGCTAATTTTTCCACTTTTTTTTTGAGGTAATCCCCTTCTAAGTTCCCTTAGAGAATTTCCCTTTTAAGGAAAAAGGAAGTAATAAATAAGATCTTCATTTTCACTTATCCATGAACTCTTTCCCAAAAGCAAAACAACTCTTCACTTGACTGTCATTCCCTCAAGCTATTGTCTTGTGTCTGGTTTTCCTTTCATGGACAAATTCCTTAAGAAAAAAATCAAGTCAAACAAAAACTTTACTTGACTTTTCTGCATCTTTTTCTGCTGTTGACCATAAGTTCCTCCACTGACATATATAATACATCACCTCATGATAATTCCATTTTTTCTTTCCTTACTTTTGAATTAGTGGACCTTTTATATCTGCCATATACTGATAAGATCAGAGTTCTTGAAACGGAAGTGATCACACAAGTCCTTAAAGCTCAATTGCCTCAATTTATTTATGTGCCACTAGGTGTCAGAGCAGATAAAAGATCAGTCCTGGAGTCAGGAAAACTGAGTTCAAATGCAGGCTGAGACACTTACTGTGTGACTTTAGGCAAATCACTTAACCCTTTTCACTTCAATCTCTTCATCTGTAAAATGAGTTTGAGAAGAAAATGGCAAACCAATCCATTATTTTTGTCAAGACAATCCCAATAGAGATCATGAACTGTCAGACAAAACTGAAAACAATTAAACAGTTTTAGTGGAAACCAAGATCTATGTATGTTAAGTCACTTGCAAAATTTACTAAATATTTAAGTATCACTAAGTATCAGTATTGAGATTTGAATCCTGACCTTCTGACTTCAGTATTCTCTCCACCGTAACACTCTGTAGTACTTCTCTGCCTCTTAAAATCTTTGTCTTCTATCATAGTACAGTTTAGATGTAATCTGTTATATGATTCATTTTTTGATCCTTATCCTGCTATTGCCATTCTTTCTCTCTCAAAAATTGTCTGTACTAGATAATCTTTTCTCTGCTCTTATTTGTTTTTTATATTTAACACTTATTATTCTCTATGCTGCAAGCTACCTTCAGTAAAATACAAGTTCTTTGAGGGACTGTTTAATTTTTTTCTTTGGAAATCATGTAGTTAATACACTGCCTTCTAAAAAGCAAACGATAAGTGTATGTGCAAATCAAGTGAATGAGTATAGCGTGACAAAATGGTTACAGGGCAAACCCTGGAGTCAGGAAACAGGTTAAAATTCTTCTCATACATTCTGACTAGGTGAACATGGAGAAATACCCTCTCAATGATTTTTCCCCAAATTTATTAATTTATTTGTTTTCGGTTTTCAACAATCACTTCCATAAGTTCCTCTCCTTCCCCAAGACAGCATGTGATGTTATATGGGTTCTCCACATGCATTCCCATTAAATATATTTTCACATTAGTTATTTTGCATAGAAGCAAATGAGAAAAACAAAAGGATAAACTAGTCTGCCTCATTCTCTGTTCTGACGCCATAGTTCTTTCTCTGGATGTGGACTGCATTTTGCATCATGAGTACTTTAGAGAAGTTTTCGGTCCTTACATTGCTGTGAAGGGCTTAAGTCTATCAAAAACTATCCTCACACACTGTGACTCTTATTATGTATGATGTTCTCCTAACTCTGCTCATGTCACCCAACATCAATGCCTTTCCAGTTAACTTCTTAATGTTTGAGCAACTGTATTCAACCAAAAATTAAGAAAAAGTTGCCAGTTTTCATTCAGCGGAATGTGTTTCCACAATAGGATTTCCCAAATTTATGAAACCATGGATATAAACCCCCTTTAATATGTTAACACTGACTTCCTAGAGTAGTAATTCCTCCTACACTCCCAACATTATACTCCCAAGTTTCATTCATACTAGCAGATTGCCATTGATGGTGGCTAACTACTATTTTCAGTGTTTGCGAAATAAACATGGAGGGCTGGGTCTTACATATGGTTACGTTGAAATTGTATCTTGTTTTTGTCCCTCTTAATAACTCTCCCGTTACAGTATCATAAGTAAAGTTTATAAATAGCCAAGATAAAGTAATATCAGGAATAATCCAAAGAGGAACCTAAAAATCACTAACTACACAGTGTAGAGACTTTTAGGTTCCTCTTTAAAATCTTCCCATAGATCAAAGGAACATAATTTGCAAACATATCATATGTTAGCCAAATTAGTGTTCTGTAACTATGTGCTAAAACAGAGGAAAAAATTTAGGCCTTACCATCTGAACATTTTCAGTTCTATAATCCATAAACCTCACGTAAGCTGAACACATTCCCAATAAATAAATTGTTGCTGATGACTCTGAGATGCTATGGATATGTTAATGAACTGACCCCAAAGTGGCACAGATAAGAATTAATCTGTCTTCCATCACTATCCAATAAAAATGAGACCTCCAATCCTGTTCTTTCCCTGAGCATTCTAGATTCATACTACTGAGTATTGTCAAATCTAATCCATGGTTCCATGTACCTCTACTCTTCTTACATGAATGATTCTCTGTGCCTTTCTCCTTCCCCATTCTCTTCCCCACCCTGCCTGCCTTCCTCCACTACCTTATCCCAGTCTGAATGACTTCTGCCACTGTATCCCTTCACTTTATACCATTTGTCTGTATACTTTTGCCACTGTACCCTCTCTGCCTAATTAAAGTCTGATTGAAGTATTATTCTTTCACTGCTGTGTGGTCTTTCAGATAAGCACCCAAAGAATCAGGAGTGACTGCCCTATTCAATAATTTCACGAAATAATTAGTAATTCAACAGTCATAAGCACTAATTAGGGTACTTTCTATGAGTTACAGACCACTTAGAGGCAACTGGTGCGACTGTAGATACAGCTTTCATCCTAGAGTCATGAATACTTGAGTTGAACCCCAGTCTCAGATACTTACTAGTTGTGTAATACTGTGCAAGCCATCGAAACTGTATTTGCCTCAATTTCCTTCACTATAAACTGAGGATAATATTAACACCATTCTTGAAGGTTGTTGTGAGAATCAAATGGCATGTTTCTTTTTTTAAAAATACAGTGTAATTCGTGGGATATATAGTAGGAATTATAAAAATGATTATTCCCTTGTCCTTCCCCACTTAGTCTTAACTGGATTTTAAGGAAAAGTGTTTATTGAGAATAACTAGCAAGTAGAGCAATCAAAAAAATTAAACCCAAATTGTAGTGGATGTATATAGAAGGCTGCTCTCACCTTTTTCACAGAAAAGTCAATTAAAGTGAGTCAACTTAAAAGCACAAAAGTAATGAGATATACATGAAAAGGACCCAAGTGGCAAAAGAGGAACTCCTAATTGCTGGATTCCCATTTGTCCTTCATAGAATTCTCACAAAGTTTCCTTTAGGTGTAGTTTTCTGCTGTTCTTTATAACTACTGTAGCCTTATGACATTCATAGCTTACACATTTCTCCACCATGAGAGTTCATGCTGCCACAAATTTGTTTACTCTCAGAACTGACTACAGTTTTGCATAAATTCAGATAGGAATATCTTATATACATCAAATTTTTAAGTGATTATCATAGAGAAAAAGAAATTTTGCATCATCAAGTGCTATGGTTTCAAAAATACCTTGGTTCCAGGCTTGCCAGTACCACTCAACAGGTTTGTCTTACTCTTTCACCCAGTCACAAGATTTTTTTGCCTGTGCCTCTATTCAATGACAAATCATTTTAGTTCTCACAAATTGATTAAGAAATTATTGGCATCTTGTTTATATTTTTGATTAATGAATCATGTCCGCATTGTATGATTTTGTTAATTGGAATGGGAAGAGAGAAGGAGGAGGAGGAGAAACAGGAAAAGGAGGAGGAAGAAGGAAGGAAGAATAAGAAAAAGGAGGAGAAGAAGAAGAGGAAGAAGAAGAAAAAGAAGAAAGAAGGAAGAAAAGATGGAGAAGAAGAGGAGGAGGAAGAAGAAAGAAGAAAGAACATATTATGATTTATAAATGCTTGGGTTATCATTTGTTCCCCATAAAACTTTTAAGAAAGGAAGATGTTATTACTATTTTTATTTTATAGATGAGAAAACTCAAATAGAGAGAGTTAAAGTGACTTGCCCAGAGTTAGATAGCTAGTAATTTTCTAAATCAGGATTTGAATTCACATCTTCCTGATTCCAAGTCCAATATTCCCTAACACAAGCATACTTACTCAGCTTTCATGTCTTGGTTCTCTTTTCAACTTTACATTTCCTGAATGTTACTTTCTCTCTCCTGCTTCCCAGAATTTGTTCATCTCATACTACAACAATGGAACATATTCATTACCCCTTCCTCCAACATCTGCCCAGCTTTAAATATAACACTTTCATGAAACATTCCCTTAAGGTTCTCCTCCACTTCTGAATTAGGAAAGTAGCTCCAGTATCATGAGAAGCATAGGATCCTTTGAGTCAAGATACCTGGGTTTGAGTACTGTGACCTTGCAAAAGAACTTTGCCCTCTCAAGGCCTCAATTTCCTCATCTATAAAGTTAGTTTTTAGACTAGATGACTTTTAGAGTGTCTTCCTGTTTTGACATCCTGTAATCCCTCATTTCATTTTGCACCTCTCTTCTTCACTTACTATATTCCATGGTGTACTGTAATATTTAAATAAATTTTATCTCTGTCAATAGAGAGAGGGCAGACGTCTTTTGTAATCGATCTTATTATTTTCCACAGCTCAGATCACAATGTGTTGCACTTGAGAGAAGCTTAAAGAAAATTTTATTGAATTGAAATTAACAAAAAACTAAGTTTAAATTTCTTCTTTCTCTATCAGACTCCTCAGAGAACTTTAGCCCCCACTGATCTGTCTCAATTAGACTCTGGGCTATATGATTTGTCTTCATATTCCTCAGTGAAATTACACTCCAAAATAAGACTAAGAACATGTTGATAATTTTATGTTTTTTATTCTTGTTTTTACTGTTCATTGTTCTTTAACTAAAGTTACCAGAATCTAGTAAAGCAAGTGAATTATTTTCTTTTAAGAAAACTCTACTCTCCAGGGTACAGGCTCCAGGCTGCAAAATTATAGCCAAAATTGATTTGATTGAAGCAATGGCCAGTAAGAGGTACTCAGTAAATTCTCTATTACCTGGATGAATGATTAAATGTATCATGAGTATGAAGAGCAAATCTTTCCTTGAAACACAGATTGATAAATATACCTTCTCCTAACTGATGATAACATCATAAACCTCAAAGTCTAAAACTATTCAAGGGAAGGTTCACACTATGGAAATTAAAAGATACGATCACAGGTTCTCAATATGCAACCATGGCAATACTTCTGCAGTGTCATGCCCATGGCAAATAAATACTTCCAGGATTGTAGTTTTTGACAGTAAAGAAGACCATTTCCAATAGTTACTATTTCTAAAATCCTATCAGAACGAATAATGTCTTTGAGAAGTAAAATAAGAAAGAGCTGATAAAGCTTATGCCACTGGAGAAATGAAAGAAGCACCTCAATACTTTGCCTGTAGATGCCTAGAATTCTAATTAAACAATTTTTAAAATTTCCATATCAAATAGTAAAACGTTTCAGCTGTGTGTAGGAAAAATGGAAACAACAATGTTGTAAAACAAGGAGCAAAGAAAGGAAAATTTAGAATTGTGCTATTTGTCCTATCACTGATCAGCCAGAATAGAGAAATAGTTAGAGTATGTTTTCTGTTGTATTCAAATTCAATGAACTCCCAGTATCCCATTTACTCATAGGTACATTTTATTTAAATCATTGTGCCTATGTGGGACTGTAGTGGAATTGGTTGGGGGGTGGGCTAGGATTTTAACCCAAAGTTGCTTTCCTCTTAGTACTGAATCCTCCACTAGTATCTTAACAGATATTAGGAAGAACACTGGATTGGGAGTCAGAGAAAGTAGGTTCAATTTCCAACTTAACTTTTCCAAGCCTCAACTTCTTCATCTGTAAATTGTGGGAATGAGGTATATGTATGTTTTCTAAGGTTCCTTAAAATTCTCAGTTCTGAATGTCTTAGTAGATATTGAAAGAAAGTAAGGAGTGTGTCATATTACAAATCCCTCTGCTTGGAGTAAGGAAAACCTTGTTGAAATCCTATCTCCAACAAATGCTAATTCTACAACCATGTAGACACCATAAAGCCTTAGTCTTCTCATATGTAAAGTCAAATTCCCTGATGTATCTGTGATCTCATCAATTTGGACACTTCCCCCAATGAAGCAGATCGCACCACAATCAGGCCTGCTTTTTTCAACATCCTTCTCCTTCCATAAGGTCATCATAGAGGATTCACCAAAATAAAGTCCTCCTCTGACAATGGAAGTCAAGTTATCTTCTATATATGCCTCACAAGGTTCTCATGAGATTCAAATGAGACAATGTGTGTAAAGTCTGCTTTGTAAAGCTAACAGGATTGGCTAGGAATTGATTGGTTGGTTGTTGTCCTTCATTCTCAGAGAGAACTAAAATGACATCACTATGCTAGAGCTGAGTTTCAATGTTTCTGACTGTGGCTGATAAGGTCAATATGAGCTCAGAATCTTCTACCACAGGTCGGGTGCAAATAGTACATGTGAACATTTGGGGTGGATACTCTAAATTTTCACATCCTGCATTTCCTTTGAGTTGTTTCAATTCTGCTTTTCTCATAGAGCACAGAACCTTCTCTGGTATGGGCACACCATGCTAAGTGGTGCTGTGCCAGTGTCTCTAAGGTCACATGATCAATTTCCAAGTTATTGAGAGACACTTTGAGAGCGTCCTTGTATCACTTCTTCTAACCTCCATTTGAATGCTTTCTCTATGTGAGTTCTCCATAAAAGTATTTTTGACAAGTGTATGTTTTGCATTCGAACAATGGCTAGCCCATCAGAGTTGTTTTCCCGAAACAGAATGTGAATGCTTGCCAATTTAGTCTGAGTAAGGACCTCAGTATCTGGTACTTTATCCTGCCGGATGATCTTCAGAATCTTAAGACAATTCAAATGGAAGGAATTCAGTTTCCCAGCATGGCACTGGTATGCTATCCAGGTATTTCACAGGCATATAAAGATGAGGTCATCACAACAGCTCTGTAGATCTACAGTCTGGTAATCTTCTCTCCCATACTCTTCAGAGCTTCCCTAACACTGATCTAACTCTAGCAATGTATGATCATTTTCAATTAGTACGTACCTGGAAATTACACTACCAATGTAAGTGAACTTATCCATAGCATTCAAAACTTCTCCATTTCCTGCAGCTGATGGTTCCAAGTATGGATCCAGACTTCCATTAAGGATTGTGCTTACTCTAACCCTGGTCATAACTCCAATTTGCATTAGAAGGTTGTCTCAGAAAGCTTGGTAGCTGGGAAATTCATGATCAAATGGCTGTTCTAGCAATCACAAAATTACATCATTTGCTATGTAGAAGAAACCCTAGCCACCATCTACCCTAACCCAATGAGATATTCTGAATTTTGGCATACTACTTTTCTTAGTTGACAGACATGCATCTGTCAACGGGCACATGATCAAAGCCTTTCCAGCTTGGTAGGACCGGATAGAGCCAGTGTTTTACCTTCATAATCTTCCAGGACTCAGGGTTACCTTCACACAGTGCTGAGGCATTAGAAGGAGATTTGACCAGGGGAAGTTTGGGATTAGGGAAACATAATGATGAAGGTGATTCTGTGGTTCTTCTTTGTAGTCCTTCAAAAAATAAACCACGAAATACATTCCAAACCAAATGAGAGTTTTGCCCTCTCCATACTATTTCTTGCCTTTATTAACCTGGAGAAACCAATGTCACGTGACTAAAGAAATGCATTTCCTGATACACTGTACGCACTAATTTGACTCCTGACATGTAGACTGTTATTACAAAATGGAAACCTAAGAGCACATCAGTTGTGGTTATCTTCAAGACATCAAAATTCCTTGGCAAGGTTCAATTTAATATTTAATGAGCCAGGTATAATCTTAGACACTATGCTTTCAAGGTTCTTTGGAGTGACTATTTATATTCAAACATATACATTCAAACTGTTCAAGCATAGTAAGATCCAAATAAAACCCCAAACATGATTTTATTGTTAAATTTTCTGAAAATGAATTTTTAAAATGCTACTTTGAGTGCAGAATGTTTTACTTATCAAAATTACTATCAATTTCCACTTTTTATTGTGGACTTTTATGAATTAGTATAGGAAAAGAAACTGGTGATTTCGACATTATAGGAAATTCGCAAGTGAGCATATTTTTACCAGTGCAAGTAGTCAACTTCTATATGAGCTGTGGCATTACAAAGCTAGTTGGAGATTTGAGAGATCACATGGCTTGCCAGAATCTCACAGACAGTAGGCATCAGTGATGAGACTTGAAACCAGAGCTTACTGACTTAGAAGTTACCTTTCTAACTTCTTGTTTCTGGATTATATAATGTTTTAGAGTAGAAGAGTCCTTCCTGCAAGAATGTCTGAATTTGAGAGATGGAGTAAAGATCTTAGTCAAGTGCTCTTTTAATGATACCATGATGTTTGCAATCCTTCACAGGAAGGCTTTCCTGACAATTTTCCCACTTTCAGAAAACCAGTTTATAAATAATGATAGTAGCTCATTTAGCACTTCATAGTACACAAATAACTTTCTTTTCAACCACCTTATAAGGTATGTTTTGTAAGAAGTATCCAGATCTCATGGATGTGGAAATTGAAACTAGGATAGTAAATGATTCACCTATATTAATAGAGAGTAAACTGTGTGGCAAAAGAAGTTTTTTTGCATTGGTTTTATGATTGCTATTTCTTTAAGACATTAAGTCACATCACTAGGTAGAGAATGCAGAATTTTCCTGAGACACCAAATTTTAGACCAGGTGATTAACTGGTTAGCAATAAGAGAATTTCTGGCTAAGGTTGTTGCCTCTATTTACTTAAGATGACCATGTCAAATAACTAAGTAAATCACTGGTGTTAATGGTGAGTCTGAAAATTCCTGCTTTGTTCCTAGTGTTGAATGATTAGTTTATAATGCTACCTGATACAGATCTGCCCCTTTCATTACCCATTCTTTGATGTGATGGGTAAATCTTTACTTTCCCCTTACACCTTTGATGAAATTCCATTGCATCCAACTTGTCTTATAACCAAAATCTATGTGAGTTTAGCAAGAAGAGCTGTTCAGGGCCCATAGATTTATTGTTTTTGTTTTGTTTGTTATTATTTAACCTGGATCTGTACACAACAAAGAATAAACAAGTTATTAAAATGTCACTATCAACAAATGTTATTAGCAGTAGTACTTACCAATAAATCTTTGGATTTTTTTTTACTTTAATTATATAGGCAAATCTAGAATTCAGATCATTTTGAAAACAAAGCATTATACTGAGCAACACTAGATTGCACACTGAATAGACAACGGGATCTGAAATCAGTAATATCTGAGTTCAAATTTGTCCTCAGACAATTGCTAGTTTTATGATTCTGGAAAAGTCATTTAACCTCTGTCTGTCTCAGTTTTCCTTCAGTTTAGAAGAGGTAAAATAATATCTTTTACCTCCCAGAGTTGCTGTAAGGATAAAATGAAATAATAATTGAAAAGAACTTTGCAAACCTTAAAATATTACATAAATGATAAGTATTGTTACCTCTTCTTTATGATACTTAATGTAAAATCAGGTAAACATGAACTATTTCTTCCACTGGCAATTTTATGTTATATGTAATTTTCGGTGATCATTTAAACTTCTGTATGACAGGATGCTAATCAACATGAATATCTTCAACCTCTTTTTTTTTTATTTTCTCCTTTTGTCAGAGGGAGGAGTGAGCATATAGGCAAGGAGCTTACCTTTTCATATGTATATAAGCTCATTTGAATTGGTCATGTTGAAGATTTTGCAATTTTATTAATTTTATCCTTTGTCTTTTCTTCTAATTTAATGTTTCTAGGACAAAAGAACCAGAAAAACTACCTTATGCACCAAGCACTTACTCTTCTTGCCAAGTGGAGAGAAAAACAATACCTGTTTAGAATATAAGGAGTATGGAATAAGATTATAGCCACTATTGCTTTATAAAGCAGGGCAGGGAAGGGGAGCTAGAGACAGGGGAAAGCAAGTCTTTAGAAAGTTTGGCATGAGAACCACCTGAGTCATATAGTCCCAAGAGTATTCCTAGATCTGACAGCAGAACCAAAGAAACTGAAAATGATGCTGCATTGTCAGTGTGATTTAGTTTTCTCCCCAGTGACAGTAAAATCACCTCATTTGGGATCTAAAGTCTCAGGTTCCATTTTTCTAGTCGAGAAATGTAGGAACATGATATAGCCTATTGTCTTGGGGAAAAATTATACTGTTTAAATCAAACTTTATGTGATTACAGATGCCTACCAAGAGGATGTGTCATGACCCTAGTAACTCTCTAGGAATACTGGAGATGGATGAAAGGTATTTTAGGTTGCCCCAGGTCCTGTATCTACCCAAAACATTTTTATTTGGGGTTAATTTAAATGAGGAGATCTTTTCCATTCGTTAATAAACCCATGTGACCTGCCTGGGTGACAATGAAGTCAGAGTTACATGGAGCCTGTGGTGGGAAGAGTTTGCTGAATGAGAGGAACAGAAAGAGGTAGTGCTAGAGCAGAAATGAGAGAAAAATGATCAGAGAGCAGTCAGAGCTAGGAAGAATGCGGCTAGCATGAGTGAAAGAGCTTGTTTATGATTTTGTTTAATGGAGTTAGATTTGTGGGAAGCTTAGTTGGGGGAAGTGTTGGGAGTGGTGTTGTCCTCTGCATTATTATCATGTATAGATTTTTGTTACTATGATGGATTTGACTTTCTGGTGTCTGAATAAATGTTTTGGTTCTAATTTTCATGTAGAGATTCTATTGTATTTCACCATTCAGAATTGTTCTGGGATAATCATGGCCACTGTAGGCTCTGTGAATATTATGTTGGTGCTACACATGCCTGGAACTTATGATGGGTCCACCCAAGATTGTGTCTTGGCTTCACTGACATTTTATTCAAAGTTTACAATTTCCACATCCATGAGATCAGAATACTAAAGTAAAAAATATGTGCAATAATAAAATAAATGCAGCTAGATACCCAGACCAAGGCACCAATAATTTTAAAAAGAATTATAACATGATGAATTAATAATTGAGAAAGTGTAGCAGCAAGCACCCTACGTATCAATGACCTGCTACCACAGGTTCTTAGATCTGCTTTTCTAAAGAGAAAGCAACTTATAAAGGGTGAAGAATATTTAATCACATATACCAAAAGAAAAAGTACAAGTTGAGAAATAAGCCATGCATACACCACAGATGAACAGAGAAATCCAACTGTCAGACATTACACACACACACACACACACACACACACACACACACACACACACATATATATATATATATTTATCTGTAGTTACCAGAAACAGAAGCAGCAACATATGGGTTTTCAAAAGCCAGGGGGGCTCCCTAATGGCTGCCCAGTCTCATGACACAGATACCTTCTTCCAAAGAGCAAACCCCAAAGAAAAACCTCACCTCAGAGTATATAAACACTTTTCAAAGGTAGAGGGCATCACTATCCTCATGACCCAGTGCCTCATTAGCAATTAACAAAAGATAGGGGTCTTTTTACAAAACAAATCTCCTTTAATCAAGCTTTCCTTAATGGACTCTACATGAAGCCTATTAATGGGTGGAAAAGATCTTTCATTAACATTACATGGTTTATCTACGGACTAGTCTGAATCTTTTTGCATATATATGAGTGTGAGTATATATATGTATATATATGCATACATATGTATTACATATGTGCATGTATATGCATTGACTATAAATATACACAGACATACATACAAATATATATGTACAGATATACATTCTAGGAAAATATATGTGTATGTATATATATATATATATATATGTAATGCACGTATGTTTGTATGCATACATTAGAATGCAGAATTACAGAAGTGAGCAATCTTTATTCTCCTAAATGAAACTGACACACTCAAGTGATCATATAAAAGACTAAGAAAATCACACACAATGATCATATACATACATTCCACTAAAGTCATATTCTTTTGGATGATATAGTTGAAATAATTTTTAAAAATATGATTATTTGTATCAAACATCCAAATGTGCCATTCAGAACCATTGTAATGGATTCAATATAACTATTTACATAACTGGAAAATGAATTTGTATTATAGACTTAGCATTTAGGGCTAGAAGGAATCTAATAAATAATCTACTCCAAGTACTCATTTTGCAAATAGAGACACTGAAAGTCTAAGACATTAAGAAACTTTTCCATGATCACACTAGGCAAGTTAATGGAAGGTTTGAATACCACCCTTTTGTCAAAGGACTTGGGTTTACACTTTGGTACTTTTATGAATTGAAGAAATTACTTAATTTCTCTGGGTCATTTCCTCATCTGTAAAATAATAGGAGCTGCAATGAATAATTTGGAAAGTTATTTTCATCTAAAAATTCTGTGATGCTTTTGCTTCCCAGCAGAGGACATTATGGCTAGTTTAGGATATGAATTAATGTTAGAGTCTTTACTTTCCTCCAAATTCCCCTTCTTCCCTGTTATGGGTATAGGAATGAGAGCAAATGCCAGTGGTGCAAAGAAAGCAGTCTTTTTGGATCTGAAGGATTTATATTAGGAGGGAAGAATCCAGTTCTTTTGAACTTCCTATCTCTGCATAGCTAAAAACAGAAATAAACAAAAACCTCAAAAACTCAAAGTCAAGTGCAATTTATAACTTTCTTCAAACCTTTAAGCAATCTGCTAATTCCAGGAGGGCATAGTGATCTCTCAGCTAGATGAATTTAGTGAATTCAAATATCCACAGATTGTCTTTCCCTCTCACCTCCCTGTAGAAAGAACACAAATTCATTATCCCATCTTTAGTGAATCTCTCTCTCTCTCTCCCTCTCTCTCTCTCTCTCTTTCTCTCTCTCTCTCTCTCTCTCTCTCTCTCTCTCTCTCTCTCTCTCTCTCCCTCTCTCTCTCTCTCTCTCTCTCTTTCTCTCTCTCTTTCTGACATACACATGCATGTATGTATGTGTACATATACATATATATATATATATATATATATATATATATATATAATTCTAGGCAAAATGTCTATATAGAAAAGAAAAAAAGTAATTAACCTGCACTTGTGTCCTAAGGCAATTAAATTTTTAAAAAAGAGCTCGATAGATAAGTGCTGTAGAATCTCTGTGTTTCAGAGTTCCAAGAAGTCAAAATTCAGTCTGTCCACTGGATTCTGTTCATAAGCAGACATACATGCCAAGAAAAGAAAAAGACTTCAGCTGCTTCTGGGAACATCTCTGTGCTGGCAAGAGTCATCTGTCTGCTGATCCCAACGATGCTGCCTACTGCTCAATGCTGCTGTAGGTCTGTGCTCTCTCTCTCCATATCCTCTCTTGAACCCCTCTAGAAATTTCTTTTTCAAATATAGAATAGATAGGAAAGTTCTTCCCCCCAGTCTCGATCCAAAAATGTACCCTCTTATCTCCCCTTTGAAGATTATTTTTAGTCATATCAGTTTGTCTGAGCTTACATGAACTATGTGACTTCTTTAAATAAATACAATCTGAAGGAAAGAATAAATTAGGTTATTTTAGTTATTTGTATGGTGGCTGTCTGGACCTGTAAGTTCATCAGCATAAAATGAAAATGCCCTTTAGCAAACAGATCAACAGCCCGTCTATAACTCATAGTTTTGATAGTTTTATGGAGAAGTAAGAGAGGGGGAAGAAATAAGAATTTATT
This sequence comes from Potorous gilbertii, assembly GCA_028658325.1. Lineage (NCBI taxonomy): Eukaryota > Metazoa > Chordata > Mammalia > Diprotodontia > Potoroidae > Potorous > Potorous gilbertii. The sequence goes on along the minus strand of CM053769.1, from coordinate 623,476,074 downwards.
GAATGCTCCCCAGGTGTCAGACACTATGCTAAGTACTATATAAATGTTATCCCAGTTCATTCTTACAAAACCCCCATGAGGTATATACTATTAAATTCTGCCACCTTAGTTGCATCCAAAATCAATCTAGGTGATTTAGAGACTGACTCCGCACTTGTAAGCATACAGTTCTTACTATGTAGGCTAGTAAAGGGATTAAAATGGAGAAAGCCACACAGAAATGCTACAATGAACATTCAATATTGGTCTTTAAGATACATGAGTTACTTATCAAATTATCAGAATTTCCTAAAACTAGTGGTAGCACTCAAAGTTGATACTTAAATACCTAAGAAGTTATTTTAACCATTTTTGTAGTTTTCTCATCTGGAAAACTATCAAATAAGAAATGATTATATCAAAGGTCCAGTATAGTTCTAAATCTTTGAGCTTATTCATTCTGCTCTCTTGATGAGTATTCAATATACCATTATTTTGGATAATGCATGAAAATCACAATAATTCATAGCAATGACATTGACAGTCCCCTTCATATGCTTTCTCAGTTGCTAAATCAGACTGAGTACTTACTTTTTTTTTGAGCTTGCTCTTGGTATTGTTGGGCAGTCTGAAAGCAAATATTATGCAGTTTTCTTATCAATTTTATTGTTGTTCAGTCATTTCAGTTGCGTCTAATTCTTTGCAAACTCATCTGGGATTTTCTCTGAAGAAATCTTACATCCAATTTATGCAGAAAACAAAACTCCAGCTTCAGAATAGAATTCTGAAAATCTACAGTCCCTTAGAACTAAACACTGATGCCAGTGAGCTAGGTTTCAGGAAACGTTCTGTATGTTCTTCCAGCACTACCTTCTGCTCTCCTATAAGCGTCTTTATGAAGGCTTCAGGCTCTTGCTTAAGGTGGGAGTAGCAGCAGCCATCTTTGTAAATCTTACAATCATTTTAGCCCAAGATCCTATGAAGCCTAAAGGAATGCATCTGGAATGCACCAGAGGAGTAATTTAATTAAAATTTAATATTTCTTTGTGGATCTAAGGATGAATTAACCTAAAGATAGGAGACATCCCACATGGCATATATTCAGATCTCCCTTAGAAACTACAAGGGACTTGCCTGACAATGTGATTCAGCATTTGTGTGTGGGAATAAACTCCCTGTGTGCTTTCAATCAGGTGGTGACACAATACTGAAATGACATTGTTTCTATATGATGTGTTCAGGTTTATAGAAAATGGTATGAGTTTGAGAGGATCAGAGATCCTGGGTCTATTGAATGAAGCCAATTGGCATCAAGGGAGTTTCCTTCATTGGAGAAGACCACTGACAAAAGAAGATTTCCAAGCTCTGGGACTGGCTTGTCATAAGACACAAAACATGAGGTAGACAATACAGAGACAAGATATAATATTAAATGTCTAATTAGCAGTTGTGAAATAGCTTTATTTTCTGGTGAGATTTAAATATCAACCTCAGAGCAAATTTTTTACAGTAGTTATAAAGTGTTACTGAATTTTGGTTTTTTTTTGTCAAGCGTATGCTTGTTAGGTTTCCATATTTAGATATCCTTTTGTGTATAGTAATAAATTCTTGCCTCATAGTAGATTCATATTGGACAAAAAATACCTTTTTGCTTCCTCCTTTTGGGAAACTGGAGACATGATTCATGACATAAGTTACAAGTACCCTATCTCTCCTTGCTCCATGGTGCTGGGGTAGCCAAATTAAGAGTATAAGAAAAGGGAGTTGAACACTTTCACTAGAGGACAGGCTCTCTTAAGACAGAACTCAGTATGGACAGAATATCTAGGTTCAAAACAGAGAAGGAAGGCTAGAGAGAGAGACAGAGAGAGACAGAGACAGAGAGAGAGAGACAGAGAGACAGAGAGAGACAGACAGAGAGGCAGAGACACACACAGAGAAACAGAGAGACAGAGACACAGAGAGACAGAGACACAGAGACACACACAGAGATAGAAGGTACAAGGCTTGGTTGCTTTCCTTTTAGTAGAAAAGCACCAAAACGAATTCACTATGGTGAAGTTCATGTACAATACAACATATCCAAATGCAGCTCATCAAAACAATATGAGCTCAGATGGCTCCACCACAAGGTGGGCACAGTATTCAATCTGAAGATTTGGAATCGAGATGTCTCTAAATTTGCACATCTCATGTTTCTTTTAAGCAATACTATTCTACTTTGCAGATACAGTGCCACAATCCTTTGGTATATCAGTAATTCCCTATTGTAAGATTTGTTTCATATATTCTAGCATATTTCCTTATAGAAAGCAGCTTCTCAAAAATATAGAAAGCTAGATGAATAGAGAGATAGATGATAGATAGATAGGTCTATCAATAGATAGACAGATACACTTGATTGATATTGCAATCAATATTAAGTTCTATGCGCCATGTGTTTATACTTTGAATGGAAAATCCCAATCTATTTATGATGCTTCCTAGTGTGATGGCAAGCAAAATAGCATCTTTTGCTGTTTTTGTTTTAGTACAATCAAGTACCTCTGATTGAATCTTGTCTTTATCAAGCAAGAGTCTTTACTACGAGTAAGTACAGAAATAAAGAGATTTGTATTATCAATTATTTTAATGTGACTATAATGAGATATTTGGCATGATTACAATGAGATTATTCTGCACCCATGAATGGGCCTGCTCATTAAGGGGAGTTTGATTAGGGAAAATTTGTAGGAAGGCCCACATCTTTTGTTAATGAGACACTGGTTCTCAAGGGTTATGATGCCATTTGACTCTAAAAATGGTGTAAATATTCTGAGCTTTTATTTGAGGGCTTATGAACTGGAAGTGTTCATTTGATGAAACAAAACTCTGGGAAGTGGCTTAGGAACCTCCTGGCTCTGAAAACCCAGATGTTGGTGCTTCCCTCTCTGGTAACTATGGGCAGATCTGTCTGCTGATTTGTGATATATGTACTGATTATGATCAGACAGTTAGAAGCAATGTCTGATGATCTTTGATTTCTCTGTATTTTCTCTGAAGTTCAAGGTGCCAACTTTTTTCCCCTAAACTAGGTGAATGATATATATGCTTGATTAAAGGAGATTGTTAAGCCCTCAAAGGTTGACTTTCCTTTCAGAAAAGCAGATCAAAGAATATGTGATAGAAGTCCCCCATGTGTATGTTGGGGTTCTTTCTGATATATTACATGCATTGATTTATTGTACATCAAGTCCAAGAGAGGAGATGAGAGAATCTTAGCTTTATAGATTTACAATGGGAAGGTAATTGAAAAGTAAAATAATCTAATTTTCTTTTTTTCACAGATGAAGCAACTGAGACCTAGAGAGGTTGTGTAATTTATCTCAAATCACACAGATATTAAGTAAAAGAATTAGGATTCATACTCAGATATTTTACTTTTTCAAGTGTTTAAATAACCTTTAGAAATAATATCATGTTAGAAAAAATATCTATACTTGTTTAAATCTAGCTTGAAATATGCACTCCAGCAGGTATTGAAAAGATTAGGTTCTATCAATTGAATCTTATAACTAAAATATTACATGGTTTGTACTCCAACATTAACTCAGAAAAGCAGTCTTGAAATGAAAATAATTAGTTGTGAAATTAGTGAGAAAATAATATATATATCTGTCTTTATAAATCACTGAAGGTGATATATAATACAAGTTGTCTCTCAAAACACAGGTTAAAATTCAAGTTTTTTTTCATTATTTTCATTTGCAGCTATGTATTGCTATTGTTTGATAGCTGTACAGAAGACAGCGAGAAAGTAATTGGTTTCTCAAGACTGCTAACACTTGTTTCCAGTGAATAGTTACCCACGTTATAAAAATAGTTGCCATAATTACTTTACCTATGGGTATTCTTATGTAAAAGATAAAACAGAATTTTAGTTTCATATTAAGCACTGAAGGAAATGTTATCAAACCAAAGGTGCCCAAACTCGGGAGAATAGTATATTTTTCTGAATCAGTGGAGCTCAAAATATTTAGTTACCAGTTTCCTACTAAATGTTTGTAGAACTTTAAATAATTTAAAGAGTAAAAGACTAACAACAACAAAAAAAAAAGAAAAAACTCTTAATGAAAATAACCTTTGGGGGATTTTTTTAAAAAATGAAAATCATATCTAGACTTGACTCTGGTTCTTAATTTTTTGTTTCATTTCTGGACTGCTTTCATTCCTCTTCTTGACTTCTGATATCTGTTTATATACTGATTCTTAATTTATTTATTTGTTTCTGAGACCCAGTTTTACCTTGGCATATACCTTTAGAACCTGTTCCTATCCCTGGCTCATGCTTTTCTTCCTACCCCACCCCCACTCCCAATTTCCCAACCTTCCTCTGACATTCCTACATCTCACTGCCCATCTTGTTTCAAGATTCACTATCATTTACTTTCTTTGAATTACATACACACACACACACACACACACACACACACACACACACTCCTATCCATATGAATTCTGAATGATAAATGAATGGATCATTAAAGCAATTGAACTGGGTGATTCTTGTCAATGTCTTTTGTCCCAATATATTAAGGTTAATACAAAGAAACTATATGGAATTTAGGTCTTAGGACTACTTCAAATACAGTGGAAAATTTGATGGGGCTATAAAAAATTACACTAATAGTTTGAAAACATTTATTTGGTGCAAAGGTAATTTGAAAACTATTCAAAAGTTAGCGGGTTGAATTTAAATTTCAAAACACTGAAAGTTAAAACAAATCAGCAAAACAACTTTTATCAAATAAAAATACCAAGGAAGCTAAAATTTTAAATTTACATTTTTTAATTTGAAAGGTTTATTTTGTTGTTTTTTTTTTACATTCAAGCTCTTTTTGCACTTAGGCAGACAGAATCTGCCACTGTATAAATGATACGATAACTATAACTCATTTATAAATTGCATATTTGTTGAACTTAATTTGCATTTAATTTGGAGTAAAATTTTCTTTCTTTTGTTTCATTTTTCTAGTGCTTTGGGGTTTGACTAAAGTGGAAAATTTCTGAAAGGAAAACCTTTGTCAATTCTAATATTTATTTTACGGATAATGCTGATCAATATGGATTTTATATAAATTTAAACTTTTTTATTAAATATATTATATAACTGGTAAAGCTCCTTTCTCCCTATAATTTGTTACATGATTACTAATGACCAGAAAATTTTCCGCCATTTTTTAAAATCACTTTCAGTGGCTTTGATCATCCTGCTATCCTAGATGATCTTCTGATTTGATTTCTCAAAACATGTATGCTTATTTTCCTGATGTGTGTGTGTGTGTGTGTGTGCGTGTGTGTGTGTTGGGGGGCATATAATGACAAGCAAATTAGAGTTTTTGCTGTTTTTTTTTCTGGATTGACTTTTAGTCAATCAAGTACCTTTGAGTCTTACCTTTTATCAACTCAAGAGTCTTAAGAGTCAATCAAAAGTCTCTGATTGGAAACATTGTATTGCTTGGAGGGAAAGGAGAGACTAGAGAGGCAGAACTGAGAGAGAGAAGCAAGCGTGAGTGGGCTAGGGGAATTTGCTTGTGGGGAGAACTAACAGAAAGTATGTCTGGGATATTGAGAGCCCTGTCTGTTGATCTGACTCTCAGACAGAAGCCATGTCTGTTGGTATTTATGAGTGAATTGAGATGATGACTCTGGTAATGTGTATAAATATTCCTATAGACCTGTTAAGCTTTGTTTTCCTAGAAACATCAGCTGCAGGCAGGATCCCTTGGAGTCTGCTGTCAGGCAGAAGCAGAAAGAGTTTGGAGTGGAATAGTAACCATGAGCTGAGACAAGGAGCAAGAGCAGAGAGCTACCTGCATGTGAACTCAGGCAAGAACTCGAAGTGGTCACCCCATGGAAGAGAAACCAGTCAGCGTCAAGTAAAAATGAGAGAGTTACTTGGATGCTGTGAACTGATTAAAGACCTAGTGGTCCATGGTGTCATATTTTCTGCTACCCCTGAAGATGTGTTAGGCTAGGGAAGACCCTAGACTAGGACTATCTGACTTTGGGGATGCAATGATTTATACTATGCACCATATGACATGCTGAGTGTTATGAGACACATGTATGTGTCTGATGATATGTTTTTCTGAAGGATGTTGCTATAAATATTATGATTTACTTTTTTGGACAATATTTAGTTTATTGCTGACCACATGGAGACTTTATTATACTATGCAGTTAGACTTTTAAAATTATTTACAGCAGCAGTTCTCAAGTGTGATTGGCTTTACAGTGGGTGGGTTTGGGTGTGCGTGTGCATGCCTGTATGTCTAAGTCCTAACACGTCAATAATTTTCACTTACTACATGGCTTAATATATTTGCCATAAAGAATATTTGTCATAGAGCAAATCCCCACAACAGTAATTGGTTAAATGCCTATCATATTTAATATATCATGTGAAGCACTGAAGAACGTAAAAAAATACATATGATAGTTTCTTTGTTTCCAGAGATTCTTCAATCTAGTACAGGAAATTAGACAGATTTAAGTATAAATATAAAATGTATGTGAGTTAAAAAAAAAAGTTTACCATATTGGTATCTTAACATTAAGATATGAAAGCAAACTTGGGATACCTAATCATAATATTTGTTTACTGATATAGTGAGTAGCTTGATTCACCATTTATTTCTCATTTTTCAAATTATGTGTAGATCAAATTTTCTATTTGACAAATGCAGCAGATATGTTCTAGACTCACTCTCCTAGAAACAGCTACTGCATTTGCCACTTGAGGTTCTAGAGCACATGGGATATTTGTAGGATTCATCCTTCTTTAATTCTATCAGATCAAACCAAACTAGTTGTTAGAGGGCTGTAACTCCCATCTCAGTTTTATTTAGCTTCTTAACATCAATTAGCATTACAAAGTATTTTACATTTTACATTTACAAAATACATTACAAGTATTTTCACCCAAATCCTGGGAGGAATATTCTTTCCTATATCATCTCATTCTCTAGAGAAGTAAGTTGAGAACTTAGTTCAGTTTTTAGATAATTGTCCTGCTATGTTCATTTCTTCATGTGACCTGACTGCAGGTGAAGTACCTAACAACTTTTACTGGTCTGTTTCTGGAACATCATTCTTCACTCCACAGGACATTCAGGTTGGGATAACTTCAACAGTCACCCTGAAACTCAGGTTCTGGAATGCTGAGACTCCAGTATACCCTAAAGAAATTCTGAAAATCCCAAGGTCAGAGACACCACTGTCTTTACTTAGAAAAGAAAAGAATAATCAAAAAGATCAAAGACCTAGGTCTATTTCTCTTGCCCTCAGAAAGAATAAGACTTCTTCCCTTACATTACAGTCTCTTGACAGATGCTGTGGGAAATGGAGTCACTCCACTAGGACCAGATTAGTCAAAAATATTGAGGCAAGGGTGATAGTGTAGGCCAACCAAGGGATTTTTAATGCTTCCATAGTCAATCAGCGAACTTCCCATTCAACATGCAATTAGAAGGCCAAAACCAGTTACAGAACACCTCCCAGTGTTCCAGTCTCTCTGGAGTACTTCCTTTAGATGTACATTTCCCACACAAAAGCTTTCCAGGTCCTCTATATGGAGAGATTTTATACTAATTTATATCTAAATATTTTAAGCAACTTTCTGTCTGCCTCTGTCTATCTGTCTGTCTGTCTGTCTCTCTCTCTCTCTCTCCCTCTCCTTCTGTGTGTTAGAAATTGTGTTCATATAGTTTGTCTCTCTGTGGTTGGCTAAGTAGATTCCCAATACTTGCAGTTATTTGAAATGAAATTTCTCACTCTATATCTTCCTGCTGGATTTTATTTGGAATATAGATGAATTTTAAGGATATGTGTGGGTTGATTTTATATCCTACAACTTTACTTAAGTGTTAATTTACTTTGTTTGTATTTTTTAAATTGACTCTCCAGAGTTCTCTGAAGAACTATTATATCATCTGCTAAAAGCATCAATTGTGTTTCCCTTTTGTCTTTGAGTATTTATTAAATTTATTTGTCTTGCCTTAATGTTACAGCTAGTATTTCTAGCTATATTTCTATACTACTTAGATTAGTAATGTCGATAATGTTAATTTATACCTGATATTATTGAGATGGCCTCTAGCCCTCTACAGATAACAGTATCTCTTGGTGATAGGCATTACTCATCATATTAGGGAAAACACAATTTATTTATATACTTTTGTGTATGTGTGTGTGTGTGTGTGTGTGCTGTTTTAATTCTTTTCAGGCAAATAGGGTTAAGGATCACACAGGATCACATAGCTGGTAAGAGTTTGAGGTTGGATTTTAACTCAGATCCTCCTGATTCCAGGACTGGGGTTTAAGCAACTGCACCATCTAGATGCCCAATTTTTAGTATTTTTAATGGAAATAAGTATTGTATTTTAAAATCTTTTTTTAAAATCAATATGATCATATTTTTGCTGTTTTCTTTTTAACTTACTTATTTAAACTTTTCTTAATATTGAAATGGCACTCTGTTCTTGATATAAATCCAGCCTGGTCACAGTTATCACATGTTTCTGTAGTTCCCTTGAAAATATTTTATTTAGATTTTTGTATCAATCAATATTCATTAGGATATTGATCTATGTTTTTTTCTCCATTTGATCCTCCTTAGTTTACATATTAAGATCATATTTATACCATGAAAGGAATTTAGTAGGTCTGCTTTTCCTATTTTTCAAAGAGTTTATAATGTATTGATATTCCTTTTTCTTTAAATGTTTGATAGGATTCACTTGTAAATACAATGGTCCTGAGAATTCTCCTCATTCCCAAGAGTGAAGTTCATTTATGGATTCAGTAAACATCATTTTTAACTCCTACGACAGGAATAAGTTGCCTATTTCTTCTTTTTTTTAAGATGAGGGAAGACAATTAACATATTTTTGTAAATATTTATCTTTTCATTTAAAATGTTATTTTATTGGCATATGGTTGGGCAAAAGAATATTACTTTCTTTTCTTTCTTATTCATAAGTGTGAATTTGTCTATTGTATTTTTGACACTGATAATTTGGTTTAATTTTTGTTTTTAAAAAATTAAGTAGACTACTGCTTTATATGTTTTTAAAGCTCCTAATTTAGTCATTAATGTAATAATTTGGCTATCAATTTTGTTAATAATCTCTTAATTTTTAGAATTTTCATTCTATAATTTTTATTATTTTATTTGTTTTCAGTTGTCCACAATCACTTCCACATATTTTAGATTTTTACCACTCCCTCACTCTCCTTACACAACTCCCTTCCAACTCCCTCCCCTGAGACAGTGTGCAATCATGTACAGGTTCTACGTATACATTGCTATTAAATATATTTTCACCTTGGGGAAGTTGCATAGAAAAATTAAAATGAGTGGGAGTAACCATAAAACAAATCAAAACAAAACATAGCAAAAGGAAAAAAGATCTGTTTCATTCTGAGATCCAATTCCATATTTTTTTTCTCTGGATGTGGAAGGCATTTTGCCTCAGGAGTCCATTGGGAATTTTTTAGGTTCTTGCATTGCTGGGAAGGACTAAGTGTACCAGAAAAATTCCTCAGAAATTGGTTGTTGCTGTGTACAAAATTCTCCTGGTTCTGCTCCTTTCACTCAGCATCAGTTCATATAAGTCCTTCCAGGCCTCTCTGAAGTCTTCCTGTTCATTATTTCTTATAGCACAATAGTATTTCATTATACTGATATGAACGTCCCCCAATTGATGACCATCTCCTCAATTTCCAGTTTGGGCCACCATAAAGAGATCTGCTATAAATAATTTTGTACATGTTGGACCCTTTCCCATTTTATGATCTCTTTGGGATACAGGCCTGGAAGCAATATTGCTGAGTCAAAGGGCATGAACATTTTTTAGTCCTTTGGGCTTGGTTCCAAATTGCTCTTCAAATGACTGCATCAGCTCACAGCTACACCAGCAATGAATTACTGTTCCAACTTTCCCACATCATCTCCAACATTAATCATCTTCCTGTTTTGCCATGTAAGCCAATCTGATAGGTGTGATGTGGTACCTCAGAGTTGTTTTGATTTGTGTCTGTCTAATCAATAGTGATTTAGTGCATTTCTTTCATATAATTATATATAGTGTTAATTTCTTCCTCTGAAAACTCCCTGTTAATATCCTTTGACCATTTATCAATTGGGAAATGACTTGTACTCTTATACATTTCACTCAATTCTATATATATTTTAGAAATGAGGCCTTTGTCACAAACAGTTGCTACAAAAATTTCCCAGTTTTCTGCTTCCCTCCTAATCTTGGTTGCATTGGATTTGTTTGTGAAAAAACTTTTCAATTTCATGTAATCAAAATTATTCATTTTGTACTTCATAATGTTCTCTATATCTTGTATAATCACAAAATTCTCCACTCTCCACAAATCTGACAAATATACTATTCCTTGCTCCCCTAAGTTGTTTATAGTATCACTCTTTATACCTAGATCATGTATTCATTTACACTTCATTCTTGTGTACTGTTTCAAGTATTGGTTTATGCCCACTTTTCACCACATTGTTATCCAATTTTCCCAACAACTTTTGTCAAACAGCAAATCCTTATCCCTGAAGCTGGGATCCTTGGGTTTATTATACAATGGATTGCTATATACATTGACTACTTTGCCTTGAGTACCTAACATATTCCACTTGTCTATCTTTCTATTTCTTATTTTGATGAGTGCTGCTTCATAATGCAATTTGAGATCTGGTAGGGCTAGGCCACCCTCCCTAGCATTTCTTTTCATTATATTTGATATATATTCTTGATACTCTGTCCATTTGATCTTCCAGAAGAGTTTTGATACCATTTTTTCTAGTGCTAGAAAGTAATTATCTGGTAGTTTAGTATGGCACTGAGTAAGTAATTAATTTAGGTAGAATTGTCATTTTTATCGTATTACCTCGGCCTACTCAACAAGCAACTGATATTTTTTCCATTTACTTAGATCTGATTTTATGCATGTGAAAAGCATTTTGTAATTGTATTCATATAGTCACTGCATTTGATGTGGCAGGTAGACTTCCAGATATTTTATAGTGTCTACTGTAGCTTTAAATGTTATTTCTTTTTCTATATCTTGCTGTTGGCCTTTTTTAGTAAAAAGCAGAAATGCAGATAATTTACATAGGTTTATTTTGCAACCTCCAACTATGCAAAGGTTGTTTATTATTTCAAGTAGTTTTTTACTTCATTTTCTGGGATTCTCTAAGTATATCATCATATCATCTGCAAAGAGTGATAACTTAGTTTCTTCTTTCCCTACTCTAATTCCTCCACTTCCTTGTTCTTCTCTTATTGCTAAAGCTAACATTTCTAGTACTGTATTGAATAACAGTGGTGATAATGGACATCCTTTTTTCACCCCTGATCTTATTAGAAATGCATCTAGCTTGTTCCCATTTTGTATAATACTTGCTGATGGATTTAGGTAGATACTACTTATTATTTTATGGAAAATTCCATTCATTCCTATACTCTCAAGTGATTTCAATAAGAATGGGTGTTGAATTTTGTCAAAAGCTTTTCTGAGTCTATTGAGAACATCTTGGGGTTTCTGTTAGTTTTGTTGCTGATATGATCAATAATGCTGACAGTTTTTCTAATATTGAAACAGCCTTGCATTGCTGGTGTAAATCCTGCCTGATCGTAATGTATTATTCTCATGATAAGTTGCTGTATCATTTTTGCTAATATCTTATTTAAAAATTTTGCATCTATATCCATAAGATAAATTGATCTATATATTTTTTCTGTTTTGGCTCTTCCGGGTTTAGGTGTCGGATCCGTATTTGTATCATAAGAAGAATTTGGTAGGATTTCTTCCTCAATTTTCCCAAATAGTCTATATAGCTTTGGAATTAACTGTTCTTTAAATGTTTGATAGAATTCACTTGTAAATCCATCTGACCCTGGAAGTTTTTCCCTTGGGAGTTCACTGATGTCTTCTTCAATTTCTTTTGCTGACATGGAATTATTTAAGTATTCAACTTCCTCTGTGTTAACCTATGAAATTTATATTTTTTAAAAGTAATCATTCATCTCATGTAGAGTGTCAAATTTATGGGCATAGATTTGGGCAAAGTAATTTCTAATTATTATTTTATTTTCCTCCTTGTTGCAGGTGAGTTCACCCTTTTAATTTTTGATAATGGCCATATGGTTTCCTTCTTTCTTATTTTAATCAAATTGACCAAAGGTTTATCAATTTTATCGGTTTTTTCATAAAACCAAATCTTAGCTTTATTTATTAGTTCAATAGTTTCTTAATTTCAATTTTGTTAATCTTTCCTTTGGTTTTCAATATTTCTAATTTGGTATTTACTTGCAGATTTTCAATTTGTTTCTTTTCTAGTCTTTTCAGCTGCATGCCCAATTAATTGATTCTTCTTTTTTTTCTATTTTTTTCATGTAGGCATTCAAAGATATAAAACTTTCTCTAAGAGCCGGTTTTGCAGTATTCCATATGATTTGGCAGATTGTCTCATTATGTTCATTCTCTCGAATGAAGTTGTTGATTGTTTCTATGACTTTTTATTCTACTCACTTATTATTTTAGGATTATATTATTCAGTTTCCAATTAATTTTTGGTTTATGTTTCCATGTTATTTTATTACATATACTTATTACATATAATTTTGATTGCATTACAATCTGAGAAGAATGCATTGACTCTGCTATTCTCCATTGCATTGCAAGGTTTTTATGATCTAATACATGGTCAATTTTTGTATATGTGACATGGACCACTGAGAAAAAGGGATATTCCTTTCTATCCTTATTCAATTTTCTCCAGAGATCTACCATATCTGCCTTAACTAGAGTTTTATTCACCTCCTTAACTTCTTTCTTGTATATTTTCAGGCTAGATATATCATGTTCAGAGAGGGGGAGGTTGAAGTGCCTCATTAGTATAATTTTGGCATCTATTTCTTCCTGTGACTCCCTTAACTTCTACTCTAAGAATCTGGAATGCTAAACCACTTGGAGGATATATGTTTAGTAATGATATTAATTGATTGGCTGTGGTGCCTTTTGGTAGGATATAGTTTTCTTTCCTATCTCTTTTGATGAAATCTATTTCTGCTTTTGTTTTGTTTGAGATTAGGATTGCTACCCTTGCTTTTTTTACATCAGCTGAAGCACAATATATTTTGCTCCAACAGTTTACCTTTGCCCTGTTTGTATCTCCCCAATTCAAATGTGTTTCTTGTAAGCAATATATTGTTGTTTTATTGTTTTTAATCCATTCTGTTCTCCATCTCTGTTTCATGGCAGAGTTCATCCCATTCTCCTTCACAGTTATAATTACTATCTGTGCCTTTCCCTCCATCCTTTTCCACCCTGATTATGCTTTTAGTTCTCCCTTTTCCCTTCCCCTCCACAGTAGAGCGGCACTGCAAAGTATCAAAGCTATCATCCCAGGGTAAGAGTCAATGGAATGGAGTTAGAGGGAACCACAGAACCCTAGGTGACTGCAGCAGCTTCTCTTGAGACAATCAGCCTGCAGATTAAAAGTTTTTAAGTCACCTACTTGACCTTCCTGGGGCCAAGATGGTGGAGTGATCAGTAAATGCTCTACCCCTCCACTTTTTGATCTTGAAAATCCCACAGAATATTTCCCCAGGAATTATCCTGGAACAGTGGGATCAGATGAAGGGGCAAATAGTGTCTTAGCCTGTGAGGTTAGGAAAATCACAAAGTGGGGGGCTCCCCCTTGCCATAGCTGAAGGGGACCAGGTCACTACCAGAGTTGTCCCAGACAGCCTCACTTCAGCAAACCAGGAGGAGATCCTGAGCCCCAAGGAGGTGGAGCCCTGCAATAGTCAACACCAGGATCCCAGGTGTGTCTCAGCACAGCCAGGGGAATAGGGAAGACACTAGTGCAAACCAGGTTTACCAAACACTGAACCTGCTTGGGCTCAGGAGAGGAGATTTCTTGTGGCCAGATGACCCCACTCCCACACTTAAGGCAACTAGGTCCTGGGAAACCCTTTGGAAGCTCAGAAAAACTTCACCCAGCCTCTGCTTTGTCACATCAGTCAGCTCAGCACCAGATAAGCCACAGCACTAGCTTCTTGCTGAAAGAACAGAGGCCACAATACACAAAGCCTCAAGTACTAAAGCAAAGGAACAGTGGGACAGAGCCCTCTGTAGCCCAGAAGCAGAGATCCACTCCAAAAGTCAGGAAAAGGGTGATCATCATGAGCAAGAAGCAAATCATAAAAGATAAGACCATAGAATCTTTCTATGGTAACAAGAACCAAAATACGAATGTCAAAGAGGGCAGCATTGAGACTATACTCCCATTTATAGCTTCAAGAGGGAATATGAACTAATCTCAAGCCCAAGGAGCACTCTTGGAAGAGCTCAAGAAGGATTTTAAAAGCCAAATTAGGCAAGTAGAAGAAAAACTGGCCAATGAGTTAAAAAACATGAAAAAAGAAATCAGGGAAGAATTTAAAAGGAAAATTGGGAAAATGGAAAAGGAAGTACAAAAACTAGCTGAGGAAATTAACTCCTTAACAGGAACAATTGTCTGTCTCCTAGTGGATTCTGCCAATCTAAAATTTGTTCAGATTCTCTTTTTAGAACTATCGGAAAGAGTTTGTCTTAGAGCTTAGGTGAGTAATTGCTCTCATTTCTCCATTTTGGCTCCACCTCCCCGCCCCCCCACTGTGTTTTGTTATTAATTGAAACTTTTAAATTTGTGTGGTAGTTTTGACAGTTTTTGTCTCTGACTTTTTTCTTTTAGTTGCATGTCCAATTAATTGATCTCTTCTTTATTTAATAATGAAATTCTTGGGAATTATTAATATTCTCCTATGTGATATTTGGCCCAAGTCTTTAAAATTTTAGTATGTTGTCTCATTGATGTCATTACTTTCAAAGAAATCATTAATTTTTTTCAATATTTTTAGGATCAAAATATTTAATTTTCAATTAATTTTGAATTTTTCTTAAGAGGCCCCTCATTTGATGTTAATTTTTATTGCATTATAGTTTCTGCTTTTTGATTTGTTTTTTAGGTTTTTATACACTGATATAAGATCAAGTTTTTGAAGTTTCAATTTCCAGCTGAAAATAATTGTACACCAGTATTTCAAGTCAGTATTATCCAAGTGTATATCATAGCTAACTTTTCTAAAACTCTGTTCACTTCTTTCATTTATTTTATGTTATTTTATTGGTTATATTTATCTAGCTCTGAGACTGGCAAATTGTGGTGTTCCACTATTACAGTTCCATTCTCTGTACCTTTATAACTCCTTCAACTAGTCATATAATTTTAATGCTATGTAATTTATGTGTTTAGTATTGATATTATTAATTGAACCTTTCTACCATTACCCGAATTCATCTCCACCTTTTCAGATTTTTTTTTATATGTTATATCCACTCCATTCCTCTACATTAGAGTTTAAACACTTTGAGAATAGGGATTGCTTTTTTGTTTTTTTTTCTTTTTGTTATTTGTATTTCCATTGTTCAACACTGTGCCTAGCACAAATAGGCATTTAATATATGTTGATTGCATTGTACTGTATTGATAACAATGCCCTATTTTTTTCATTGATCTCTCTAAACCTTAAACTATTTTCATTTAGAGCCCTTTTCCATAAGATCAATTTGTTTTGTTGTTATGTTGCCATTCTATATTTGCTATTCTGTGCTCTCTTGAGATTTAGTAGGATTCTGGATTTCATTAGGCATTGGTTCATTTTGTCATGTATTATTAAAATAAATTTATATTTTCTTTGAAGATTTATTATTTGCTCTCTTTCTGATTGCTATACTTTCTATTTAATTGTGTATGCTGTTCATTTTTTGATATTTTAAATTTATGGAATAAAACAAGTGTTTATTTATGATTTTCCTTAAAACATTTGTTTCACCTTCTATGGGTATTTTCTCGATCCTTTCTTTCTGATTCCTTCTCTATCAATGATAGGTAGACCAAAGATGGTCTGTCAGAGTGTTCTAACCTCCTCTTTAGAGTATAGATGGTTCAGTGGTCTGTTTGTTGTCCTAAATATCATCCTTCCTTGGATCATATTCTGGATCATTTTCCTCATCAGCTTCTTCTTCCCCTTACTCATCATCAGTTTCTTCATGTTCTTTATCATTATCATCAGCATCATCAGCATCATCTTCAATAGTTTCTCCTGTGAAATATAATACTGAAATTGGAATTTTATGTTCATGTGAAAAGACAGTTTCAAATTCTGCTGCAAGGATAGCTTCTGCATCATCATCCAAGTCTCTATTCTCAAGCATTTCAAGAGGAGAAAAGAAATTGAAGAAAGAGTCACTGGAAATTGTTTTTATCACAGTTTGAATAGTTCCACGTCCCTTGTGTTTATGTTTCTTTTTAGTAGTTTTCAAAGTGATGTTTTCCCCTTTTTTCCCAATCTATCTAGCACTTTGTGCAATTCATACTTTCTGGTACATCAAAGAAGAAAGGATCAGAATCATCTGACTCTGTCTGCATGTGATACGTCTTTGTCAACACCTCATTTGTAAAATATTCATTGGGTTCAATGTGAAATTCTAATGTCAAACTTATAGGTTGGCCAGCATCTGAAAACTTTACTCTAATATCTTTCAAATGCTTCAGAATAGGTTCACCATGTTCCTGAACCATATCACTGAGCAAGTAAACATTTTTTAAAAGATTCAGCCAAAATTCAGCAATTCCTTTAGGGTCTTCTTTCTCTTCATCTTTTTTCTCCTCTTCAAGCTTAGTTTTCTCTTTTATTTCCTCTGAAATCTCTTTATCATCATCTGGTTTTCATTCACATTCTTCTTCTGTAGGTTCATAAATTGCATTGATGATTTCACTTCCCTTATCGAAAAGCAGATGGTAAAGAACAGCATACTTTCTTTCAAGAGCATGAACTTCTTCATAGAAGTTGGCTTCTATCTGTGTATATTTCACCCGAATAGTTTTTAGGGCATTTGCATCTCTCTTAACTACTTTTGGCAAGCTTTCAATGTATCCTCTTGATGTTCCCACTAGACCATTCATTCTTTCTTGAAGAGCTGCAAGAATCTGAGAATTCCGAATCATCTGAACAGTCAATTGATGGCTTTTTCTTCACCAGTTTTTTCTTGTTCCACTTCTTCAACATCTTCCATATTTTGTTGGTCAGGTTCAGTTTCTTTGTCATCAATGTCAGCCATGTTTTAAGACCTCTGAGTATTTGAGATCCGCTGCAGGGACCATGTGGTTGGAACTGCACAGGCTTTGACTCAGGGTGGCAACGGGAGGAGACAAGAGGGGCAGAGGAAATGGAGAAGGAGGCAGCGTCCCTAGCAGATGGTGCAAAAAAAAGCATAAATACTATCTATGCGTCCAGGATTGATTTTATCTGGGTTTAAGTCCACTTTACTTTAGACCCTTTGGAACCCTTAAGACCCTGAAAAAGTCTTCTTATCTCTTCTTTACTTCTCCAGATGGACTGAATCAACAGTAGTTACTTTCTGTAGGGTTTTGTGGAGAGTTTTCTGGAGGAATCTGCAGCCTTGGAGGCCTATAAGATATGGTTACACCTTAATCATTAGGTAACATGTTTACATCCTCTCTGCATTTCCTCCACAGCTGTATGTGACTGCCAGAGGAGGAAATCCCATGTGGGTTCCTAAGCATGGAATTGTGGGTTAGACTGGATCCACGGATACACAGAGCATAGAAAGGAAGGGATGTTAAATGATCACTGTAAGAAATAGAGTTCTCTGGTGTTAATGCATTTTAATGCCAGATTCCCTCTCCTTTATCTTGTGGATTCAGCTGTAATTGCTTTAAAAATGACACATAATTCCTTCTTTTGAAATGTTAGGAAGTTAACAGTTCTGAAAACATGATCTTCTTGAGCATATGACCTGGAAGTCTTAGAGATAGTGATTTGGTTTTCTTTTATATATAGCTAATAGGAGGTTCTATGAGAGTGGATAAATCCTACAAGTGAAAATGTAAAGAGAGAAACAAAAAACTGAACTTTTAACATGCAGGAATATCTATGGTGAGCAAGCAAAAAAGAAAAAGCAGTTCTAATAGTGAAAAAGGAACAGTGGTCAGAGAAGTAGGAGGAGAACTAGAAAAATGTAATACCTTGGAGGATAATGGAGGATAAAGGAGTTTAGTAGTCGCAAATGCTAATAGCTATGAAAACAGATTAACAATAAACTAAGTCACTAAATCGTTTGGTACAGATAAAACCTGTCAGAGCTCAGAGGAGATGAATAGAATTTGTATAAGATTTTAAAAAGGCTGTAAGAAAGAGAGATTTAGCCTTGAAGAATAAGTATGTTTAAGAGGAAAAAGGAGAAAAAAAAAACCTTTCTACGGATAATGGAATTAACCCAATGCCTTTTTGAGAACTTTTCAGATATTGCTCTTTGATCCAATAGAAGGAATTTGTAAGAACAGGGTAGATTACAAACTAAGTATTCTAACAAAATATGCCCTATCTCTTATAACTTCCCTGTGCAAATACAAGTGTCAGGCATAACCAAATAGGAAATTTCCTCTCATTTCCTTGCAAAAATATTCTTTTTTTTTTTTTTGGTTTCCTGTATCTACCTAGTTGATCCATTTCAATCTAAGTGTGCACAAAGCCATCTGCATGACCCACTCATTTTTGCCAGGAGCTAACCTTTTATATACTGAATTACCCAGCGGTACTTGCAATGTTATGCTCCCTTCATTCTCATTCCTCTCTATCTCCTGAAATGTTTCTATTTCATTTCTGAGAACTCAGTAATACTTACACCTTACCAAATTCATTTAAGAAGAAACTGCTTCCCTTGGGATCCTGAGAAGAAAAAAATTATTTCTATTTTGACTTCTACCTTTTAGCATCTCCTCCCTAATTTTCAGCTTTTAGTTCACAAATTAACTCATACTTTCTTTACATTTTAATACTTTTCTCCTCCTGAAGACATCTATTCTGTGGAATTTTTCCTGTCCCACATGAGACTACCTCAGAATTAGGCCATTATTTCTATGTTTCCCAGTTTCATTTTAATCAGAATACTACCTTCATTATCCTCACAGGGTATCTCCCAGAGGCCCTAATTCCAATTGATTCATTTACTATCTTTATCAGAACTAAAATACAGTTGATGTTTAAATGCTATTCATCATGATGATACAGTCTGAAGATGAATGCAATCTGGTATTAAATGCTGTTGTTACAAATTGAAAACAGCAAATTACAAAATCAAGACTATAAGCCAAAAAAAGTCCTGAAGTAAAATAAACAAATCTCATAGCATTAATTTTACTATATTTTGTAAGGAATTTTGAAATTCTTAAAAGCTGTTGAACATTGGTCTCTAGAGAATAAGACATTGCTTCCAGCTGTGAACAAATGTGGATCAGAAATAGGTCAGCTGCCTCACACCATCTGGAAAATACCTGTAAGCCCAACAAGGGAGAAGTATTTCTAGGAAAGACTGGGCAGATTGCTTTCCTTTCAAACCCTATAAAATCTTCCTTCCAGGTTATTAATTGCAATTTTAAAGAGTATAGAAAGCCATGTAGAATAGATGTTCCTTATTTATCTTCTGAAATATTAATTAGCAGTCCATTGGAACTAAATATTCAAATGATACATTCATTTCCTGTGTGTTCTTGAAAGCCAGCTGTCTTCCTCACTGTCAGGTTAGAAGGGCTATGTTTGTGTGTGTGTGTGTGTGTGTGTGTGTGTGTGTGTGTGCACGTGCATGTGTGTATGTGTTCATGTTGTGTTGTCTTCTTTTCTATGATAATATTCAAGAAAAAATAAATTAAGATTATTTGAAATTAACTGTATGGTGGTTAAAATAATGGGTTTTTTTTTCAATTCAACTGATTATTTAAGTTATTCTTTTCAACAATTGTCATTGCAAGGTCCTTTGGTATGGAAGGCAGATTGATAGAAGATGAAAATCAACAAAATTCTCAAAAGAACTTATAATTCACTTGGAGGATGGTCACCCATGACAATTATTGAAAACAAGAATCTCTGTTCAAATCTTTCTTATGACTTTGGGCAAGTAGCTTTCTTTTCCTAGGTGTTCATTTCTTCATCTAAACAATGAATAAGGTTATCACTGAAGTCCCTTCCATCTCTAGATCTACAATCACACTCTGGTTGCCACTTACATGATATTGAAGAGATGAAGTCAAAGTCTTTGAGATCATTAAATGCTAATGAATCTATTTGAAGATTTCATTGGTTTCAAGGATAAATGAAATTAAACAAATTATAATTCAGTGCCATTATGTGCTATGTACAGTATATGATATCAAAGAATTGCATAACATTATTTTGTCTTCAAAGAGAATATATTATTGAAAGATAAATCACACACTTAATGAAGTATTAGAAAACTTTAATGCCAAAATTAGACATTTTAGCCCATAAATTGAAATTCTAGAAAAAGAGACACAAGTGGCAAAGTTCAATTTCTACTATATGAGTCAAAAACAAATCTTGATCTCCATTCAGAGGTGCATAGTTTTATCATTTCCTTGTATTCTTCCCTTTTCAGACCTCTTGTGAAATATTGCATTCATTACCAGGCTACATACTTTATAGCCATTGATAGGCTAGAGAATGTTCAGAGAAGGGTGAATAGCTCTTTGAAGGGCCTATCTTCAAAAGTGTTTTGATTGAAGAAACTGGGCATATTTTAGCTGGTGAATGGATTACACAGGTGGGAAATAATAGTGACCTTCCAGTCTTTGAAGAATTTTCTTTTAGGAGGCGTTATAGACATATTCCATTTTTCCCCATGGGGTAGAACAAGGAACAGTGTAAGGAAGTCACAAAAAGACTAATTTAGTCTCACTCTCAGGTTATAATTTCTAATAATCAGAGCTTCCCAAAGTAATGTGTCCTGCCTCCAAAAGGTGTCAGGAGCCTTTCCAAAGAGTTTTCAAGCAGATACTGGACTTGCACTTATCAGGTATGTTCTAGGAGGATTCCTTTTCATGTATGAATTGAACTAGATATTCACTGACATCCAATTCAACTCTCATATCCTGTGATTCTGTGATTAGTTTGGACACTTCTGCTTGGCAACAATTTAGAGTGGTTCCTCTCCCTTGACCTTCCAGCAAGAAATGGGGAAGAAAGAGAAGAGAGGGGATTTTTCTTCACTCTCCTCAAGAAACAAAGGCAGGGTACAAAAGAGACACATAGCAGCCTAAACATGACCTTAAAATTCTGACTGCTTTATTCTTTCTTTTCCATTTTGTTTTATTAGCAAAAATTCCCAAGTAGCAATTTTGAGAAATGAATTCTTTCATCTGTAAAAATAACCTTGTGGATTGAGAGATCAAGAGTTTGGCATTTATGAAAATTCAAAGGAGAAAAAAATACATTTCCATAACATGTTTCTTTGAGAATGAGAGGATCATCCTGGAACTGAAGGACAAAGAAAACCATTCCCTGCCTGGCAGATTTCAAAAGGTAAAAGTCCAATATAAGGTTACTTACCTTCAATTGGAAGCATTATGAATATAATGGACTAGCTGTATATTTGATGTGTCCTGTATTTATTCAAAGTTTCAGTTTTTATCCTTTGCATTTTCTGCATTTTCTCTGATGGACAAGATAAGTGATTATGTTATACCTGATATTGATATTGTACACTCAGTAAGTGCCTGCCAGAGGACCCTTTTGCTTTCATTCAGGAAAAGAAGTTTAAAAATGATACATACACAAGCTATATTCAAGGCATTTTACTGCATTTTTACTCTGCATCTGCTGCTCTGACTCATTTCAACTCCACTGAACATAATGCCCTTCATCACCTCTAATCTCACCACTTTGCTGCTAACTCAAGCCTTGACAGGAACCATTTCCCTAAACCTCCTCTCCCCCCTGAATGGAGGTCTTAAGGGTGGAATATCAAACTCTTTCCAAAGTATTGCTTTATTGAAGGAAGAAACTGGAGTTTTGGCCCACTCCACTCTGAATCTGTTGCTCATTATGGTTTCAATTCCACCAAACAAGATGCCCTCAGTCTCCCTGGCACATATTCTTTTCTTACTCCTTTTGTATGTTGTCTCTCCATTAAATTGTAAAGCTAGCTAAGTGGCATATTGGATGGAATGTTGGGAGCCATGAAGACCAAATCTGCCCTCAGACACTAACTAGTCATATGACCCTAGGTAAGTCAATTAACCCTATTTGTCTCAATTTCCTCATTTACAGAATAAACTGGGGAAGGAAATAGCAAACAGCTCCAGTTTCTTTGTGAAGAAACTCCCAAATGAAACCATGAAGAGTAGGACATAAATGAAATGACTAAACAATAGCAATTAGATTGTAAACTCACAGCTCCAGTTTCTTTGTAAAGAAACTCCCAAATGAAACCATGAAGAGTAGGACATAAATGAAATGACTAAACGATAGCAATTAGATTGTAAACTCCTTGAGGGTAGGAAATGCCTTCTTTTTAAATTGTATCCTCAGTGCTGAACACATTACCTCTCACATTGTAAGTGCTAAATAAATGAATACTGGATTGGATGGTGACACAGCCTGAGAGAAATGACTCTCTGAATCATGCCCCAATAAGTTGAAACTGGTTCTGATTGAACATAGTCATTTATAGAGGACCATGAGAAATAGAATGCATGCAAAATGAAGAAATCATAACTACAATCCTTTTAGGGAAAAGCAGAAATCTTTAATTTCTTAGTGGCCTATGTATGAGGGTCCCCTTGGAAAAAGGAATGGTCTTGGTCTTATCCTTCCTACTGTCTTACTGTCTGAAGAAGGTGGATGTGGGGCTGGAAGGAAAAGGGTGGAATTTTAATTTTCCTCCTCCAACTTCCAGCTATCAATCAAGGGGCTTCTGGCTCTGTGGTACTGCCAGACATTCTATCAGTATCCCAGGCAAGACAAGAATAACTTTCATCTTTCTGGGCTGTCTTCCAATGGAAGTAGGAGGTAGAATACTGATGAGTCCTTATTTTCTTTCCCTATTGTCCTTGATTTAGTCTTCCTTTCTTTTCTTCAGTATCTCAGTTACCATCCCCACCTATCATAATGCAATCCTTTGTTTTCTCAATATAACCAAAGAAATAAGGTTTTTGGAAAAAGTAATATCATCTTTATATATTCGATTTTACTCTGGAAATACAGGAAGCTGTTTCTATTTTCTTTTCTCTCCTTTCATTTCCTTTCCTTTTTATCTTATACTTCATTTTTCTCTTTTATAAGGCTGTTTCTGTATGTTCCCCAAGCTAGAGCTACATTCTTCCCTCCTAGAGTCAATCCCACCGCTGATTTTCACAAAAGGTTTGACCTGCTCCATTTCTGACACAGTGATATTCACCCTGCCTTAGAAAGTCTAGTCATGCATCTCACACACACACACACACACAAGCACACACACTCCAGGGATTACACACTCAAGGGATTTTCTCCATTAGTGTTAGATTTAGTAAGGAAATAAAATTGGCTTTAGCCTTACTGTAGCTCAGAGCTCCCAAGCTCAAGTGATCCACAAGCCTCAAGCTCTCCAGGAGTAGGGAATGAATCAGCATGACCAGAATTATATTAGACTTTGCCTTTTTTATAGATGAAAAGGGGAAAAAATAGGCAAAAATTTTAATACTTGACCCTAACAAGCAAATTGTTCAATGTCAGTTAAGATGATCACATACTAAATTAACTTATTAAAATATAATTTCATGCCTGGAAGAATCTTTCTATCTGTGCAAATTTTTCATTAAATAAGTTAATATTAAGTGTAAGGACCTAAATACTATTGATATTTTACACATTAAAATATGCAGCCTAGATAAGCGTAGTCACATTAAAGCTTATTATGATAGTTTGATGAAATTCTTCTTTATTTCTGCAAAACAGGTAACCTTGAAGAGTAATATGCTTGACATTCCATGAAGTTTCCAAGGTGTACTTTCTTTGATATTAAAGACCAATGAGAATAGATGAGTCATGAGATAATATGATATTGAGAGACTCATGAGAAAGTACCATTTAATACTGACTTCTGAACATATCTATTTAACATTAAATGATCTGTCAGAGATAAAGACTAAGATATGTTTGTTTAGTCACAGACCTTCTAATAACAAATACTTATTTGTTGCTTGATTTTAATCTTAAAATAAATTGGTGTCATCCAAATCAACAATTCATGTGAAGGGAGTTCAAGTTAGTCATATTGTTCTCCCCTCAAACCACCCTGAACACGTCTAATGTTTCATACCATCTTTTGCTCCAAATAGATAGCAATGCAGGCAGTAACATCTGGTTCTAGAACTGGAATTGAGAAATATATATTTTCTAACAACAATAATAAAATCACTGCTCTAATGCAAGCAGCTTAATAGTGAGAAAGCTGAGTATAGACAAGTGTCCAAATCCTGCTTTTGACATATTCTGACTGTGTGATACTGGGAATGTTATTTAGATAATTAATGCCTCAGACAACTTTCCCAAACTATTATATTATGCATCTGTTGTTGATACATGGGTGGAGTTATAGAAATAGGAATTTAATACCCTGACAGGAAATTACAGATTTCTACTAAATCCATAGATATTGATTCTCCATTCATTTACCTACTTATGTTCATATCCATATGCATATAGATTTCCTTATATCTGTGTGACACAAAAGACTGTCTCTGCCCTCATATAGCTTACAATTTAATGAGTACACAATATACAAACACATATTTATAAAGCAAACTATATACAAGATGTGTAGGAAGTAACAGAGAGGACACTAGAAATTAAGAGGGGTTGAGGAATACTTCCTTTAGGAGATGGAATTTTCGTCTGGTCTCAAAGGAAGCCAGGGAGGGAAAAATGTTTCAGTCACTGGGAACAGCCATAGAATATATCCCAATTCAAAAGACTGAGTATCTTATTTGTGAAATAGACAGGAGGTCAGTGTTATTAGATCAAAGCACACCTCTCAGGGAGTAAGTTTTAAGAAGACTAGAAAAGTAGGAAGAGGCTAATTAATAAAGTCTTTAAGTACCATACCGAGTATTTTATATTTGATATTTTATATTTGATTCAGAAGACAAGAGGGAGTCACTGGAATTTATTGAGTGGGGTGAGGGGTGACACGATGATACCTTTGCTTTACAAATACATACATGCAGATATAGATATATAGTCTAAAAGGAAGGTGGATTGGAGTGGAACAGCGATTAGAGGCAGAAAGAGCCACCAACAAATTATTGCAATAATCTAAGAATGAGTTGATGAGGATTTTTCAATAGAGTGGTGGCAGTGTCAGAGAAGGGAAAAGATAATATTAGAAGGATGTTACAAAGGTGAAATCAACAAACCAAGATAACAGATAGGATATGGGAGGTGAGAGAAAATGGTCTAAAATGACTCCTAGGTTGGGAGCCTGAGGGATTGAAAGTCTACATAGTGAAGTCTAGTTCAGGAACTACCCTTGGAGAGATGAAGAAAGAGATAAATAAACTCTATATGATAGCAAATATTCCTGTAAATCTAACTCCCCCTCAACTGTAATATAATCCTATAAGGGATTTAATCCTTTAATAGGATAGCATATTTTTTGAAATTCAGTTGTGGAAAAAAAGAAAGACAAATAGGGAGGAAAGAAAGAGGGAAGGAAGGAAAGAAGGAAGGAAGGGGGAAGAGAAGAAGAAGAAGAAGAAGAAGAAGAAGAAGAAGAAGATGATGATGATGATGATGATGATGATGAAGGAGAAGGAGAAGGAGGAGAAGGAGAAGAGGAGGAGAAAGAGCAGGAAATGGTTTAAGGTTTTGATGAGAGAAATGAAGATCTTAAGAATGTCATTTATCTTATTTGGCCAAAGAATAGATAAATATTCATACATAAACCCTCTCTTACAATAATACATCTAACTCAATAGAGAAAAACAGTGGGAAGAGGTGGGGTTAACAGAGAGGATAACAGCTTGGAGAGAATAGACAAAAGGAAAACTTCCTTCTAAAAGGAGAATTCAACAGTAAATAGGATGAAAAAAGGTCTAGAATCTAAAAAGAAGACTTGGATTGACTCTTGAACAATTAAAAAAAATGTTTGCAAACATGGTGATATATAAATGTAAAGGTAGTTTTGCATCATATTTTATTTTTAATCACAAAAGTATTTATATGATCCTGGGGAAGAATGAAGTCAGGAAAATAAGAAGAACAATTGATACAAGGACAAAATCTTGTAAGAAAAATTATTTTAAAAGGCTTAAGATTTCTCTCAATCTTGTGACTTATTATTGTCTATGAATGAACTACGATGAGGAACTGCCTGATAAAAAGACAATAGATACAAGGTGCAGAGAGATACATCTTTTGACAAGGTCAATGTGCTGAATTTGTTTTGTTTGAGTGTGCTTATTTGAAACAAGTTCCCACAATCTTTTTCCTTCTTCTGCTTATTTAATGAATTGACTCTTTGGGGAGAGGGGAGTAAAATAGTGATGCTTAAGAAAGGTGGAACATTGTGACACTTGGAAGAGAAGAAGAGGAAGTTCAGACAAAAGTGCAAACAAGCAGAACAAGGAGACAAAAAAGACAGCTTTTAATAACAGGTACACTATGTTGTGTATGTTTTTCTTGATTTCTTGTCTTTTTTTGCATCATCACAATTTTTCCAGCATTTATTTCACTCTAATTTCTAGAGAACCATTCCATACGACAATTTTTAAAAGAAAAAAAAGAAAATCACCATAATTTATCAATACATCAAAAAAGTGCAATGCATACTTTTTCATTTTATTTCTAATTTATGAAATAAAAATAGAGTTTCTATAACATAGCACAGTACAATAGATGATTGTACATGAAATTGATGATCTACTATGCAAAACTTCCTATTTCTTTCAAATATGCCACAAAATTATAAGGTAAATTTCTTCTGCCCTCCCTCCCAGACCCAGAGATGGATATCATTAGACATGAAAAGGTATATTATATGTCCGTGTGTGTGTGTGTGTGTGTGTGTATCATAGAATAATTATATATATACATATATATAATTATTCTATGAATACTTCTATTTACCAGTTCATTCTCTGGATGCTGATAGTGTCTTACTTTATATGTCCCTTACAGTTAAGTTGGAATATTTCTAATAGAAAAAATAACTTATTCACTCAAAATCATTCTTAAAGCAATGTTGTTTTTATTGTACACAATATTCTCTTGGTGTAGTTCACTTCTATCTTTATTATTTCATGCGAGTCATTCCATATTTTTTCAGAATAATTGAGCTCATCATTCCTTATAGCACAGTACTATGCCATCACAATCACATACCACAAATTTTTCAGCCATTTTCCAACTGACGGGCATCCCTGTAATTTCCAGTTTTTTTGCCATCATAAAGAAACCTGCTGTAAACATTCTAGCACATATAGGTTCTTGTTCTTTTTCCTTAATCATCTTTGGAAAGAAACTGTGTAGTGGTATAACTGAATCAAAGGGTGTAGGTAGTTTAATAACTCTTTTGACGTCATTCCAGTTTGTTCTTCAAAATGATTGAATCATTTCACAATTTCACCAGCAATGAATTAGTGTCCCAGTTATTTTACTTATCATTTTCTCCTTCTATTATTGTAGACAATCTGGTTGATGTAAAATGGCATCTAAAAGTTTTTATCTGTTTTTCTCTAATCAATAATAATTTAAGACTTAAAAAATGGGAACGTATACTATTTCTTCAATGGAAAACGACATGGTCATATCCTTTGATCATATATCATTTGGGGAATGATTCATTTTCATATATACATATATATATATATATATATGTATGTATATGCCTGTGTGTGTCTGTGTGCATGTGTGTATGGGCATATGTAAAGGTATGTATACACATAAATATGCACACATACTTTATTGTCCATGGTACCTTTCATAAAAATATAGTTACTCTATTTATCTCTTTCAAGTATATTTATTTTAGCCATAACTTTGTCTGAGATCATAATTGCTACCATTTCCTTTTTTTGCATCAGTCAAAGAATAAAAACATTTACTCCAATTCTCCATTTTATCTCAGGATTTCTCTCTCATTTTTGAGGGTTTAACAATCTCCTTCACATGTATTATTCACCAATAGAGAATAAATATAATAAGAGAAATTAAAACCAAAAGACAGGTTTCCAATTGACAATTACATATATACATAATTACCAGAGAGGGAAGAACCAACATATGGGTTTTCAAATTCAGGGAGCTGCTTCATGGCTTTCCAGAATATCTACTAGCACACAAACTTTCTTCCAACAACTAATCTCTCTATATCTCATTTTTAAATATGTTTTTGTAAATAACATATTGTTGGATTCTGATTTGTAATCCATTCTGCTATCCATTCCTCTTTTATGGGTGAGTTCATCTCATTCAATTACAAAGTTACAATTGCTACTTGTGAATTTTCCTCCACCTTATTTTTAGTCACTAGTTTCCATCTCAGCCTCTCCTTTCACGCTATCCCTTTCACCTCATTTTCTCCTCTTACCTTCTTCTTCCTTATTTTATCCTTCTCTGTTAAAGTCCCTCCCTTATCTACTGCATCATCCTAATCGTAATCAATAATCCTTTCTTAGAGTCATTTTCCCACCTTATACTCCAGTTTTCTTACTTCTCTAGATCAAAAAACTTCTAGACCTCTTCAGATATATACATTTTTCTCCCTTTTCAACTCAAATGAGAGTTAGGTTCCAATATTACCAGCCTTCCACCCACATCTGCTTCCTCTGTATTAGTCCTTCCTTTCTGGCCCCATTTTTCATGAAAAAAATTTCTCCTTTTAATCTTTCCCTACCCAATGTTGTTTTTTATAATCACCTCATCATGCACAACACAGCCCAAACTTTTCTTTTAAACTAACTTAGTAATGATAGAAATTTTAAGACTCCTGTAACTACTAATAGCTAATAATCACTAACATTAATAACATTTTCACATAACATGAGTCATGCCTGCATAATCTGCGGCAGGTGAAAGGATACTGGGAAGCCCACGAAAAATGTAGAGGAAAACATCCACTTAATGGCATGTGTAGACCTGACATAAGTAAAGAGTTTGAACTTAATTGGTGTTTTATAATTAGTCTTTAATGATTTCCTTATATTTCTTGAGAATCTTTCATATTGAATTTTCCATTGAGTTCTAGTCTTTTTGTTACAAGTACCTGAAGGTCTTTTAGTTCATCAATGTTCATTTTTTTCATTCAAAGTTGAATTTATATTCAACTTTGTTGGAGAAGTTATTCTTGGATGCAACCATTGCAGCTTTGCTATTGGAAATATAATTCTCCAGGACCGCTGGTCATTTAGCACAGCAAATGATAGGTCTTATAAAATCCTGATTGCTGTTCACAGTATTTAAATTGTTTTCATTTCTTATTACTTGCAATATTTTCTCTTTATCCTGGGAATTTTTAAATGGCTATGATACTCCTGCATGGTTTCTTCCTAGGAGCTCTTTCAGGTGCCTGTCAATGAATATTTTCTATTTCTACTTTGCCATCTTGTTCTAGAGCTTTCTTGCAATATTTTATCCTGATTCTTTTTTATCATGATTTTCAGGTAGTCCAACAATTCTTTTATTTTCTCTCTTTGATCTGTTCTCCAGATGTTTTTCTGAAATATTTCATATTCTCTTGTATTTTTTTCTGTTTATTATGTTTTGGATTCTTATAATACTACTTAATTCAATTTGCCCATTTCTAGTTGAAAAGAGTTTTTTTCTTCCTTAAGATTTTGTTTTTCTTTTTCTAATTGGTTAATAATCTTTTCATAATTTCTTGAATAGCTTTACTTGCCGATTTTTTAAATTGTTCTCTCTTATTGGATTTTTAAAATTCCTTTTTAAGTTCTTCCAAGATTTCTTTTGGGCCTTATAACCATTTGGCATTATTCTCGACTGTAAGAGTAGCCTTACTATCGTCCTCTGAATAAAAACCCATATCTTCTTTTATATGAAAGTAGCTATTTATGGTTGCATTCTTTTTCCTTTGCTTACTCATTTTTATTTGTAATTTATTTTATTATTTTATAGTTATTATCAAATTTTAATCCCAAATTATGGGCAATGTTGCCCTAGGCCTCATGTCTATTACTGTGGCTTTCTGGGGACTAAATTTCAGATATTCCTCTCTTTCTCCTTTAAGCCCCAGTCATGTTGCCTGGAAAATGTTCTTGCTCTCCATGCTACCATCCTCACTAGACTTGTTCTCACTTCTCTTCAGACTAAATTATTTTCTCTCTGAAGTTTTATTCAGTCAAAGAAGTGCACATGAGAATCTAGAGGGCCACATGTAGCCTTGAGGCCAGAGGTTCTCAATCCTTGAAACTCTATATGATTTTCATTGAATAAGATTGTCTTCCAACTTTTGTGGCAAGGAGAGGTCTATATCAGTCAGGAATGGATATTTCAGTTTCTTGCTGAACATCCAAATAGATGCACCAGAGTAATTATACTAGACAACTCAAGTAGTAGCACTCCATTTGTCTATGCTTCTATGGAGACAGTTTTAGTTTAAAATAATCATTTTGTTTCCATTTTTACTCATTATATGTTATAGCTAGTAGGCAAAACTACTGTTCAAAACAAATTCCCTATAGTCTCTTTAAAATATTTCTGGTTTGTCAAAGGTTAAGTATTTGCCAAGGTTCTCACCTTTCAAATTGGTCTCATTAGCTAGCCTTGTGCTTGGGGACCTGGAAGGCACTCTCAAATAGTCAGATAAAATTAGAAACTTAATTTTCATGGAAACTGTTCTGTTCATGGTTTGATTTTCAGTGTAAAATACAATGCTTCAAATTGGAAGCAAATAATCATTTTCTAAGCTTAAGCACAGGAATCTGTCAAGGGTTCGTTTGTGTGTGTGTGTGTGTGTGTGTGTGTGTGTATGTATGTATGTGAAATTTTGCTATTATAAGGTATTGAGTTATAAGATGAACTTAATTGATGATTTTAGAAGAAACAAAATAATTAAATAAATAAAAACCTAAAGCGAGGAGCTTTCTGTCCTAGGTCTACATTAGATTACTTCCAATCTTTTACTCATACATAGGTAACACGCATACATATGCAAGCACCCATCCATCATATAAAAGAGGGAGTTGCATGAATATGTAGATGTGTGTGTGATACAGAGAGAGAGAGAGAGAGAGAGAGAGACAGAGAGACAGAGACAGAGAGAGAGAGATAATTGAAAGTCTCTTTCTCCAGGTTGAAGGTACCATGGCACTTTTTTCCCCTCTTACTCTCTCTCAGTGTTCACATAAGCACACAAATAACCACAAACACAAATTGTGTGCATACTTTGCTTTAACTTTATTTGAATGTACTGTATATACGTATACATACATGGATACATATGGCAAGTAGGTATATTCTCCACCTTGGAGAAGCATAAATGTATATGTATTGATTTACACATTACTGTATAGTCTTCTCTTTGAACTAGATCAGTTATTTATTTGGTATAGGAAACTTCCTCTACCAATTTAGCATTGGCAACTTCTCTGTGACTTATAGACTTAGAGATTTAACTAGATCACTAAGAAGAAGTAACCAGTTGCTCAAGGTAATACAGCCAGTATCCCAGAGATGAGACTTGTACTCAGATCTCTATCCAATGTAACATATTACTCTTTCTATCCATTAGTGTACTATAAACACAAAGAGATACATAAGTATTTATATCTATCTTATCATTCAGAATCATAGCAAGAAATGCAAATGGAAAATTGTGTTCAATCAATATAATCAGTCTTGATGTTTAGCTAAGTCCTGCTATGAATTATTAAACTTAATTAAGCCAGCTTTTATAAGTAAGTTGTTAGAGTTTAATTTTTCCTCTCTTGTGAGCCTAAGTTCCATGCTTTGTAAGATTTCTCCTTATCTATAGGAGTTCAAGTTCCCTTTTTTTGTGGTACTCAATTCCTCATTCAGACTCATGATAACTTATAAAACACTCCATGATGCTCTCATAATATGGCAATGAGTTGCTTCGCTAATCATAAACACCTGAGCCAATAAGAAAGCTAAACATTAATCTAAATAAAGTCACATGGAGTTGGGAATGTTTAGTGCCCTAATGATACAAATCACTACTTCCCTATTCCTATAAGTCCTATGAATGTGAATTAGTCTCATGAATATGTATTTTGATTAGTTCCCCTTTTATTTCATAAGAATGTTCTGTATTCTGTCATTAATGTCTTTGGCTACTGAGGAAGGCTACTGACATTTGGCAACTGCTGACTATGCTAAAAACAACAACAACCAAAAAAAAAACACACACACACACAAAAACAACCCAAAAACTGAATATCTTGGGAAATTATTTTTTTTAGCTCAGTTTCATTCTCTCACAGATTTCTATGGTGAAAATAGAATGACAAATTTTGAATTGGAAAGCATTTCAGAGGTCATTATATCTAACTTTTCTATCTTGGAAATGAGGAAACTGAAGCCATAAGAGATTAATGACTTGCCCAAAGTTACAGAGCAATGAGATGCAGCTCTTCATAATTTCAGGTCCACATTTAATATCCTCCTTCATAATCCTTTTTGTGTACATGCATGTATAAAAGTTGAAAGTTTTATATTTCACGTTGACTTGCTAACATATATAATGAATGTGGTTGGAAAAACAAAATAGAGAAAAAAGTTATAGAGTTTAAAATACCCATGTTAGAGTGAAGGGAAATCATTGTAAGGTCCCTTCTCTTAATATGAAACTGCCCCCTCATTATTTCCTTGTATTAGGAAAGAATGTTTAATCTTATTTTCATTCAAAAACTACATAGATAAATAAAATTTTACATATACAAATGATTTCATCAGTTTAGGAAACTCCTGATACCAAAACTCTCTCCACCAAAGCAGGACAACAACTATTTTACCAGTTAGTTTTAGGGCATATCCTGGGGACAATGATACAATCTCTTTTCCAGTCACACAGCCAGTATGTTTTGAGAAGCCAGACTTTCACCCACCTATTCTTCAGTCTTCAACTAGTTCCCAATTCACTGAGGCATACTATCTCTCAAACAAAAATATAGTACCATAGATAGATGGATAGATATAGATATAGATGTATGTGTATGTATACACAGCTATGTGTGGGTCTAACATCAGCCTTCAGCCATGAGCTATAACATGAATTTGTATTCAGCCAATTTCTTTATTCTTCATGTAAGCTATGTATATGTGTGTGTGTATTGTGTATTTTTGTGGATGTAGAGTGTGAGTGATTGTCTAGGTAGATTACTTGTCTTTACATGGGTTTGTCTAGATGTAGCTTAAAGGGAGGCATGACCAGACAGATACAGAATCCCCCTTCCCACCTTCCTCCAGTGCAGACTTGTTCTTCCTAGGAAGGTAGGAGAAAATTGGTACTGTAATAAGTCTAGTCATTCTGTTTTCCTCAGAGATGGGGTCACCAGGATATCAATCAATCAATAAGCATTTATTAAGTAACCCTTATGTGCAAGGCACTGAGATAAGCATTCTTATCTATCTGCCACAATAACTATTACTTGTCTTGGAGAAAAATACTTCAGTTTCAAGCAACTCTCCTGATTGCTATCCTATAAAGGGGAAAGCAGGACTCAAGCTATATATCCAACTCCTCTTACACCAAACGCCAGTAAGAGAAAAAACATACTGAATACCAAATAAACCCAATTATCCAAGTCAAAAGCAAACAGAAATCACCATTCTCATTAGGGAAATATATTAAAAACCTACCTTTTCAGTTTAAAAATACTCAGAAATAACTATTCTTTGAGCCTAAAATCCTTTCCAAAATTTTCACTTAAGTAAAGTTTGGAGTACAAAGCACAAAAGAGTTTCCTAGAAATAAGAATTAAGGATAGCAATCATATATAATTTTTATCTAGTTAGCATCATTTCCTTTCCCACTCCCTTAAAATTACTGAACTATGTTCCAGCTGGGAAGCCAGATAGTACCTGGCCTGGAGTCAGGAGGACTCATCTTCTTGAGCTCAAATCTTGAGCCTCAGAAATTTACCAGCTGTGTGATCCTGGGCAAGTCACTTAATCCTGTTTGCCCCAGCTCCTTTTCTATAAAATGGACTGAAGAAGGAAATGGCAAACCACTCAAGTATCTCTTCCAAGAAAATCCCAAATAGGATCATGAAGAGTCATAAGGACTGGAAATAACTGAAAAACAACATGTTCCAGAGAGGGATAGCACCTCTTTTACTTGAATAGATGAACATACTGATCACTGGGAGGATACTCTTATAATCACCCAGGGGATTCAACAAGTTTTAGTTTTAATAGAAGATTAAGTAACTATAGTTCTACCAAAACCTGTATTTTTAACATATAGTGATTTCCCCCCTTGTTCAACATTCCTATGAATGATACCTCAAATTTTCCTGGGTTAGAGAGATATATGCCTAAGGGTATGGTAGGAAATATGTCAGTTTGGATATTCCTCTATCTAAGCTAGAAATGCTTGGATTTAGACAAATGCTAAATTAATAAAAATTGTTTCTGTCGCACTTGTGGCTAAAACTCAGTTTAGTGTTATTATTTCTCTCTTTGACATGACATTTAACTATTTTTTTTCATTTTACCCGTCACTAAAGCAAATTGGTAGTCCTATATACTAATATAACTGATCACATTTCTATCTACATCTACAAATGTTTTAACATTCAAACTGTGTGCACTCTTTGTTGAAAAACTGCATTTGACAGCACAGGTACATGGTTAAATGCAGTATATTATTTATGCATATCTGTCAAAAGCTTGTGAATATATCCATTATAGCTCCAGCAAAAGAGTGAAACTGATTGTATTCTAAAGCATCTTTATGAGCGGAGGACTGTATGAAGCACTTTCTAACCTTAGTAATATTTCCACATGATTTGATACTGTCACAACAAATGTTGACATTTTTAAGCTTGTGTGCATTGAAAATCATTGTTTGTTGATAGGTGAGTAAATAAAAGTGTAAAAACATCTAATTTTTTTTCAAGTATTTAACAAAAAATCATAATCTGCATCTATAGGGGCTACCAGATCAAGGGTCAAAGGACAAAGATGCAATACTGGTAGTTGATGATTCCCTGCTGAGGAGCAAAATAGGAAAGAAATTTGTTGATCTGATATACATTTATCTTTTTTCTTCCTGTAGCATGCATCCATGATGTGCCAAAAAGCCTCAGAAAATTTTAAATTGAATAATTGCTACCCATTTCTTGTGATTCCTAATGTTACTAGAAAGAATATAAATTATACATATATGTATATATATATATATATATATATATATATATATATATATATATATATATATATACATATATGTAAAGTATATAAAGGCTTGGGAATGAAACTGGAAGCCTTAGGCCTTAAGCAATGCTAACACTACTGTTGAATATTGATGTCAGGACCTTCAAAAATAAAGGCAGATTTTGGGGAGGAAAAAAACTCAATACATTGCTGCATATGATATCTGGGAAAGAAGGATTGAAGTTTCTTAACTATGACTTTGATTAGAGATTCTTAATCTGAAGTCTGTAACCACCATTAAAAATACTAAATACTATACCAAATAATATTAAATAAAAATACTAATTGTATTTTATTATAATTCGTTTCCTTTGTAGTCAAATTTATTTCACTTTATACATTTAAAAACATTGTTCTGAGAGTGGTCTATAAGCTTCATCAGACTGACAGAGTTGTCTATCACAGAGAAAAGATAAAGATTAAGAAACTCTGACTGACTTTATGAGAGTCCAGGGAAGATATAACCCATGATGAGATCTGGAGAGGGGTTTCAAAAAAGGGTAGAATGAAAGAAAAATATATTTATTAGAGCATTTAGTTAGCAACTTTGGCTAGTAGCATCTTTCGCTTTTCAGAATACAAAATGTGTCTTTTGAGTTTCACTTAAAGTACGCAATTAATTAGTAACATTCCATTATAGAATGGAAAGTAGGGAAGTTTAGAAATCTTGTCACAAAATAAGTTTTGTTCCCCCCTCCTGTGATAATGCATTTATCAGTGGTTAGTTAGTCTTATCAGAATATCCTGTATTGGCAAGATATTTCTAGGATGGAGAAAGCATTCTTTAAAAAACAGAATTAATCAGTCTTATCCTGTTGTTTCCAGGAAGAATAAAAATAAATTTTATTTATATTATAGTCTCTGTTTACAGTCTCTTAGCTCTGTTTTGTTTTGGTTGTTATTTGTTTCTTTTGGATCTAAGGATACTTTCCTGAGATGTGTCCCCAAGACTCAGATCACTCACTTCCTCTACAATGGATAGAACATTCAATAAGCAATTATTATGTTCCAACAACCATACTAAGCAATGGAGACATGGATAAATTTAAAGAAGATAGTCACTGTCTTCAGGAAGCTTATATTCTAATGGAGGAAAATACCAGATTTATGGGAAGGAATGTAAGTCCTGTCTATAAACAAACAATATATACAATATATAGAAATATATACACAAATGTACATGAATTTAACATGTGCAGAAATAATACAGTAGAATGCTAGAATGTCACTTAAATATGAAGAGAGGAAGAAAGACACAGAAGCAAATTGTGGAGATGCTTCCCTACAAAGCTCAGAGGCAAACAGGGAAAGTTTAGCAATTTGCATAACCTTTTCACAAGAGTTTTAAAAAGAGGGGAAAAATGGATAGGAGTGAGATGGGAAGATTGGAAATGAATATGGTATTAAAGAATGTTCCCATATTGAGTACAAAAAGACATGCATAACACAATACTTGTGTAAGAATTCAATGTTTCTCTATCAGTATCAAATAAATATAATAGAAAGGCAAATAAAAGGGAAGATATAGAAGGGCAAAAACTGTCATAGAGGTCACAAAAGAGAGACAAGGTATCTTCCAAATAAAAATTGAAATAACATATATATTTCTTTGTATTATAATAGAACCATTGCAAAAAATAGGCAATGAGTTAATGCATAGAGACATCATAAATTCACATCAAAAGAACAAATACTAAACACATTTTTAATAGAAGAAGCAATAAAATAACAAAATGGGCATTTAATAATAATATAAATATTGAGCACATTATAGAAAAAAGACAAAGTTAAATAATTATGTCATATAGGATGCTAAGGAGGTGATCATACTCCCAGAGAAGGAATACATAGCTGAAATTACAGACACTAGCAAAATTCTCAGACAGGACAAAAGATAAAATTTTCAGGAAATCTTAGAGAATTAAAAAAAATAAGGAGAAATTTTGAAAATTAGGGAAGCATAAAAATTGAAAATGATCAATAAAAAGCAAAAAATTCAAATAATTAGCAAAATCTTGACTTCAAGTCACATTAATTTCAACAGTGAAAGAAAAATTAAATTACCAAAGTGAAAAATAAAAACATAAATTTTAAAAGCAGTAAAAGTGTTTAACAAAATGCATTATATGTCAGTACATCCTAGCAAAACAAAGAATTTAATAGAAAAGTATTACTGTCTACAAAAATATTAAATACTCAAATTAACAGACTGTGGGCAATCAATCTCAGATAGTGAATATATATTCTCCATAAAATTACTACTAAGATGTGTGTTAGGAGAAGCATTTTGATCCAGATAGTCATTGAATAATTCTATCAAGTATTAAAAAAGCTCTATGGTATAACAATTAATTTGAACTTTACCATAATAGTACATCAAAAAGTGTTTACTACTTCTTGATGAAATTTATGTCAAGTATGAAAAGAGCATTTAATAATTGGGGGTAAATGTAACAATCGTTTTCAAGACAACACCCAAAAATCAAATACTTTATATCAAAATAAGCAAAAATAATTATTTTTAAAATACATTTTCCTTATGAAATTCTGGAACCAAAGATGGTGGAGTAAATTTTAAGTGCTCTCACCATTCCTTGTTAAACTTGAAAAATGCAGAGAATATTTCCCCTGGAAAAATCCTGGAATAGTGGAGCCAGAGACCACCAGGAAGGATCCCTCTTGCTATGGCTGAAGGGGACCATGGCAGAACCTGAAGCCCCATCTGAACTGACCAACAGGAGATCTTGAGTACAAAGGGGTGGAACCAGTAAGGGTCAACACCCAGACCCCAGGAATGCATCAGTACAGCAAGGGAAATGGGGCAGACACCAGTGGAAATAGGGTTAGTGCAGCACTAGGGGAGGAAGAGACCTCCAGTAGCCAGAACATCCCTCCCCCATATGTCACTCTGTGTGCTTCAGTGTAACCCCTGGGAAACTCAGACTTCACCTGGCTTTGATCTTGGCACACACCAGCCACCTCAGCACCAGTGAAACTGCAGTAGTATATAGTTTCTAGGTGAAAAAACAACAAGAAGCCACAGAACACAAAGTCAGTAATCGATACCCTAGCTCTCAGCACAAGAAATCTGGGACAGAGATCCCTGTGCCCCAGAAGAAGAGATTCACTATAAAATCCAGGAAAAAGATGATCATCATGAGCAAAAAAAAAAAAAAAAAAACCAAACAAACAAACAAAAAAAAAAAAAACAGAAAAGGAAAGACCACAGATGTTTACTATGGGGACAAGGACCAAAACAGTAATTATCAGGTCATTGAGAAAATAGTGCAAGCATCTGGAAAGAGACAATTCAAATATAGAGGAAATACAGTTAGAATCACAAAGGATCTTGCAGCCTCTATATTAAAAAAAATTGAAGTGATTGGAATATAGTACCCCATAAGGCAAAAGAGCTTAGATTATAACCAAGGATCAGCTACCCAGAAAAATTAAGCATAATCTTTCCATCAAGAACATGGACATCCAATGAAATTAGAGATTTCCAGACGTTGCCAATGAAAAGGACAGAGCTCAATAGAAAATTTGATCTCCAAGTACAAAGAAGAAGAGAGGCATAAAAAGGTAAGCAAGAAAAATAAGAAGAAAAATCTTGTTATTCAATATGGGCAGACTTTTTACATCCCTGTATGGAAGAATGATACTTATTAATCTTGAGACTTGTATATTTATTACAACATTTAAAAGGGATACACATAGATAGACAGTGTGGGTATATGGTGATGATAAAAAAAACTTAAGGGCTGTGAAAGGAGAAGAGGAAAGGAGGAGGCAGAAAAGGGTAAATTACATCACATGAAAAGTCACAAAAACATTTTACAGTAGAGAGAAAGAAGGGAGCAAGATGAGCATTGTCTGAGCTTTACTCACATCTGATTTGAATCAAGGAGGGAATAACATTCTCAGTTAAGTACCAAAATTCAACTAGCACTACAGGAAGTAGGAGGGGAAAAAGGAAAGAAAAGAGAAGTGGTGTGGTTAGAAGGGAGGGAAGAAGTAGTAAGGGAAAAGGGAAAGAATAGGGAGGGGGTTGATAGAAGGGAGGGAAGACTGAGGGAGGTGGCAGTCAAAAGTAAAACTCTTTTGGGAAGAGTAAGGGGCAAGAAAGAAACATAAACATAAACAGAGGTGGGGAATAGAATGAAGAGAAAGACACAGATAGTTATCATAAATGTCAATGTGAATGGATTGAATGCTCCCATAAAACAGAGGTGGATAGCAGAATGGATAAAAACCATACTCCTACAATATGTTGTTTGCAAGAAACATGTGTGAAGCAGGGGGATACACATAGTGTAAAGGGAAATAATTAGAGTAGAATATATTATGGTTCAGATGAAGTTAAAAAGAAAAGCAGGAGTAGCAATCCTAATCTCAAAAAAAAACAAAAGCAAAAATAGATCTAATCAAAAGAGATAAGGAAAGAAACTATATCCTGTTAAATGGCACCATAGACAATGAAGAAATACCATTATTAAACATTCATGCACCAAGTGCTGTAACATCTAAATTCTTAGTGGAGAAATTAAGGGAATTGCAAGAAGAAAAAGACTGCAAAACCATATTAGTGGAGGACCTCAAATCCCTCCCTCCCTGAACTTGATAAATTTAACCTCAAAATAAACAAGAAAGATGTCAAGGATGTGAATGGAATTCTGGAAAAGACAGGTATGATAGACCTCTGCAAAAAAAAAAAGTTGAATGTGAATACAAAGAAATATATCTTTTTTCTCACAGCCACATGGCAGAGACACAAAAATTTACCACGGATTAGGGCATAAAATCCTCACAATGCAGAAAAGCAGCAATAGTCAATGGACCCTTTCCCTATCAAGGTGCAAAAAAAATTATATGTAACAAAGGGTCAGGGAAAGGTGGACCAAAAATTAACTGGAAATTACATAATCTAATCCTAAAGATTGAGTGGATCAAACACAAAATCATAGAACAGTCAATAACTTCATTCATGAGAATAACAATTATGAGACAACCATGCAAAACTTATGGGATGCAGGGAAAGTACTTCTAATGGAAGATTTATATCTCTTAATGCTTACATGAATAAAATAAAGGGGAGCTCAATGAATTCGGCAGACAACACAAAAAGTAGAAAAAGGACAAATTGAAAATCATCAATTCAATACCAAATTAGAAATATTGAAAAAAAAATAAGAGATTAATAAAATTGAAATTAAGAAAACTGATGAAATAATAAATAAAACTAAGAGATGATTTTATGAAAAAATAAAATTAATAAACGTTGGTCAATCTGGTTCTAAAGAAGAAGAAAAGCAAATTACCAATATCAAAAATGAAAAGAGTGAAATCACCCCAAATCAACAGAAACTTAAAATAACTATTAGAAATTATTTTGCCCAACTTCATGCCCATAAATTTGGCAATCTTAGGGAAATGGATGAATATTTACAAAAATATAAATTGCCCAGATTAACAGAAGAGGAAGTAAAATATTCAATAACTCCACCTCAGTAAAAAGAAATTGAACAAGCCATCAGTGAACTCCCTAAGGAAAAAAATCTCCAGGGTCAGAAGAATTTACAAGTGAACTTATCAAACATTCAAAGAACAGTTAATTCCAATACTACTTAGGTTATTTGGGGAAATTGGTAAAGTAGTCCTACCAAACACCTTTTATGATGTAAATATTGTGCCAATACCTTAACTGGGAAAAACCAAAATTGAGAAAGAAAGTTATAGACCAATTTCCCTAGCTAATATAGATGAAAAATTTTAAATAAGATATTAGCAAAAAAAGATTATAGCAACTTATAATGAGAATAATACACTTTGATCAGGTAGAATTTATATCAAGAATGCTGGGCTGCTTCAGCATAATGGATCATATCATAACAGAGACCATATGATTATCTCCATAGATACAGAAAAGTCTTTTGACAAAATACAGCACCCATTCCTATTGAAAACACTGGAGAGAATAGGAATCAATGGAGCCTTCCATAAAATAATAAACTGTATCTACATAAAACCATCAGCAAGCGTTATATTCAATAAGGATAAACTAGATACATTTCTGATAAAATCGGGGTGAAACAAGGATGTCCATTATCACCACTGTTCTTCAATATGGTACTAGAAATGCTAGCTGTAGCAATAGGAGAAGAAAAAGAAAATTGAAGGAATTAGAATAGACAAAGAAGAATATAAATTACCATTCTTTGGAAATGATATGATGATATATTTAGAGAATCAACTAAAAAACTACTTGAAAAAATAAATAACTTTGGCAAAGTTGCAAGAAGCAAAATAAACCCATGTAAATCATCAGCATTTCTACATATTACAAACAAAGCCCAACAAGAGATAGAAAGAGAAATTCCATTTAAAGGTATGGTAGACACTAAAATTTTGGGGGGATTCTACCAGCCAAAACAATTATGAATACACTTGTGAAGAAAATTATGAAACACTTTTCCTACTAATAAAGTCAGACCTAAATAATTGGAAAAAACATGAGTTGCTTGTGGGTAAGCTGAGCTAATATAATAAAAATAACAATTCTACCTGAATTCATTTACTTATTCAGTGCCATACCAAACTACCAAAAATTATTTTCTAGAGCTGGAAAGAATAATATAAAATTTATCTGGAAGAACAAAAGTTCCAGAATGTCAAGGGAACTAATGAAAAGAAATGCTAGGGTAAGTGTCCTAGCCCTACCAAATGTCAAATTTTATCATAACCATCTTCAAAACCACTTGGTACTGGCTAAAAAAATTCAGGGATAGATCACTGAAATAAGTTAGGCATTCAAGACACAGTAGTCAATGAATATAGCAGTCTCCTGTTTGGTGAACCTAAGGACCCCAGCTTCTGGGATAAGAACACACTGTTTGACAAAATCTGCTGGGAAACCTGGAAATTAGTGTGGCGGCAACTGGGTATCTACTGATGCCTGACTCTGTATACCTGAGTAAAGTCCAAATGGGTACACGATCTAGGCATAAAAGCTGATACTAAAAACATATTAGGAGAGCAAAGAATAGTTTATTCATCAGACATATGGAGCAGGTAGGAATTTTGGACCAATCAAGAGATAGAGAACATTATGACAGGCAAAATGAATAATTTTGATTACATCAAATTGAAAAAAATTTGCACAAAGCCAATGCTACTGAGTTTAGGAGGGAAGCAGAAAACTTGGAAACAATTTTTACAACTAATGTCTATGATAAAGCCTCATTTCTCTATTATATAGAGAACTGAGTCAAATTTCAAGAATAGAAGTCATTCCCCAAATGCTAAATGGTCAAATACATGAACCAGAAATTATCAGAAGAAGAATTTAAATCTATCTATAGTCATGTAGATAGATGCAAATCAAAACAACTCTGAGGTACCATATCACATCTATCAGGTTGGTTAACTTGACAAAACAGAAAAATGATAGATGCTAGAGAAAAAGTGGGAGAGTGGGAACACTAATTAATTGCCAGTGCAGCTGTGAACTGATCTAACCATTATGGAGAGCAATTTGTAAGTATGGCCAAAATGCTATGAAGTTTGCATACTATTTCACCCCACATTACTGTTTCTAGGGTTCTACATAAAGATATCATAAAAATCACACACACACACACACACACACACACACACACTTGCTAAAAACAAGTCTTATTTGAAGCAGAAAAATTGGAGGTTTCACAATAAATATGAAGTTAAAAGAAATATGTCTCATGTTTATTATTAAATCTACCATGCAAGTTCATGTGAGAAGTCATTATTTAATTTAGTGTATTCGTCTCTCTAACACATAACACAGTGTTTTGCACATTGTAGCTGTTTAATAAATTAATTACTGAAAATTTGCCAGAAATGCCACGGTTAATGAAATTGTGAGAAATAAATAAAAAGTCATAAACCCTGTCAAAGAGGAGATGAAACCATATTGGCCTCAAAAGGACATGATTGTTTTCTTGGAAAAACTATGGAAAATCAGTAAAGAGAATAATTGAGACAACTAATTAAGTGAACAAGAATAAGAAATCTATACAAACATTAACATTTTGGTCTAGCTTTTTTTAAAAAAGAGGAATAGTTAAGAGAAGTATCATTGCAAATAAACACAAAAAGTATAACATACCAGGCAGTAAGTCTAAAAAAATGTCAGAATTTTTTAAACAATCATAATTATAAAGTAATATTTACAGAAATAATGGTGGACATAATTTGAGGGAATTTCATTGTTCATGAATTAGACAAACAGAATACAAATGAAAATTGACCCTAAATTATTGTGCAGATTTAATTCTATGCTAATCAAAGTACTAATGTGTGGTGATACAAAGCTAGACAAAATAATAAGAAAATGCATTTGTAAGGTTTAAATTGTGTTCATTCTTCAAGAGGACAATGACATCAGAATGATTCCATGACTTACAACTGACTTTCATTTGAGTGAGGAAGAGTGGTACAAGTCACCAACCTTCACCTTCTTCTCCTGAGCCATCTGGGTCCAGTGGCCTGATACTCTTCAGGATTAATGGAGATGGCCCAGGACTCAATGTGAGATCCTGGCCCTTTCAGGCTAATGTCTTATCACATTCTCACTATGAATGAGATACCCCCATTCAATGAATAGACTTCTTTATGTAGTTACTCAAGGGATGGCCCCTTTAATTAAAAAAAAAAATCAAACGGGGAGAAGACCGCTAGGTGGTTTGGGGACTTGTTTTCCAGTCTATGAGCTCCAGAGTGAGATGTGTTTAAGGCTTGATCTTTGAACAAGAAATGTAGCCAATAAACCCCAAGGAAAAAAGGTAGATTTTGACCATAGAGTCTACTCTCACCTGTGTAGAACAGGAGAGGAGAAGAGAGGAGAGGACAGGGGAGAGGAGAGCAGGAGCAGC
This sequence comes from Potorous gilbertii, assembly GCA_028658325.1. Classification (NCBI taxonomy): domain Eukaryota; kingdom Metazoa; phylum Chordata; class Mammalia; order Diprotodontia; family Potoroidae; genus Potorous; species Potorous gilbertii. The sequence goes on along the minus strand of CM053769.1, from coordinate 623,431,811 downwards.
TACTCACTCACAGATTGTTTGTTCTTGTTCTCAAAGAGGACCATGACATCAAGATGATGACATGACTTGCAGTTGACTTAGATTTGAGTGAGGGAGGGTTGCAAAGGATAACTTTGCATCAAAGGACATATTTTCCTTTCTTTCTTTTTTTCCTCCCTCACTCACTCCCTCAATCCCTTCCTCCCTTCCTTTCTTTCTTTTATTTTTCTTTCTTTCTTTCTTTCTTTTCTTTTCTTTTTGAGGAAGAATGAAAGTGAAGGTAATTCCCGATATATTATGAAGCTGTAATCACAAAAACTGTTCCTGGTTATTTTTTAATAGATCAGTGAAATGGATTAGATAAACAACAAAAAGAACCTATGGAACACAAAAGCCCATTGTTTACACAGACAAGTTAATAGATTGTTGATGGGAAGAATTTCCTACTTCACAAAAAGTGAATTATCCCTCTCTCTTCCTATAAATTTCTATAAATTTCACCATTATTTAGTCTTTTCTCCTCTTTCTTCCTTTCCTCTCTCCCTCCCTTAGCTTTTTTTTCTTTTGATTCCAGGTAGTTAGGTGGTGCAGTGGATAGAGCACCAGTGCAGGAGTCAGGAGGACCTGAGTTCAAATCTCACTTCAGACATTTGACACTCACTAGCTATGTGACCTTGGGCAAGTCACTTAACCCCAATTACCTCATCCTGGGTCATCTCCAGTAATCCTGATGAATAACTGGTCACTAGATTCAGATGGCTCTGGAGGAGAAGTGAGGCTGGTGACTTGCACAGTCCTCCCTCACTCAAAACAAAGTCAAGTGCAAGTCATGTCATCATTTCTCTGACATCTTCTTTGGCAACAAAGGATGAACACACACATTCTTTTGGTTCCAAATGAATATTAGTTTTCTCTTTCAGCTGGAAATTAGAATGAAAAGCAAACATGCCCAAGAAAAAGAACGCAATGCTTAAATAATGTTACGAAACTATTACTTCATTTTTGAGTTCATGTGGTAGGTAACTTCTACCCCAAAATGCTACCATAGAACAGAAATTATAGAGGCTAAAGACTCTGTTTTTTTATGGTTAACAAGAAGTTCAGGAAGCAGAAAATAATACTAAACCCCAATTAAAATTCTAATAAGAATTCTTATAGACAAAATTACACTGGGGCAACAAAGAAGTGTTACATTTACATTTACACAATAAAATCTAATATACCCTTTAGGCTATTAAATTTTAACATTGACAGATTCATAATTTCATGTTTCCTTCAATGTCAAACATTGAACAAACTTACTCAATTAGAATTAAAATCTCTTGCATCTCCTAAGGAAGCAAACCTAGCTAAATAGACTCTACAAATAAACAAAGTCAGGTTGCAAATTATGCTACAGATTATACTAAAATCTATTTTACTATGGCCTGATTGATGGGGAAGATTTATATGTCATCAAGATAACCAAGAAATAGAGAACAATTAGGAACTTCCCTCTGGCTTTTTATCTGATAAATGTTTAAAGCCTTAAGTAAAATCTCATATCCTGTGGGACAGGTTTCAGTCAATTCAGTAATCTCCTAACTTGGCAAAAAGCTCTGATTCCCTCCACAATTAAAAAAAAAAGTAAAAGTAAATGAAAAATAAAATATTCTCATAAAAATAACATTTAAAATTTGCAACGTCTGTGAGGCAGAGTCTATATATTATGTATCCTTGCCCATAATAAGATAGTTCTTGCCTTTCTTCACCAAATGAGACAATGAATATAATTGGCATTTTATAACCACCACCATATAAAAATCACATATTATATCCTCATCTACATTATTTATTAAAAAGGAAAGCATATTTTAGAATGGATTATGTAACATATAAATTAACCCTGAAATAGAATATGATAAAAGAACCACATTTTGCTTGCCTAATTCTAGGAGAATTTAAAAGATTTAGGCAAATTAACTTAGGAAAATTAAAAGTCTATCATCATCTCATAGTCAAGTCATAGCTCCCTTAGAAGTAAATGTATACTGAACTGCATAATGGAGCATAAGAAAAACTTCCTGGGAATGTATCATAAGATAATCACTTCAATTGTTGACTCTAAATTTCCATAAAGAAGCTATTTTTTCAAACCATTAAATAAAATTCACTAAAAACTTAATATTCATGATATCAAAAGTGACTTTTTGACTGTCATTCTAAATCTGATTTAGGGGCATTCAAATTCAAACTATGGAATTTGATTTTAAGTGTTTTTTCTACTAATATAATCAGTAAAAATAGCTGGAAGTACTTGTAATAATAATATAAATTTAAAACTATAGTAAATTGTAATTACAGCATGCTTAGTATTAAAAAAATAAGTTTAGATGACTGCTCCAATATTCATATTAGCTTATAAGGAAATTAAAGCTGAAAAATTAAAACAATGACACATTATCTGAAAACAGTTACTAGAAAGGCTATGAGAAGTCAGTCTGAAATTATGGAAAGAACCCAGAATTAGGCCTCTGGAAAACTGAGTTCAATTCCACTGTCAATCACAAACTATAACTTTTTTTCCATCATTCAATTATTTTGTGCCTTAACTTCTTTATATATAAAAAGAAAGGTTTGTATTGGAAGATGCACTTTAATATTCCACACATCAGGGGCATGGGAGAATAAGTGTAAATTTGAAGTATAAGTTGAATCAAGTCATCATCAATGAAACTGATGTCTTCCTCATCCATGAGCGGTTTTCTGGTCAAATATCCCACAAATCACCACTTTGATTATTCTGCGCCAAATCACAACAGTATCTCCATAGATGGGGTGGAGCCAAAGTTTATGCTGCTGGGCTAAACTAAAACTAAAACTAGCACTAGAGATTGAGACATCGCATTCTTCACTGGGAAGACCAATCCCAGGATAGGGACTCAGGACCTTCTTTAGTTTGAGCAGGGTAATCTCTTTTCTTCCTCAGTACTTGAAGAGAAACTGGATTTTTTAACTTAGAACTGACATGGAGAGTAGAAGCCTCGATCAAAATATTCTACATTCCCCATCCCATGACTAGAAAATTTCCCTAGCCTAATACTGCAGTCACAGTGTTATGAATTCAACAAGAGCAGCATAGAAAATGATCAATTTCCCCAGGTATCTCACTGCTTTCATTTCTATCCATCTTTGCTGTTCCCTCCCATTTTGTCTTCTGGAACCCCTGTTTAATATATGAACACTCTCCTTAAACCTAGACTATCTATTCTCTTGCATGACATTTTGGCATTTATAGGAACCTGCTTCCCCCTGAACATACTGTTGCCTTTCCCATTCTTTCCACTATTGATTTTACTTTTTTTATTTCTCTTTGAGACACTAGAGCAGAAAGAATAGGAATGCTCCTTGCTCTTTACTGATATTTCCTGATGCTCACAGTTTTATCCCCACCACCATAATTTAGTATGTTCTCTATCTGGAATGGTAATTTAAATGGAGAGATCTTTCCTATTCCTTAATAGCCCCATATGACCTGCCTGAGTCACATGGAGCCTGTGGTGGATGAACTTGCTAAATGAGTGGAACAGAAAGGGTAGAACTGGAAGAGGCAGAGCTAGAGAACAGCTGAGAGGAAATTGGTCAGTCTGCTCAGAGCTAGGAAAGATGCAAGCAGTCAGGCAGCTGTCTAGAGTGAGTGAAAGGGCTTGTTTGTGATTGTTTAAGAGAGCCTGCTTGTGATTTGTTTAATGGAGTTGGTTTGTGGGAAGTCTAGCAGGGGTAAAGCTTGGGCATGGTGTTGTCCTCTGTATTGTTAATGTGTATAGATTTTTTGTTACTATAATGGATTTGGCCTTCTGATGTTTAAATAAATATTTTGGTTCTGTCTCCCAGGTGAAGAATCTGTGGTATTTCCCAATTCAGAATTGTGTTGGGATATTCATGACTAGCATATGTTCTGTGAATATTGTATTGGTGCTACACAAACTTAAAGAATGATTTTTTCCAGAGAGAGAGTCAAAATGGCAGAGTGGAAGTGGGGACTCACCTGAGCTCTTCCACAAATTCCTTCAGAAACTTATAAAAAGTAAATCTGAACAAATTTTAGAGTGACAGAATCCATTAGGAGACAGAGTGTGGCAGATTTCCAGTGCAGGATAGTCCAAAAGGTCAACATGAAGGATCTGTTACAGGGGGCTGGGGGTCCATGCAGACTGCACCAATGCAGACTTGGACACAGCAGAGCTGGCATGGCCCTGGGCAGACTGAAGCAAAAGCAGCAGTGTAGATTCACAAACATATCAGCACAATACGGGAGTCCAGAGGAACTGAGTGAGAGAGAAATTCAGGACCCCCTGAAACAACAGCAGTCACTCCCAAGACTATCAGCCAACAGATTAAATGTTTCAGTCATCTACTTGAACTTCTGGCAGCCAAGATGATGGAGTAATATGTAAATACCTCACCTTCCCCTTGTTGAGCTTGAAAAACCCAGAGAATATTTCCCTAGGAAAAATCCCGGAATAGTGTAACCAGCAGAAGGAGTACAGCAGTCTTTCAGCTCAGTAGGCTAAGGAGATCAACAAGAAGAGCCCTCCTGTTGTGGCTGAAGGGGACCAGTTCAGGAGCAGAGGCATTTGAGCAAGCCCCACATCAGCACACCAGAAGGAGATGTTGAATCTCATGGCAATGGAACCCATAACCACTAATACCAGGACCCCAGCAGGACTAAGTACAGCAAGGGGAATTAGGTAGACACTAACACAGAGAGGGTTCACTAGTCACTGAGCTTGCCTGTGCTCTAGCTCAGCCCAAAGGGAGGAGGAGACCTCCTGCAGTTAGATCATCCTACCCCTACACTTCACAAGTAACCTGCAACATTAAATAGTTTCTAGCTAAAAGAACCAGAGACTACAATATACAAAGCATGTGAGAGGGCCTCAAGCTTAGAGCACGAGAAATATGGGACTCAGGCCCTTGTGCCCTAGAAATAGAGATCCACTTTGAAAGAAAGGAAAAATTTGGCAATCACATGATCAAGAAGCACATCAAAAAAGCAAAGAACATAGAATCTTACTATGGGAAAAGAGAAGATCAACATATCAATTCAGAAGAGGACAATACTGATAATATGGCATATCTGAACATCAAAAGGGAATATGAACCGGTGTCAAGCCTAAAAAGCTTCCTTGAAAGAGGTCAAGAAAGATTTTAAAAACCAAATTAGAGAGGTAGAAGAATAATTTTCCAATGTTTTTAAAAGTACAATTGACACAACTGAAAAATAATTCACTGAAAAGAAGAGTTCCTTAAAAAAGCAAAATTGCCAAAATGGATAAAGAGTTACAAAAGCTAACTGGGAAAATTGAACAAATAAAAAGGGAGGTACATAAGTTAACTGGAGAAACAATTTCTTTAAAAAAATATTTGGGTAAGTAGAAGCTAATGACTCTATGATGCATCAAAAATCAGCCAAAATCTTAAGAATGAAAAAAAAAAAGAAGAAAAAGTAAAATATACAATTGGAAAAAAACAACTGACCTCAAAAATAAATCCAGGAGAGAAAATCTAAGGATTGTTAATCTACCAGAAAGCCATGATGAAAAAAAGAACCTGGAAAATATTTTCCAAGAAATCATCTAGGAAAATGGCCCTGAGGTCCTAGAATTAGAGGGGGAAAAAACGTCATTGATATGCCAAGGAATTTTTTTCACCAAATTTCAGAACTTTCAGGTCATGGAGAAAATACTAAAACCAGCTAGAAAGGAACAATTCAAATATTGGGAAACTACAGTCAGAATCACACAGGACCTTACAGTTTCTACATTAAAAGATCAGAGGAATTGGAATATGATATTCCATAAGGCAAAGGAACTTGCACTACTACCAAGGATCAATTACCCAGCAAACTTGAGAGTACTCTTTTAGCCAAGGAAACGAACATTTAAAAAATAAGGAATATCCAGACCTTCCTGAGGAAAAGGAGAGAGTTTAACAGAAATTTGGTCTTCAAATATGAGACTCAAGAGAGGCATAAAAGGTAAAAATGTTTGTTATTCAATATGGGTAAACTGTTCACATCCATATATAGGAGGATTCTACTTATTCACCTTGAAAATTGTATATTTGTTATGGCATTTAAAAGGGATATATATATATATAGAGAGAGAGAGAGAGCAAGGGGTATAAACTTAACTGTTGTGCTGATAAAAATGTAATTAGAGGGTGTGAAGGTATCATAATAGGAGAAGAGGAAAGGAGGAAGATGAAAAGGGTAAATTGCAGTAAAGGAAGAAGCAAAAAAACATAGTAGAGGGAAAGAAAGGAGGAAGATGAGCATTATTTCAGCTTTATTCTCATAGGATTTGATTGAAGGGGGGAACAACATATTCATTTAAGTATAGAAATCTAATTTGCACTATAGGAACTAAGAGAGGAGAGAGGACAAAATGGAGGGTGTTTGATAGAAGGGAGGGAAGATTGAGGGAAGTGATGGTCAAAAGTAAAACTTTTGAAGAGGGGAAAGAATAGAGAAGTAAAGGTATATGCACATTGGGGGAAATAGGACGGAGAGAAAGACACAGATAGTAATCATAGCTGTGAATATGAATGGGATGAACTCTCCCATAAAACAGAGTTGGATAGCAGAATGGATCAAAAACAATAATCCTACAATATATCGTCTAAAAGAAAAACATTTGGGGGGCAGAGCCAAGATGGCAGAGTAGAAAGACTCACATATGCTAGCTCCGAACCCACAGCCCATGGATTTCCTCTAAAAAGAACTCCCAACAAATTCTGGAACAGTGGAAGCCACGCAGCAACATAGTGAAGGAGATTTCCGTTCCAGAGAACCCTGAAAAACCGATCCCAAAGGTAAATCACACACTGGACAGGAGTGGAGCCCTGCCCTGCAGAGCCCTGCCCTGCCCTGACCTCAGGGCACTGAGAGGAGCTAGCAGATGCGAGGAGGCTTAAGGGTTAGAATCTCCAGCAGCTGCAAAGTTCCCTCCAACCACAGACACACAGGTCAGTGAAAGAGATGGCTGGATGGGCTGAGAAGGGAGTGGGGTGTCTCCATAACTCAGGCCCCCTCGCGAGGCAGCAGCAGAGGCAGCAGCAGAGGAAGCAGGTCGGCCAGAGTCTGCCGTAACAGGCAGGAACTCCGCAGCAGCTCCATTAAAAAAGGTCTCTGCATAAACCCCCTGAGGGAACTGAGCATGGGAGGTGGCCCTGCCTCCACCTGAGCACCAAAAATTAAGCTCCCATTGAAGAGCAGCCATGCCTGCAGCCAAAAGCCCTGAGGCTGGGGAGCAGCATTTGAATCTCAGACCCCAAGCACTAGCTAGGCAGACCTAGGCAGGGGGGCAGAGGACTCTCAGAAGTCAGGTGACTGGTTGGGAAAATGCCCAGAAAAGGGAAAAAAAAATAAGACCATAGAAGGTTATTTTCTTGGGGCACAGATGATTGCACCATTCCTCTCTGACAAAGAAGACCAATGCTTACCATCAGGTAAAGACATAGAAGTCAAGGCCTCTGTATCCCAAACATCTGAAATAGATATCCAATGGGCTCAGGCCATGGAAGAGATCAAAAAGGATTTTGAAAATCAAGTTAGACAGGTGGAGGAAAAACAGGGAAAAGAAATGAGAGATGCAAGAAAAGCATGAAAAACGGGTCAATACCTTAATAAAGGAGACTCAAAAAAATGCTGAAGATAATAACACCTTGAAAAATAGGCTAAATCAATTGGCAAAAGAGGTTCAAAAAGCCAATGAGGAGAAGAATGTTTTCAAAAGCAGAATTACTCAAGTGGAAAAAGAGGCTCAAAAGTTCCCTGAAGAAAATAGTTCTCTCAAAATAAGAGTGGGACAGATGGAGGCTAATGAGTTTCTAAGAAACCAAGAAATCACAAAACAAAACCAAAAGAATGAAAAAATGGAAGATAATGTGAAATATCTCATTGAAAAAAGAACTGACCGGGAAAATAGATCCAGGAGAGACAATTTAAAAATTATGGGACTACCTGAAAACCATGATCAAAAAAAGAGCCTAGACATCATCCTTCACGAAATTATCAAGGAAAACTGTCCTGATATTCTAGAACCAGAGGGCAAAATAAGTATTCAAGGAATCCACCAATCACCACCTGAAAGAGATC
>CM053769.1:623401281-623423192 GCA_028658325.1 Potorous gilbertii | reverse complement strand
GGCAGGGAGGGATGAAAGAAGAGAGGGCAGATTGGTGATATGGGTAATTAGAATGCTCAGTGTATTGGGGAGGGGGGAGGGGACAAATGGGGAGAAAATTTTGGAACCCAAAAGCTTGTGAAAATGAACGTAAAAATTTAAATAAATAAATTTATTAAAAAAAAAAAGAAACACATTTGAAACAGGTGGATACACATAGGGTAAATGTAAAATGTTAGAGAAGAGGTCAAGATGGTCGAGGAGAAGGATGAACCTGCTCTAACTCTCCCCAAATAGCCCATAAAATACCTGTAAAAATAACTCTAAACAAATTCTAAATCAACACAAGCCACAAAATGACTGAGTGAAACTGATTTCCAGGTCAAGACAGCTTGGAAGACTGACAGGAATGGTCTTTCAAACCAGGCTTGTTCCTTTGTACTTTAACATTGTTTTATTGTTGAGTTACAGTGCTGTAACAGTGGTGTAACTTGGTGGTCCTTCTTCAGAAAAGTAATTTGCAAAACAGAAGACATTATTTGTTTGTAAAGCTTTTGTAAATAAATGCTTCAAAAATTATTTCTTACAAAAAAGAATGAATGTTAAAATTGTTTTGGGTTGTAACTGGAAATTATGATATACTGGCAATGGAGAATAGAAATCTATTTTGTCCTACAAGAAAATAGAGGGGAAGGCAAATGGAAGAAGTGTGGGTAATAGAAGGTAGGACAGACTGGAGGAAGGGGTGGATGTCATGCATTCTGTCCTAGGATGGGCACTGGGGAGAGATGGGGAGAACATTTTGAATTCAAATTCTTGTGAAAGTGAATTTTGAGAACTAAAACTAAGTAAATTATATACACAAAAGGTTAGAGTAGAATATATTATGTTTCACCTGATGTAAAAAAGTAGGAGCAGTAATCCTTGTCTCAGACACAGCAAAAGCAAAAATAGATGTCATCAAAAGAGAAAAGTCACCATTGAAAATGAAATAATATCATTTCTAAACATTTATACACCAACTTGTATAGCATCCAAATCCTCAGAGGAGAAGTTAAGGGAGTTACAGGAAAAAAAAGACCACAAAACTATATTATTGTAGCACTTCAAGCTCCCTCTCTCTGAAATCTAACCTCAAAATCAACAAGGAAGAAGTTAAGGAGGTGAATAAAATTCTGGAAAAGGGAAGTATGACAGAATTTTTGGAAAAAAACTGAATATGGATACAAAGGAATATACCCTTTTCTTTTTTATTAATTTATCTGTTTTCAGTTTTCTATAGTCACTTCCATGTGTCTCAGATTTTCTCCCCCATTCTCCCCTCTCACTCCTTGAGACGGTATGCAGTCTTATATGGGTTCTAGACATACATTCTTATTGAACATATTTTCCATTTAGTCATGTTGCATAGAAGAGTTAAAATGAATGGAAGAGACTATAAAACAAAACAAAACATTACTCAAAGGGAAATGGTCTCCTTCACGTCTGTGATCTAATTCCATAGTTCATTCTCTGAATGTGGAAGAATTTGCCTCAAGAGGCCATTGGAAATTTTTTTAGCTGTGAAGGACTAAGTGTACCAGAAAAATTCCTAACAATTTGGTTGTTGCTATGTCCTAAGTTCTCCTGGTTCAACTCCTTTCACTCAGCATCAGTTCATATAAGTTTTTCCAGTCGTCTCTGAAGTCTTCCTGTTCATCATTTCTTATAGCACAATAGTAGTCCTTTACATTCAAATGCCACAACTTATTCAATCATTTTCCAAATGATAGGAATCCCCTTCATTTCCAGTTCTTGACCATTACAAAGAGAGCTGCCATAAATATTTTTGTACATGTGGGTTCTTTTCCCATTTTTATGATCTATTTGAGATACAATCCTAGAAGTATTATTGCTGGGTCAAAAGTGTATGCACATTTTCATAGCCCTTTGGGCATAGTTCCAAATTGCTCTCTAGAATGGTTGGATCAACTCAGAGCTCTACCAACAATGAATTAGTGTTCCACTTCTCCAACATCTTCTCCAAAATTTATCGTCTTCTTCTTTTGTCATGTTAGTCAATTTGATAGCTGTGATGTGATACCTCAGAGTTGTTTGGATTTGCATCTCTCTAATCAATAGCGATTTAGAGCATTTTTTTTCGTAAGACTATAGATAGCTTTAATTTCTTCCTCTGAAAACTGCCTGTTTGTATCCTTTGAGCATTTATCAATTGAGAAACGACTTGTATTCTTGTACATTTGACTCAGTTCTCTCTTTTAGAAATGAGGTCTTCATCACAGACACTAGTTGTAAAAATTCTTTTCCACTTTTCTGCTTCCCTTCTAATCTTGGTTTTATTGAGTTTGTTTTGGAAAATCTTTTCAATTTAATGTAATCATAATTATCCATTTTGCATTTAGTAATGTTCTCCATTTCTTGTTTGCAATTTTCCTGGCCTCTCAAGCTAAGAGAATGTTTACCCCTTTGTCTGATCCCATTATTCCAGGGTTTTACCTGGGGAAGTATTCTCTTGGTTTTTCAAAGTCAACGAGTAGAGGGGGAATACAATTACAGATCACTCCACCATCTTGGCTCCTGGAAGTTTATGTAAATGACTTACAGACATTTAATCTGTGGGCTGATACTCTCAAGAGTGGGTACTGCTGTTACTGCAGGTCTTAAACTTCTCTCTCACTCAGTTCTTCTGAACTCCCATCCTGGGCTGATATGTTTAAGAATCCACTCTGTTGCTTCTGCTTCAGATTGTCTGTGCTTCTTTCTCAACTATCCTATGGCAGGGTCCACAATGGTACAGGTTCTGAACTCTGTGCTCCTCCGGCCCCATAGAACATATCCTTCTCATTGATCTTCCTGGCTGTCCTGGGCTGCAAATTTGCCACACTCTGCCTCCTAGTGGACTCTGCCACTGTAAAATTTGTTCAGATTCTCTTTTTTAGAGGTAGCTGAAGGAGTCTATTGTAGAGCTTAGGTCAATATATATTATCACTCTTTCATCTTATCTCCACATTGGACTGTACCTTTTTCTCAGCAGCACATGGCACAGACATGAAAATTTATCATGTAGGCCATGAAAACCTCACAACTAATAGAGAAAGACAGAAACAATCAATGAATTCTTTTCAGTTCACTATACAATAAAAAATATTATACATGTAATAAAGGACAAAAGAAAGATAGATCAAAAATTAATTGAAAACTAATTAATCCAGTCCTAAAGAGGGAGTGGGTCAAACAACAAATCATATAAAAATCGTTGACTTCATTCAAGAGAATGACAAGAATGAGACAGCCAAGGAAACCTTAGGGGTACAGTGAAAGTTGTTCTCATGTTTACATGAATAACATAGAAAAACAGAAGATCAATGATTAGAGCATGTAAGTGAAAAAAGTTAGAAAAGGAACAAATTGAAAATTCCCAATTACATGACAAATTAAAAATCCTGAAAACCAAATGGGAGATTACTAAAACTGAAATTAAGAAAACTATTGAACTAATAAATCAAGTGAAAGCTGGTTTTACAGAAAATAAAAACCAATAAAATTGATAAGTTTTGGTCAATCTGATTTAAAAAATGAAAGAATAATTTTTTTTTCAACCTGGATATATTCCCCTATGCAGATACTCAAAGATATTATCTACTTGCCTCAGAACATTCTCTATTCTCAAGATTCTGAGTATTACTCAGTTTTTCTATGCAGCTCAATTCTTTCCATTATAGTAATATAGAAGATAACAAAATGTTTCAGTGAACAAAATGGACAGCAAAAACTAGCCACCTAGGGACAGAGCCAACATGGAAGATAAAGGCAAGATTTGTCTGAGCTCTCCTCCAAAATCCTCCAAATACCTTTAAAAATGAATCTAAACAAATTCTAGAGCAACAGAACCCACAAAAATTGGAGTGAAACAAATTTCTAGCCCAAGAAAAATTGGAAGATCACCAGAAAAGGTCTGTTGCACCAGGCTCAAAAAGGAAAATAACCTAGGCCATGATGCATCCGCACCGGACTCCATATTAAAGTCAAAGTCTCCTAGAAAAATATGAATTGATCTCAGGCCATGGAAGAGATCAAGAAGAATTTTGAAAACCAAATAAGACAGGTAAAGGAAAAATTAGAAATAAAAATGGGAATAATGCAAACAACATCATGTGAAAAGAGTCAACAGCTTGGTGAAAGAGAAACACAAACAATAGTGAAGATAGTAACACCTTAAAAAATTGACTAGGCCAATGAGAGGTGTCCAAAAAGCCAATGAGGTCAAGAATGCTTTCAAAGGAGGGATGGGTCAAATGGAAAAGAAGATCAAAAATCTCACTGAAGAAAATAATTACTTAAAAATTAGAGTGCAACAAGTGGAAGGTACTGACTTTATGAGAAATCAAAAAGAAATAAAGTTGTACCAAATGAATAAAAAAAAAGATGACAATGTGAAACATCTCACTGTAAAAACAACTAAACTGGAAAATTGATCCAGGAAAGATCCCAAAATTAATGGACTACATGAAAGTCATGACCAAAAAAGCACATAGATATCATCTTTCAAGACATTATCAGGGAAAAGTACCCTGATATTCTAGAGCTAGAGGGTAAAATAGAAATTCAAAGAATCCCTCAGTTATCTCCTGAAAGAGATCCCAAAAGGAAATCTCCAAGAATATTGAAGCCATAGTATAAATTTCTCAGGTCAAGGATAAAATATTGCAATAAGCCAGAAAGATATAATTCAAAATATTGTGGAGTTACAGTCAGGATAATTTAAGATTTAGTAGCTTCCACACTAAAGTGGCTGAGGACTTGTAATACGATATTCTGAAGGGCAAAGAAGCTAGGATTACAACCAAGAATAACCTTCTCAGTAAAACTGAGTATAATCTTTCAGGGGAAAAATTGATACTGAGCTAGGCCTTGAATCAAAACAAATCACAATGTAAGAGAGGGGCATCCCAAGAGAAGTGAACAGAATAAACAGTGGTACAAAGGCAAGAAAGCTTAAGAAGTGAATGAAGAACAATTAGATAAAAGCAGAGGTTTCATGCTGGGAAGGAATAGGAAATATCACTGGGAAGAATAAGTTGAGACCAGCCTTGAAGAAGCCTTTGAAAGTCACATTTATTGAAAGACTTTATTCTATAGGTAATGAGGAATCTCTGAGAGTGTCAAAGTAGAGGAATGCTATTATTGAAATTGTAGCATAGGAATTTGTGTCTGATTGGTATAAGATCAATTAGAAGAAGTGAAAAATTGGAGGTGGGGAAACCACTTACCACTGTAGCCAAGAATAAAAAGAATCAGACCCTGATTAACAGTTGGAAGAGAGGAGACAGATGTTCTGTTTACTATGTCAACCTACACTGGTGCCACAGATGATAGAATATTCATTGTGTTTTACTGTGGCGCATTTTTTTTCCAGTGACACATCTATTTAAAAAAAGGAGTCAAAGGTTTGATTCAAACACAGGAACTTCCTGCCTATATATCACAATATTTTCTTTAAGAAGAGAGTCAGAAAGTACCAGATCCAAAGAACATGGAATAACATCATAAAAATGTTTCAGAAGGCGGAGCCAAGATAGCAGTGTAGAAGGACAGACCTTTAGAAGCTCCCCTGATAGCCCATAAAATACTTGTAAAAAATAACTCTAAACAAATTCTAGAGAAGCAGAATTCACAAAACCACAGAATGAAAGGGATTTCCAGCCTAAGGCAGCCTGGAGGGCTGACAGAAAAGATCTATGGCACTAGTCATGGAGCAGAGCACCCCTTGGTGGTGTGGCAAGAACAAGACCAGAGCAGGACACAGTGCTGGTGGAATCCCTTGCTGCAGTTGAGGTTCCACATCCCTCAACTCACAAATGCCAAAGGCAACTTCAATAGTCAGTGAGAAAGCTCTTTCACCTGGTCTGACCCCAGCAGCCCCCGGGAGGAGCAGTTGCTCTGGCATAGTGTCCACTTTTGGCACCCTCAGCCTAAAGCCCTTGGGGAAATCGTGAGGCTGATCTGGAGCTCAGCCTTGAGTGGTGGCCCTAGGGTGAGGCTAGCCTAGGGGAGCTGATGGAGTCTCTGGAGAGGGAATGCTGCCCACAGATCCTGGACAGAGAAGAGTGCTTGTGGTTCCTCCCAGACCAGAGAGCAGGCCAGGAGAGGAGTAAACTCCACTTCCTTGATAGTGCCTTCTTGGAGGAATGGAGAACTTACAGGTCCCCAGAGAATACCCTCGTCTAAACAAAGGACTCAAAAGTCAAGAAACTGGCTGGGAAAATGCCCAAAATGGGGGGTGGGGGGGAATAAGACTATAGAAGTCTATTTTCTTGGTGAACAGGAATTTTCTTCCATTCTTTTGGGTAAGGAAGAGCAATGCATACCAACACAGGTAGATCTAAAAGTCAAGGATTCTGCATCCAAAACCTCTAAAATAAGTATGCAATAGTCTCAGGCTATGGATGAGCTCAAAAAGGATTTTGAAAATCAAATGAGAGAGGTGGAGGAAAACTTGGGAAGAGAAATGAGAGTGATGCAAGAAAACAATGAAAAGTCAGTCAACAGCTTGGTAAAGGAGACCCAAATTATGCTGAAGAAAATAACACCTTTAAAAATAACTAACTCAATTGGCAAAAGAGGTCCAAAAAGAAATTGAGGAGAATGCTTTAAAAGGCAGAATGAGTCAAATGGGAAAGCAAGTTCAAAAGTTCACTGAAGAAAATAGTTCTTTAAAAATTAGAATGGAGAAGATGGAAGCTAATGATTTTATTAGAAACCAAAAAATTATAAAACAAAACCAAAAGAATGAAAAAAAAAAGAAGATAATGTGAAATATCTCAGTGGAAAAACAACTGACCTGGAAAATAGATGAAGGAGAGACAATTTAAAAATTATGAGGCTACCTGAAAGTCACGATCACAAAAAGAGCCTAGACATCATCTTTCATGAAATTATGAAGGAAAACTGCTCTGATGTTCTAGAATCAGAGGGTAGGATAGGATGGAAGGAAATATAGTTAGTCTTCCACAACATGACTATTATGGAAGTCCTTTGCAAAACTACACATATATACCCTATATTGAATTGCTTCCCTTCTCAGTGGGCATGAGTGGGGAGGGAGGAAAGGAGAGAGGTTGGAACTCAAAGTTTTAGGAATGAATGTTGAGAATTGTTTTTGCATGCAACTGGGAAATAAGATATACTGGTAATGTGGAATAGAAATCTATTTTACCCTACAAGAAAAGAGAGAAGATGTGGATAATGGAAGAGAGAGGTGTGATAAAAGGGAAGACAGATTGTGGGAAAGGGTAATAAGAATGCATGGTGTTTTGGGGTGGGGGCAGGGGAGAGATGGGGGGAAAATTTGGAACTCAAAATTTTGTGGAAATGAATGTTGAAAACTAAAAATAAATAAACATTAAAAATGTTTTAGGTGATATTTGTCAAAATATAATGGTTAACTATGTGTTAGCAATTTGTAAATTTGCTGTTGCCTTTTTTCAGGCTGTTTTAAGTGGAGAATACAACACCTCATTACTGGACAGGTGACTAAGTTAAACAATGAGGCAAATTACAGTATTTTAGAGCTTGAAAATGGCTTACAAATTATCTACTCCAGGCCAATTATTTTTTTAAAAAAAAGATGATTTGAAAACTTAGTAAGATTAAGTGATCATCTCAAGGTCACACAGGTATCTAATTGGTTATAACCCCATATCTTATTGCTCAGTCATTTTTCAGTCATGTCTAACAGTTTGTGACCCCATTTGGGGATTTCTTGGCAGAAATACTAGAGTGGTTTGCCATTTCCTTAATCAACTCATTTTATAGATGAAGAATTGTTGCAAACAGGCTTAAATGACTTTACCACATCACACAGTTAGCTTTAAGCATTTGAGACCAGATTTGAACTCAAGAAGAAGTCTTCCTGACTGTAGGCTAGGAACTCTATCCCCTGCTCAACTTAACTGCCCCATGACATGGTATACCAACTCTAGCAGAGAAGAGACTATTCTTTGAAAGGGGTCAAGGCCAATAATAACAGAGAATCATGGTTCAGTGCTAAGTTACCTCTCAGTAAGAGCTTGCTTCATACTTTTGTGAATTAACATCTGTCCCTGCTTCAGTTTCAGATTTATTGTAGTTTCTAGATTTTCCTTGTTGTCCACATTCAACTCATCTCTCAGAATCTTCCCCTTCTTTTGTAGGTAAAACACTAGGTGCCTTGGTCTTTACCTCCAGGACCCACAACATGCCATTGGAGGAGGGAGGGATTTTTGAAATAGGATTGCGCCATTGTTCTCTGCCTCTGATAAGAGAATATTGTGTTTTGCTATTAGTTAAATTATTTTTAAATGATACTAAATATTTAAAATCACATCTTGTTTATCTCACTTTCCTCAAAAGTAAAACAGAGATAACAATAACATCCCCCAGAATTGTTGCAATGATAAAATGGAATAATAATTGTAAAGTACTTAAAGAAGCATCTTATACGCAGTAAGTGTAATGTGAATGTCAGGTATCATCATTGCTAAATATTATAAACCCCTGTGACTGTGATATATAAAGGTTTAGCAAAGGCATCTCCAAAACTATGTCTGCTTTTTCAACATACTGGACAAAATAATGTGTATTTTAAAAAATAAAGGAGTTGGCAGAATTGGCTCTTTTGGACTTTTAAAAGCAAACATACATATGTGTGCAAATATGTATATACTCACATAAAAACATTTGCATACGCATACATATATGTATGCACATGCACATATGAACATATGCATTTGTGTATATATGTACATGTCTACCTATATGCACTACATACCTAAATATATAGGTGTATATATGTGTATACACATACACATATATTCTTGCAGTGTTCATGATAAATAGAACCAAAAAATCTATCTTTCTTGTAGGTAATTTTGATCTATATGCCAACATAATTTCCAAAGACAGAGGAAGAACATAAATTTGATGAGGAAAATGATAAGAATTGTGATGTAACATGTAGCTCCCCAAAATAACTCTGAAAAACTTGAGTTAAACACTGGATTTTCATGGCTATATATTGCAGTACTTTTTTAAAGAAGAAGATATCAGTTAAGAAGAGCAATGAATGACATCAATAAAATGGCATAAATGATATTTTAAATAAAAAATAATTTTTTAAAGTGAGAGATATTTCTGACTTGCCTTTGTGCAGTCATATCAGCACCGTTTTGGAGCAAAAATCAAAATGAATATCAAATTAGGAGTAGGAGGGAGACAGCCCTAATAGAGTGGAATATCGGGAAGAAACACAGGCAATTCCATGCCTCCCCCTTCCACTAAATCCTCTAAATAGTTTTAGAATATGTTTCAAACCAAATTCTTACAGGAAAATTCAAATAAAAAAAAAATTTTTTCCCCAAACCCAGGTCATTCAACATAAAAGGGATGGAGAAGAGAGAGAGAGAGAGAGAGAGAGAGAGAGAGAGAGAGAGAGAATATGTCGATCAACATGGGCAACAGTGCCTTGGGAGAAGTACACATCGCAGAACATTCTAGCACAAGCACAAGGAGAACTTCTGTAGCTCACCACATAGTTCCAGGTCACAGATCCAAGGCAATCTGGAGAGATTAAAATCAGTCCTAAGGAAAATATAATGCTAACTAATGTGTGTATTTATGTGTATGTATATGTATATATATATATATATGTGCATGTGTGTATATATGTGTGCGTGCAAGTGTGGGTATTGTTTATGTATCTTTTGAAGTGGCAAAAAATTGAAAACTGAAGGGTTGCATATCAATTAGTGAATAACTGAACAAATTATGTTCTATAAATGTGATGGAATTGTGCTACATAAGTGAAGGAATTGTTTCAGATAATCTGATAGGACACATATTAAATGATGCAGAGTAAAGTGAGCAGGAACAAAACAATTTACAAAACTGCAACCATGTTGAAAGACAAACATTTCTGTTAAATTCAGGAACCAATGTGACAATGACTCATCAGAATGCTAGGGGATTAATGATGATAGATGTTACCCTCTTCATGATTCACAGTTAGAAGACTTAGAGCGTGAAATATATGTTTTTAATTTATATGTGCCAGATTTTATATGTTTATGTCAGAAAATTTTATTTTCTTCCTTTTTCATGGGATGGAATACAGTTGGAAGGGAGTGAACATGGATTTTTTTGTGTGTGAATGAAAACAATAAAAGTAAATTTTAAAAGTACCAAATAGTCAGAAAAGATATGTGGCAAATTAATGCATGCAAGTAAAGCAACTGTAATCTGATTTACCCAGACAAGATATTGATATTTTAAAAAGGTGAAATGGATAATGTAACAGACATCAATATGGCCTCTGACCACTGCCTACAGAAATGTAACTGATGCAAAAGCAACTAGCATAAAATGTCAACAAATAGTTCCAAAGAGTTTGAGTAGCATTTTAAACTACATGAATGCATATGTATATACACACATATGATTTTTTTTTCCAAACAGGGAGACAAAACATTACAGAACAAAATTGGTTTACAACATAAACTTGTTAGCACAAAATTGTGAAAGATAATTGTGGAAGAAACTGTTGATTCACAAAACATTGTGAAGTAAGGGAAGCAAAGACAAGTTTAAAGAAACTTTGGCATGACCGCCAGTTAAGCTAGAGGATAAAAACAATGTTATAAAGGAAACTGACAAATTGGCAACAAATAAAAACAAAGAAAATATATGTATAGCGATTTTTCTCTAGTAACATACTTTTCGTTAACAGTGAGAGTTAAGCAATCGTATTTAGAGTCTAAAATCTCAGTACTGAATGTGTTGCTAAATGAATTAGAAATGACGCTGGAGAAAATGAAGGTGAAAAGAACATCTAGACAAAACTATACAGGAACAAAGTAGATGGAATCAGTAACATGCACAAATATAAGCAGGTAAGGTAAGGTCACAAGACATACAAAGTGGGTAGAATCCTGAACATTTGGAAATAATAATTAAGGAATATCAAATAATTAAATCATGAACCTTTCTTGTCTATACAAAAATTATTAAAATAATTTCTATTTGTAATAAGAAAATAATGTGTGATAATTTAAGAAAAAAACTGATTTCAGTAGGTAACATTTTCTCTTTTTTTATTCTTGAAGTATATTTTCTTTGTTATTTTAATGTATTTTTATTTGTTTTGTGTTCCAAATTCTCTAATTCCCTCCTTTTCTCTCCTCTCCAATCCACAAAATTGTAAGCAGTCAGATACAGCTTATACATTGGCAATCATATAAAACATTTCAATATTAGTCACTTTTTTACAAGAAAATTAGAATAAAAGAAGATGAATGAAAGTTCTTTCTCTTGAGGTGGATAGTATGCTTCATCATGTCTTGGATCATTGTATTGATGAGAATAGCTAAGTTATTGTTACTGTGTACAACGTTCTCCTGGGGGCTGTTCACTTCACTTTGAATCATCAATATTCTCTTGAAAACCCTATCTGTATAATCACAATTTACTGTAAAGTATAGAAAAGGCAAGATACTAATTACATTTATTAGTATCTATTTTTAAAAAAAAAATCATTAGATTCAGTACAGCAAAATGTTTCTTTAAAGGCTCCCACTCAATAAGATATATCTCATGAAATATTAAAATCATTCAAGATTTATATGTATACACAAAAGGATAATTTTCTTTGATGTTTGGTTATTAATATCAAGTGAGATTTTAAACAGACAGTTTCATGCTGATCACTAATGCGGAGTATAGTCACTTCAGAGTCTCAAAAGGAAAAAGAATTACCACTGGATGATAAGGTCCTCTTAATATTCCACCTTGTGGATAACATTATCCTGATTGCACCAGGCCTAGAAATTTAAAATTTTAATGTAAGAGATATACTTAAATGCTTAAAATTATTAAGCATGTATGTATATATCTAGAGAGAGAGAGAAAGAGAGAGCATATATATATATATATAAAGCATATACATGTATATATACATATAGCATACATTTGTGCATGTGTGTATAAAATCAAAACCAAGTAGATGAAAATACTATTACCAAGACTATTATATGTAATTCGTCATACAGCTTATCTGTCAAGTGAATATATCTTGGCTAATCCATTGACACAGTTTATTATTCCAGACACTATTTTTACAGACACTGCAGTTCCATAATGAAATGAGTCCAAAAGTTGGAAAAGAAAGAGGAAACCAACATAATGAATCACATTTGGAAAGTTGAAGAGTATTTTCAAAGACTCCAAATTTTATCCTTAAAAAAAACCAAACAAACATGTTTTAATACTAATATTCTTCCAGTGATATATATGACTTTGGACCATTCAACACCATAAATTCAAAACAATTCCAACTGCAGGTCACACATGGGTTACTAGGGAACAAGATGTTCAGTGTAAATATCCAACAAAAGAATACTTAGACACAAATAGAGTATAAAATATCAGCAGAAAGATGTTTGATCAGAAAAAGGCTAGTCATGTAGTGGGAACAAGGAAAGAACAATCTGGATGCTATAGTTAAGTCCTTTATTACTACATGACAGAGCAAATTTTATAGGTGTACTCATGTAGCATATGACAAAAAAAAGTTCTGCAAGATAAGAAGGTATGAATAAATTTTGATTTGCCACATTTTTGGGAGTACAAACACAAAGGAGATCATAGATGTATAAAATTATCAAAATAAATCTTATCTCATTAGATTCATCAGGAAAGCTATGTGGCATAGTGACTAGAGTTCTGGCCCTGGAGTCAGAAAGAAAACATCTTCCTGAGTTCAAATCTGGCCTCAGTTACTTACTCTCTCTGTTACCCCAATCCCTTAACTCCATTAGCCTCAAATTGCTCACCCACAAAATGAACTGGAGAAGAAAATGGCTAAGTATTACAGTATGTTTGCCAATGAAGCCCCAACATTAGGTGACGAAAAGTTTGATATGACTGAAAATGACTGAAAAATAACAATTAGATTTAACAATTGATGTAGCCAATTTGAATTCACTAGGATTCTGAATTTTGACATTCAATATATTAGAACCTATAAAAGTAGTTCAACTTCTGTCATACAGCAGTTATTTAAATAGATGTTTTAAAGTGATTAGATAGCTTTCCTACCTCTTGTGAATTTAATGCCTTTCATCAATCTATTGATCCAATTCATAAATAAGTGAAAAACAGAATGAATACCAAGGCCCTATTCCTGGGGCACCCAAACAGAAACCTCTTTGAAGAATGTCCTGAATCCATTAATTCCTTGGGACAGAGTTCATCTTAAAATACTTTAAATTGGACCAAATATTTGTTTTTCCCTAAGATATTATGAGAGAATTTTAATTCAATGATAAGATCTAGGTATACTGTGTCTTTGAAAACTGTCTAAACTAGCAGTTTAGTAATATTGTCAAAAATGAAATTATTCTGGCAAGAGTTTACCTTCATAAATACATTGTCTTGATGATCACCATTTCTGTCTTTAAATGATTACACATCCATTTAATAATGGGAATAAGGGCAATTGTAACCTCTAATTTTACTGAGATTAGGAAATTCTAGGGGAGGAAATTATTTTCACTAGTTCAGATCAACATTTTCTCTGCAACTTAAAACCATATAGAATTAGACTATTGGGTGCATAAGGGATTTTTTCCAGATTCACACAGCCAGTATGTGACACAGGTTCAGTGAATTCTTGGACTGAGGATTATCTTTATGGACCTCTTTATCAACCATATCATAGTCATAGTATATAATACACTTTTTATATTATTTATAATAATAAAAATATAATATATTCTAAGTTTTTGAGGAATTAAACTCAAACTTGGTAGATAATAGTTTGCAGACTGCACCCTATTTTTGAATAAAAGGTCAATATTTACCAATCTCTAGTACTGTGGCACCTTTGCTTTCTTCCATGATTTTTCAAAGATCATTGACAGCAGTCAAACAATGATCCATGACTTATCTTTCAGTGCCATGAGATCTATTTTGTCTAACCTTGCTGGACAAATCACTAGAGGGTTACTAGGGATATCCTTAAAACCTTTTCACTTATCTTGGGTTGTGATTGCCTTTTAATTCTCTTTGTTTTATTCTCAGCCAATCCAAAGAACATTCTCTTTGGAAAAGACATCAGAAACAATAAAAAAAACTGGAAAACTCAGCATTCTGTTTGTTGTATATCATAATCCTAATTCATTCCCGGAGCTGTATGTATATGTATGTGCATGTAGGTATATGGGCCTGGAGTCAGAAAAATAGCATCTTCCTGTGTTCAAATCTGGCCCAGAAACTTACTAGATCTGTGACACCAGTTACTTAGCCCCATTAGCCTCAAACTGTTCATCCATAAAAGGAGCCAGAAAGGAAAATGTCAAAGCACTCCAGAAGTTTTGCCAATAAAACTTCAACATTGAGTGATAGGTGATATGTGTGTGTGTCACATACGTACATTGATTTTCCTTTTAGTAAAGTCACAACACACCTAAAAAACAATAATAAACCCTTTATGCTGCCTTAATATTTATTGCCATCCTTAGCTCATTTGTAGATTTAGTGCTCTTCACACTCATATAAGACTGCATAATTAAAAAAAAAAGTCACTCTCAGTTACTTGGTCTTAATTTCATGGTACATGTGTATCTTTTGAAAATCTAATTTAATAATAATAATCTAATTATGTGAAGCTATATCATTCTTTTGATATACCACCCCGCATCCCATCCCAACTTCTTTTTTGTCTGACTTAGGTTTCCATCAGGGGCATGTAGGTGGTGCAGTGGATAGAGCACCAGTGCTGGAGTCAGGAGAACCTGAGTTCAAATCTCACCTCAGACACTTGACACTCACTAGCTGTGTGACCTTGGGTAAGTCACTTAACCCCAGTTGCCTCATCCTTGGTCATCCCCAGGCATCCTGCTGAATATCTGGTCACCGGATTTAGATGGCTCTGGAGGAGAAGTGAGGCTGGTGACCTGCACAGCCCTTCCTCACTCGAAGTCAAGTGTAAGTCACGTCATCATTTTTCTGATGGCATGGTGAACACACATGTTTCCATCATTACAATTTCATTATCATCAGTCAGAGGGCATCTTCCTTGTAGATTTTTACACCATGGAAATACACATACACACAGAGTAAAATGATTTTTCCCCAGAATTTAAGATTCATAATCAGATAATTTAAAGATTGCTATTTAAGCATCATAAACTCTAAGATAAAATGACCTCTTTTTTCCAAGGATACTTCTGTTTCTAGTTTGACAATCATAGATATGCTACATATACCATCATATATAGTTATCAGTGGAAAGAACTTTAGGCATCATCTGGTCCAATTTGCCCACTCTGGAGATGAAGAAACTGAGACTCAAGAAAAAAGAAGTAACTTCTTTTGAATTCAGGTTTCTCTTACAACCCTTCCATTGTCTTTGTCATTGGATCTTCCTAAAGCTTCATCTTCATCTGAAAAAAATAGAAATAATAAAAATATTTATTTCCCTGTCTGCTTAAAGGATTACTGTAGTAATCAAATTAAATCATATATCTTCATTGGCAAAAAGGTTGCTTAGTCAATGACTGTCATACATAAAGCAAACAGACATACAGAATTGAAGAAGTACCATAGGAATATAGAAAGATAAATGTTATATCATCCCGCAATATTTTTTAAAGGAAAACAAATTCTTCCAACTCTAAGCCAGTGAAGATGACTTCAACTCTTGAGGATTTCATTTTGGGTGTGTGTTGGATTCCTTCAAATTCTAAAATTGATTTTATTTAAAAAGCTTTACAGGCATAAAGTATATATAAAGGTCAAATGTCACTTTCTCCTGTCATTACTATCTCCTGTAGTTCATGTCAATTTTAGCAAGATTTTAGCCACACTAAAATGTTAGTGGGAGGAGGAATGACCACACAAAGTCATTGCTCTTGGCTTTATGCTGTAGACCTTGCCTCTGTTTTCTTATCTATGAAATGAGCAGATTGGACTCACTGCTTGAGGTCTATAGCCTATGTTCTTAAAGGGATAGATTTAGAGATTTGTAAGGGTAACCTAAAATGTACAAAAGAATCAGATCACTTTCTACAAACTAGTAGGAAAAATTGAGATTAATTAATCAGTTCATGCAAGCACAATCCTTAATCAAAAACAATAGTCAGCTCAGCTTTCCTTGTTCAGTAAAACATTTGACTTGAATGAAATCACATCATACAAACCACGTTCCCACTTATTGTTTCAATATTTACTGATAATGATTGCAAGGAATACATAGAAGTTGCGAACTCTTCACTAAATATAAAATGTTCCAACAGAGAGAATAGTGCGCTAACTGGAACCAGGGCTGTCTCATCGGACACAGTGGTTACAAAACTTTACAGTGCTTGAGGAATTGACAGTCATGGCATATGTCTGGAACTTATTTCCTGTGAATTTTATTGACTTCAAATAGATCATTTCTCATTAACTAGTCTCGTAAAAACATTAATTTTCTTTGGAAATCACAATGTGATATTCACCTTTTTTAAGCTCAAAAGATCAAAAAAATAATCCTCTTCTGTCCCCGTCAGCAGTGAAGTTTCCTTTGATATTTGGGCCCTTTACGACTCAACCCTAGATATCTCAAAATATTGCAGATGTTGAAGCAATTGATTCTGCCACGACCATGTCAGTCCATAAAATGAGATTAATGATAATACCCCCTGCCTTATCTATTTCCCACATAAAATGATAAATATAAAATGTAATATAAATGTAATATCATTCATTTCCTATCCCCAGATTTTATTTCCTTCAGACCTCTTCCCTCAAAAAATATGGTGGCTTCTCTCCGACCAATGCTTATAAATGATGCTTTGGCTATTGAATAAAAATCATGGGAGTAAAGTCAACTTTACGGAAGTAACATTGAGTACTACTTTAGGTCTTTGGGCTGCTGAACATTAGGTGAACAGAAAAAACAGTATGTTCATCAAAAAACGAATCAACTAGCATTTATATTAAGGAACCATTATGTACCACACAATGCGACAGGACCTGAAGATATAAAGAGAATAAAATAAAATCTCTCCTTTCATTGAGCTCAAATTCTATTGAAGAAAAAAGCATACACATATAGAAATACATATAAATGCATATGAAATAAATACTAGGTCATTTCATAAGATATCCTGGGAATCAGGAAAATCTTCACATTTTTTGCTATTATTTAAGGTGAGTTTAGAAGGAAGAGAAATATTCTATTTTCCTTTTTATGTGACACTATCATTTTCTATTTTTGTTTTTTATACAAAATTCTTCATCCTTATTAAACTGAAATCTATTCTTAATTTTTATCTTGTACAAACTAGCAGCTAATGTACTATTTGGTAAATGTGAAACAAATTTAGAACTGGACATAAAATACTAGCTAATAAAAAAGGGTTGCTTTTGCCTAAGTACTTGTTTGTTTATGCAACTCCGCTCTTTGTTCTTTCTTGTTCACAGACTTTTTTCTGGATCTTGTCTTACCGTTGACTCATCCTCCTTAGGCTCTCTTCATATTCTTTTTTTTTTTAATTAAAGGT
Source organism: Potorous gilbertii (assembly GCA_028658325.1). Taxonomy (NCBI): domain Eukaryota; kingdom Metazoa; phylum Chordata; class Mammalia; order Diprotodontia; family Potoroidae; genus Potorous; species Potorous gilbertii. Next base: position 623,405,634 of record CM053769.1, on the reverse strand, counting down.
ACTGACTTCTTTCTTAAGTTTTCTTCATTTTGAGAGGACATAATAGTCTTTCTGTCCAGGAAGGTTTCTAATTTTGAACAGCATAGTACATCCTCCATTGGATGTCAGTATTCAAGCTGAAAGGGAAGTATCTAGTCTATCATGCTTTATTCTAAAAATGAAGAAGTTTCAGCAGGAACAAGGGAAACGGCTCATCTAATATTGCTTAATTACAGAGTAAAACAACATGAATTTAAAACCAGAACCACTTATTTCTTTTGCACACTTACTCTACTATCCTCTGGTTATCTCCCGGTATTAGGGAAACATTATTAAAAGAATGAATGGTAGCCCTCTTGTTTCTCAATTTCTTGGTAAACTGTTCAGTATCCTGTTTGTCTATCTTGTGGTTATGGGCTATTTCTTCACAAGATGTTACATAACTCACAGCTTCAGACACCTATTCTTCCTGAAGCTTTCTCTTCTGAAACATAAAACTTAGTCCCTTGTTTCTTAAGGGAGCCAAATATTTATCAAAATATCATTGGATTAAAAGCTAAAAGATAACTTGGCAATCATTTAATAAAATCTCTTAACTTTATAGGGGAGAAAAATGAGGACCAGAGTGATGATGTGCCCAAGGAGACATAGCCAAAAGATTTTAAGGTTGAATTATTCTCACTTCAGATCTAGGTTTGTTTAGTTTTTGTTTGTTGTACTGTTACCATGTATTTTACCTTGCCCATACCCATTTTTAAACCATAAAATAAACAAAGCATATTCAAATAACTGTGTGATTGTCCAGACTGTCTCACCATTCTATCTAACCTGTGTACAGTTAATATAGATGCAAACACAATCCTCATTTTCACTCAAGCAGAATATTTCTGAAATATCCAATCATTCTGTCTATGATCAAAGGGAGATTTAATAATTGTAAGATATGCAAAAATAGGATGGTTTTGTGAGAAAAATGAAACTTTATTTTGAATAAAAATGCAACAGTTTTTGGGAAGAAAGGAAATAGCTACCCCAGTCAAAGTGTTGCCATGGGTGTTCTTTCAAAGTTTGTTTATAATTCATTCATGAATGGCATTTTTCATTCCTTAGCATTCACTTCTTCTACTTTTATTTATTTTCTGCCTTCAGATATTCATGAAAAAAATTCATAGAACAAAGTAAGTGATTTAGTGTTCATTTGTTAATCTGATCAGTCCCACTGTAGCATTTTTTCCTTGGAAAACAAAAACCTCTGTAAAGGCATATTGACAGTATTACAATGGTTGTAGTACGTATTTTATTCTGTCTAGGATCTAAGCTGATGCAATGCATTTTGTCCCATTCAAAATCAAGAGGAAATAACAGATGATTTTTAGAACCCCTGGTAAACAAGTATATCAAGTCCAATGAGGAAACCATGCAGTTTTCATTCGAGCTTATGAGTGATTTGTTCCTCATTGATTATGTATCAAATGTGAACATTTCCTCCAACTTCACACCTCATGACAAACCTAATTGATGCAGCTCACTACTGTGGAACTTTTAAAGGACTTGTTGATTAAGCTTACTAGGAGATGAAGAGAGTTCATTGTTGTTCTCCAATACTCCCAAGGGTGGAAACAAATAGCTCCTTCACATGAGGAAATAAGGGTAAAATAAAAGCAGCAGGAAAAATTCAGGTTACTGGATTGTTCTCAACCTCTTATAGCAGACTAGAGTAAAAGTTCTGTCTGCAATGTAAATCTCCATTATTAAAGCTGATACGGCTAATGAAGGACATCTTCAACTTTGGCATCACACTCCTTATTAGAGGGTAATGAAAAGAATGTATTGTAGTGTTACTTTTGTACCTTATATCCTAAATAACTGAAAAGTTATTCTAAAATTAATGCAAAACATTTTCCTTTGGACTTTCTTTAATTATACCATAAATCATTAGGATAATTTAAAATTGAATAAAAAGGGATTCTTTGTCATATGACTTTCTTTCTGGGCAATTTTTCCTATTTGTTGTACCTTGAAAAATTATTTAATTACAGACAAATCTAAGGTATTTTTTTACTTCTCCAAAATGAGGGAGATGAATTAGATCACTGCTGAGGTCCATTCTGATTCACAAATTCTGTACCTAGATGACCTCTAATATTCCTTTGAGCTCTAATGATATAATTTTGAAATCATATGAACCAGATCATCCCAAAATTTTAGTTATTTCCTAGAAGTAAACTAGGAATTTATAAATATATTCACTCTGAAGAATAGTTTAATATCATGACAAAATAATGTTTATTGTCGTATTTGGTCAATATAATACATTGTTTCCATTTGAATTTAAAAATTCCTTTTAATAAATATTTCCCCCAGAATCATATGATTTACTTGATATTAGGTTCAACATTTTTAAAAAAGTAACTCAGAAAAGTACTTAACCCTCAGGTAGACATGACATGGTCCTTTTTATTTCTAATTCTAGTACAGAAAAATAATATTTTCCATTTTGAAAGCTAAATGAATTTTTTTATTAAAAAGGTGTGATTCTACCTAAGCTGTATTCATTAATGACCATGATATATGTTTATTTAGTTTACGGTTCTAGATTTCTCCAGAGTAATATCCATAATCATTAATTTTGGTTCATAAATTATTAATTTCACTATTTTCCTCTACCATAAAAGTAAAATTGCCAGTAACATTTTAAAAGGTGCATTGAAGAGACTTACTCTTTGGAATATGATTATTATAACCAGGATATTATGTCATAAAATCAAGATATCTAGCTCCCAATAATGCTGCCACCATGTCGTTCAGTTAAACATTCAAGACACTTTAATAAATATAAAGAACAAAACTTAAGAGAGTTTTTAAGATCACTTTCAGGAGATGATTGGTGGATTCTTTCAATATTTATTTTGTCCTCTGTTTCTAAAATATCAGGGCAGTTTTCCTTAGCAATTTTATGAAAGATTATATCTAGGCTCTTTTTTTATCGTGGATTGCAGGTAGTCCCATAATTTTTAAATTGTCTTTCCTAGATCTATTTTCCAGGTCAGTTGTTGTTCCAATGAGATATTTCAAATTATATTCTATTTTTTCATCCTTTTAGTTTAGTTTTGTTTGTTTCATTTGTTTAGTTCTTGGTTTCTTATAAAGTCATTAACTTACATCTGCTCCATTCTAATTTTTAAAGCGCTATCTTCTTCAGTGAGCTTTGAAAATCCTTTTCCATTTGGCTTGTTCTGCATTTTAAGGTATTTTTCTCCTCATAGGCCTTTATCTAAATCAATATCCTATAGTAATAGGCAAGTGACAAAGCATCAGGTATATATACATTGGGAGCTGTAGTCACGACCCTGCCCACAAGTTATCTAGGCCATAACATCATTTTCTCACTGGACTGAAGAAGCAGTAACGTTTGGCATTGCCTTGGTGTCTGAACAGCCTTTTTAAGGACTGTATTACACAACCCTTGTAATGAGGAAGAGGCTAGAAAAGATTCCCTGAAAATTTCTTTTTCATCCACCCCTGGTCAACTTGCTGCAACAGGTAGGATTCCTACCTTCAGGTTAAAACACAAAAATGTACAAAAACTTTTGTGAAAATGTTTTTATTTACCATCAATACACGGAATGTGAACATGCTTATAGACAAAAATATAGATAAAAATGATGAAAAACCCCTGTCGCAAAGGAAGTCAGCATGCATTACATTTAAACAGCAGCCCCAAATGAAACAAGACTAGCAAATGAAAGCCATCTTATCAAAGTTAGTGCTAGATATATTTTTGTTTGTTTATTTGTTTGGTTGCTTGATTTTTCTGCAATGACTGCAATGATGAGAAGTACCATGAAGATGGCCCAGGCTTTGCATTAAGAGTAATCTGGTCAACAAGTATAACAATCATTTGAACTGGAAAAAACTTTCTATTCATTAAAAGGTCCATTCATTCCCATGGAGTCCATAGTGGGAAGAGTTTGCTGAATGGGTGGAGCAGGAAGAGGCAGAGCTAGAGCAGAGATGAGAGGAAGTTAGTCGTGAGAGCAGTCACAGCTAGGAAGGATGCAGGCTCCTGCTTAGTGTGAGTGATTTTGTGATTGTTTGTGATTTTGTTTAAGAATGCCTACTTATGATGAGTGTAGTGGACCTGGTTTCTGGGAAGCCTAGCAAGGGAAGGTTTGGGTATAGTGTATGCATTGTTAATGTGTTATTTTCTTCAGCATTTTTTTTGGATCTCCTTTATTAAGGTATTGACCCGTTTTTCATGTTTTTCTTGCATCTCTCTCATTTCTTTTCCCAGTTTTGCCTCCACCTGTCTAACTTGATTTTCAAAATCCTTTTGGAGCTCTTCCATGGCCTGAGCCCATGGGATACCTATTT
>CM053769.1:623370878-623400781 GCA_028658325.1 Potorous gilbertii | reverse complement strand
GTCAGAGAGGAATGACACAATCATCTGATCAAGAAAATAACCTTCTATGGTCTTATTTTTTCCCCTTTTCTGGGCATTTTCCCAGTCAGTTACTTGACTTCTGAGAGTCCTCTCCACCCCTGACCTATATCCGCCCAGCTAGTGCTTGGGGTCTGAGATTCAAATGCTGCTCCCCAGCCTCAGGGCTTTTGGTGGCAGGCCTGGCTACTATTCAAGGTAAGATTAAATTCAGGTTCTCAGGTGGAGGCAGGGCCACCTCCCAGGCTCAGTTCCTTCAGGGGGTTTATGCAGAGATCTTTTGTAATGGAGCTGCTGCTGAACTCCTGCCTGCTCCTGGAGCCTCTGGTTGCCTGCTGCCTCTGCCACTGCCTCTGCTGCTGCCTCCTGAGGGGACCTGAGTCTCGGAGACACCCCTTTCCCCTCTCAGCCCGTCTCTCTCACTGACCTGTGAGTCTGTGGGTGGAGGGACCTTCGTGGCCGCTGGAGATTCCGTCCCTGAAACCTGATCGGGTCTGCTCGCTCCTCAGAGTGCATGGTTGGGGCAGGGCAGGGGAGGGCTCCACTCCCGTCTGATGTGCGACAGACCTTTGGGATTGGTTTTTCAGGGCTCTCTGGAACGGAAATCTCCTTCACTGTGTTGCTGCACGGCTTCCACTGTTCCAGAATTTGTTGGGAGTTCTTTTTAGAGGAAATCCATGGGCTGTGGGTTCGGAGCTAGCATAGGTGAGTCTTTCTACTCCACCATCTTCTGCATTATTATTGTATATAGATTTTTTTTGTGTGTAATGGATTTGGGTCTGAATAAATGTTTTGGTTCTGCCTTCCATGTGAAGAGTCTGTGGTATTTCATGATTCTGAATTGTGCTGTGATAATCATGGTGGCACTGTGAAAATTGCATTGATACTATGACAGCTTGTACATCTCCCAAAAGAAGTAAATGACAGCCACATCACAATGCAATTGCCACTTGTAAGTAAGTACCATGACACTCATTTGTGTGTATGTACCTACCATGAAAAACCCTGATGAGATCAAAGAAAAATTTTATTACAGGGACAAGCTTAGTATTCTAAGTGATTTTAGCACCAGAGTAGGCACGGACTATCATACATGGCAAGGAGTATTTAGGATAAATAGAGTTGGAAATAGTAACAATTATGGTAACTTACAATGAAGACTTGTGTCTCATGACCTTCACATCACCAACTCTGTCTTCCATCTACCTATATGCAATAAAACGTTGTATATGCACCTTTGTAGCAAACATTGATATTTAATAGATTATATCATTGTATAGAGAAGAGACATGCAGAATGTGAAAGTGACAAAGGTAATATGTGGTACAGAGTGCTGGACTGATCATAGACTTATTTTCCCCAAACTGAACACTCACATTCAACAAAAGTCGTGACCACAAGGCAATATGACTATCAGAAAACTTAATATCAACAGATTAGAGAACTTCTCCAACTCTGAATAGTTCATTGTTAACTTTTAGGAAAGTTGAGCCAACATACAGTTGGCAACAGTGAGGTAGAACAGGAGTGGGCAACACTCAGAGTTTGTTGTACAACAATGCCATTGTTTATCTCATCTCACCAGAACCCTTGCAAACATCAACATTGATCAACTAAAAGGGTGGGGAAATTCACAAACTGCTAAATAAAGCAGGAGAACTTAACAGGGTTTACTAGCAGGATAGTTCATCTATCTCCAATAAGGCACTGATTGATGTCATCAAAAGTAAAGTGCAAACAAAACTTAGAAATATGTAAGATATCGGGCTCAGTAAGAAAATAGACACAATTCTATTTTGCACTATTAACAATCTAAAGTGATTTTATAATGTTCTGATGGCTATTTATGGGCCAAAGACCTTTGCTGTCTCTCAAACACTCAGTGTTGATGGAGCCACAGTGGTTAGTGATATCTATGCCCAACCTGTGTTAGAGCACTCCAAGCCCATATTGGTCTGATCAGCCATAGTCAGACACACTGAAATTTCACTTTATCATACTGATGTCATTTTGGTCCTCTTTGAAGATGAAGGAAAGAAACCAACCCTCATTTGGTTAAGAATATATCTTCTACCCATAAGTGTGAATAGTATATAACCTCCTTCTCTTCTATTTTTATAGTGATATTTTGTGTTAAGATCATATGTAAATATGTAATGTATTCTGGATGTGGTATAAGGTCTAAGTCTAGTTTCTAGAAGACAGTTGTCCAATTTTCCCTGCAGTTTTTTGCATTTTTTTAAAAACAAATAGAAATCCTCCCTTCCCAAGTCGTTTATGTTTTCTGTCTTGGCAAACACTTGATTATGAAACTCCACTGGGTCTGATTTTATCTTTTCTAGTATTTTTCATTTATTTCCCTCAACCTTTTTTAATTTTGATCTTTACTTAAATAAGCTGATGAACTGATTACAATTCATCAGTGATAAAACAATATTGGCTAACTCAAAAAGACTGCCAGGTCTGTACCATGTCTTCAAAAATTACAAAATAGGGTATATGTCAAGAAATTGGTCAACTCTGTCTTTATTTCATACTGTTATGGCAAGAAAAATAGAATCCTTTGCTGTTTTTATGTTAGTATAAACAAATGCCTCTGAATGAATCTTGCTTTTATCAATCAAGAGTCTTTACAAGGAGTAAAGTACAAAAACAAGAGTTTCTTTAACTAGAAACAGTATAAATATTTGTATTGTTAATTATTTTAATGCTATTAAAGGTATTTCTCATCCATTAATGGGCCTACCAATTAAGGGGAGATTGATTAGGGAAGATTTGTGGGAAGGCTCAAGATTTTTGTTGATGAGACACTGATTCTCAAGGGTTGTGATGTCCTTCGACTCTACAAAAGGTATAAATTCTTTCAGGTGAGGTTTCATTTTGGACTTACTGACTGGAAATATTTGTTTGATCAGATGAGGACTCTGGGAAGCCTCTAGGGAGCTTCCTGGCTTTGAAAACCCAGATGTTGGTACCTCCCTCTCTGGTAAATATGGTCATACAGTTGGCCCTGTCTGTTGGCGGTCAGGCAGAGGAAGCCATATGTGTTGATCTTTGATTTTTTTTCTGTATTTTTTTTTGAAGTTCAGGATGCTGACTCCCCTGAGCTAGTTGAATTATATATTATCTTCTTTAAAGGAATGCTATATGTGCTTGATTAAAGTGATTGTCAGTCCCTCAAAAATTGCCTTTTTTATGAATGCAGATCTAAGAACCTGTGTATGTTAGATGCTTACTGTCACACCTACCAATATATCTCTCTTCTGCTCATAAGAAAAAAAATCACTAGATTCTACCATTTCTAATAGTGTGAATCACTATTCCTTACTGTCTCAGGCATATTCCTTGATAAATACATGTACATTCATCTGACTTCTACATCTCCCAGATAAATCTTTTCTTTACTCTTGATAATCTGGCTTCTGACCTCATCATTCACTGAAAACTCTCTCCAATGTTATCAGTAGTTTAGTAGTTTAATAGTTTCTCAAGCTAATTAACTTTTCTCAGACTTCATTATTCTTTAATTCTCTGCTACATTTGACCCTAATGACTATTCATGGATTTTCTTTAGCTTTTTGGGACACTGCTCACTTTCTTGGTTCTGTGCCTGTTTGACTTGCCCTGCTTAGTTTCCTTTGTTGATGGATCATCAATGTCATGCTCACTGATTGTGGATGAATCCCTGATACTTTCTGGGCCCCATTCCCTTTTTTTTCTCTACACTCTCACTCTATTAAAATTTTTTCTATTTACATTGAAGATGTTTTGCAATTACATATGATTTCCAGCATAATTTTTAAAATTCTGAGTTACAAATTTTTTCCTTCCAACCCATAACATCCCATTTGAGAAAGTAAACAATTTTATATCAATTATATATGTGAAGTTGTACAAAACATTTTTTAATATTAGCCATGTGTAAGAACAAGCAAAGTGGGATTTTGGTTTCCTTTTTGAAGTTCAGTTTCTCAGGTTCATTGAAAATATCTGAAGGATTGATCTCCTTTGAATCCTGATGGATCACAACTGTGCTGAGCAATAAGTTTCAGTGCCTATTTTCTCTGAGCCAATCTGGAGCTAACTCTTTGTTATATACACTAGAAGGTTGGTATTTTGCTTTTGGGGTTTGCTTATGAGAAGGAACTCGATTCCCTGGACAGGACTCTGAGTAGTCATTTATTAAAAGCCCTCAACTACTTGGATGTTTTTGCTTTTCCATCTGGTGGTGCATGTAAGTGCTTCTATTACTTTGTTTAGACAGTAAGAGCCCTGTCCATTGAATCTTGGTACTAATTTCTCGGCTTGATTATCTGTTTGTATTTTTTCCACGTTCAGAGTGTTAACCTTTCCCCTGAACTATTATATGGTGTGCATCAGTTTAATTAAGGAAAGATTGTTAACCTCTTTGAAGCTGTCTTTCCTTTATAAAGCAGATCAAAGAACCCATGTTAGCAGGCCATCCTGGATATTCTACAGTGGTTCTTATTACACCATGTTACAAAAAAACACAAACAAGATAAAACAAAAATTTTAAAAGTGAAAAATATAAACTTTAGTCTGCATTCAAAGTTCATCAGTTCTCTTTCTGAAGGGGGATAGCATCTTTCTTCATGGGTATTTTGTAAGGGTCTCAGATCATTGTTTTGATCACAGTAGTTACATCTTCACAGTTGATCATCTTGTTGTTACTATGTAACACGTTCTCCTGATTCTTCTGTTCACTTCACATTTCATGAATTTATGTAAGTCTTTCCAGATTTTTCTGAAATAATCTTGCTCATTATTTCTTACAGCAATATATTTATTTATATAAATAAATATTTATATATTTCTTTGGTTTCATAAGCTTTCCTGCCATAGGAAAGAAAAGAGTCACTAATACATATTTTTGAAAGTGTATGTCCTTTTCTATTTTTTTTAATCTCTTTAGGATACAGACCTATTAGTGATATTTCTGGGTCAAAGCATAAGTACAGTTTTATAGCCCTTTGCACATAGTTCCAAACTGTTCTTCAGACTGATTGGAGTAATTCACACTTCTACCAGTGGTGAATTAGTATACCAATTTTTCCACATTCACACTAGCACTTGTCATTTTCATTTTCTGTCATGTTAACCAATCTGATAAATGTGAAATTGTACTTTAGATTTGCTTTAATTTGAATTTCTCTAATCAATAGTAATTTAGAGGATGTTTCCTTGTTACTATTGAAAACTTTGGTTTCATCTTCTAGAAACTGCCTGCTCATATCCTTTGACTACTAACCAACTAAGTGATGAATGGCTCTTTTTTTATCTATATAAATTTGGTTCAATTCTCTATATATTAGAAAAATACGAGACTTTATCAAAGAAACTTCTGGCAAATTTTCCTCCGTTTTCTGTTTTTCTTTTAATTTTAGCTGTTGACATGGTGTGTGTGTGTGTGCAAAATCTTTTTAATTTTATGTAAACAAAATTGTCTATTTTGTTTTCTGTAATCTTCTATCCCCCATCTATTGATATGATAGGTATAATTTTTTCCATGCTTCCTAATTTACTTGTGATATCAACTTTTATGTCTGAATCATTTATTCATTTTACCTTATCTTGATGTGTGGAGTCAAATGTTGATCTGTTCCTAAGTTCCACAAAACCACTTTCTAATTTCCCAGCAATTTTTGTCACATAAGTTCTTAACCCTAAAGTTTGGATCTTAGGATTTATCAAACATTAGATTACTATGATCATTTACTATTATGAATTATGCACTTAATCTATCCCAGTGATCAACCAGTCTATATCTTAGATGATAAAATTTTTTTAAATTGTAACTGGTTTGCAATATAGTTTAAAATCTGGAATTGCTAAGCCACTTCTTTAATCTATGTTTTATTAATTTCCTTGATATTATTGACTTTCTTTTCCTTCCAGATGAATTTTGTTAATAACTTTTCTGCCTCTATAAAATAATTATTTGGTTGTTTGATTGGCATGGCACTGGATAAAGAAATTAGCTTAGGTAAAATTGTCATTTTTTTATTACATTGGCTCAACCTACTAATAAACAATTAATATTTTTTTTACAATTGCTTAGAACTCTATTAGAATGAAAAGTGATTTTTGTGTTCATATAATACTGCATTTATTTTGGCAGACAAACTTCTAACTAGTGAATATTGTCTGCAATTATTTTAAATAGAATTTCTCTGTCTCTTGGTGCTGGATTTTGTTGGACTACTGATGGTTTATGTGAGTTTGTCTTATATCCTGCAACATTTCTGAAATTGGCAATTGTTTCAAGCAGAGTTTTAGTTGACTCCATAAGGTTCTCTAATGTGCCATCATGTCATCAGCAAAGACTAAATATTTTGTTTTCTCATTGCCTATTTACATATTTTAAAATTCTATTTCTTGTCCTATGATGATAGTCAGAATTTCTACTACAGTATTAATGTGATGATAATGGGCATCCTTTCTTCACACTTGATCTTATTGGGAAGGCTTCAAATTTGGTCTCAGTTTTAGATTGTTACTGCTTGTCATTTTAACAAAGGTTTCATGTATTCCTATTCTTTGTAATGTTTTTGATAGGAATGAGTGTTGTTTTTTAAAGAATTTTTCTGCATCTAATGATACATTCATATAATTTTTGGTTTTATTTTTATTAATGTAGTCAACTATGCTGAAAGTTTACCTAACCTTGAACAACAGCAGCATTCCTTTGATAAATGCCCCTTGGTCATAATGTATGATCTTTGTGATATATTGCTAGAGTCTCCTTGCTAGCATTTTATTTAAATTTGTGCGTTTGCATTCATTAAGGAAATTGGTCTACAGTTTTCTTTCTCTGTTTTTTTTTCTTGATTTAGGTATCAAAGTCATATTTTTGTCATAAAATTAATTTGATATGACTCTTCTTTACATACATGTTCAAACAACTTATTAGGAGTAACTGTTCCTTAAATATTTGGTAGAATGCTTTGCAAATCCATCTACTCCTGAGGATTCTTTTTCTTGGAAAGCTTTTTCATGTTTCTTAATTTCTTAGTCTAAGATAGGATTATTTAAGTCTTCTTTTTACTCTTCTGTTACCTGGGCTGTATTTGTTTTTGTCAATATTAATACATTTCAGTAAGATTATTAGTCTTAATGGTATATAATTGGACAAAATAACTTCAAAATTACTTTAACTTCATCATCATTGATGGTACATGCAAGCTTTTCATTGTTGATACAAGAAATTTAAGATTTTTTTTTCTTAATCAACTTAACCAAAGGTTTGCTTATTTCATTATTTTTCATAAAATCATCTCATGGCTTTATTAGTTCAAGGTTATTTTTTCCCATTTCAACTTTATTAATCTCTCCCTTTATTTTCAGGATTTCCATTTTGGTGTATAATTGGGGATTTTTAATTTGCTCTGTCCTTATTTTTTTTAATTGCCTACCCAATTGATGGATCTGCTCTTTCTCTCTTTTGTTGATGCACATATTAAGAGATATAAAATTTCCCCTAAGTTCTTGTTTGTCTGTATCTCACAGATTTTTGGAATTTTCTCATTATTTTCATTATCTTTAATGAAATTATTATTTCAATGATTAGATCTTTGACTCACTTGTTCTTTAGGATTAGATTATTTAGTTTCTAATTATCTTTTAATTTATATTTTATGTGTTTTATTAAATATAGTTTCATTATGGCCTGAAAATTATGGTGTGATATTTCTGCTTTGGTTTGGAGGTTTGAACATCTTAATATATGGTCCAATTTTTTGAGATGTCATGATCAACTGAAAAAAGGTATACTCCACAGATCTAACATATCCAAATTTTCAATAATTATATTTCTCTCCTTGTTTTTTGTGTTTATATGTATCTAGCTCTGAGAGGGCAAAGTTCACATCTCTCACTAGTATAGATTTATGTCTATTTTTTCTTGTAATTCACTTAACTTTTGCTTTAAGAAGCTAGATGTTTTCCAATTTAGCACATATATTTTAGTATTAAAATTACTTCATTGTCTATAGTGCCTTTTAGAAAGATGTCATGATCTCTTTTAATTAGGTTTATTTTTGCTTTTGCCTTTCTTTAAGATCATGACTTCTACTCATGTTTAATTTTTTTTGGTTTTTACTTCAGCTGTAGTACAATAGATTCTGTTCCAGCTTCTTGATAACTGTGTGTGGGTATGTGTTTCATGTGTGCTTCTTATAAAGAACATATTTTTAGATGTTGGTTTATAATCAGTTTAGCTTTCTACTTCTTTATGAGTGAGTTCATGCCATTCACATTCACAGACATTACTCCTAACTGTGCATCTTCCTTTGGCCTATTTTCTTCTATTCTCATCCTCCCTCTCTCCCTCCCTCTTCCCCCTTTCCCCCCCATTGTTCTGTCCCTCCCCCAAAGTTTGTTTTGCTTCCCATCACTGCATTCTCTTACCTGAATTTCTTTTATCAAATCTCACCCTTTTCTCCAATTGTCTTCCCTTCTGTAGTGCCAATGCAGTATTCACAGTGTCTAAAGTGGTCATCAACATCCCTGCACAATTCTGAATCATGAAATATAAAAGACTCTCCATATGGAAGAAAGAAGCAAAACATTCATTCAGACAACAGAAAGTCAAATTCATCATAATAACAAAGACACCTATACACAATAACATTACAGAGGGCAACACTAGTGCCAAATCTTCTATTAGACTTCCCACAAACCAGCTCCCTTAAGCAAATCATGAATAGATTCCATCAAACAAAATTCCCTTCTCTCACTCATTAAGATAATCTTCATTAAGACTTTTATGATTCTCCCTCCATGTTTCTTTTTTTGTTATTCTTCTCTTGAGATTTGTAATTGTAAGTCAAATTTTATAATTCAGCTCTCTGATCATCTCAAAAATGTTTGTTCTATATTTCATCAAATATCCAATTTTTTTTTATTAAAGACTATACGCAGTTTTTACTTTTATTTTATTCTTCACTATAATCCTAGCTCTTTTGCCTGCCAAATGTCATATTCTAAGTCCTTCATCCCTTTAATATGGTAGTTGCTAAATCATGTGTGATCCTGTGAGTCCACAGTATTCTTTCTGGCTGCTTGAGGCTTTTCTCTTTGATGCAAGAAACTTACAACTTTTTTTACAATTTACAATTTGGCTATAATATTCCTAGGAGTATTCATTTTGGGATATCTTTAAGGTGATGATAGACAGATTATTTTAATTTCTGTATTATATTCCAAGATATCTGCTTTTCCTTGTTTTTTTTTCCAGTTTCCTTGACAGTGCTTTGAAGTATGATGATTTTCCAAACTGGAAAATATCCAAACATATGAACAGGCAGTTTTCTGATGAAGAAATGAAAGCTACCTATGGTCATATGAAAAATTCTTTAAATCACTATTCATTAAAGAAATGCAAATTAATACAACTCTTGGGTACCACATCACACATATAGGTTTAGTTAATGTGACAGAAAAAAAAAAGATGATAAATGTAGGAGGTAATATTGGAAAACCGAAATACTAATACACTGTTTGTGAAGTTGTGAACTGAGACAACCTTTCTGAAGAGCAATTTGGAACTTTGCCCAAGGGCTATAAAACTGTATACCTATTGATCCAACAATACTACTGCTAGATCTATATCCCAAAGAGATAACAAAAAGAAGAAAATGTCCCATATGTACAAAAATATTTATAGTTTATATAGTTTATAGTAATAATATTTGTCATGACGAAAAAGTGGAAATTGAGGGTATGCCCATCAATTATTGAATGGCTGAATAAGTTGTGCTACACGAATGTAATGGAATAAAATCATTGTATAATAAGCAGGTGTATTTCAGAAAATCCTGGAAAGACTTACATGAACTGAAGCTGAGCAAAGTGATCAGAATCAGGAGAACATTGCCCACAATAATGGCAACATTGTGTAATTATCAAGTATGATAGACTTAGCTCTTTTGAACAATTCAATGATCCAAGACAATTCCTAAGGATTCTTGATGGTAAAGGCTAGCAACATCCAGAAAAAGAATGAAAATTGAAGCATAATAATTTTCTTTGTTTTGGTTTTTTTTCTTTCTTATGGTTCTTCCATTTTGTTCTGATTTTTCTTTCACAAATTGACTTATGTGGATATATATTAAACATGATTGTACATGTAAAATCTATATCAGGTTGCTTTCTGTTGGAGAGGGAGGAAGGAAGGGAGGGAGAAAAGTTATCATTCACAATATTATAAAGACGAATGCTGAAAACTGTTTTTTACATGTAACTGGAAAATGCTACTAAGTAAAAAATTTCTGCTCACTACTTACTAGATATGTTGTAAAGGTCATTCTTAGATCTTATGCGTTAAATTTGATGGTCTCTTAGTTCTTTTTCCATTTAATATTCTGTTATTCTGTGCCTTAATAGACCCTTAAGTGACATGTTTCACTAACTATTAAATAATTTATAGCAACAATAATAACAATATATAAGTGGAAGTGCAAGGCACAAATCCATTTTTTTCTATTTTTATTAAGTCAACAATATCCCAAAGGCTGTAATTCCTAAATCAGAATTTTAAACATTCAGAAATTTTAAATGATTAAATAAATGTCCACCTCTGCCTTATGTAAGAGAGGCACAAGGGGAGAGATTGCTCCTCTAAACATTTCAATTATGACTTAGAAGTGGCGATAGGAAATGGAGTTGCCAAACAGATCTAGTTCTGTATCTATTACTAGCACAGAAATTCCCTGTAGTCTCTTCTGACCGGTTGTCAGGTCCCCTTACCACCACTGGTTTTGTGGCTCCGAAACTGCTGCTGTGTGTAGCAACCACTTAATCCTACTACTGGTATTTTAATCTACTTGGGCTCTGGGACAACCTCCACAACGATGTCATAGATCTCCCCTTCTGATCTCCTAAGTTGTCTTGAGCTGGGAAAATGTCCCACTCTGGCTTTTGTTGACTCTGCCACCCCAGCATTAAGTCTGAAGCACTATTTTAAGATGCTTTGGTGGGGAGTGTTGGGAGGTTTCAACTGAGTTCTTTCTTAACTCTCACTTCTTGGCTTATTCCCCAAAACAACTCTCATTCTACATAATCACATCAGCTCTCATTAATTTTAGTATTATTTCTAAGTAGATGATTCCCACATCTGCATCTTTAGCTTTAGTCTCCCTACTAAACTTTAGTCCTCCACTGCCAACTGCCTATTGAGTATCTATAATTGGACATTGTAGAGAAACTTCAAAACAAATATATCCAAAACAGAACTAACTATCCTCACCACCAGGTCCTGCCTCTTCCAAACTTCCTTCCTAGTGTCAAGAGAACCTTTATCTTTCCTGTCATCCATGTTCACCTACGTATCCAACCAGATGTCAAAAACTATAATATCCATCTCTAGTCTTTTCTAGTTCACTTTTCCAAAAATATGTCTTTGGATCAGAAACGACATAGTAGAAGTTTCCATGACCATGCTGTAATCAAGAGATGCATCCTAGAGATTCTCCTGAAATCTACCCCCACCCCTACCTGAAGTACAGGCATCAAATTTCAAAATAGTTCATTTCCATCCAAGGATAATTTTCTAGAGATACCCCTTCTTAGATGACATTATTTAAATATAAGCTATTGAAATTAAAGTCCTATATAAACAAAGCCTTAGGTGCAAATGAATATCATTCATTCATAATTGGAAAGAAATTTTCAATATATTGACAAAATGTTAAAATGTTTTCTTTTAAAAAAGAAAGGTTACTTTGGTTGATCTCACAGAGCAATATTATTCGGCAACTCTATGGAAGTGCAAAGACTGACTTAATTGCTTCAGAAATAAATGTTTCTTCTTAACCTTAGGGTTTCACATAAAGGAAAAGTGCTAGAGGAAGAGAGGAAGCTAAAAGCATTAAGGACTGGGCAGATTTAATTAAAACAAGAAGAGAAAACTGATACATTACCCTGAGTGCTCACTAGACTTTACTCTACAGGGATGACCAGTTTTATATAACTAGAGTTCAGTTACTTCATTTCATCCCTTCTCTTATTAGAATTAAATAGTTTCTTAGAAGCTTCAGTGTTTAAAAAATACATACACCATCACTTCAATGTTTTTTTCTAACATTTGTAAAACATCATCTGTACTAGGCACTATACATATGATAGAAAAAAGACATGACCCTGACTCCGAATTGAATTCAGTATGTATCAGAGAGTTGTTCTTCATTTTGCCTGAACTCTCTGCTCTCCAGTGGGAAAGTATTTGCCAAATATCTCCTTCCATTAATTTGCATCCTTGCTTTATCAGCCATGTGAGGTCATTAGTAGCATGTTTTGTTTTGTTTTCTATACACAGGAGAGAGAGGAGAGAGGAGTGGTAATCAGAAAGGAAGCCAAGGTATGCAAGCAGAAAAGGATTTGGGAAAAGGAGGCAAAAGAATAAACATCTTATACTTGTCCATCTTTGTATTCCATTTTTAAAGTACATATGCTTCAGTAAATCATCCTGCTGCTGCTCATGCTGCCATTTCCTTATTCAAAGTAACATTTGTTCTTCTGTGTGTTTTTAATGGAATTCAGCTACCTTTTGGTTTTATATCATATGTATTTCCTGTGCTCCCAGAGATTTGCCTCATTGAAGTCCATTAGTATTTATTAATTGCTTATTATGTGTCAGCACTATGCTGGGATTGCAAATACAAGCTAAAAGAAATATAATCCCTGCTTCCAAAGGGCTTACATTCTATGAAGATGAAGATAATATATGAAAGGAAACTGAAAATCCAATGGGTGAAAGGTAGAAAAGTCCAAAGTTTCTGAAATATAGTCTGGAGAGGAAAGAAGACGTCACTGATGTAACTTATTCATTTAAAATAGAATCCCTCAAAGGACCTTGGTAACCACCAGAGGAAAGTCACACAGAGGTAGAGTCTATGCTTTCATTATGAACACATAGGAGCAGAATCAATTTACATTGTGAGGAAGGTGCTGGGTGTTTGACTAAATCACTTAGTTTCTCTCTGTGCTGTAATTTACCCATCATTCTATTACTTGTTCCTCTTACTCTGGTCTTCAGCTCTTCTTTTCTGCTGCATCCTAGGCCCTACCAATAAAATGTTTTAAAGAAAATAAAAATTTAAACAAACCAATCAAGAGAAAATATCTTTCACTGTTTACAATATTTCACACCCATGGAAAACTACCTTCTACAAAAGATGAATCAGCATTTCTTTTGGTATTTCCTTATAATATATAAAGATTCTTCATTATAATTCAATACTAATCTTTATTTTTATTGCAATAATGGTATTTGTTATTTTCCTTTTTCTGCTTTCTGATTATCTTTGCTTAGTCAATTTTTCAGATGACTCAAAGCTGAAAGGCATCATTAATATGTTGCGTGTCAATCAAGATTCAGATCTCAATAGACCATAATGGTTGATTGAATCTAATAAAGTGACATCTACTAAAGACACATGTAAACTATAAAATTTTATTTCAAAGCATTGATTTTCTAAGTACAGAATGGATAGAGAAAAGTTCAAGGGGGAAAAAAAATATGGTTGGAGTGGACTGAAAGACAGGAATCCTGAGAGTTTGTAAGTGTGAATAGAGCCCCAAACCCTGTGATCTTAAACTATTTTTAATGTGTATTTAGTTTTATTTAAAAGAAACATAGTGTCTAGAATAGATTCTATCATGAATATTTGGGAAAGAAAATGTCAGTGAACAGAGACCAGTTGAGAGATAGAGAGACTTTAGAGTCCATCTAGTCCAACCACTCTAATTTGATAGAGAAGGAATTGAGTCACAGAAAGATTAAGTGACTTGACCAGGGACAAATAAGCAAAAAGTAATCGTCTACTACTAGAATGTTCTCTGCTTCTAAATTTAGTGTTCTTTCCTTTGGACTACTCTGCCATTTTAAAAATTAGTTCAGGTATTAAGCAGGAGAAGAGCAGACTGGGTTGCCTTCAAAGAATTTACAAGCCTCTTTAAAAAAATTCTTGCAGGCACAAAAGTTCCCAGCTCAATAACAATGCTCTACTGGTGTTATTATATGGTTCTCATATATGGAATATAACAATACACAAAGAATTGAAGTGACTATCACTCAGAGGATAATTTAAAGATTCATGGTGAGTGTGAGTAGGCTACAACAAAGAATGAATGAGGAACAAAGTAGAACAAGTAAGAGATGTCAAGAAGTTGTATAATAGGAAAAAAAACAAAGGGAAGTCTAATGGTGAGGGTGAAAAATGACAGATGGAGAATTTGTGTATTCCATTGATTTCTTTGTCACATCAACAAGAAGAAAGGCAGCCTGAAGATCATTAAATAAATCCTCGTTGGGAAATTTCTGGGAGGACACCAATGAGAGTCACATAGAATCGGTAGGAATAGATGAATTACAGGCTACATTCTTGGAAGAAACATCTAAGTCAATGAAATCATAGACCAATTTGAACATTTGAGTGTTCAGAATAAGAGAATTGATAGTATCACTCCCCCACATCTTGTTCAAACCACATCTGGAGCATCGTATTGAATTCTGGCCACCATATTTTAGGAAGGACATTGGCATGTAGAATTTCATGCGGGAAAGGGCAAACAAGATTTTGAGAACTCAAAACATCAAGTTTTTGAGAATTCTTTGAAAGGATAGATGGTGTAAAAGAAAAACTTAAGGATTACATCATAGTCCTCTTCAAATATGTTAATAAAAATATTCTGTTATTTACAAAAATATTAACAAACACATGTGTAGAATAATAATCAACATTACCAACATTTAACTATCTAAAGTTGACACAGTACTTTCCTTTGAACAATTTTATGAGATAGGCAGTAGTTATAATTTCCCTAATACATAAATACATACATATATATATGTATGCATACATCCATAAGTGTTTAAATATGCACATACATAATTTTTATTTCCTTAATATACACAAAACACATAAGTAGTCATCATTTCCTCCTATTCCATGGGTATTTATATGTGTGCACACCTGCAGACACAAAAAATAATTTTTCAAGCTACAGTTCAAATGCTAAATTTTACACATTGACTTTTCTTAACTTCAATGAACTCAGATTTATTCACAAATACTAAGGTAGTCTAAACATCCTTGGTAATCTGCATAGGTACACAGAAATTCCTCATGCAGGAGTTCACGCTATTGAAAAAAAAAACTGGAATATTGAATGGAAAAACAAACAGGAATTTAAGGTAAGACATTAACAAGTTAAGGTTTCAGTGTTGGAATGAACAGAGGTTGGAAATGCTTCCCGTGGGTGATTATAACTATTCCCATTGAGTCCTCAGAGAGAGTTCAGAAGAGTGAGATTTTAGTCTTTGCCCAGCTTAGCTTAGATCCCAGTGGGTCCATCTCTATGCTGTGGGCTCTGCAGCAAGAATCTTCAAATCCAACAGCAAAAGATCCTAAGTCAGCCAGGCTCATAGCAAAGAAGTACAAAAAGCAAACACTGGCAGCCAGTTGGCAAATGATAAGAAGTGATTAGCTAAAGTGCCAGGAGATATTTCACCTCTAAGAGCTGTGAAACCTGCTGCTATTTGAAGCAGCTGCTCTCTGTGCAGAGAATGAAGTGCTTCCAGAATCACTAGCCTACCAATTCAGGAATCCCAGGCTCTCTCCTTTCTCTCTACCATCGGCCCAGTTTAAATAACTTTGCAGTTTTTCTGATGGCCCCCTTGGTCTATTTAGTACCACAGGCTATGGTGGGCTCTTGCTCTTGCTGGCAGCACACTTTAGCTATGAAATTGAGAGAAATACATTTGGAGGTCAGAGGATGTGGGTTGAAATGCTGGTTCAGTTCTGTATCAAACCATATGTGACCTTGAGAAAGTCACTTGAATTCTCCAGGCTTCAGTTTCATCATTTATAAAATTCAATAGTTGCAGTTTATGATACCTAATATCCACTCCCACTCTATATTCAGAACACTGGGGAAGGAAACAACTATAATGAGTATCTGGAAATTTTGGTTTTATTCTCATCTCTGCAACATTGTTAGTTTTATTGTAATGGTAAAGTTATTTATGCTCTTTGCACCTCAGTTCCATCCTCTCTATAAAATTGTGGCATGGTGTTGGAGAATCTCAAATGTAACTCATGTTACATTTTCTTCTTTACCCTAGAAAACTAATACTCTCTTCATTTGCTTTTGATATCTAGTGGAAGATAATTTAAACATCAACCCCCCACCCCTACCCCCCCAATCCCTAACACACAGACATTCCTATCTGGCTAGTGCCTCATTCTCTGGCGCCATCCTCCACTCCTCTAACAAAATCTGTAGTGTTTGCCATTCCTTTACAACTTTCATTTCCATTACCTGTGTTTTGGGTTAATAAAATTTAGAGGTAAAAGGGCTCTTGCCTATTGATCCTTAATGCAATCTTTCAATCCTGTCAAATTAGAGAAAGAGTTGTGATGTACATAGAAAAAACAGAAAATGGTGATACTTTTGAAGACAAGGAGGAAATGAGCATCAAGAGATAAAGTGTAGTGATGAGTGACAATGCCACATAACAGTCAAGAAGAATCATGGTTGACATAAAGGGGAAAATGCTTCACCTTTTTCATATTTGGTCATATTCTTATACTATTTATATCTTAACTCAAGCCTTTCACAACTCTCAAGTTGTAAATGACGTTAAACAGACGAGGGTTATTTTATATGACAGAAAGAGCAGTGTATCTAAAGCTGTAGCCAAGCTAGTAGCTAAAATTTTAGTCAACCTATCAATAAACAAACACTTTATCAATACGAATCATGTAGTCATCACATACCATATGATACATTAGTCCTGCTTCTACTATTAGTAGATGTATAGAATTAGCTATATCTGATCCCTTTGACTTTTATTTTCCTCCACTTTCAAATGAGTGGGATGAACTAAACAGTAAATAAGTAAAATTCCACCCAACTCAAATATACTCTGTATAGGGAGTATAATGAAAGTTTCAAGGTTTTAACAGGATATTTAATTTCACAGATAACAAAAAGAGAATGCAAAAGTTACTTTTTTACATAAGGGCTACCTGCAAGATTTCTTTGGATCACAACATTAGAAATAATCATAGATCAAAAAGAGGCCTTAGAAGTGACTCAGTTCAGAAGAATAAACTGGGGTGGAGCCAAGACAGTGGAGTAGAAAGACACATATACTCTAGCTCTTACCCCACAGCCCATAAAATACCTGTAAAGAATGACTCTCAACAAATTCTAGAGCAGCAGAAGCCACAGAATGATAGAGTGGAGGACATTTCCAGCCCAGGGTGACCTGGAAGACTGAGAGAAAAGGTTTGTCACATTGGATGCAGAGCAGAGCTCAGTCCAGACTTGACCATGTAGCTCAGGGATGAGCAGTAACGGAGCAGATCTTGAGGACAGAATCCCCAGCAACAGCAGTGCCAGTTCACAGATTCCCTCAACCCATAGGCATGAAAGGTCAGTGAGAGGGCTTTTTCATCTGGCTGAGAAGGGAGTAGAGTCTCGCCCCCATAGCTACAGCCTTAATTGGCAGGCAGCAGAGGCCTCAGCAGGCCATGGCAGCTCCCATAGCAGGCAGCAGTCAACATCCATTGTTGGAGGCCTCATCGTAAAGACCTGGGGGAACGGAGCAGCTGATATGAATCTCAACCTTGAGTGCTGGTGGGGCGGAATAGGAGGTGAGGTTGGTTGGGAGAAGAAATTCTACCACTCACAGATTCTGGGCACAAAAGTTTCGGATTATGCCCAGATCAGTGTGCAGGCTTGATTGTGCCACCTTGGCGGAATTGAGATTTTACAGAGTATACCCTACTCTTGACAAAGAACCTGAAAGTCAAGTAACTGGTTGGGAAAATGCCCAAAAAAGGGAGAAAAAAATAAGACTATAGAAGGTTACTTTCTTGGTGAACAGGTATCTTCTTCCATCTTTTCCAATGAGAAAGAACAATGCTTACCACCAGGAAAAGATATAAAAGACAGGGCTTTGGGATCCAAAACATCCAAAATAAATATTCAGTGATCTTAGGCATGGAAGAGATCAAAAATGATTTTGAAACTCAAGTAAGAGAGGTGAATGAAAAATTTGGAAGAGAAATGAGGGAGATGCAAGAAAATCATGAAAAGTGAGTCAACAGCTTACAAAAAGAGACCAAAAAATGCTGAAGAAAATAATACCTTTAAATATAGGCTAACTCAATTGTCAGAAGAGGTTCAAAAAGTCAATGAGGAGAATAGTGCCTAAAAAGCAGAATTAGCCAAATGGAAAAGGCAGTTCAAAAGCTCACCGAAGAAAACAGTTCTTTAAAAATTAGAATGGAACAGATGGAGGCTAATGACTTTATGAGAAATCAAGAAATCACTAAACAAAACCAAAATAATGAAAAAATGCAAGATAACGTGAAATACCTCATTGGAAAAAACAACTGAACTGAAAAATATGTCCCGGAAAGAAAATTTTAAAATTATGGGACTACCTGAAAGCCATGATAAAAAAAAAAGAACCTAGACATCTTCTTTCATGAAATTATCAAAGAAAACAGCCTTGATATTCTAGAGCCAGAGGGCAAAATAAATATTGAAAAAATACACCAATCACCTCCTGAAACAGATCCAAAAAGAGAAACTCCTAGTAATATTGTAGCCAAATTTTAGAGTTTATAGGTCACTGGTCAAGGAGAAAATATTGCAAGCAGCTAGAAAGAAACTATTCGAGTATTGTGGAAGCACAATTAGGATAATACAAGATGTAGAATCTTCTACATTAAGGGATCAAAATGCATGCAGTATGATATTCCAGAAGTCAAAAGAACTAGGATTAAAACCAAGAATCACCTCCCCAGAAAACTGAGTATAATATTTCAAGGGAAAAAAATGGTCTCTCAATGAAATAGATGACTTTCAAGCATTCTTGATGAAAAGACCAGAGTTGAAAAGAAAATTTGACTTTTAAACATAAGAATCAAGAGAAACATGAAAAGGTAAACAGGAAAGAGAAATCATAAGAGACATACAAAAGCTGAACTGTTTACATTCCTACATGGAAAGATAATGTTTGTAATTCTTGAAACTTTCCTCAGTATCTGAGTTGTTGGTGAGTTTACATGCATGCACACACACACACACACACACACACACACAAACATGCCATACACGCACACACACACACACACACACACACACACACACAGAGTGCACAGGGTGAGCTGAATAGGAAGAGATCATATCTAGAAGAATAAAATTAAGGGGTGAGAGAAGAATATTTTGGGAGGAGAAAGGAAGAAATGGAATAGGGCAAATTATCTCTCATAAAAGAGGCAAGAAAATGCCTTTTCAATGGAGGAAAAAAGTGGGGAGGAGAGAGGGGAAAAGTGAAGCTTGCTCTCATCACATTTGACTCAAAGAAGGAATAACATGCACGCTCAATTTGGTATGAAAGTCTATCTTACAATACAGGAAAGTAGGGGAGAAAAGGTTAAACAGGATGGTGGGGATGATAGAAGGGAGGGTAAATGAGAAGGGGGAGCAATTAGAAGTAAACACTCTTGGGGAGGGACAAGGTCAAAAGAGTGAATAGAAGAAATGGGGGGCAGAATAGGATGGAGGGAAATATAGTTAGTCTTACACAACATGACTATTATGGAAGTCATTTGTGAAACTACATGTATATAGCCTGTATTGAATTGATTGCCTTCTCAGTAAGGAAGGGTGAGGAGGGAGGAAGGAAGAGAAGTTGGAGCTCAAAGTTTTAGGAACAAATGTTGAGTGTTGTTCCTACATACAACTGAGAAACAAATAATACAGGTAATAGGGTATAGAATTTTATCTTGCACTACAGGACAAAGGAAAAGATGGGGATAAAGGAAGGAAGGGATGTCAGAAGGGAGGGTACATTGGTGGAAGGGGTAATTAGAATGTTTGGCATTTTGGGGTGGGGGAGGGGAGAGATGAGGAGAAAATTTAGAACTCAAAATTTTGTGGAAAATTATGTTCAAAACTTAAAATACATAAAGCAATTAATTAAAAAAGAAATAAAAAATTAAACAAAAAAGAAGAAGAAACTACTACAAACTAAGAAGCTGAATGACTAATTTGGGCAAGATCAAACAGTTATTAAGAGTCAATCAAGATGAGAATGCATACCTTTTAATTCCAAATACAGAACTCTTTTCACTGCAACAAAAACAAGCAAACAAAAAAAAAACATTTAGCAGGTGTAATCTAATAGATATCAAACTATTGTTGTTCAGTCATTTCAACTGTGTCTGACTATTTATGACCCCATTTTGGGCTTTCTTATCAAAGATACTGGATCCGTTTGCCATTTTATAAGTGATGAAACAGAGATAGACAAAGATATGTGACTTTCCCAGGATCATATGACTAGTAAGTATGTGAGACCAGATTTGAATTCAGCAATATGTGTGTTCCTGACTTTAGGCCAGGCACTCTAGCATACTCATACTCATACCATCTAGCTTCCCAAGATAGCAAATAAATTTCTCTTACTCTGTGGTTATATAGCTAGAGTTAAAGGTTGACATTACTTTGCTTGTGACTCTTTCTTTATGTCATTGGATAAAATTAATGAATTTCTCTCTTATTTTTAATCTTTAAATTTTCTGAGTCTATTGACATAACAGATCTATAGTAGAGATGCTAAAGAGTTGCAAAGAATTCCCTTATTGTATCAAGGCCCGAAGCATATCTTATTGATGTGCTTACATACCTTATCTATATGTGTGTTTCACTTTCTCAATTTTGTTGTAATCATTTAAAACAGTTTCACAGGAAGAAGGAAATAAAAACGTCCTCTAGTGTGTTCTGATAAACTTGGATCCAAGTGGAAAGAAAATGAACAGATTTATATAAAACCTATTTTTACTCTTTTAAATGGTTGAGAATTCAGTGAACTATATTAGGGATATTAATTCAGTGGTTATTTTGAAACTACATGTAAGAAAATGAGACAGGATGCCAAGTACAATATGTATTGGAATAGTGATGTTCTGCACAAGTAGAGTAGGTCCTGGTCAAGGTGAAATTTTTCATTTTGCATTGATTTGAATCATTATTTTCCCCCTTTTCTATCCAGAGAATCGAGTTGGGATAATATCTTCCTATTTACTGAAAATAAATTGACAGTGAATTTTTTTCACTGACTGGAATGGTGAAGGGTGGGGGGGGGAATTATGTGAAGAGTTTCAAAATACTCCAATTAAGATTCTAATGAGTAATGAAGTGGGCAAAAAGTAGATTGAAAGTCAAAACTTTCTGAATAATCAATTGTAAACATTTAAGAATTAGAACTAACATTGTCTTTTATTTCCTTTTCGGAATTTACTGACTTTTTAAGTTCATTAGTGACATCAGTACCTGAAGATAAGGATCAATGACATATGAATGAATAGCAATTCAAAGAGATTCCTAGAATATATAATCTTCCCAATCATAAGTGTATCATTTTTGAGCAGTTAAGAGGTTAAGTCACAAAATGACAAAATTTTAGACATAGAAGTTAATATTGGAGATGTTTAGTCCAACCCAACCTACAATGTGAATTTCCTAAGTAGTGCCTCTCTGACATGAAATCACATAAGCCCTATTTGAGGGCTTAGAAATCTAAGGAACCCACCACTTATAGAGACATTACATTCTACTTTTGGGCAATTCTAATTATTCAGTGTTTCTTCTTTTATTGAACTAAAATATGACTCACTGTAACTTTTTTTTCATTTGATCCCACTTCTGCCCTCTGGAGTTAAGTAAAAACTCTTGTACCTGTCAACTTTACAGATATTTTAACACAGTGATCACTTTTACTTTGTCTTTTCTTTTATAGGATGAACAACCTGAGTAAATCCGACAAATTCTCTTACAATATAGTTTCATATTCCTCACCATTTCTATTATTCTCATTCTTATACAATCAACTCTATTGAAAATGATTGCTAAAACTGAATACAATATTAAAAAAAATGTGGCCTTACCAAGAAAAGGAAGACCATAACTACCACTAGTCTGGAAACTACAAGTATTTTACTGAAAGTTATCAATTCATTAACTTTTTAAACCACTATATCATAGTCTTTACTTATGATAGGGATTTGTGGGCTATTCAAGGAAGAGTAGTACCTCTCCTTGTAAGGGTTTGCCAAGCCCTTTTCAGGGCTGCTCATCTGCCTTTGTTGTTCACTTTCACTCAACTCTCAAGTGTGTCTCAAAGAATCAATAGTATGTCTAGCATCGAAACTTTGGTAAATCATTTCAGCATATGGGCTAAAGTAGAATGAGGTTTGACAAGCCTCAAATCCATCACTGAGTTAGGAGAATGTGTATGCCAAGCACGTGAAGACTCTCTTCAGTAGGTTGGGTAGATAAAAACAATTTGTTACAATGCTCATGAACACAGCTGAAGTAGGCATTGTGGAGGTTAGGCATCAAAAATTCCAAGGTCAACCATTGCCAATCATCCTGACTTTTGTCCTGCCATTGGACTTCGATGACTCAAGGGAGAGAATGAGGCTGATTTGCTAACTTTGTGCAACTCTTCTTCACTTAAATAAAATTCATCAAGGCATCAATCATAAGTGGATGGAGCCAAAATAGAGGAGTAGAAGCAGGGACCTGTCAGAGTTGCCTCCAAAAAAACCCTCAAAAGACCTATGGAAATGACTCTAAACAAATTTTAGAGTGGCAGAAGTCACAAAATGAAAGATTGAAGCAAATTTCCAACCCAAGACAATCTGGAAGGTGGACAGGAGAAGTCTATTGCAGTGGGCTGGGAGCAGAGTACAGTTTGGCATGGACTTCACAGGAATTGACAGATCTGGAACAGGACTGAGGGGACAGAGTTCCTGCTGCAGTTTCTAGAAAACTCAACCCAAATCACCTTCAAAGGTCAGTGGGAAGGGTTCCTGAGAGGGGAGCATGATCTGGCCCCAAACCACAATCTGGCCCAGCCACAGTCCTGGCCACAGCCTCAGTGTGGCACCATGCAGTGCTGAAGTGGAGGCTGCTTCTGGATTCCCCCACTTAGTAAAGAGCTCAAAAGTTAAGTAATTGACTGGGAAAATGAGCAAATGGGAGAAAATGAAATAGACAATAGATTCTTACTTTCTTGGTGAAAAGGGATTTTCCTATGTCATTGGCAACAAGGAACATCTAAACATATAAGCAGAATACAACAACACCAAAGCTCCCACATCCAAAACCTCCAAGAAAAATATGAATCGGTCTCAGGTCATAGAAGAGTTCAAAAAAGATTTTGAACATCAAGTAAGAGAAGTGGACAAAAAATTAGGAAGAAAAATGGGAGTGAAGCAAGAAAATCATGAAAAATAAGTCAATAACTTGCTAAACCCTCTAAAATGCTGAAGAAAGTAACAGATTTAAAATTAGACTAATCCAAATGTCAAAAGAGGAAAAGAACGCCTTAAAAAGCAAAATGAATCAACTGGGGAGAAAAAAGATCCAAAAGTTCACTGAAGAAAATAAGTCCTTCAAACTTAGATTGAAGCAAATGGAAGCTAATGAGCTTATAAGAAATATATATAATCACAGAATCAAAGGAATTAAAAAATGGAAGACAATGTGAAGCATCTCATTGGAAAAGCAAATGACCTAGAAAATGAATCAAGGAGAAATAATTTAAAAAATATTGGCTACTTGAAAGCATGATCAAAAAAAGACCCTAGACATTATGTTTCAAGATATTATCAAGGAAAACTGCCCTGATATTCCAAAACTAAAGGCTAAAATAGAAATGAGAAAAATCCACAAACTACCTCCTGAAAGGGATCCCAAAAGGAAAACTCTTAGGAATATGGTAGTCAAATTTCAGAGATACCAGATCAAGGAGAAAATATTACAAGGAGTAAGAAAGAAGGAATTCAAGTTATATGGAAATAGAATCAGGATAGCACAAGCTTCTACACTAAGTGATCAGAGGGCTTGAAATATGATATTCCAGAGGTCAAAGCAGATAGGATTAAAACCAAGAATCACCACCCAGCAAAAATAAGCACAATACTTCAGGGGAAAAAACATGACACTTCAATGAAATAGAGGACTTCCAAGCATTCTGGTAGAAAAGACCAGAAATGAATAGAAAATTTGACTTTCAAATACAAGATTTAAATTTCAAATACAAGAATTAAAAGAAGCATGGAAAGATAATCAGGAAAGAAAAACCTTAAGAGCATTATTAAAGTTGAACTGTTTACATTCTTACATGGAAAGATCATGAGACCTTTCTCAGTATTAAGATATCTGGAGAGAATACATGCACACATATATGTATACATATATGTATACATACATATGTGTATATGTACACATATATGTATACTGTGTGTATCTATGTATGCCTATATGTGTAATGTGCATTTGTGTGTATATGTACATGTACACACATATCTACACACATACATATCACAAAGAGACAAAGAGGCAGAGGGCACAAGGTGAGCTGAATATGAAGGGATGATATCTAAAAAAGAAAATTAAATGTTGAGAGGAATGTACTAAGAGAGAAATGGAGAGATAGAATGTAATAAATCATCTCACATAAAAGGGGCAAGGAAGAGTTTTTACAATGGAGGGGAAGAAGGGGAAGATGAGAGGGAATAAATGGGTCTTCCTTTCATGGGATTTGGCTTCAAGAGGGAATAACAGACACATTCAGTTAAATATAGAAATTTATCTTACCCTACAGGAAAGAAAGGGGAAGAGGAGGAGAAAGCAGAGATAATAGAATGGGTTGGGGGACAGAATAATCAGAAGCAAACACTTTCCTAGAGGAACAGATGAAAGGAGAGAATAGAATAAATGGAGGGCAGGATGGCATAGAGGGAAATATGTTAAGTCTTTAACAATATGGCTGTTATGGAAGTATTTTGCATGATTACACATACATAGCCTATATCAAGTTGCTTCCCTTCAATATGAAAATGAATGAAGAGGTGGAAGGAACAGAATGTGGAATTCAAAGCTTTATAATGAGTGTTAAAATAGTTTTTACATGCAACTAGGAAATAAGATATATAGGCAATGGGATATAGAAATCTATCTTGCCCTACTGAAAAATAGAAGGGAAAGGGATAAAGGAGGGAAATGATGGAAGGGAGGGCAGATTGGAGGTAACCAGAGATAATCAGATTACACACAGTTCTGGGTTGGGGGAAGGGGAGAGATGGGGAGAAAATTTGAAATTCAAAATTTTGTGGAAGTTAATTTTGAAAACTGAAAATAAATAATGTTTTTAAAAAAATTCTCATGATGTTATTGGTTTTCTTTGAAAACAAAGGACCAATTAAAACAGCAACTTATAGTAAGCATAAATTCATAAGAATCCTAATTGTTTTCCATATGTTTTGAAGTCTATTCCAATGCCATTCATCTTATTCTTACCTGGTTGATTTTTTGGAACTTAGTTTAACACTTTCATCCCAGTTAATTCTAATATTGAAAAGAAGCAAAGAATTGTAGATAGAAAACTAGTTTTGGAGTCAAGATCTAGCTTAAAGTCCCACTTTTGTCAGTTATATACTGATTATGGAACCCTGAGTAAGTCTCACCTTCTCAGTGCTCTAGGCAGCTAATACTACATATGGAAGAAAAGATGTCAGCCTAGTTTATTTGAAGAAATTTCCTCAATCAAGTTCTCTTACCAATGAAATTACAAATCCAGTCTCTATTCCTGAATGTGATCTTATCAGATTTATATTTATCCTAGCCAGTTGAGAGGATTTTAAATTTTAATTGTGTTCATATATAAACTATATATAATATGTATAAACTATGTATAATAAAATTTGATAGTTCATCTTTGTTTTCCCCAAAGTTATTAATCTTTTTCTTCAACCAGTAACCTGCAGCATTCTAGAACAATTCCCTGTCCAGAGTGACATAAAAACAATTAAGCAACTGCATTTGGGCCAATTTGTTCAGCTACTTTCTGATATGCTGCAGCAGGATGGCATAACTTGAGAGGGAGCTGGATCTGGAGTTGGGTAGAATTTAGTTTAAATCTGGCCTCAGGCACATAGTAGATGTGTCATTAACATTGGATAAGACAACCTCTGTCTGATTCTGTTTCCTCATTTGTGAGAGAACAATATCATCTACCTCTTAGTATTGAAATAAGGATCAAATGACATAAAATATATACATCTAGTGACTGACACAAAGTTGATGTGTATTTGCTTTCCTTCTTTTCCCTATATTACTCTTCATTCCTAGTTTTCTTTTTTTCTATAAGGTTATAAAAAGAGATTGTCAAAAGCCATATGCTGAAATGCAAATATTTTATATCTGCAATGTTTCCTATCAATTTAATATTATTAAGGTTCTTAATCATGTGCTGTAACAATTTCCCAAAATTATTTTAAACTTATATATTGATGTTGACAAAGAAAACTATTCAATTTGAGTTATTATTAGGTTATTGGACAGACAGCAGGTAGATATATTTTTTAAGTTTTTACTGGGGATAGTGTTTATCTGCAATTTCTATATATGACTTATTGTGATTCAAATTATCAAGATATGAAGAACATATTTTTATTGATACATTTTGTTTTGTCATCCCATTCATTGTTGAATCAGTCCTACACATTTCTTCCCCCTACCTACTCACTCGAGTCATCCCTTATAAAAGAGATTGAAGAAGAAAACAAGTTTTTATATTTAGTCTTTCCGTGTATGTTTTTGTAGCATATATCTGTGTGTTTGTGTGTATCTATACATACATATATATACATACACAAACGTTGATTCTACCTACTTCATTATAATTTGTTCACATAATCAATCTTTTTCAAGTCTCTTCATGTATGTCTTTTAAAATTACATCAAAACTTCATTACACGCATGTACCATAAGACATTTAGTTATTCCTTAATTGATGGGTACCTACTTTGTTTCGGTTGTTTGTCACCATGATTCTTTGGTACATATGGGGCTTTGCTTGTATAAGGAAGAAAAATAATGAACAAACTGTAGCTTACGCCTAGCAGAGCAATACTTAGGTTAAAAATTATGGATATATTAGTTATTTTCTATCATGTTTCCAAATGGTTTTCTACACTTTTTCAAGCAATTTGGAACTGCTTCAAAAATATAACACTATGCTTACATTCATCCAGCCCCTCTAACGCTACCTACATATTTATATTTACTGTCATCCTTGATATTTTTGCTGTGTGTGAGGTAAAACTTCGAAGTTTTTTAATCATTTAAATAATTTTCCAGGTGGGTATTAATACATTGCAATTATTTTGGGGAACTATTATTTTTATTATTCTCCTTTATAAACTTTTAAAATTTAAACATCCTTTATTGAAGTCAGTCATTCCATACTCCCTTGCTTTTTAGGATTCATTATCCTTTGATATAGCCCATGTACAAGGGGCTGATATTTCACCTTGATATTGAAAGGGAGAGGAGTAGCTAGTATAGTTACTAACTGGAAAGTACAAGCATAAATCACCAGAGCAAAAAAAAACCAGTTCAACAAATTGCACATGTGTGAACAATTCTTGATTGTTCTCATTTTGAACAAATCCTTCGTTACCAACTGAACTCGTCATGGTGGTCTCTTCGAGATTTCTAAGTGAACATTAATTAACATGAAACAACAACAAAGTAGATTCAGTTAAGAGATTAGCAGGGAGCAATATTGTACAAAACAGCATCACGTGTGTGTATGTGTGTGTGTGTGTGTGTGCGTAATCTATAAATATATGTGAGGCAGCAAGCTTTAGATTATTTCAGGAAAATCTAACAAAATCAAAGAAGCCTAGGCAGCAAGTCAGTAATTCTTTAGGATACAAAAATACCTCATTTAGAGTAAGACATATTTAATACACACAAAAAGAAACAAAAAGAAGTTAAGTATCTGAAGGGAATAATAGAAGATATTTATAATAGACCTATAATATAGGTCTATAGGCTGCTAATAAAGTAACATAATATTAAAAGCACATATTAAATAATATAGATATTTTTCACAGTTGTAAGGATTCCTGTGCCAAGGCTTATGAAGATACATAAATAGAAAAAAATACAGTAATGTTAGGCATATGCTTTATAATACATGATACAGCTATTAGGTGTAGAGTCTAGAGCTTTGGGCCTGGGATCAGGAAGACCAGAGTTCAAATCCAGCCTCAGAGACTTCCTCAGACACAAAGCTGAGTATAATACTTCAGGGGGAAAAATGGAATTTCATTGAAATAAAGGACTTCAAGTATTCTTGTTGAAAAGACCAGAGCTAAATAAAAAATTTGACTTCCAAATTCAAGAATCAAGAGAAATATTAAAAGGTAAACAGAAAAGAGAACCCTTAAGGAACTCATTAAAGTTGAACTGTTTACACTCCTACATGGAAAGATGTTATTTGTAACTCATGACACATTTTTCAATATCAGAGTAATGAGAGGGAATATATGTATGTGCAGGTATTTATGGGTATGTATGTATGTGCATATTATATATGTGTAACTATGTATACATATATGAATGTATGTGTGTTTGTATTTCTGTATATATATATGTATGTGTGTGGTTACATATAAGTATATATTATATATGTATGTAGACAGAGGACACAGGATGAGCTGAATATGAAGTGAGAATATCTAAAAAAAATAAAAGTTACTGTTGAATGGTATGTACTAGAAGAAAGAGAAAAGGAGAGGTAGAATGTAGCAAATCATCTCATATAAAACAGAGAAGAAAGCTTTTACAATGGAAGGGAAGATGGGGGAGATGAAAGGAAATAATTGACTCTTACTCTCATTGGATTTGGCTTAAGGAGGAAATAACACATACTCAACTGGATATGGAAGTCTATTTTACCTTGCAATAAGGCAAGGAGGAACAGAATAGGAGAGGGAAGATAATAGAAGGGACAGTAAATTTGAGAAAGGGATAATCAGATACAAATAGTATTGTGGGAGGACAGGTCAAGGGAGAGAAAGGAATAAATGAAGAGGGGGATCAGACAGGGAAATGTGGTTAGCCTTTTACAGCAGAACTATTATGGAAGTGCTTTGCCTTGTTACACATGATTGACCTATATTGAATTGCTTGTTTTCTCAATGAGGGTGAGTGGAGAGGGAGGGAGAGACTATGGAACACAAAACTTTAAGAATGAATGTTAAAAATTGTTTTACCTGCAACTGGAAACTAAGATATACAGGCAATGGAATATAGAAATCTATTTTGCCCTACAGGAAAATAGAGGGGAAGGGAAATGGAAGAAGGGTAAGTAATAGAAGGATGAACAGAGATTGGAGGAAGGTTTGGGTGAGGTGTAGGCTGTCCTGGGGTGGGTAGTGGAGAGAGATGGGGAGAAAATTTTGAATTCAAATTCTTGTGAAAGAAAATGTTGCAAACTGAAAAAACAAATAAATTATATGCTTTATGAAAGGATAACATTCTTCCCAAATTCTCCTTCTAAATGTCTGATCACTCCTCAGTCTCCTTTTCTGTATCTCCATCCATGTAATGCCCAGTAACCTTGAGTCTCTCTCCTGAGCCCTCTTTTCTGCCTCTGAACTTCCTCTCACTTCATGGTCTTGTTAACTCCTATGGATTTAATTCTTTTTTTTAATATAAATTTATTTATTTAACTTTTTACATTCATTTTCACAAAATTTTGGGTTCCATATTTTCTCCCCATTTGTCCCCTCCCCCCATCCCATTACACTGAGCATTCTAATTTCCTCTATCACCAATCTGCCCTCTCTTCTATCATCCCTCCCTCCTCTTGTCCCCATCTTCTCTTTTGTCCTGTAGGGCCACATAACTTCCTATTCCCCATTACCTGTATTTCTTATTTCCTAGTAGCAAGAACAATACTCAACAGTTGTTCCTAAAAC
>CM053769.1:623320026-623370378 GCA_028658325.1 Potorous gilbertii | reverse complement strand
ATAGGCTCTTTTTTTGATCATGGCTTTCAGGTAGTCCCATAATTTTTAAATTGTGTCTCCTGCATCTATTTTCCAGGTCAGTTCTTTTTCCAATGAGATATTTCACATTCTCTTCCATTTTTTCATTCTTTTGGTTTTGTTTTGTGATTTCTTGGTTTCTCAGAAAGTCACTGGCCTCCATCTGTTCCATTCTAATTTTGAGAGAACTACTTTCTTCAGTGAGCTTTTGAACCTCTTTTTCCATTTGGCTAAGTCTGCTTTTGAAAGCATTCTTCTCCTTATTGACTTTTTGAACCTCTTTTGACAATTGAGTTAGCCTATTTTTCAAGATGTTATTTTCTTCAGCATTTTTTTGGATCTCCTTTATTAAGGTACTGACCCATTTTCCATGCTTTTCTTGCATCTCTCTCATTTCTCTTCCCAGTTTTTCCTCCATCTGTCTAACTTGATTTTCAAAATCCTTTTTGAGCTCTTCCATGGCCTGAGCCCATTGGAAAACTATTTCAGATGTTTGGGATACAGAGGCCTTGACTTCTATGTCTTTCACTGATGGTAAGCATTGTTCTACCTCATCAGAAAGGAAAGGAGGAAACATCTGGTCACCAAGAAAATAACTTTCTCTGGTCTAATTTTTTTTCCCTTTTCTGGTCATTTTCCCAGCCAGTTACCTGACTTCTGAGATTCCTGTCCACCCCTGCCTCACTAGTGCTTGGGGTCTGAGATTCAAATGCTGCTCCCCAGCCTCAGGGTTTTCAGTGGTGGGCCCGGCTGCTATTCAGGGTAAGATTAAAATCAGGTTCTTAGGTGAGGGCAGGGCTGCCTCCCAGACTCAGTTTCCTCAAGGGGTTTATGCAGAGACCTTCAGTAATGGACCACAGCTCCTGCCTGCTCTGGGAGCCCCTGGCTGCCACTGCCTCTACCGCTGCCTCCTGAGGGGGCCTGAGATATGGAGACACCCCGCTTCCCTCTCGGCCAGCCCAGAAGTCTCTCTCACTTACCTGTAGCGCCTGTGGGTGGAGGGACTTTCGCGGCTGCTGGAGATTCCATCCCTGAAGCCTCCTCTGATCTGCTCCTATCGAGGGCTTGCAACCAAAGCAGGGCTGGGCTCCACTCCACTCTAAATGTCATCCTCAACTCCTCATACTGTCACCTCCTATCTGATCTGTTGCCAAGGCCTATTGATTTGAACTTTCCAAAATCTCTCAAATATGCCCCTTTCCCTCATCTGATACTAGCACAGACCTTCTTTACACGAGTTCTAGACTATTACAATAGACTGCTGGTTGGTCTGCCTGCTGCATGTCTTTTCCCCAAGCAACTCCATCCTCCACTCATCCATAAAAGAGATTTTCCCAAAGCACAGGTCCAACTATGTCACTACCTCTTATTAATAAAATTCAGTAACACTATATTTCTTGCAGCATCAAATACAAAATCCTTTGGTGTTCAACCCTTCATAATTTAGCTTTCATCTACCTTTCTTGTCTTCATACTTTACACTATACCTCATAATTTTCAATACAGTGACGCTGGTTCCTGGATGTTCTTCAAACAAGACAATATATATCATACCTCTGACTGTTCCTGACACCTAAAATAGTCTCTCTCCTCATCTCTACATCTTGGGTATGATGGGTTCCTTCAAGTCCAAGCCTAAAATTTTGTAATTGACCCCAAATATTTCCCAATCCTTCTTAAATTCCAACACTTTTTCTCTCAATTATTTCTTATTTATCTTGCACATAACTTGTTTCTACATAGTTGTTTGCATGTTGTCTCCCTCAATAGATTGTGAGATTCTAAAGAACAGGGGCTGTTTTTTGTCCCCTTTTTTATATCCATTGTGTGTTTGACACATAGTAAATACTTAGTTGTTACTTATTGACGAAACTCACTGACTGATGACTGAACAAACAAATAATAAAGAAAATATTTTTATTCTATGTCCCTATCTTGAAATCCTTGAACATAATTATTGGCCTTGTTTTTCTTCCTTATTTTCAGACAAAATATGGACACATTTTCTTTTAGGTCTGAATCACCCTGCACAATTTTTCCATATTTCTTCATGTCTGTATTTATCTTTTCTTTTAGGTGCTACAATATTCAATTACATTAATTTAGCCTAATTTATTCCACAGTGCTCCAGGTGTTGGGCATAGAGACTCTTTTCTATTTTTTTATGAGTAAATGAGTTATATAATTATTACATTGCTTTCAAAATGTTTATGTGAACCCAATTCACACCAATTTCCCAGAAACCAAATTGGTTCCTTTTTTTTTTTTTGCCTGTGTCCCCAGCCAGCAAGGTTCTTTAATTTGTATAAACTTAAAAAAAAACTTTTTGGATTGAATTCAACATTGTACTCATCTCCCGATCTCTCCCACAATGATATTTGATCTGGTTTTTTTTTCCTTGCTGTTTTTGTAGGTTTGAGATATTCTTAAGAAAGTCTTATCTTCAAATATATGATTTCTAAGTCATTTCAGGATGGCATCATATCATTATTAACAATTGTTCAAATTTCATCCATATTAAATAATCTATGTCCTTTGAACATTATTCATTTGAGCATTCATATACTTGTTTTTAAAAACATGACTACTTTCCTTATTATTCTTCATTATTCAAATTTTCTCACCATTGTTAATTTAATTTTTCACATACATTTCTGAGGTTTTTCTCTTTATGAACTCTGATACAGAGTTACTGGGGGTAAATTTAAGGTTATCATAGTCCCACTTTATAAAGAATCATTTACATGACAGAATATCCTTTAATATCTCTAAGAATGCATTTTGTTTTAGCTTCAGCATGAAAAAAATCAGCAATAATATCAAACATTTGAATGTAATACTTTAACATTGTAACAACACTTTGCATACATTACTTGATCTGATCCCATGAGATGAGTGTCATTGTTATACTAATTTTTGTAGACAAGGAAACTAAGGCTCAGACAGGCCCCTGCGTCATAAGGCAAATAGTTATCTAAAACAGGATTCAGTAGCATCTCTGTCTCCCAAACTATGACTTGATCACATTGATTCTAGTCCATAGTTCACATTTAAACTAGCACCAGTAGATTATAAAATTTTCTCCTGACACCAGCTCTGTGAAGCAGCTATTAAAGCTGATCATTTTTGTTTTAGCGATAATCAAAAAGGCTACTTGAGGCAAATTAATATGCCAAAATGAATGAAGCAAGTGTCCAACAGAAAGTTCTGTAGTATGGTACCTTTTAGAGAAATCTTCCATCTAAACTCTATTTTTATCTTTCTTCATTCAATATAGTTGAAAGTGGAGCAAGGTTAAGTAAGGGGAAAGATACAAGTTCAATATTCGATCTGTTGAATTTGAGATTTTTGCAAAACATCTAGGTCTTTGTCGACCTTTGGCAACATGTATCGCACTAGATGAGTTCACATTGGTGGAGTGGAAAGGATAATGTGCCAAGAATCAGAATGCGTCGTTTGGAACCCCAGTTCTCCTGATAGTTACGGCATTCTGAGGAAGCGACCTAATTTTTCTGAGGCTCAATTTCCTTCTCTGTAAAATAATATCCTTTTCTTTGATAATATGTTAAGACTGGTTCAGGTATTAACATTTTTTTAAAAAAATTAAAACTTTCCAAATCTAAATATTCCATGATTACAATTTGAATTCTAAAATATATTCATGTGCATGTAGGCATATAGATGCCATTTTTTCAATCATTTAATACTCTCTGTCACCTCATTTATAGCTGATGTTTTTCTTTTTCTTTTTTTTATAATGAGAGTTATGATATTTCTTAATGTTTACAATAAACAAGCTATAGCCACTAACTCTAAAATTAAATTTTAATTCCAACAAGAATGCATTTTTCAAAAGGGCCATACCAGACTAGAAATTCCACACAAATGAACAGATTCTACCTTGACAAAAACAGGAAAACAAGAAAAGATTATATAATACAGAAAGACATTCAGTTAGCTGAATCAAGATATCTCTCAAACAAAAACTTTTATTTTCAATATTACAAGTGTTTCAATCAGTCCAGTAGATGCCAGAAACTGTGTTAATGTTGGATAGCAGTACGTGGCTCTTTTGACTGCTCCAGAAGGGATTCATGATGGTCACCTTTTTTTAAGGTTTTTTAAGGTTTTAAGGCTACTGCCAGCCCTTCAATGTTTCTACTAACCATTCCATTGCCTCATCAAGGCCAGTGCCTTTCGTTACAGATGTTTTGAAAATCTGCCATTTTCTGACCTTAAGGCTGAAAGCCCGAGTGAATTGGCCATCTCCAAAGGGGGCATGACCTGTTGCATGTCCTGCTATTTGCAAACACCTTTAAAATAGCTTTTCTTAGCTCTTCTTCCTCCAACATGGCAACTAACTCTGACTTGAAAACTCCAATGTGGTCTCGATCACAGCTGTCTATGACATAAATGACTGCATTAGTGTTTGAATAATAAATAACATTGCCAATATGACTTGACACTTGTCTGTCCTCCTAAATCTCAGACTTGAAATTTGAGGTTTTGTATGTTATCATCTCAAAATTGAAACCAAATGTGGAAATAGTAGTAACAACTTCTCCAACTTGTAATCTGTACAAAATTGTTGTTTTTCCAGCTCTATCTAATCCCAAAATTAAAATCTCCTGAGTTCCAAACAGACTGGAAAAAATAGTTGAGAAAAAGCCACCCATGGCTGTTCCAGTTCCCTGCTGCTTCGTGTGTGACCACCGATTCCTACAACGTATTCTCTGGCCTCAGTGCTGCCGTGGCTGATCAACCTCCTCAGGCCTGGGCACAGCGTCCTTTGCAGCAACAATGTCAGCATCAGACATCTGGTAGAAGCGAGGGTGTGGAGAAAGGCTTGTTTTTCTTTTTCAGCAAAAATACTATTGTCCTTTGACATTTTTCTCTCCAGCTCATTTTATATATGAGGAAATTGAGGCAAATAGGGTTAAGTGACTTGCCTAGGGTCACACAGAAAGCAAGCAGCTGGGGCCAAATTGGAATTCAGGTCTTTTTGACTGCAGCCCAAGTGCTCTATTCGTTGTACCACCTAGTTGCCCATATGTATGTGTGTATACATAAATAGATATGCATACACATGTATATACACATATGTATATTCATATATACACATATATATACATATGTGTATTCTTTTTTAGTTAGGAGAGTTACCTATGGTGTTGTGAAAAGAACACTGTATCAGGAGTCTGATGACATAGAGTTTGAGTCCTACTTCTACTGCTTACTAAATATAGACCTTAGGAAAGACATTCAAATATATTTTGAAATTCAGTAGCAAAAGAAAACCAATCAAGCAAAAAACTTCTAATAGGTTTGTTGTAAAGAACATTTGAAATAAAAAATGTTAAATATTATTTTTATTTTTATCCATAAAGCACTAATCTAAATATACTGATTATATATGTATATATAGTATGCAAATGAATAAAACAACTAGCATAAATTCAAGTATTAATTATTATGTATAATTAAGTTTGTTGTATTGACCTTTCCATCTATTACAACTTTTGTATAATCTCATATATTTGTGCATAAAATTACTTTATACTTTCATTTGGAACAATTTTGCATATATCAGGCACGTTTAAATGGCCTAACAATTTCATTGTCATCCAAAGGAATTATGTGTAACATGTCTTTGAAGTACTGTGTTGCATTCCTTGATAGTATAAATGCATTTTAGACTTAGACTACAGCTAATGTGTTAATTCTGGTTTGGAGAAAAATGAAGTTTTTGAATGCAGTTATGCAAATACAGATTCCTTCGCAAAACCTAACATGGAGAACTCATCTTACTTAGCTATCAGCATGTGCCATGTGTCATCTTAAGACACACAATAAAAGAAACTATATCATTTTCCAAAATCATAAACAGTGATGATCATATTTCAACCCTGGATTTGATAACTTGATTATTTTACTTTGATTTGATGTTTTGAAGGTAAGGCTCTGTGCTAATCTAAAAATAGGCAGGTCAGTTATGGAGCTAAAATATATTTTGAAATAATCTGTTGCAGTTGAATTGATTTTAACCCAGGTCCTATTCCTACAACTCTCAATATTATAGAGTTGATTCTAGATTGTCAAAGTTCTATCCAAACACATATTCTAGGCTTTCCTCAAAACCTGGAAACATTTCTAGATTAAGTTCAATAAAATATAGCATGTTTATTGTCAAAGATAAGCCTAAATTTAATATTCTCATAAGGAGATTTGGCAGAAAGATTATAAATACGTATTGGACCCCAACAACTCCTAAGAATCACCTGCTCTGTT
Source organism: Potorous gilbertii (assembly GCA_028658325.1). NCBI lineage: Eukaryota > Metazoa > Chordata > Mammalia > Diprotodontia > Potoroidae > Potorous > Potorous gilbertii. The sequence continues at coordinate 623,364,072 of CM053769.1, read as the reverse complement.
ATCAAGGGGTGGTAAGGAGTGTTCTTTCTAGAGAAAATAACGGTTTTGAGAAAATCACGAATTCTTAAAATATTTAAGTAAGATTTGGTATTTTCCCACATTACTCTTCTACGTTCCTCCATGATAAGTTTAAAAATATATTTAAATAATTTGGGAAAAATAAAATTAACCCATTTAGTTAATTTTGTCAGTAGAAATTGCTATTTTTTTCCAATGAAAATGCCCAGATAGAATATAACTTGAATGTAGATATCTTAGCCGGTCTGTTGCAAATTCATGTAATTTAAGTGTCCCTTCTAAACATTTTAAGCTTGACAAGTTTCCTTTCTTATTAAATGAGAACTGTCATGTAACATTGGACAGTTTTGACCTCTTTGAGCCTCAGTTTCTTCATCAATATGATGAGGTTGTTGAATGAAATGAATCATAATGTCTTTTTTTGTGTCTGCCATTCTACAAAGAATTTTAAATTGGCCCAATGTTTTAGTATTCTTCTGGGACAGGCACAGAAATAATCTCCTAGACAAAATAGAGTACAGTGGCATTTTGCCTTAAAAGCACTGGCACTGTAATAGTCAATCATTTTTAATAATAGAGGTTACAGTCCAGCATAGTTTTTGCTTAAAAAAGAGAAGTCATCTCATGCTGGGAAAATCTGACATGCAAATGAATGCACCAACCTCATTGAGAATGCAAGTATAATCCATTTTGAATGTTAACCCAGACTTTTTTTTTCAGTGTTAGAGAAATCTATGCATTGTCTAATGATTGATTTTTCCTTTATTTCATTTTTTTTATGAAAAGGACTGATGAAATATTCAGGTAATTTATGACATATTTATATGTTCTCTGAAGTCTGCTTTTGCTTCAAATCAGATCTGCATTGCAGTGAAAGAGGAAAGTCAACGTCCTTCTGCTATTTGAATTGTATCTACATAAAAGCTTAAAGAGAGAAAAACATAGGAAACATTATTACATAGGTATCAGAATTCTATTAATAACATTTAATTTGAGACAACTTGATGTTTCCCAGACTACAATGTGTCCTGCGATCTTATAGGAAAGAACACTGCATTTGGAGCCAAATAAACAGAGTCTGATTCCATCTCTGACACTGGCTACCTGTGTAATATTGGGGAAATGTCTTAATCACTTCAGGTCTGATTTTCTTCAATCATAAATTGAGAAACTTGACAGTTTCTAAAATTGCTTGCCTTACCATAAATGTAGGAATTTGTTATTTAATAAAAATATCAAATAAGACATATATTGTCACAAAACTTGAATCCTGCCTCCTTCTTTAAATTTTTAAGTAATAAGATTTCTATATTGTATGTATAAAACTTATGCCTATTATTACATTAGTATTTATTTTGTAATTGAAATAAGATAATTGATAATAAAATGATAGACACATCAGAACAAATTTTAAGAGCCTTTTTGCTGAAACTTGTGTATCTTGATTCCTTGACGTTGCACTAGCCTGATTCTTTTCTGTTCTTTTTCTGCTAGTCTCTTTTATTAGCTATTCTTCCATTTCTTGTCCCTTATATGTGGACTATATAAGGGACACTATGTCTTTGGTCCTTTTACATACATACATACACACACACACACACACACACACACATACACAGGCAATTCACATGATTCTCTTGACCCTGAATTTCAGTGTAATATTTCTAATAATTTCTAGTTTACAAACCGAAATCCCCATAAAGAGATCCTAGCACTTTAAACTCAATATATTTAAAACAGATTTATCATTTTCTATCTAAACTTTTCCTCCTGACTTTTATATTTCTATTAATTTTACCATCATTCTTTTAATCACCCAATCTTAAAGCATCAATGTGGCCACCTACTCATATCTCATGCCCCCTACTCCAAATCAATTTTCTATTCTTGTCATTGATAGTTACCAAAATGTCTCCCTTCTGTGCCTTCTTTTGAATTTCACTGTCTTCATACAAATGTAGACTGCAATTACTGTCTACATTACTGTATGGCATTCTTATAATAATAGTAGTGGCAGTGGTAGTGGTGGTAGTGGTAGTAGTGATAGTAGTGGTGATTAGAGTAGTAATCACTACTACAGTAGTAGTGATAGTAGCAGTAGTAGTGTGAGTAGTACTAGTAGTAGTAGTAGCAGTAGCAGCAATAGCAATAATAGTAGAAGAAATGATAGTAGCTATTCTTCATTTATCATGTCGTACACTCACTGCTTCAAATTTTATCATGTTATTTCTTCTGCTTGTAATCACCTCCCCTACCTTGTCTTCATATATCTGTCTCAACAGTGCTACTTTGCTCAAATCAAAGGTTACCTCTTGTAAGATGACTTCCCTGATTTCTCTACCAAGAAGTTTTAATTGACTAAGCTCCTATAATATTTTTCAATCCTCTAGTAGAATTAATTACATAGTGCTTTGTATTAAAGTTATTCACACATGTGACATACGCTTTACTCTGTTTTAAGTTCTTTGAGGAAAGTATGACTTGCTGAATTTTTTCTCTCCTCAGTGTCCCTAGCGTTATTTTTTATATCATATTAGCCATACTTCACCCTCTCCACCATCAGGAATTCTATGTTCACATGCACTGAACATGAATGCTTTGGTAATGAAAGGACAATTACTTTCTTTGTCTGTTTTCCTCTATCTGGAATATGCAGTTCATTTTTATATTTTCCTCCAAATAAGTAACAATGCCTCTCATCTCACAAAATTTCTTGGTGAATAATATGCATAGCAGTTATGAAAAGACTTGAAATTTCCTCCACCACACAAGATAAAGTAGAAAAGATAAAAACCAATTCACAGGAGGACTTCATTAAGCCATCTAATTTCTTTAATTACCTATCCCCAGGAAAGATTGTGGTGTTACCTACCCTCTTATGAACCTTCCATCTGTACTCCTTGTAACAGGATGGACCCCAACTATGCCATAAAAGTAACAGCAAAGGACCCCAACATACATAGGAGGGCCTGCTGTACAGATTTTTAGATCTGCTTTACTAAAAGGAAAGGGGTCAACCACCTACTTTAATCAAGCAAATATATCATTCACTTAGCTAAGAGGGAAAAGTCATGAATTTCAGAGAAAATACAGAGAAATAAAGATCAACAGACAGGGCTTCCAACTGTTTGAGTATAAGTGATACATACATAGCTACAAAAGAGAGAAGCACCAACATGTGGGTTTTCAAAGTTGGAGGGCTTCTTATACAGTCTCCTCTCACCAAAACACTTCCAATGAGCAAGCACCAAAGTGAAACCTTATCGCAGAGTATTTATGCACTTTCCAGAGCCAGAGGGCGTCACAGCCTTTGAGAATCAGTGCATTACAAATTAACAAAAGGTGTGGGCCTTCTTATTACACAAATCTAATCAAATGTCCCTTAATAGGTGGGCTTATTAAAGGGCAGGGAAGATATTTTTAACTCTCATTAACATAATTAACATTACATTGCTTGAGTACCTAGAACCCACATCCTGAGCCTTGGGTAGTATCTGAATCTTCTCTTCATATATAGTATAGCCTTAGTCTTCTAGTCCTACTGCAAAATGTAGATGGTTGAGGAAATTTCCCTCTGGAAGCTGCTACCTGATTTCCCAAATCAGTCATCATTAATCTTTTGGGATTTCAAGGTATATGATATGATATGATATAACATGATATGATGTGATGTGACATGACATGATGTGACATGAAATAATATATTATGAAATTTTATTATATTATATGATATATGACAGTTTGGCATGACATGACATGACAACATGAAATGGTATGATATGATGTAATATGTCCTATATGTATAAACACATATGTGGATATGTGGGGATATGTATATTGTGTGCAGTCAGTGTATGTGTACACATATATGCATGTATATACATATATGTATGTTGTTGCATGTAGATTGTGTACTTGTATGTATGCATCTATATACATATGTGTATATGCACATGTATATATGGATACATCCATATACATATGTATAAATACACATGTGAATATGTATATATTTGTGTATATATACATATAAATATGTGTGTGTGTGTGTGTGTGTGTGTGTGTGTGTGTGTGTGGAGAAAGAGAGAGAGAAATACCCTCTAGGTAACTACTTTCTCCTTCTTGGGAGTGGTCAACAGAAATCAAAATTTTCTTCTACCTCTTGCCACAATTCAGGCTGGAATTCAAGAAGAAAGAAATAGAGAGAGGAAAGGGGCAAAGAATTTTAGAGATAATTCTTAAATGGAAGTATCAAACACATTGCCTGAAGCTCTCTCCAGAGTCCAGCAGGAACTAGATTAAAATGTAGTTGGGAAATATTTAACAAAATAAAAAATACAAAAGAACAGAGATAAGGCTAATATGTGGGTTTATAATTCAATGTTTAGCCTACAGCACTCCTTAAAATGATTCTGTGCCCCACCTTTCTCTTTTTTTTTTATTTTGATAGTATTCTTTTTAAAGTCTACGGGTGATTTTTGAAAGGAAAATTGAAGATAGTCAAAGACAGTGAGGACCAAATGCATTTTTCTGCATCCAATGGTCGACTCATCACCATCTGTCCCCTTACTCACACTAAGTGATCAACAGGTATCTTCTGAATGAATGGTGTACTGAGTACTTGAAGGAGACAGGAAGTTAATAATATTGAACACCATTATAATAAACATTCTATTAGACTTGTACTATAATAACTATAGTCCATATTTAACTGCTTAAAAATTAACTTCTACATTATGAGATTCCATCCAATTCCATTGAACGTATAACAGAGAAAGAGTGAAACAATACTAAGAGACATATAAATACAATCTAAGAAGATGTTCTAAATGGATCACAAAAGGTTTTCTCAGTAATCCCTCCTAACACTTACATTATGTAATTATTAGAAAATTAGACAAGCTAGAATTAAGGGAAGAATTCATTTTCTATAAAAAGAAAGTTATTGCAAGTAGTACAAAGCTGGAAATGTGCATGGTCTGCTCAAGTGAAAGTTGTAGATGTTGTTCTAACTAAAGTAAAGATGGTTCAGTAAGGACTGGGAGGGAAAGAGAATAGTTTCTACCTTTAGTCTGATTAATCAGAATATGAATTCATGAATTTGTGACCATATAGTATGATGATTTGAAAAGAATTTGATTTGACATTACTGGAAAATTATTTTCTACCCAGATGACAGGTCCCCAAAGAAATTTAAAGAGCCATAGGGCATTTTCTTTCCACATTTGACAGGTATTTAGTGCTTGTTATATTTCATTATAAAAATATATATTTTTTAAACTGGAAATACCAGGTGACCTAATTGCACTTGGTTCTATTATCTTTCATAGTCTCCTGATTCCTTATGGCATTCCTGTAGGAAATATATGAGATGTCCCAGTTGTAAAAATAAACCCCAATTGTTCTTGAAGTATGCTCACTAAAATTTCAACTTCTTATTATTCAAAGGAACTACATATGTCTGAATGTTTATGAAATAACCCTCTAAAACAACCTAGATGTCTCAATGCTGTACTTTTTCACATAAAAGAAGATTTTATAGTAATCATTTCAAGTTATTATTTTCAACTGGTGTCATCCAAAAAACACTGAGCATATAAAGAACTGAGCTCAGTTCTCAACTTCACAGGCTTTTTCTATACTTTCTCCATTTATTTCATGACTCTACTCTAATATTTCAGAAATATCTCAGGAAATACAAACTTTTTTATCATAAATCCTTTTTTTAATTTTTTTATAATTTTTATTTAATATATTTTACCTTATTTCACATAAAAATAATTTTTAACATTCATTTTTAAGACTTTGAATTCAAAAATCTCTCCCTTCCATTCTTCTCACCACCTCTCCTCCTTGAGAAGGCAAACAATTCCATATAGGTTTGACAGGTCTAGTCATGCAAATCATATACATAATAGTCATGCTGTGAAAGAAATCATTAAAAAAAATCACGAAAAGTAACGAAAGTTAAAAAAAAAAGTATGTTTCATTCCATATTCAGATACTGTTAGTTCTTTCTCTGGGTATGAATGGATAGCTTTCGTCATAGTATGTCCTTCAGAGTTGTCTTGGATCATTGTATTGCTTAGAATAACTCAGTCATTCACAGCTGACCACTGCACAATATTGCTATTGCTTTGTACACAGTACATTTCACATTGCATCAGAAAAAGTTTCCTATTTTTTTAACAAGAAAAAAATTTGTGTATAGATATATATATGTGTGTGTGTGTGTGTGTGTATGTATATATACATATACATATATACATGTATATAATTATCTCTCCTGGATCTATTTTCCAAGTCAGTAGTATTTTTAATGAGACATTTCACACTGCCTTCTGTATTTTCATTATTTTGGTTTTGTTTTATTTTGTCTTGATTTCTCCTAAAATCATTAGTTTCCAGCTGCTCAATTAAATTTTTAAGAAATTATTTCATCCCTGAGATTTTGATACCTCCTTTTCCATTTGACCAATTCTATTTTTTTAAGGAGTTTTTATTTTCCCAGGGTGAATTTTTATGCCTTCCCCTCCCCCCTCTCACCAGTTTGGCCATTTTTACTTTTAAAAGCATTATTTTCCTCATGGGCTTTTTATAAACCTAGTTTACTATTTTGCATACTCTGTTTTTAAGGTATTATTTTCTTCAGTTTTTTTGTGTGTCTCCTTTACCACTCTATTGATTCCTTTTTCATGATTTTTTTTGCATTACTCTCATTTATCTTCCCATTTTTTCCTCTACCTCTCTCACTTGATTTTCAAAATCCTTTTTGAGTTCTTCCATGACCAACTCATATTCTCTTGAAGGCTTTGGATGTAGGAATTTTGACTTTGTTATGTCCTAATGTGTGTTTTTATCTTCATTGTCACCATAGTAACTTTCTATGATCAGAATTTTTTGTTTGTCTGCTGCCTTTCTCAGCCTATTACTTGACTTTTAACTGTTAAAGAAGGGGTCCATTTTCAGAGTAAAGAGTCACTGTCCCAAACATCAGTGTTTTTGTATAGCTGTAGACACCTGCAAGTGGGCAGTTCTTCCAAGATGGTTTGATCTAAGGAGAAATGTTTATTCCTCTCCTGGTTTGTGCTATGGTCTGTGAGAGGCCACAAGCACTCATTTCTGTCTTGAAACTGTGAGAAGGAAACCCACATTCCTGTAACTGCAAGGTCTCATATGTTAGTACTCCTCCTCAAACTGGACTTCCACCTGGATGCGCCAACCAGGACTGCAATCACAGCTCTGAGTATAGGTATAGCAAAAGAGGCCTTCCTTAATGATAGCAAAGACACGCCTCTAATTTCATCATGACTAGTTGTTCAACTCTCTTACCATTGGTGGGCTCAGAGCTCTGAAAGCAACCGTTGCTCCTATAAATTCAGTGGCACTCAAGGCCTCCTCCTGGTTGTCTGGGACTGTCTCTGCAGGCATGGGCTGCACTGGAATGTGCTCCACTCTCACCCAGATGTGACACATCTTTCTTGCCAAACTTCTAAATTGTCCTTGCAGTCTGTGCACAGAAAGGTCTGGAAATTTCCACTGCTCCCACTGACTCACTCATGCTAAGACCTGCCCCTGGCTTGCTGGGGCCTAATCTGTATAAGCACAGACTGTGCTGGACAATGCTCTTCTCTCACCCTGATGCCACAGACCTTTCCTGCTGACTTTCTAAGCTATTTTCTTGTCTCACTCCATCTTTATGTGGGTTCTGCCATTCTAGAAGATTTTAGAGTCATTTTTTAACATATTTGGAGGGTTCAAAGGAGAGCTCAGGTGAGTCCCTGCCTTTACTTTCTAATCTTAGCTTCCCCACCCAATATAAACTTCTTAAATCCTTTCTAAGTTACAAATTAACCATGTATGGAACAAAGAAACCACTTACCATGTTTTGCACAAGGAATAAAGTATTCAGAATGAAAAATAGTTCAACCAAGAGTTTTCAATAAGACTTCCTGTTCTGCTAGGTTCCATCTTCCCCTAGATACCTATCACCAAACTATCTTTCCAGTTATTCAGTCTTGAAATATAACTTTCATGTTTGATGTTTCCTTTTTTCCTAATTCCTTAAGTTCAATGAGTTGCAAAGTGCTGTTGAATCCATCTCAACAACATCTCATATCAATTTTTTATTTTACATCCCAAATGTAACTACCCTAACTCAGATCTTTATCTCTCCATTTCTATATATTTCTATATATTTAATATTTATATATTAATATATTAGCCATTTATACATATTTCTATATATAAAAGTAAGTCTTTTACTACTGTAAGACTGGTCTTTAGTTTCTCTCCATATAAATTTTACAAAAATGCTCTCATCTTTCTAACCTACGACTCATGACATCATTCAAAAAACTTAGTTCCTCAATGTCTACTAAAATGCAGACTCTTGAAACTGGCATTGAAGACCCTCAGCAATTAGTTTTCAAGCTACATTAACAGATTTAGCTCATTCATTACATATATACATATATACAAATATAAATATATGCATATACACACATGCATGCATACTCATATACATGCATATATACACATGTATACACACATACATGCATATATACCTATACATGCATAAACATATCAGATACATATGTGTGCATTTATGTGTATATATACATTTATATATATACAGAATGATATAGATATACTCTTTTCCACTTTTCTCTCTGCTTATACCATCCCCATATATTGGCTCCAGTTTTGGCAATGGAAGGTAGAACAAGGAACATGGGTGGAAGTTGAAGACAGATATATTTATTCACAATGTTAGGGGGAAATCATCCTTGGCACAATAGAGTGCTGACTTTGAAGTTAGGAAGACCTTATTCAAATCTTACTAGCTGTATTTCCTGAGCCAAATCACTTAACTTCTCTATCCTCCATTTCCTCATAAACCATTTGCTTTTTTTACTCTTGGGCAAGTTGTCTGGAACTTTTCCCTTAATAACATTTAAAGTTTCTGCTACTGTTTAATATTCTATAATTTTCCCACATTACTTCCCCTACAGGATTGAAGCCTTAAATTTTGCTGTGTTGCCACAGGGGTAGCAAGAAAAATTTGCTACTGTGGTTGCAGTTGGAAAGTAGAAAAAAAGTGGTCCCCTTGACTTCAAGATGGTATGGCGCTTTGCTCCATCACATTCCTCATTAAACTGCTGTACATTTAAATATAAAGCCTTGTTGACATCTAAAACATGCCTTTATATTAAAACAGATAATTCTAAATGAGATTTAACTGAAAATAGCTTAAAATTACACTTTTGAGCAATTAAAAAAATAAATAAAATTTCTAAGATTTAGATATGCCATTCCTCTTCAATCTCTGGACCTGTAATAGCTTCTACTAATACTTACAACTGACTTTGAATTTTACCATAATGCTAAAAGCCTTCTGACATCTCAATCAAAGATTCTACATCTACTAGGTTTTCTGTATTTGTTTGCTAGTGATCAAAGAGAAATCTACTTGCTTCTGAGAGTAATTTATCCTTCTAGCATTTTTTTTGTTTTCTTTTTCTGTCTCATCTCAACCTATCTTCAGATCACATATAATCATCTCCCTTTTCCTCTCCATATCCCTCTTCATTTTCATGACACCTGTCTCTTTCTCTCTTTCTTTTCTCCCTTTCCCTCCTTCCCTTCTTCCTTCCCTCCTTCTCTCCCTCTCTCTCTCTCTCTGTCTCTCCCTTCCCAAACCCCTGGAGGAAAAAAAAACTCTAGGAAATCTTTTCAGATCAATGTGGATCTGGGTAATCAAAGGCTATTAGTAGGTTCTCAATCTCCTGAGAGATTTTTTTGAAAGTTTGAATATATATTTTTCCTTGAAAATAAACCACACTGGGCTACTTCTTCCTTGTACTATTTGATTCACTTCATATCTAATGAAATTTACTGAGCAATCATTCTTGTTTCTTAGTCTCCTTAAGCTACAGATTTTTAGGGGTGGAGGGGTAGAGCAAAGATGGGGGAAGTAGAAGCAAGGAGTTGTTAGAGCTTTTCTCCCAAGCCCCACCAAATAACTATACAAAATGACTCTAAACAAATTGTGGAGCTTCAGAACCCACAAAATGACAGAGGGAAAAAAATCTCCAGTCCAAGATAGCCTGGAAGGTCAACAGGAAGCATCTATCACTCTGGTTTGGGAGCAGAGCACAGTCCAGTGTGGCCTACTCTGGTACAGATCAGACCTGAGCAGGACTCTGAGAGAATGAATATCTGGCACATGAGGCAGGTTCCTGACTTCATGACCCCAAAACAATGAGAACAAATTGGAAGGTCAGTTGAAAAACCTGTTGTACCTGTGTGAGAGAGTAGAGTGGTCCAGCCCCAGTGCCAAGGGAGAAGAGATAGCAGAAGAGCCAGAAGCAGTCACAGAAGCAACACAGGTGGTAGGGCTGTTTCTAGAGCTCTAGGCCTACAGATTATGGGGGGACTGAGTGAATGACAGTACACACCCCACCCCCACTGGGAGCAGAGAAATACTTTGACAAAGAGCTTAAAAGTAAGTAAATTTCTGGGGAAATGGGCAACAACTGGAAAAAAAATCAGACTACAGAGTCTTACTTTGATGACAAGGAAGACCGAAATATACAAATAGAAGAAGACAATAAAACCAAAGCTCCTAATTCAAAGACTCCAGGAAAAATATGAATTGTTCTCAAGTCATGAAAGAGCTCAAAAAGGATATTGAAAAGCAAGTAAGAAATGTAGAACAAAAATTAAGAAAAGAAATGAGAGTGATGCAAGGAAATCATGAAAAACTAGTCAACTGTTGGCTAAAGGGGTCCCAAAAATGCTGAAGAAAATAACACCTTAAAAATAGACTAACCTCAATGGTAAAAGAAATCAAAAAACCCAATGAGGAGAACAATGTTTTAAAAAGGAGAATTGGCCAGATGGAAAATGAGATCCAAAAGCTCACTGAAGAAAATAATTTCACAAAGATTATAATGGAGCAGGTGGAAGGTAATGACTATGAAAATTCAAGAAATTATATAACAAAAGTAATTTAAAAAATAGCAGAAAATGTGAAATATCTCTTGGAAAAACAACTGACCTAGAAAACAGATACAGGAGAGACAACTGAAAAATTATTGAACCCCTGAAAGCCATGATCAAAGAAAAGAGCCTAGATATTATCTTTCAAGTAATTATCAAAGAAAAAGGCTCTGATATTCTAGAACTGGAGGGTAAAATAGATACTGAAAGAATCTACATATCACCTCCTGAAAGAGATCCCCAAAAGAAAACTCCAGGAATATTGTAGCCAAATTTCACAGTTCCCAGGTAAAGAAAAAAATATTGCAAGCATCCAGAAATAAGCAATTTAAGTATTGTGGAAATACAATAATTATTGTATTGTGGAAATACGAAAAAAGATCTAGTAGTTTTGACATTAAGGGATTGGAGGTCTTGGAATATGTTATTCCAGAATTTGAAGGAGCTAGAATGAAAACCAAATATCATATTTCCCGTCAAACTGAGTATAACACTTTCGGGGGAAAATGATCATTCAAAGAAATAGAGCACTTTCAAGCATTTTAGATGAAAAGACCAGAGCTGAATGGAAAATTTGACTTTCAAAGACAAGAATCAAGAGAACCATGAAAAGGTAAAAAGGAAAAAGAAATCATAAGGGACTTACTAAACTTGAACTCTTTACATCCCTACATGGAAAGATGATATTTGTAACTCTTGAGATCTTTCTCAATATTAGGGTAGTTGGAGGGATTATATACAGAGGACACAGGGTAAGTTGAATATGAAGGGATGATATCTAAAAAAACTAAAATGAAAGGGCAAGAGAGGGATATATTGGGAGGAGAAAGGGAGAAATCGAATGAAGTAAATTATTTTTCACAAAGAAGAGGAAAGAAAAAGCTTTTTCAATGGAAGGGAAGAGGGTGGAGGTTAGAGAGAAAGAGCAAAACTTATTCTCATTGAATTTGGCTTAAGGAGGTATGTAGAGTATGCACAATACAGGAAAGTAGGAGGGGAGGAGATAAACAGGGGGTGTATGGGGATGATAGGAGGTAGGGCAAATGGGAGGAGGGGGTAATTAGAAGTAAACACTTTTGAGGAGAGACAAAGTCAAAAGAGAGAATAGAATAAATGGGGAACTGGAAAGGATGGAGGGAAATATAGTTAGTCTTTCACAACATTACTGTTATGGAAGTGTATTTGCATGACTACACATGTATAACCTATATGGAATTGCTTGACTTTTCAGTGGGAATGGGTGGAGAGGGAGGAAGGGAGACGAGTTGTAACTCAAATTTTAAAAACAATGTTTAATTTTTTTTTAAACATGTAACTGAGAATTAAGACATACAGGCAACAGAGTAGAGAAATTTATCTTGCCCTACAAGAAAATAGTGGGGAAGGGGACAAGAGAAGGGAGGAGTGTGATAGAAGGGAGGGCAGATGGGGAAAGGGGTCATTGGAATGCATGATGACTTGGGGTGGAGGAGGGGAGAGGTGGAGAGAAAATTTGGAACTCAAAATCTTGTGGAAGTGAATGTAAAAAACTAAAAATAAATAAATTATAAAACAAAGATTTTTAGAGATAAAGATACTTTGAAACATAAGAGAAATTGAATAGCAAATTAAATGAAATTTTAATTAGCTTTATGGCACATACATTAGCCTGATTTTGCTACCTTCTTACCTATTCCAAATTTTAAAAAATAATCAAAGTAAATTTGCATATTCTGTTTATGTAACTCTCTGTGACTCTCAACAGAGATCTTTCTCTGCTATTTATAAGCTGTTCAATAAAGAGAAACAAGGAGAATTTTCAAGTAATGTAAGCCAGCCAAAGAAATCGAATTTAAAATGCAATGTTCAATAACATCATGAAATTCCCTCCAAATTCATAAAAATCCATTCCACCAAAAACTATGTCTAAACTATGATAGGCTCCTTTTCCTCGCTTACAGTAGGAGTTGCTGACATGAAATTGAGGAACTGAAAATGTTGTAGGAATAATCAAGGCACATGTTCTAGAATTGTCCCTAGAGAACATACCCATCACCCCAATCAAGCCAGCCCTGAATTAGGAGTTCTTTTAAGACCTTTAAATGGTGCATGCTTTATGCATGACACAAATCGGTGAGAAACTTTTAACAGCCAAGAAAAGTGAGATTTTCTTAGAACAATTCTACTTGCCAAGAAACTCATTCTTGTTTCAGTGCAAGTGTGAAAAACAAAGTCTCACTTAAGCAGTAGTTCAATCTTGTGTTGCCTTTTGTAAATCAGCAAGTTATGGAAAGGAGGTTTTGTTACAATGAAAAAGTTTCACATGTAAAAGAAAAGTAAGGAAACCTTTGTTGAACTGCTGCTGCAGAGTGTCAAATTATTGATCTATACAACATAGATGATAATTTAGTTGACTACCAGGCATAAAAAAAAAACAAAAAACCAAACATGAGAAAGCAATGAAGCAAAGATGACAGTCACAAAGTATGCATGAGTTTACTTTTCTTAGGCAAGATTCACATGTGAAAAACAAGGAGCCTGAATTGCATGATTGGTAAATCACTTTGGCCATGTATAGAACTCTCCTTATTTCAACTTCTCAGAATTCAACCAATCAATCAATCAACGACATTTTTTTAAGGACTAACTGTGCCAAGCACTATGCTTGGTACTGGGAATTCAAAAATGAAGCAAAACAACTTAAAAAAAAAACACAATCCTTGCCTTCAAGGAGTTTAAAATGAAATGGGAGTGGGGGGGGGGAACATGCAAATATATACAAAGCAAGCTATATATAGGATAATAGGAAATAATTAACATTGGGAAGACATCTTCTTTCAAGTCTCTACCCAACTACTAACTCTCCATGAATTCTTCTCTGATCCAGCTCTCCCTCTACACCTTCCAATTCTAGCTTCTAAAATTGACTTAGTTTTTACTTATCTCTAAAAATATTACTACCCAGTAGGGGAACATAGGCATCTTGGGGTTAGAGAATGTGTAGAATTTTGTCTTTGTAATCTTAATATCTGATTACTTTCATGTAAGAACTTCCTCTCTTATACTATTTTTCAACTGATCAGAAAATTGGTTTTAGATAGCTGCCTAATTCTTAGGAACTTTAAATGATTGGCTTGTGGCCATAAATTTGCTAAGCTGGTGGTATAGTTTTTATATTGCAGTAGCGTTCTTTTTTCCCATCCTTATATTCTGGGTCAAAAGTTCATTTCAAAGCATCCATGAACTTGGATGGTAATAGCTCATTTCTGTATTTTCACTAACCTCAAACTGAAATTTGTAATTTCCATTATTAAAAAAAAAAAACTTCTGTGAAGAGCTGTTAGCCAAGGCTTGACTAGACTTCCTAAGTAGTCCATGTAACAAAATCAATTAAGCAATTTCAATAAACATTTATTAAACACCTATTATATATGTTCAAGCTGCTATGCTAAGCAATGAAACATTGGTAAGCCTTGCACTAGTACTACTTATTGACTTTTTACTTAAATAGGTGTTCAATCAATGATTGCTTTTAATTGAATGAGTTAATTATGCATTTATGTGTGTTTGTATGTATATTTGTATATGTACATATGCATAAATCTACACATGTAATACACACACACACACACACACACACACATATATATATGAGTGGGTGGATTGTGTTTGTGTATACTCCCTTCCCCCATGAAATATGACCAAAAAAGTTATTTGAAAGGTTGCAAGGGGGATGTTTTCCATGTATGGAACAAAATGGATGCCCTCAGGAAATACTGATTTACTAAAGCTTTATTAAAGTCTGGTGTGCTCAAGAATATGCCGTAAAAAACAATATAAAGCTCCATCAAATACTAATCTGGCTTCCTGAAAGTGGGAAGTCACTTCAGCTAGCCAGAAATTACTGCCGAGAATAGCTGCTAGGCTGATGTGTCAATTTCTCAAAGGAAGCAATATCACTTCTAAGACTAACATTCCAGGCAGGAATCATGTCTTCAACAGTTTTAGATAAAGTTCAGAAAAGAAGAGAAGTTTTTATGGTATGACTTTCTAGAGAGGAAAAATGGCTATTAAAACACACACACATACACACACACGAACTGACCATGAATCTGGGTGCAACCTTAAAACAAGAAAGACAACTAAAAAGCAGTCAAGAAGTGACAGCAATATTGCAGAGAATGGGGATGGTAGTCATAGCAGAGAGTGCCAGAAATAAGGAAAGCCAACATAAGGAGAAAGAAATGAAACATATTGCTAGAGTAGAAAAATTACCATCTTGTCTTCAGCCTGCTTCTGAGGAATACAAAGGGACAAAAGTGAACTATGAACCTTAGGAGTTCTAAGGAATACTGCTGAACCTAAGTTCCATATAGATGTTTCATTCTTAAGAAGATAAATGTTAAAGAAAGGCAAATTAATATAATCATATTTGCTTCCCTTTAAATGTACAATACAAAATATACAATACAGTACAAATATACAATACAGAAGTTTTATATATATATATGTATATGTATATTTATGGTGACTTCATTTTTATTTAGAGTTTTGTAAAAATCAATTTCATATCTTTCAGTGTCTCAAAAAGCAATTTTTAGCCTTCACTTTAAAAATATATTTTGCTTCAAGATTTCACAAGGGGTAATAGAAAGAGTACTGAGTTTTCAAGTAGGAAAATCTGGATTCATATCTTATTGAATGTCAGTTACTACCTGTGTGATCTTGGGTCTCTCTGGGCATGTTTCCTCACCTATAGAATGATGACATTGCAGTGAATGGTCACTAAGGACCCTTCGGCTTCTAAATCTATGGTCTTATCACATCTGGGTGATGTATCGTTTCAATATTTATCTTTATTTTTCAGGTTCTCAAAAACACTTCTGCTTAACCCATTTTGATGGGTTATTTTTGAAGTGAAATTGTAGTTTCATATATTATCACATTGCCTTTTTGTACAATAAGATAACTGAAGAGATGGGTTAAACAGTTCTACATTGTGAAATCCCCTTAAAATTAAACAAAAAATAACCTTTTAAGAACTTTATTTTAATTTAATATAATATAAGCATACACTGAGTTGAGAATAGATCCTGACCCTAAACAGAAAAAGCATCAACAATTTCCTCATTCAATCACTGCAGAATAAATCATTCATGGACTCACCCCTTTTGTAATGAAGTATGTTCCTTTGCATGTTTTTAAAGACCCTCCAATATACAATCACTGAATTTTATTTGAAAGGGATTGTAGATTTGATCTAGTGCAATTCTTACCAGAAAAAAAAATTATTTACTATAATATACCCGGCAAACATCCATCTCTTCCAACTTTATTTCTTTTTCAGATAAGAAAACTGAGAGCCAGGGAGGTAAAGTGATTTGCCTTCCTGAAAAGAAGAGACAATTTTACTTATTAAAGGATACATCAAGATGATTTGTTATGAAACTCCAGTAATGAAAAGAATGCAAAGTCAAATGGTTTTTGCTTTGCTTGCTAGATTATAATAAATAATGAAAATTGATATTGATATATTAGGAGATATATAGACATTCACTCACCAATTTAATCATATATACATGCAAACAAATGAATACACAATCTAAGTTCAGATTATTGGAAACAATGAATTTATTGAAGTACTCACATTATTCAAATTCATTCTCCATATTTTCATTGGTCCAGAACCAATCATCATATTTTACATATAATTTTAAACAGTGAAAATTCCGATAATGGCATTACAAGATTCATTATTGTCAGTAATGAGGATCTAGCTCTGTGTGCACCTTTATTCCATGTGTGTATGTAGGTATTTATTATATATACATATATGTGTAAGTACATAAAATGCATACTTACATGTGTATATATATGCTTATATATTTACATTAGGTTTATATGTAAATTGTCATGCTGGAGAAGACTTTTGAGAGTCCCTTGAACAAAAAGGAGATAAAATCAGTCAATACTTCAAAGAATTAATTCAAGATATTCACTGGAAAGTTGAATACTGAAAGTGAAGATTAAATACTTTGACCCCATAATGAGAAGATGGGAGTCATTTAGGGAAAAAAATATTTTTATAAAATAAAACTTAATGTTAGGGAAGATTGAACGCAAAAGGAAAAGAATAGCAGGGTATAAGATACAGAGATAGTATCATAAAAACAACCAATGAACATGAATTGGACAGACTTGGAGAGATAGCCAAGAATAGAAGGGCCTGGAATGGCTAAGGAGTCATTAAGAGCAGGACACACAGAGAGAGCAGAAGAGAGAGAGAGAGAGAGAGAGAGAGAGAGAGAGAGGGAGAGGCAGAGAGACAGACAGAGAGACAGAGACAGAGACAATCTATATCATGTTCACACAAGTGTACATATATATGTAGAAATATCACCTCTAAAAAATCTTGCTTTGTAAGAATATTTAAAACTCATGAGCCTATTCTCAGGCTGCTTTTGTCAAATACAAATTGCAAAGGATGATTGCTGTTGTTTATTTGGTTTTTGCTACTTCCCACGGCATAATGCATAACACATCCAATAAGCTCCTGAAGTACAACATGTATTGTACTTTCTAACACTAGCAATATTAGGTACATGGAGGGACTTGAGCACCAGTATCCTCAAAAGTATCTCAATATTCTTGTGTACATACATAGAGCTGCTGGTAATTCAGTATCTGCTGCTGAGATGCGGAGTTACTGATTAGTTGGCAACAGTGGGAACTGTCTCTCATCAAGCATGTGTAAAACTCCATCCTACTCTTTGATAGCAGGGGACAGTTCAGAATATACATTACTTTTTTCAAAGTATAATTTCTCTTATTTAAACTGCTTTTGATTCTTATTTTCAAAGTACTACTATGCTCATGCAACTCTGTGAATTTGATTGTACTTGGGAGTAGAAAATAAGGGAAGAAAAACATGAATGAGTGATTGAAAATGTGAACTTGTGAGAGTTTTACCAGAGAAGCAGGAGTTGAGAAAAATAAAGACAAACAAACTTGAACTCTGTAACATACCATCATTTTTGCTCTTGTGTTCTCATATACCTGGTGTTTTCCCTTTCTTTCTATGGGTTCCTTCTAGGTCTAATCCTATGACACTGAGTTTGATCATTAGTGCAGGGAGGGTTAGGAAGGAAGAGATTGCTATAGTGCAAATCCTTTATGAAGGAAGAGGGAATTGAACTTGACTTCAAAGGATGCCAACTTTGCATAGGGTGAGAGAGATTAATCTGGCTGGAACTGAGGGTTTACATGGAAGAAAAATGAAGGAAAAAAACAAAGGAAAGGATGTGAATTGTACTAGAAATAACGATGAGTCCACAATCAGTAGAAATGGTTTCCATGCCTAACTCTGCCTGTAAGTAGTTTTGGTGACCTTGAGCAAGCCCTATAACTTCCTTAACTTGTATTATCAAACCCCTACATTCCTTCAATGGAAACAGAAAGTATTGAGAGCCCAACTGCAGGTGTCAAAACTCAGATGTGTCCTACTAGACAGAATCTGATTTTGGAACTCATAAATCCTTTCTTTCATGTTGGTAAGGACTATATCAGAAGACCTAAATTAATGCCACAATCAATTACCTCTGAACATTGCAGTGACCAAATAGGTAAATGTGATTCCAAACAAGCATAGCAGGTTTTCTTTGCTCTCACTTCAAAACATGCACTTAAACTATGCTCAAACACATATAACATACCCCCATCAATGTACAACTTCTGCTTTTATTTTCCATGCTCTAGCCCTCTCAGCTCAGCTTTCAGAGACTCCTTTCCCTCTACATGAACATCCTGCCTTCTTCCTCATTCCCCAAGTACTCTCTGTGACATTATAATCACCGTTTTACAATATATAATCACTATACATTTATGAATATTTTATAGCATATATGAGCTAATTTTCCTACATTTCCTTTACATTTCTTAGAATTTCAATATGCACTTGGATTAGGCTATCAGGAATAGGCATGAATATTTTCCTTTGCAAGTGACATCAAATATACACACCCTTCAGATTCAAAATAGTAATACAAAATAGTGATCCAAAGAAGCTTTCAGGTTCCAAATCTCCTGACGCCTTCTTTTAAAAAATGAGAGTTGGATTTGCTTGACTTTGTTATAATAGTCTAGGCATAATTCTTTCTACTTCTAAAGTTTTATCATGTCTTCTCTTTGTAATTTATCATTTAATAAGTATAGAATTATTTAAAATGGTTGTATTACATTTTAAATAGAAGAATGACATAAAAGCATTTCATGAAAAAGAAAACATATTCTGCCATCAGTGTATAGGAAAAATTGAAGGGAATAGAGGCAATAGAGACTGAAAGCAGTGGGATTATTAAGAAAGTTTTTACAATAATCTAGCTATGAGGGAATGAGATTAATGACATGGGGAATGAAGAAGAATGGACAAGTCAAAAATATCTGATAACGGGTCACAGATCTAAAGTTGGGGAGACTTTGAAAAAAATTCAGTCTAAAAACCTTCATTTTACTGATGGAGAAGCTGAGGCCTGATAAATTTAAGTGAATTACCCAAGGTCACAAAGCTAATGAATGGAAAAAATCATGTTAAAAATGAAGTCCTTCTCTGTACCACAACACAAGCGCGAGAAGGAAGACATATCTCTCTCCTCCATAGATCAAAGCTCCCATTATTTTGTGGGATGTGGATGTAAACTTAAGGAGCCAAGATTGCTCCATCAATAAATGTGAATTGTATCTATTTTTACCAAATTTGTACAACTCACATTCTTAAGAAAGATAAAAGATGTTTCTTTGTTTTACTTCTCTGTTTCTCTGAGTATCTGTATGTGGTTCTGGATGTATGTATGTATGTATGTATTTATGAATGTGTGTATTTTCTCAATGTATCTGTATGTGCTCATTTCTGGCAGAGTGGATATGTCTATGTCAGAGTCTGGTTATATTCAAGAACAAAATTATTCATTTCAGAATGACTATAAATGTATGTGTGTGATGGTGAACTACTATATTTGGAACATCCCCTGCCTGATTCTAGTCCAAATTAAGTATGTGGAAGTTTAAGGTAACCTACTTTTGGCCCTGATGACTCAGTAATTATTGAAGAGGATGGGTGCATAAACAAAGTAGGCAAATAATTGCTTCAATGACTTCTTTCTTTTTCAGTTATAAATGAAGCAGCACTACTTAAAGCTGCTGCCAAGAGTCAGAAGAAAAAAGTATATTCCTCTACCTCCCATTTTGCATTCAAATATAATTGAGCATATTGCTACCCTTATCTATTTTGGTCACTGTTTCATGATTTCATATTAATGAGTGTTTCAAGATGAAAGTATGTAGATGACCTTGTAAATATGAGAAATTAAGAGGTCCCATCAAAGGTCCTATTAGCAGTCATCTTGTAATGGTAATAGTAGCTTCATTGTAAATCAAAGAGAATTTTAGGATACAGGAGAAGTATGCCCAATGGTAGGCCAGAAATAAACTGGAAATAATTGGTCATACAGTGAAAGTCACCCAAGGAAAGGGCATATCAAGGAATGTGATCCCTTGTGGCAGAGAATGTTTTCTATGATTCTGGTAAGTTAGAATCACAAAATCAGTTACACAATAAGCATTTATTAACCACATAGTATGTGCCAGTTATAGTATTAAGTATTGGGGGGTACAAAAAAGCAAAAGGCAAACAATCCCTGTTCTAAAGGAGCTCAAAATTTGATGAAGACATCATGCAAAAAACTATGTACAAACTATAAACAGGATAAATTAGAAATAAAAGAGAGAAGGCATTAGAAATGAAAGGGATAAAGAAAAGGCTGGCATTTTACCTAGAACTTTAAAGGAAAAAAGTCAAGGAAGCAAGGAGGTAGACATAAGGAGGGAAAGCATTATAGATATGGGAGGTAGGCACTGAAAATGCTCAGAGTCAGGAAATGGAGTGACTATTTTTAAGGAATATTAAGGTGTTACTAGGTTCCAGAGTATATGACAAAGGGATAGGAATGTGTAGGGTTGAAGAAGACAAGAAAGGTAAAGGGGGCAGATTATTAAGAACTTTGAATGCCAAACATAGAATTTTATATTAGTACTTAGAGGTAATAAAGAACCACTCTACTGCACTGAGTAGGGAAAAATGACATGGTCATATCTGTACTTTATAAAGATTAACACCTGAGTGAGAATGGACTGGAATGGGGAGAAACTTGTGGCACGCAGACCTACAAGATTATTATAAGAATCTAGGTATAATGTGGTGGAAATCTCTACTAGGTTGGCAAATATTATATGCTACATAATAAATATTTATTATTTTTAATGATTTTTATTAATCTCCATGGAGATGATTCACATATCTAGTTTTCCATGTCTAACCTCTCTAATGACCTCTAATCTCTCCTACTCAAATGTCAATTGGATATTTCAAACCATATGTTCTATAGGTATCTTAACTCATATCCAAAACTGTACTCATTCTGTTTCCTGCCAAACCCTTCTGCCAAACTCTACTATTATTTTGAGAGTACCATGATCAACCAAGCTTGAAACCTAAGTCTCATCCTCAACTCTTCACTCTCTTTCACTCCCTCATATCCAATCTACTGCCAAAATTGTTTGATTTTACCTTCATAATATCTCTGTTTTGTTTCCTTCCTTTTTCTACGAATTCCACCCACCTGGTATAGGCTTTACTACCTTAAACCCAGACTATTATTATAAATGGCTGGTGGATCCATCTGCTTTTGAATTATCACATTTTTGCTCACAAAAATTATGGGAGGCAGATGCTCTTAATGTCTCCATTTTACAGATGAGGAAAGCAACCAGTAAATGACGCCCAAAGTCACAGAGCTAATAGTGTCTAAGGCTAGATTTGAACTTAGGTATTCCTGACTCCAGACTCAGAATATGGGAGGTAGGCACTGAAAATGCTCAGAGTCAGGAAATGGAGTGACTATTTTTAAGGAATATTAAGGTGTTACTGGGTTCCAGAGTATATGACAAAGGGAGAGGAATGTGTAGGGTTGAAGAAGACAAGAAAGGTAAAGGGGGCAGATTATTAAGAACTTTGAATGCCAAACATAGAATTTTATATTAGTACTTAGAGGTAATAAAGAACCACTCTACTGCACTGAGTAGGGAAAAATGACATGGTCTGTCCATGTTAATTGAATGCTTGGGAACTGATGAGATCATGAAATAAAACAGTAGTAAGGAAGAGAGGAAAAGGTGCTAAGATAGAGATTTTGGAGACACCTATAGTTAGCAGAATGACCTGAATAAGGATCCAAGAAAGGAGGCTTTGAAGAAGTGTCCAGATAGATAGGAAGAGACCTGGGAGAAGAGTGATGTCACAAAAATCTAGAGAAAAGAAGAATATCAAGAAAAAAGGTAATCAACAATATCAAGGGCTGCAGAGAGTTGCATAGAGAGTTATAACTAAGTAGAATTCTGGGAGAATTTCATGAACATAGAAAAGGATTTCTGCTGAAGAATAGCTTACCTGCTTGTCAATATACTCTCCAGGTATGGCTGTCTGACTACCATTGTACTCTAAATTTAAGTCCACTTTTCCTAGTTTTGCTATATTTGTTGCATAGTATGCTCCAATTTGAAGAAAGATTGTGTTGTGGCAACTGTTCTTTCCATCCAGTCTAAGGAAATACAGACAATAAAAGTTGATTGAGATTATTATGAATGGGAAGTATATCATTGAAGTCTTTGGAGTAATGGTTGTCGAACCATAGCCTTTCAGTGTTACCCATTCAAACCTGAGAGAAAGAGGAGAAGGAAGAGAAGGAGTAGGAGGAGAAATCAGTGTCATCATTATGGTCATCATCACCATCATCAGCCACAGCAGCAGTAGCAGCTGCCCTCTAGTCTCCAAACCTGACACTCCAATTGCAAGTATTTGGATTTGTTAGGACTTTTTTTGCTTTTAAGGTTTAGAAGGTGATAACTAGTAGGACTTAGAAATTAAGTGATTTAGAGTGAGGAAGAATGAAGAGTAAAAGTTGATTAATGGGTTAAGTTTGAGTGACTAAAAGTATAGTGTCCCCTTCAAAATAAGGAGGAGAAAAGGGAAAGGTAAGAGAGCATATAGAAAATAATGAGATTGCTTTTAACTTTCATTTGAGGTGACAGTGGGATGTCTGAATGAGAATATTTAATGGGCTACTCAGAGAGAATCAATAGGAATTCTGGAAAAGCCAGCAATAGAAATATAGATTTTTAAGCTTCCAACATGAAGGTAATAGTTAAATCTGTTACAGTGGGATGAGTTATCTTAGCAAGTGCATAACGAAAAAAAGAGTAAAGGGACAACAACAGAGCCTTGGAGAAAGATTTCAGTTACTATCACACTATGGACTTAAAACTGAACTGTTAACAATTATCTCATTTTGATTAAGAATGGCATTTATAAATTGAAGGTCATGCGTTATCCATAAAGACCAAATGACTTTGTCATTACTTAAGCAGCAACAATTTGATGGTCCTGTCTAGTTGGTCATTGGTTGTTTTTAATTGCCTGTTGTTTGGGTGAATGTCATCACATTGTTTTGTGAGGGAGTCATAAACTGAAGGAAGGAAAGGGAAAAATGAGAAATATCATGGAAAATAGTGTATTCATCAGTTTCAAAATATAATTCTTCATTGACCAATCAAACCACAGGAGCATGGTAAGGAAATGTGGGTACAAATAGCCTATAAAGGATGAGCTTGAAGTCCCCACCCTATCAGCCAAACGGAGGCCTATAAAACCAGAATTTGAACAGAATTGAGATGCATTTTTAGAAGAATGCAAGCAGCAACAGGATGATTTCTTTGCTCATGGGCTGCAGCAAACCATCTGCTTTTCGAACCATCCCAGCCCAAGCATAGTGCCAGCTTGCTAATGAGCATTGTTTGAGTAGATGGCCCAATGCAAATCCATCATCAGTGTGGAAGAAAAAAATCAATGCGGATCCTTATTGACAGAGTGAGAGACTTAGTCTTCAAATATGAAGAGTAGCAAATTTTTATCTAGCAGCCATGAAAATAAATGGATTAACAGGCTCCAATTGAAAGGAATTTAAGTAGCTGATCTAAAATAAATTGCATATATTATCTCTCTTTCTAGTTTTTTTCTGTTTGATTTTTGTATAATTATTTTTGCAATAAAATAAAATACTTTCTGTAGACAGGTGTTTATTTTCTCTTATTAAGATAATGGAAAGACACATAAAAAGGTAAAAAAAAGTAGCTATGAAAAATATGCAGTTAGATTTTGGAAATTCAGGTGGTACAATATTCTAGAGCTAAACCAATTTATAAATGTTGAAGAAAAATTCAAAGTGTTGTTAAGATGCTCAATATCAGGTTCACCCTATATGTATATTAATAAAAATTAAACCCAAACATATAGTGAAATATAAGTATTTCTAAACATTCCTGCCAAAAACAAATAAATGTCATAGCAAAGGAAATAGCAGTCTGAATGTCTATTGGGATTTCATGAAATTTCCAAGAAACATGGGAAACTGAATTCTTGTACAATTTACAAGATTGCAAAGGCTACAAAATAAAGTGCAAATATACTCATTTTGCTTGGAATCAATAATTCTCATTCATAGAGCTTGGCATTCAACCTGTAGTTACAGAATTAATTCAATATTTTCTACTTCTCTAATTTCAATATTTTCTGAATTAATTCAATTATTTTCTAAAACTAAGGTGCTAGAGATGAATATGTTTGGCATACTATTTAATGTCACGTAATATGACTCATTTGTCTTTTCTTCAATTTGAGCTCTTCACAAATCCTTGTATGGTAAAGAGTCCTCCTCTTTCATTCCACATGCTAAACTTTCCATTCAAGGTCACCCGTAACTTGAGGAACTAAAGCAGCCATACAGCCTTCTTAGCTACACCAGGAAGACAATATAAATTGAAATGTTGCCACTGATACTTATTCAGGTTTTCAAATTCGTATTTCCCTGAAGTTGGTGAAAGGATAAGAGTGGATACATATTGATGGATTCCATATGTGATATTATTATCTATAATTAAACAACAGATCTTTGGGAAATACTTGATTGAAAGGGAAAGGAAGATCTTCTATAGAGCTTAGTAGAATGTGTCAGTCTCTGCTGCAATATCACTCTCATGGTTAAGGTACATGAGATGTTCAGTTCACTTTTACTGTGTAGATTATTTAACAATCAATCAATTTTTGCTCTTTGAGCAGGTCCAGCACAATCAAGGATGAAAATTATTTTTAAACTAATATATTTTAATTCTAATTAGCATTTAACATTTATAGCTAGACACAACACAAATTGATTTTTTTTCTTCATGAACCCTCAAAATTGAACTTTCAGAGATCTATATCATCACTTACAACAAAACTACAATTAAAATTTCCCTTGAATAGATGAAATTCATTTGAATAGGATTGGAAGTTTAAGAGAGAGAGAGAGAGAGAGATGTAATACACCAAGATCCCAAAGCCAAAGTAGAGTGACACAAAAATAGATGAAATTCATTTGAATAGGATTGGAAACTCAAGAGAGAGAGAGAGATGTAATACATCAAGATCCAAAAGCCAAAGTAGAGTGACACTCTACAAAAGTAGAGTGACAAAGTAGAGTGATTGAGTCCCTTGAAAAGTAGCTGAAATGGGCACCACATGGGGATGTAGCAAATGAGAGGATGAAAAACTTGGTGGATGTTCAGGAAGGTCACATTGCCCAGTTCACCCTAACATTACTACTGACCTCAGGGATCCCCATGAAATGTTTGACATGGGTTTCTAGATGCCAGCAATATGATGTGGGAGGCAAAGAACAGTTTTTCCCATTATTTCCCATTAGTTTGCTTCACGAAAGGTGAATTCAGACTCCCAGGACCATGTGCAAACAAAAACCACAATCATGGTCCTCAAGTTCTAGAAGACAGTTTGAAGGAAAACAGTAGATAGGAGACTTGGTAGTGGATGAAAGAGGTCCAATAGAGAGATTTCAAAGTAATGGGACTTTGGAAGTATGGCAACCTGGTTGCACAGAAAGAAATACAACCAGTTACTAAATATGGGAACCAAACATGGGGAGAAAGCACTCTGGGACAAAGTTCCATTTGCCCTGCCCTAGGGTTATGAATCCATTGCTATTTAACCACATTCCTCTTTGTATCATATTCTGACTTTATGGCCAGTTGAAAGAGTCAAGATGCCTTGATGTATTTTGTTCCTTACTATAGACACAAGGATGTATTTTATCTCATTGAATTAATAATTGTTTCTCAGAGTTGTATTTTCTATGTTAGAAACTTCAAAAAAAATAATGCAAAAATTTTCTTTATAATGTCTTCAACATGATGGCAACATCCCAATGAGTATTTTCATGGTAAAGTAAAACCTTGAAAATAGTGACAATCTCAGTAGATAAAATGATAGATAAAATGTTATAGTGGCCGATCAATGTGCAATCAATATTCATAGAACTGCTATGTTAATACTAGCAACTTTATTGTCTAAGAATGACTTAATTCCCAAGGCTAGCTTCAATAAATAAATTACAAGTGTATGCTTCCCACGTTGCGTGTTAGCCACAAGGGAGAAGAGTAATAAAAATGTATTGTATTATCTCCTTAAGTCATATTGATTTCCAACATTTTTTGTGATTTGCCAGTTCAAGTAGTTTTGTTTTGATAATAGAATTCTTAGAATGCATCCTTCTTTGAAGTATGTATATTTATATTGTCTTCAGATACTGTTATCATCCTTCTCAAGAAGTAAATGTTCTTTAAAAATATGTATAAAGTAAAAGTACAAAATGAATAGAAATTTCAAATATGTGTTTAAGTCATTTCATCCTTATTATACAAAATTGCTTTGATTCTCTCTCTCACTAGAAGTAACCACTTGTCCCATAATATATTCTTTTCTGGTACTGATAGTCTATTCAAAGCCCAGTGATGACACATTCCCACTCAACTCAATCCTCCAGAAAAAGGCATTCTAACAGTAGTGCATTACATGACTGCACCTATAATAATCACAAGGAAAATAAAAACCTCTGATATACTCTACATTATTGTCATACTCCAATCCAATGTAGTAAACATTTATTCAGTTACTATATGCAAGGCACTCTACTAGGAAGGCACTGTTGATGGAAAAGCTAAGAATAGATTGCAGCTGTCTTCAATGAACTCACATTCCTACTCCTAACAATACCTGGCATATATTATTTCTGTGGTTCTTGACTCCCAACAAGATCTCTTGGGGAAAGTATCACGTAAGTGACCCATATGTACAATGGTTTCTGTATATTGATTACCTTTGACTGTCTCTTTTCAGAAAGTCTAGAATTGTCAAGGATGGATATTTTTGGCCATAGTCTTCCTCTCTACCAAAGATTTCCCCATTAACTTCAAGGATATCAGTATCATCAGATACTGTACCATAGCCTTTCATAATCCAGACTCATCTGTATCTCATGTTTAAGAATCAGAATGTTATCTTTGTGAAGGCTCATCAGCACATGGCCATTTACAGCTATTGTATACTGTTTCTGGTCCAAAGTCACAGAATTTGGTATGTATACCTGACATTTCAGAGGCTGAGTAGACTATTTTCTTATTTTCCCATATCAGAAATCTGGAAATAGGATAAACATGTTCTGTGCTCCTTTGTGCCACTTATAGATATTTTATCAATCACTACCACCTACAAATTCTCCTTTGAAATTCATGCCAGCTAACTAACTTTCCTCAATCCTATTTCCTCAATTCAATTCCTCCAATTGCTGTTACTTCCCTTGGACAGCCTCCGCCGCCACACACAGACACACTTCCTTCTATGATTTGGGGGCCTGGATGGAAATCCCTTTCTCTATCCAAGTTCCTACAATCCTACTTAAGAAGTGTAAGCATTCACACTGATGAAAATTTACCAGTCCTCACAGGTCCATCCATTTCTCATTTCAGGTGCCATTTGCCTTTTTCCTCAATTTTAAGCATTCACTACAGTATGCAATGCTTACTTTTTACTTTTCATCACTCAAAGCTAAGTCTGTTCCATGAATCTGACCTCTAATTGTTTTTTCCAAGAGAACTATCTTTACTCTTTGTAGTTTTTCAATCACCTCACTCTTATCCACTTTGGTGTGCCATTTGGATCTTTGAGTAATCTTTGTTCTTACAGTCTATAAGTGTGATTATATATTTGCTTTCCTCATATTCACTTTGTACCCCATGGTCAGTCTCATCTTCAATGACTCCTCTACTTTGCAATTCTTTTCCATCTGTGCCATCCTCATTCTAATAACAATCATCTCTAAATAATTCATGTATGCTGCAACCTCTGTTTCTGTATCTGAAATTCTAGAAACTGCTAGGAAAAATATTTAATGTTGATTAAGTCCACTGGCAATTCATGTTCTCCAACTTTATCAGAATACTACCTGCTACACAAAAAGCTTTCTTTCACTCTTATTAAGTCAAATTATCTATGATGGCTGTCACAAACCTCTTCTCTTCTCAAATCACAATTCTATCCTCTTACAATAGTTGATGATCTTACTTCACACATTGTCAAAAAATTGAGATTTTCTGACATATGAAATAGCCTGTGTACTATAAAACATGTCTTGATTCCAACAATGTTCTACTCCTTCATGTAGATTCAGGAAAACTTATCTTGGATCTTAACAAAAACAAATATATTCAGTTCTGTCTACAATATGATCTCCTCTTTTATTCTCTTGCCCTATTCCATCAATCAATATTTGTCTCGTAAATTTAAAATGAACAAGTATTTGTTGTGATATGTACATTATTTGCTAGGTGTTGAGAATATGTACATATAAAATGAATACAACCATACATAATCACAAAGAGTTTACATTCTAATGGGGGGAACACCCCTCCTCCCTTTTAAATTGGTCTTTTTGTCTGTCTCTCCTTCATGGAAAGTATCTTGACTTTTTATGGTAGTTTCACTATTCAAAAGGTAAAAGAAGTGATCAAGGGAATTGACAGTCTGGCCCTCACTGACCAACAAAAGTATTTGGTGCTGAAGTAGATACAATTTTAAAAAATAAAAGAAAACTGAGAACTGAATCAAATGTACAAGAATACAAGTCATTCCCCAAGTGATAAATGGTCAAAGATTATGAGCAGGCAGTTTTCAGAGGAAGAAATTAAAAATAATTATAGTCATATTAAAAAAATGTTCTAAATCACTATTGATTAGAGTGATGCAAATAAAAACAACTCTAAGATACCACATCACACCTAGATTGGCTAACATGACAGAACAAGAAGATGGTAAATGCTGGAAAACATGTGGGAGAGTTGGAATGTTAATTCATAGTTGGTGGAGCTTTGAGCTGATCCAACCGCTCTGGAGAGTGGTTTGGAAGTATGCCCAAGGGGCTACACAGATGTGCTTACCCTTTGACTCAGCAATACTGCTTCTAGGACTGTATCCCCAAGGGACCACAAAAATGGGAAAGGGTCCCATGTACAAAAATATTTACAGCAGCACTCTTTGTGGTTTCCAAAAACTGGAAATCAAGGGAATGCAAATCAATTGGGGAATCACTGAATAAATTATAGTGTATGAATGTAATGGAATACTATTGCACTATAAGAAATGATGCACAAGAAGACTTCAGAGAGGTCTGGAAAGACTTATATGATCTGATGCTGAGTGAAAGGAGCAAAACCAGGAGGACTTTGTTCACAGCAACAACTACAGTTTACGAGAATTTTTTCCCATAGACTTAGAACTTCCTTACAATGCAAGGATTTAAAAAATTCTCAATGGCCTTTTAAGGCAAAAATGCCTTCCACATCCAGAGAAAGAACTATGTAATTCTATCTCAGATTGTGCAGATCATTTTCTTTTTTATTAAGTTATGGTTTATTATGTGATTTCTCCCATTCATTTTAATTCAACACAACACAACTATAGTGAAAATGTATTTAATAGGAAGATACGTGTAGAACCTGTATAAAATTGTATGCCATTTCAGGAAGGGAGGTTGGAGATAGAGGGGGGAGAAAGGAGGAAGGAGGGAAACAAAGAAATCTAGGTCGTATGATAGTGATTGTGTAACACTGAAAATAAATATATACATCAAAATTTTTTTAAAAAAGGAAAGAAAACCTCAGGAGGATGCAATGAGCTCATATTAACACTCATGATGGAGATGAACATGAGTCATAGTTTGATACATACTCTGAATTTGGTAAGAAAAATTTTGAAAGGTTCAGAAAAGGGTTAAGTAGAAAACTATTATTAAGAATTCCAAAAGAGTAGGTGATCAAAGAGGAATGGGAAGAAATCAGAATGAAATTCTGAAGACATAAGGAGTGCTATTTCCATTTTAAAAAAAAGAGTTATCCAAAGAGACTGAAGTGAATACACAGTAAAGACACTGATCAGTGTAGATTTCATTCGAGACCACATAAAGTGCAGATGGCAGAAGATGAGACAGGTGATATGGACAGTAATCATAGTTTTAGCATCATCAAAGCTGAGAATGGGCAAAAAGTAAATATTATCCTAACAAGAATTGCTTTTAAAAAATTATACCGGGGTTTGGAGGGTATCAGAAGAGATGAAAGGAAGAAAGGAAATGAAGAAGTAAGGAGGAAGAAAGGAAGGAAGGAAGGAGGGAAGTGAAGAGGAAGGGAAGGAGGAAGGAAGGAATTTATTATACACATACTATATGCCAGGTCCTATGCTAAATGCTTTAAAATATTTTCTCATTTGAGTCTTTCAACAATCCTGGGAGGTAGATATTAATATTATCTCCCATTTAGAGTTGAGGAAATTGAGGTAGACAGAGGTTAAGTGGCCTTTCCAGAGTCACTCATCGAGTTAGGATCTGAAGCCAGATTGGATGAAATGTTTCCTAGTTTCAGGCTCAGCTTGCTATAGAGTGAATCATATCGTTGCTTCACACAGGAAGATGGGGAGGCAACAGTGGGTAATGCAAAGAATGTTGAACCACTCAAATAGTTTTTGTATCTATATGTCATTGTTTACTGCCAGGGAGAAAAATCTATAAATCACATGGGCCAGAATAAAAATGTTTAATGGAAACTACAATCCCACATCAGTAAGTAGAAAATAGAAAAGTTAAATGTTCATGTGAAATACAGTTCACCAAGGTTAGGTACTTGATTACATCCCAAGACATTGGAAGAATTGTTGATACAATTATTGTCATGAAAATTTGAAAGATCATGAAGTGCTACAGGAAGTGAAAGAGGTAAATATATCCATTTTTCACAAAATGAAAAATATTTTTGCACAGGTAAGCCTCACTTTGATTCTTGACAAAATTCTGGAACATATTACTGAAAGGAACGATATGTGAATATTAACAAAAAAGGGAAATGACAATCAGAAATTAAAGGAAAAAAACTGAAACAAGAATGGATTGTGCAAGGCTAATCTAATTGCCTCTTTCTATATGTTGTTTAAATGAGGGAAATATGATAAAAATATCTTATCTAAAGTTTCAATAGTATTTAACAAAGTTATAATATTACCCTCATGGACAATATTGAGAGATGTAGGGTAGACATTATTATATTTAGATCAATAAATGACTGGTGAGTTATGGCTCCACATTAGCAAAGAAGGAGGTTTCTTGAAGTTTCATTGGTATTTTTGCTTAGGCATGGAAAGTTTAACAACTTTATCAATGTTTTGTCTGAAATAATAAGTGATTCAATAAATGATTTGCTGATGAGCCATATCTGAAAGAGATATTCAGAAGATTTAAGGATTGAAGTACATTTATGGGTTTAAAAATATAACTTCACAAATATAGGATGGGAAACAGTATTATATCAAAAGTGCCCATGCAAAATGTCTGGGATCATAATTGGAGGAGTCCATCTAAGTGGTGGCCCACATGGTCCACCATCAGACAATAATACAACAGAATCAACCAAAAGAAAGCAATTGCATCATTGACAGCATTAAGAAAAATAGAGTTATCAGAAGAAGAGATTGTTGTCCCAGTGTTTGACTACCCTAAGAATGTTCTATTCCATTTTGGTAGCCACAGGTTCAGAAGACCTTGACAGGCTTGACAGAATCCAGAAATAAAAAACAAAAGTTTCAAAGAACATCAAAACTGCTCAATATTGAAATTGGTTGGAGAAACTTGGGAATATTTAGCCTTGATAAAATGACATAGATAACAAGATTATAACTGGAATGTAGACAAAAGAATAGATTTATTTTTTCTTGGTCCTAAAGGGCAGGACTATCAACAATGTAAGGAAATAGTAGAGACAGATTTTTAAGTTTCATGAAAAACAATATCCTCTATACTTAAAATTATGTGAAAGTGCAATGTATATTGTGTATTCCCTCTATCTTGATGACAGCAAGATAAACAGCCACTTGAGGTTCTTTCCGAGGGCATTTGTGTATGAATACGGCATGGCCACTCAGGTGGCCTTTGAGTTTCCTTCAAACAGATATTCCATTATTCTTTTAAATCAGTCTATTGTACATTATTGAGAAAGAAGTTTTTCCCCAGATATTTATAAATGTTTACTGCAGGTTATTTTTCATGCTGATTCTTCTGATGAGTCCTCCAATTTATATTAAGATGAAATAAAAATGTCTCAGTAAGACACCTAGTGGCATATTAAGCATGAGGATATTTCATTTAAAGGAAATTTATTACATGAAACTTTGCACCTATAGGAATAAATCAGCTTAATGATCTTCTTAATAATCCTTGATAAGCCTGCTTATTTCCAAAGATACCAACAAACATGTACATAGTATTTTTTTCATAACTGTTTTATATAGTGAAGACTTTAATCATCTTTATTAGGTGACTTTTAACCAGTCATTTTTAAATAGAATTTCATATCCTTAACACTCTATTCCTCTTCATTTGTGACTCCAGTGCCCATCATTTATGCATCATGAAGATTAAGTAAATTCTTCCAAATTATGAAAATTCTAATATCGATTCTATTTTAATTCCCCTAAACAGCATTAATTATAGTAATTATTTATAGGTCAGAAAACAAGAACATATTTTGTTCAATTAGTTTTGATAGAAAAGGTAAATATGAACAAATGGATTTCTCAGAAATCTGATTGTTGTAAATGAGTCTAAGACTTTCCAATTTTTCCCCCTACTGTTTAATAATTTAACAGAGGAGAGACTACTATGGCAACCAAAAATAGCTAATTATAATGTGAATTATTAGTAATTGAATCATAAACTCTAAAGCAGAAAAGATTTTACAGAACACCTAGTCTGACTTCTACATTTTGCACATGGGGAAACTGAGACCTAGAGAACAGAAATGATCTAGTGGCTAAGTAATAATTACATGATATATGGATTTTTTTCTTTTTCATTTTAAAAGAAATTTTTCATTTGACTTCTTTTTCTTTATATCCTCCTCATTACCCTATCAGCACTCTGGATTAAATATTACTCCAAGTAAAAACAAATAAGTAAAAACACCTTATGTAGTGGCTATTTCTAACAACATATACAATATTCTGTCTGAGCCCCACCCTTCTGTACCTTAAGCAGGATGGCATGCTTTATTGTCTCTTTTCTGGGGTC
Source organism: Potorous gilbertii (assembly GCA_028658325.1). Taxonomy (NCBI): domain Eukaryota; kingdom Metazoa; phylum Chordata; class Mammalia; order Diprotodontia; family Potoroidae; genus Potorous; species Potorous gilbertii. Next base: position 623,330,467 of record CM053769.1, on the reverse strand, counting down.
TTTCTTAGCTTTTTGGTTACTCAGAATTTAACATCTTTTGAGTATTATTATTTTTTTTAAATTGTAGTGATTTATCTATGTTCTCATGGTACTGATCTTTGTTCTCTATCAGTACATAGGAATTTTCTCTTAATGTTTCATGTTTGCCAATTTTTATTGTACAAAATGTTTCTATCACATTCTACACCACAAGCTTGCAATCATCTTCCAGTCAATAAGTAACTATCTTTTTTTTAATATTTTACTACCATAAGAGAGTCCTCCAAATATTTGCATCTACCAGAATTTAATTTCTGTCTTTCACTTTCTTGGGAGAAATTATAGTCATATTTATTATTATAAATGCTAGCATTGATACAGTGCCTTATACTTTGCAAAGCACCTTACAAATATTATTTCATTTCCTCCTCAAAATAACCCTATGAAAGAGGATGCTATTGTTATCCCTGTTTTGCAGGTGAGGAAATTGAGGCATACTGTGATTAAGTAACTTGTCAGGGTCATATAGCTTATAAATGTCTGAAGCCACATTTAAACTCAGGTGCTCTTGACTTTAGACTCTCTATTAATCTCCCTTTTGGCTCAGTGGTTGAACTGTCTGAGGATGCAAAGTTCATGGCTTTTAGATGAGTACCTATCTCCCTTGTGAGCTCAGAAGTTTTGCCCAGGCCAGCTGAGTCGCATTTAGCCCAGCACTGCTGTCCTCCACTGGGACATGGCAGGTTGGGAAACACCTGCCAAGGAATGCCAAACTGCCAAGTTAAGGAATAGTAACAAGCCAAGTCTTTATTCCCCTACTGCACAGAGCCATGGTGGTCAGTGCAAAAGTAAAAATGAGGCTACTAATAAAATCTCAGGAATGCTTGAGGTCACATAAGTTATATTTGTCAATTTTGAAGACTGATTGCATATATACACATAGGTGTATATATGTAATCGCAATACAACATGTGTATGTGTGCAGGTGAGTGAGAGAGAGGTGGGGAGGAAGGGAGGGAAGGAGAGAGAGACAGAAGCAGAGACAGAGACAAACAAGGATTCATCATTCTTAGTAATTCTCCAATTGTTGGACACAAATAGATTTCCAGTTTTTATATTTTGCTATAAACAGGATCATAAATTTAGAGCTCCAAGAGGCTTCAGAGACCATTCTGTCCTACTCTTTAATTTCCATGATGAAAAAGCTGAACCTTAGGAAAGATGACTAACTTCCCCAATATCACAAGGTAGGGAAGCATGAGAGGAAGAAACTGGGCAACCTCATATTGCACAATACAGTATTTTGCTGATGAGTCTTTTTAGAGTATAACTTTTTTAGAGTATAAAACTAAAATTGATATTACTGGGTAGAAGGATTTGAACATTTATGTAACTTTTATGCTATAGCTCCATACTAATTTTCCAAATGGTCAAAATGTTCTACCAGCAGCAAATTAACATACCAGGTTTCCCACATCCCTGCCAACACTGAATTTTTCATCTTTTATATTCTGTACCAGTTTGATGCATCCATGGAAACAGACTGGCATTATGGGCATTTGACTGACATGGACTGTGGAGCTTTTCCAACTGTGGTCTTAGACTAGTTATTTATGAGAAAAATGGATTGCATTTTAGCAGCATGGAGCTCAAGTTGCCATTGCTTTATCATTTATACCAGGAAAACCATAAACAGTGTGTGCAGAACATTTTAATTAAAGCATACTAATGTGAAACTTCAAATGTTATGACAGTTCTGGGGGGCTAAAGTCTCAAGAAAAGACAAATCTGCAGAAGAATTAGTAACATGGCTGATTTTTTTAAGGTAAGATACCATGTCAAATAAATAGATCATAAATTTAGTACCGCAAGGAATCAGATGGCTCCTCTAATTTCAATATGTAATTGAACACATGAATAACCTGCCCCAGACATGGCATGTCTTGCTCAGAGTAATCTGGATAACAAGTTCTGAGGAAAAAAATGGTAGAGGCAGAAACAGTGAAAGGTTCCAATCAAATCAACCTATCAAACTTCTATTAACTATCTACTATGTGCATAGTATCATGTAGCCAGCACAATGATGCATGATTCTATATAAACTTCAGGCTTTGTACTCCCAGTAATTACCTTTTAATAAGGAGTGATGGCACATATACAAGTAACTGGTTTCAGGAACAGTAAATGGAAGTGTTTATTCATGGTGCAAATAGTATGCTTCATGAGGTCTGAGAGGGCAAAGGTTGTTATTACTAGGTTGGAGGCAGAAAAAGATCAGACAAGCCTTCATATATAAGATGGTATTTATTGATATCATATGATCATAAATTTGTTGTTGGAAGGCCTTTCTCGTTTTACAAATGAGAAACTGAGCCCCAGAGAGTATAAGTGACTTATCCTGGGTCACACAGGTAATAGGGATCTGAAGATGGATTTGAATTAGAATCTTCTAGAGTCCTTGTCCAGAATTCTATCCACTATACCATCTAGATAAGTAGTAAATGAGAGAGCCATGTTATGAACCTGTGCTCAGGTCCTTTGATTCCAAATCTGAAATTCTATGCTCTATAAGGCACTTGGAATTCATCAGGGAGGTAGTGAGGCCATGCTTGGAAAAAAGAGATAGAGCAAAAATACAAAGGAAGAAGGTACAGGTTATGAACAGTGTAAAGACAGGGATAAAGGAGAGTGGATAGTTTACTTTTGCTGAAGCATAGATATGAGGCCCGGAATATCATGAGATCAGTTCTGGAAACAAAGAGGAATGCCAATCATGAAGTGGTTTGAATGTCAGATCCATGAGATGGTGTTCTGTTGGTTAGGCAATAAGAAGCAATAGCAAAAATTTAAATAGAAGAATGACCTAACTAAATCTATGCATAATGAAGAATGAGAGGTAACTGATCAGAGATCTGTGAGGAGAGACCGTGGAAGTTAAAGTTCCGTTAGGAGGCTATAGATGTAGTCCAGGTTTTAGACTATTGTGGTGATAATGGGAATAAAGAAAAAAAAATACAATGACAGAAATGTTACTAATTTTGTCCAAAATAGCAATAGACCCAAACCAAGAGAAGCACTCCATTAACGTTGCTGTCTCATGAGGTAATGAGTTTCCTGTCATTGAAGGTTTTTGAGATTCTCATGCATCATGTATGCATCTATGTAATGTAGTAGATGGAATTCTAGAAATGGATCCTAGAAGACAAATTCAATTCTAACTTCAGACATTTACTACCCAGGTGAACTTGGGGTAGTCTTTTAAGATGACTTTTCAAGTTCAAGATTCTGTAATGAAAATATAGGTTTGAAAATAGAGAGATTCAAAAGATAACGCTTACAAGTGAAGCACAAGTCAGGGAAACATGGATTCAGGTTTCACCTCTGACACACAATTGTTCTATGACTTTAACAAGTCACTTATCCTCTCAGTAGCTGGTAATTTCTGATAGGCTACAGATGAATTGTCAATCTGCACTGATAGAAGGAACCTTCTTCACTGGGGATCCTCTTCCAGTACTATACTGAAATCAAGGTCTAGGTAAATGGAATATGAAAGTATATGCTTATATATGTGTATCCTCCCTATTGTTTATTTATGATTAATTATTTATTCAGAAAACATTTAGATTATATATTTAAATCTCAAAGATAAGATATAAAACTACTAACAGAATGTTTAAAAATGTATTTTATTTTGCCTACAAGACAGTGACCGGAATATATGTGCAACCTAAAGTAAATCATGACTAGTTTATTAAAGTTGATTCATTTTTTTGTAGCTTCACAAAGAATCAGACACATGCACATCTATATACATACTTATATACACATACATATATAATACATTCTCACAAAGTATACACAAATACATATACATGTATGTGTATATATATATATATATATATATATATATATGTATACGTATATATACACACATTTGATGTGGATGTACAAAATGAAAAGTAATCTAAAGGTAACAAAGTAAATAACCATTCTTGGATAATGTAATGTTTGATCCAATGTATATTTCTTTTTTCTTTCTTTCCTTTCACTAACACTCAAAGAAAAAAATGTTGTCATCTGAGCTGGGGCTTCTTTTTTTACTTAAAGAGTTTGAAGGGAAGCCATTTCCCTTAGTTGATATTGATGGTGCCATGGAGGAGTCTCCGTTATTTGCATGTTTATTTGATTCCATTCTGTTCTTTCTGAAAAATATATATTAAGGCCTTCAAAAATATCAAGGTAATATTTTGATGATTGCTTTTTTTTAGCTTGGCACTGAGCTCCGTCCCTCTTCTCTACCCCTTTCTCTCATTTTGTTGCTCTGGTTAAACTTAAGGAGGGAAACTCTTCTGCCTTTGGCACTATTGCTCTGACACACTTTCATTTCTCTCAATAGAATGTTCTTACAGTGAGATTAAACCCATGAGTTTGTGCATCAAATTAAAGGATAATGTAATTTTAGTACCCCCCCAAAATTTTACTATCTACTGTTTCCATGGCAACTTCTCTGTGTTAAATGACTATAGCAGTGAGCTTAAAAAAGTATGCATCCATATATACCTATTACAATTGTTCCCTGGAATTAAAATAGCGAAATAATTGATGTTCAGTGAAGCTTTATAAAAAACACTTTGCCAATAACAGTCCTTTCAACTGGGCTGAGAATGCCTTCTGCCAGTGTGAGGTATACACTTTAAGTTGATCTGTCATATTTCAGAAAGCAGTGATTCTATTCAAAAGTAAGATTCAAAAAGAAATCTCTATATAAAAACATAGGTCTAATACTCTTTGTAGAGAACAACAGTTTGTGTTCATGCTAAAAGGTAATAGACGTTTGTCTTTTTGCCTATCTTCCCCAAATTCCTGAGGCTAGGTATTTTTTCTGTGAAAATTATATATGTACATATGTAGTATATACAAATATATATACATATATATGTATTCACACACTTCATTTTTCATTGTTTCTTATATATATATATATATATACACACACACACACACACACACACACATACATATGCACATATATATGTATATGGGGGAGAGGAAGAAAGGAGAAATGAAAGGAGAAAAGAAGAAAGGGATGGAGAGAGGGGAAAAGATAGAGGGTAAAAGACAGGGAAAGGAGAGGAAGGATATAAAATAGTATAAAAGAAATGGATTTAGGAGATTATATGTGAAGGTCTAAACAATTTAAGTAAAACCAGCCATCAGGATATAAGGACATTAGCAAGACCATATGGAGTCAGACATTTGAGACAACTAGGTCAAAAGTCCTTCTCTGAGAGGGGCATCAAGGGACATCAAGCATGAATACTTAGAACTTCAAAAAGTTAAGGATATCACCAACTCCCATTAATAATTCATTATGGAGCTACTAACCATGAATTTATCAAAAGTCTTACTGAATATATTTAAATGTTCTTTCCCAATCACTTGTTATGTTACCAAATCCATAAGTCCATACTTTGCATATTTCACCAAGTAGTAGGTACTTCACTGTCAACTCTTTCTTAGTAATGCCACCTAACATTTGTATAGCACTTGACAGTTCCTTAAAAAAATCTACATATATTAATGCATTACAACCCTATGATGTATATTGTCCAGGTAAAATTATCATTATTGTATACATTCAGAAGCCAAGTCAAAACAAATGAAGTAACTATACCAAGATCACATAGTGACTGGCAAAGCCGTGACTCAGAATCCAAGACATGTGATTCCTAGTCTCTATCCCTTTCTATCATCAAACATTTACTATTTCACCTTTTGAAAATGGGCTTTAATTCTAACATTCCAGGATATACATCACAACCATCTTTGACTCTTGTATTTCCTTTCAACCTCCATACCTCATAGTGAATCAGTTTCTAAATTTGACCAATTTTATCTGCATTTCTTGCCCTTCTCTTTCCAATCTATACACCTATGACCTTAAATCAGATCTTCTTGACTCTATCTTAGGTTATAATTGCTTTCTTCTCCCAGCTTTCTGTCCCCTTTAAATCATCTTCAGTTTGGCTACAGATACTACTTTCTTAAAGTTCAATCCTTGCTTTATCCCAATAGTTTGTGCATATTAGTACTCAAAGCTTATTGCCATTTTCTAAATGATTTTATTTTCTATCATTCAAATGGCGTTATATTTTATTAGTACCATCTCAAGGACCATTTCATAGATCACCATTTAAAGGAGCCCTTGTAGTGTAATACATTGAATTGAAAGTGAAAAATATTTGGATTCTACTCCTGGCCTTGCCAATTACTTGCTAAATGCCTTTATAAGTAAGTCGCTTATTTTTTCTGGGCTCCACTTTCCTTGTCTACAAAGTGAGGAAATTGAAATAGATAACATGGAAGGCACCTTCTATCTCACTGATGCCATACTCCTTTAATTTTTCTATTCAGAGAATACTTCCCTGTTCCCAATTCAGTTCACTGTTCATATATAAAACAGTTTCACCTAGTCCTATGGTAAATGCACAGATTTTTATGTGAGTATAAAGTTAATTATTTCCTCTTTTATCATATGATTATTAACTCTTCTACAAAAATTATGTTTAATCATATATGGCTTACAAAAATCATGTTGTGTTCTCTTAATAGGTTACATCTCCTTTAGTGCAGTTTTAACTCACTTGTTATGAAAAAAGGAACAAGAGTATATTGGGTGTGTCTGTATATATGTATATATACATACATATATATGCATACATATAAGTGCATGTGTGTGCATATACATACATGTGTATATGTATATGTGTGTACATGCATATATACATATATATGAATTTGCAAGTGAAGATTGCAGGAGAAATTGAGTAAGGTCAGAAAAAAATACCTATGAAAGTTTAATTAATGCAAAACAATATTCAATCCAGTGCATTAAGGAAAGAGAAATTTGAAATACTGGATCCTTTTTCACAAAGTACATTTGTTAAAGTTAATTGGACCCCTATTTCATTCAAATAATTATTAATAAGTGTGATATGGTATCAAGTGGTAGTAATTATAAGTTCTCTATATTAAATTCCAGGGCTATGAACTACAGATTGCAAGTTCACTTGTTTAATCATAGGACGCTACCTAGTCCACCTCCCTTGTGTTTTGCCTTGTTATGAAAACCAAGCCCATTGTGCCAGAGGTGATTCAATGATATAGAAAATACCCTAGCTATTTTTCTTGGTTCTCAGTCATTCCTCTATTATCCAAAATGGCAAAATAGCAATAAGCACTTGATCAACAAGTGGCTCAGTTTGCTAGTCAGAGGCATGTCTACCAGTCCATCAGTCCATGTGGATGTTTTGACTTCTGTTTATCAGCCCATCCCATGAGTCTGCACATCTGCCCAGTACAGCCTCCTAAAATATCAGGATAGATTTGTCAAGATATGTTCATTGATTTGTTTATCAGCCAATAGGATTCTGTATTCCTTGTACACCCTCCTGAAGAGTCAAGGGCAAAGTCCATCAACCATCTGAGCTTCTGCATTTTTTGGTTTACTTCATCAGTACTATCTGGGTTTCAGTATCATAAAACTAAGAACTATAAAAGTACTACAAAACTGAGTACTATAACATACTATAAAACTAAGAGCCCAGAAAAAGGAGGACTCTCAGATCATGAGGAAGATGTGAGGTCCACTTCATTAGAGAGAGGCCTTTAATAAAGTGCTCTTAATTCAGAGCTTTGCTGTGGGTTCTTTTACAGAGTGGACAATTTTAGATCTCATAACTTTAAAGATTATAGATTGATTGAAGCACTTCAAAAAATATTGACACAATGAGTGGGAAAAGGGGATTTATTGAACAGAATGTCCCTCCAAAGTTTCCAAAACAAATGATCATCCTGCTGGCAGGGATGAAGAACTCAATAACCCCCAGATTAATGTATCATGCTTTAAACATTTGCTCTCCATGCCTTACTCTTTTACTCTTGCCCCTACCTAAGAAATGTTTCTCTGCACTCACTTTCCACCTCTCCAAAATTTCATTGATTATTCAGTACTCAGCTCAAGGCACCCTTGCTCTTAATTCCTGTCGTAATTATTGTTCAGATAACTTAGTTGACACTGAATCCTTTGATACTTTGTATTATTTAACTTTTCACAAGGATGTAAATATTATCTGCCAAATTAGGTTTTACGTTCTCTAAGAGCAGGAATTTTTTCTGAAAGATTATTTTCCATAGTTGCTTTTTATACTAGTACTTCATGTAGCTGTTATTCAATAAATACATTTTCAATGAATGATTAATCAGAATATACTACATGTTCAGTTTTCATTATTTTGATTAACAAAATAGGTGAAGCATATTTCCTACTTTTTGTGCAAGGTTATGAAATTTCAAGTTTTAAAATGTGCAATTAATATTTAATACGTGTTTTCATAAATATTTTGTCAAAATAAGAGACATGCACAGAAAAATGAAGAATATTTCCAGGAGTTTATTTTGCCTGAATTATTAGATAAGAATGAAACAAAGTATTAAGAAAAAATACGACTTTGGCTAGAAAATGAGGATGATCATGATCATACTACGGAATATTTGCTTAACATGGATTATGTGGAGGCCTATAACACAAAATTTATAAGCAATGACAAATTGCCATAAAGCATGATGATTAGTTATAGGTAAGACTTCAGTGTGATTATGTGCAGGTCAATTCATCTGAATGGAAGACAGATTATTCTGAAGGAGAGATTTAACACAGTGGTATAATAGACACTGCATTTGAAATTAGGGGCTATGGGTTTAATCCCTCATTCTTCTTCTAACTTTGTGACTTTTACCAAATTATTTAACTTCTCAGGGCTTCATTTTACTAATTTGTAGAAAGAAGGGATTGGACTAAATGATATCTGGCTTGCCCTTTCAGATCGTCAATGAAGATAGTAAAGTTTCAGTTAATAAATAAATTTTAGTAAATTTATTCTGAAGTGTAATAAAGTGAAAATAGTAGTGGCATTAGAGTAAAAGATTGGAATTCAAAAAATTTTCTTTTCACCTACTATCCTTGTAAATTTTTCACCTACTACCCTTGTAAATTTGAATCAGTCTTTTAATCTTACTTAATCCAAGTGTTCTTATCTGTAAAATGGAAAGGGTGAACTAAGGCCCCTATCAACTATACATTAGTTATCCCTATATTAGGAAATGCAGTCATAAAAATATTTCTTGATGCAAGAAAATAGTGCCTCCAAAATAAATGGTAGTATTGTTAACACTATAGTAAAATATAACAATGTAAAAGAATTGCTAGTCACTCAGGAGAGAAAGAAGTTCCAGTTCTTTAAATTGCATTCAAATTGAAAAATTAAGGCATAAAATATGTATTTGAATCCTATAGAGTCAGGATAGTAAAATCAATTTTTGGGGGGGATTTAAGGTACCCAGAATGTCCAATGGTACCTAAAGATTCTGAGGTTACTGCTACATTTTTGCACTCCTGGGGAATTTGATAATTCATTTTGTAAAGTACATTAGTCATTTTTCTGGTGGGTCGAGACAAGATCTAAGTCTTCTTAGAAGAACATTCTCCAGGTGACCCTCTGGAAAGATGGATGTTTTCAGAGAGGGGACAGCATGGCTGCTTCTCCAACTGCCTTCCATTGATTGGAGGCTGCTACATGAGAAGAAATAACGACATTTCTCTGAGACTTTGCCATTTGCAGACCCCTTGGCTCATATCTGCCTGTGGGGGAAGGGGTTCACCATTTTCTAGAAGGGGAAACAGCCTCAGCTTAATCATGTGACATGGCCTATATCTCATAGCAACTCAGGGTCACAGCTTGGACTCCAAATGCCTGGAAGGCTTCAGGTTTTCCCTTCCCCTATAGTGCTAGCTGCTCATTTCCACATACCCATCTGTGAAGGCTAAAAGCATGGCAAAGTGTCCTAAGCATGTGCTTTGCCAGTCTTATTCTGAGACCTTGAATCCTGACCCCACATAATATTCTATAATGCTAGAGTTAGAAAGGACCATGCAGGTCCATCCAACCTGTTCCAGAAACATTATGCCCAACTCCACCTGACACAAAATATCATCTTCCAGGTTGTGATCAGAGCCCTCCTTTGGGGGGAGGGATATATTCTCTGCCTTCTTCCCTTCCTTTCTTGGATACCTTTAAAAGTGATGAAGTTTCTCCTCATATCAGTCCTCAACGATCTTTTTTTTTTTTTATGGAGTGGGAGGAGAGAGGGTGAAATGGAATGGGACAAATTATCTCTCATAGATGAGGCAGACAGGAGTCTTCTTAATAGAGGGAAAAAGAGAGCTGAGAGAAAAAAAAACATGAAGTTTACTCTCATCACATTTGACTAAAGGAAGGAATAAAATCCACAATCATTTTGGTATGAAAACCTATCTTACAATACAGGAAATTGGGGGAGAAGGAGATAAACAGGGTGGGGGGGGTAATGGAAGGGAGGGCAATGGAAGGAGGGAGCAATT
>CM053769.1:623302150-623319526 GCA_028658325.1 Potorous gilbertii | reverse complement strand
GGGTAAGGGAAGGGAGGGATGATAGAAGAGATTGGTGATATGGGTAATTAGAATGTCCAGTGTATTGGGGAGGGGGAGGGGACAAATGGGGAGAAAATTTTGGAACCCAAAATCTTGTGAAAATGAATGTACAAAGTTAAATAAATTTATTTTAAAAAAAAGTGGATTTTTCCTCAATAAAGGCCTCCAGCAAAAGGCTGAGGCAATTTGTCATGTATGCTTTAAAGGACATCTTGTATGCACTAGACTAAGTAGCCTCCAACTGTCTTCAAAAGAATCAATGATTCTGAGAAAATGGTTGAGATATATCTACCCTGTATTGTTAATGTATTTTAATGGAATTGTAAGATCTTTCCCATTAATTAATACATCTATGTGACCTGCTTAAGTCAAATAGAAGTCTAAGTCACATGAGTTTGAGTCACATGAAGGCTGTGATGGTAGGAATTTGCTGAAGGGGTGGAATAGGAAGGGTGGAACAGGAAGATGTGGAGTTGGAGAATAACAAACAGGAAATTGGTCAGATTAGTTAGAACTGAGCAAGAGACAGCAGACAACTAGCATGACTGGAAGAGCTTGTTTCTGATTTGTTTAAGAGAGCTGGTTTGTGGGAATGCTAACAAAGGAAAGGGCTGGGGATGCTGTTGCCCTCTGCATTGGTAGTATATGCATAATTCTTTGTTTCTATGATGGATTTGGCTTTCTAGTGTTTGAATAAATGTTTTGATTCTGTCTTACATGTAAAGAGTCTATTATATTTTGCATTTCAGAATTCTACCATCAGATGCATAGTTGCTATAGGCACTGTGAATATCACATTGACACTACATTTGGTGATGAAGATGGAATAGCAAAATATCAGACCTCTATTTTGAGGTAGAAAGGCTTTATAAAGAGAAAGAAATGGGTATCCTATGATGGGAACATTTACCTTATTCCTTCCTAGCAAGGGAATGGGCTAAAAACACTGGACCCTGTGAAAACTCGGAATTGTGGTTACAAGAGGGACGACCTAGAGATTTGGAAACATGCTTGCAAGGAATACCAATGGAACAGGAGAAAGAAGTGGCAGAGGTGTGTATGAGATGTTGGGCCTTGCTAACAAGTGAAAAGTAGAGACAAACTGTTCGAAGAGAAAACTCAGATGGAAAAGGAGTTGACTGGTTTGCATCAGAAGCTTTTTATGCTGCAGTATTCAAATTGCCCTTTAGAAGAGCAATCTAGAAAGTCTCAGAGGGTAGAAGAAAAAGCTGTTGTGAGTTTAGCTCACAAAACAAGTCAAAAAGTAACAAGAGAAAAGTTAATGCAGCCCTTGCACAGGCTGGGCCTGATTGGGGTCCAGACATCTGGGAGAAAGGTACATGAGAAGAAAATGAAACAAATGTTGATGAAGAGGCTTCTGGGAATTTGGGCACATGTCCAATACTAAGAAGGAAGCAGGAGAATCAGGGCAGGGTACACAGTGTTCGAGGATGTAATTGAAGATTTTATTTAGAAGGAGGTCACGGATATTTTGAGTTGGTTCAACTAAAAGATGGGAGAATATCTTCAACGGTGAGAATGAGTGAAAAATATAAACTTGAAAGAGAAAAATAGATGGCCAGTGGATTCAAGGCCAAAGTAGACAGACAAAAAGAGAATTGTTTACTGATTTATTGGGATTAGGGGTAGATTTTGGAAGATTGGACGGTATTCCCACTAGTGAACTATAGAGAATGCGCTGGGAAAAGGGGCTTGATATTGGACTAGGCAAGGAGGTGAGAATTGACTTTACAGATCCTTCTAAAGCATTGTATCCAAGTTCATCACACCTACTGATCTGGCCAGGCCCCAAATCAGGTTAAAGAGGGTATACCTCTGACTGGAATGATGACCCCAAAACTGCAAGTTAGAAAATAGTAAACAACAATGAATGAGGCTATGATAGTAGGTTCATGGACTTCAGAAGCATGGCTGACCCTATATCTACTCTGCTTCCGGTTATTCTCTCCTTGTGTAACAACAAGTACTCCAACATACACAGGAGTGTCTGCTGTACAGGTTCTTAGATCTGCTTTTCTAAAAGGAAAGCAACTTTCAAGGGGTCAATAATCTTCTCTAATTACCAACAGAGAACATACAGATAAATAAAGAACAGATAGGACTTCTAACTGTCTGATCATTAGCAATATATGGATTAGAGATGAACAGACACATCCAACTGCCTGATCATTAAGCACATACATACATAGTTACCAGAGAGAGAGAAGCACCAACATCTAGTTTTCAAAGCCAAGGGGGCACAGCTAGCCATTATCTCATCTGGTATATGAACCTTCTTCCAAAGAAGCCCCCAAAGGCAAAACCTCACCTCAAAATACATATACCCTTTTCAGAGTCAGAAGGCATGACTCTTATTACCCATATGACCCAGTGCCTCATTAGCAATTATCAAAAGGAGTGGCCCTTCCTGCAAACAAGTCTCACCTAACTTGAGGTGCATCAAAGGGTAGGAAAGATCTTTTATTAACATAAATCTCATTAACATTGCTTTCAAGTCTATTACATAAGCAACTTGTGTATGAATAACCATTAACATTTCTTAAGTAAAAGCAACGTAATTCCCACAAAATGAACACATCATGAACTTCACATTTGTGGAATATATAACATAAAAAATTATTACCAGAGTGGACACATGGCCTTAAACATAAAAGCATGTAACATCAGAACATATTTCACCCCTCCTTCACAGTCAATTCAAAAGAAAATATCCAAATGATGTCATTCTTGGGTGTGCGCTTTTCCTCACACTGCCATTGCTGGCTTCCTCCTGGCACTCCCAGGTGCAGTCTGTAATGAGTCAAGTCTCATTCTTAGCACAGCTACAGGCCCCACTTCCAAGTTCTGAAAGGCAGCTGGGCAACAAAGTCAACAGACTGGGGTCCTTGGGGCTACATGGTACTACCTCTCACCCACCATAGGCAACTCCATCCCCTGGGCACCAAACTGTCCCAGGAGAAAGTTGCACAAAAGCATACTCATCTTTCCAGCTTTGCTGCTCAGTTTTTATCTTGCCCCAGGGCTCTCAATTCTGAGCTCTGGGAATCCTCTTACTTCAGCTGAAGCCAGCTGCTCCCTTTTCTTGCCTGGGTCTGCTTGCAGGCAGCTCTCCACTCCTGCTCCATAGCTCCATTCCAAGCTCTCACTGCTCCTACATGGGGTTTGCATACAATACAATCTCAGGGCACCCCTGGGGCTCCATAGCACCATAGCCACTGTAGCTGGGAAACAATGAACTCAATGAATCCCAGCCCCCATACTTTCCTTTTAGTTTGCAGATCCTACTCAACTATGCCATATATGTTGCAACAAGCAGCTCAGCATGCACAGAAGGGCCTGCTGTACAAGACTTTAGATTAACTTTACTAAAAGAAAAACAACTTTTGAGGGCTCAACAATCTTCTTTAATTACATTCACTAACAAAAAATACAAGCAGAGAAATAAAGACCAATAGATAGGGCTTCTAACTGTCTGACCATAAGCAATAATGGTTGCTGTCTTTCAGTTTTGAAGAGGATCAAAATGACATCACCATGATAAAGTGTAGTTTCAGTGTGTCCAACTGTGGCTGATCAGATCAATACAATTTTGGAATGCTCTACCACAGATTGAGCACAGATAGTGGATATGAATTTTTGGGATGGATACTTCAAATTTGAGCATCCTACATTTACTTTGTGCTGCCTCAATTCTGCTTTATTCATAGAGCACAGCACCCTTTCTGATGTGGGCACACCATGCTGAGCAGTCCTGTGCCAGTGTCTCCCATGTTGCACAGTCAAATCCAAAGTTTTGAGAGAGATGTTGAAAGTGTCTTTGTATCCAAGCAATATGTACATCAAAGATCAACAGACAGATCCAACTGTCTGACCATTAAATACATACATGCATGGTTACCAGAAAGAGAAGCATCAACATTTGGGTTTTCAAAGCCATGGGGGCACAGCTACCCAGAGTCTCACCTGGCACATGAACCATCTTCCAAAGAAACCCCCAAAAGCAAAACCTCACCTCGGAGTATATGTGCACTTTTCAGAGCAGGAGTCTGTGATGTGACCCTTGTGATCCAGTGCCTCATTCGCAAATATCAAAAGGTGTGGGCCTTCCTACAAACAAGCCTCCACTAATCTGAGGCTCATTAATGGGCTGGGAAGATCTTTCATTAACATAAGTCTCATTAGCATTACACCTTGTTTCTTTTTGGCTTTTTGTCTATTCCCCTTGTTTGTCAGATTTGTTTTCTGTAGGGTATTAAGCTTAATACCCTCCACCTGCAGATACTTGATCAATTAAACCAAATGTCACCCCAGTCCTATGTGCTGGGTCATCCCTGGACCTGGCACTGACCAAGTTCCAGATATCCTCTAAAGAACTGATCCCAAAGTTGCCTTTTCCTTGAATGTTCTAGCCACAAAAATCCTTGCTCCCATCACAACTTCCCTATGCCTAAATGTTCCAGAATGTAACTTCGCTATTTCAGCGTCAGTTTCCGTCTTCTGATTGATCAATTAGAAAGAAGTGAAGATTATGTTGCTCAAGGTCATGTCAACCTGCTACGTTGTGCATTACTGGCTGTAGAAATTCTCTGTTAGTGCTCAAGAGGCGGCCTTGGCTACTGAGGGTCCTTGGATCTCATTTATTGACAATTACTAGCTTTGATAATAAATTGATCATGCCTGAGACTTTATTGCAAGGAAATTCTTTAAGAAAAGAGTAGATACACAGGGTTAAAAAAATAGATGGAGCACTAGAGTGAAGGAAGGAAAATATTTAGTTCAAAACCATTGAAAAGTTTTTTTTAGTAGGAAAAACTTTGAGAGCAGATCCATCTATGTGTCTATCCTATCATATTGCTGGTGTTTGGTGCCAATGTTTTTCTGTTGTCTGATCAGCCAAAAGAATGAGAGTATATTCTTTCTTTGAGAAATTCTAAAAACCTTAAAAAAAATAAAAGGAAAGTTTCTCTCTTCCCCTGATTTTCTAACTCTGGCCAAGTTGGAAAAGCAATCAAAAGACTCATCCAGGAAAGGAACAAAGTCTTTGTTTATAATTTGTAAAAATAATTTAGAAATGAAATTTGTGACAGAAATATTAATTTGCAACTATGTATTTCAAAATCTGATAAATTCTGAAATATCTTAATGATTATGTTTTAAATGGGAAAAAAACTGTCAAGTTTTTAATGTAAGAGAGAGTACAGTGATTTCAATGATAAGGAACCTTAGTTCTTAAGTAAACGAGTTTTAGGTTTTGCTTTACAAGAAATCAAGAAGAGGAGTTGAAAGTTTCTATCACTGAATTCCCAAAGTGAAAAGAGAGAAATTTGTTTAGGTCAGGAAGGAACTTTAAAAGTAAGAAAAACTTAAATTGCAGTACTGTTAGTGTCTCACTAATCAGTGAAGGAGTTTGAATGACATAACATGATTGGTAAACTAGAAAAAAAGTTACCTAAAGAAATTAGAATAAACTGTGTATTTTTAATCATTTAAGAACCCTAAAAAATGACATTATTGCAAATAATTGCTTTTGTGTAATAAAAACATGCTAAATTGAAAAGGAAAAATTAAATAGAACGAAAGTAAGTTCTATAGAAAATTTGCAACATGATTAGGGAATATAGGTTAGAGGATATCTGGAACATAGTAAGAGAAAAGTGAGGAGACAAATTTGTAAAATGAAATGTTAATTTCAAGAGAAGGGTTTAAGAAAGGTTTGGGAAATGTTTTAAAAATGCCAGTAAAAAATAACAGACAGTATTACAAAACTGTACCAAATGGGAATTCTTCAAAGTAAAAATTTGTAGCATAAAATTAGTTGGGTGTACTGAGTGTCTCTTGGGGTGAAAAATGCAGAGAGTAATAGATACTCTGGCTGAAAGACAGGACATCCACTTTACCCCTGGACCCTTAAAGTGACAGACTGACTAGATTAAGAAAACAAATGGTAATAATTTGGTTCATCAGTGATTTTGAGCTAACACAAAAACAAGTTAGCCATGTGATTTGAAACGTTAACAATAAATGGCCCTTGGGAAAAATAGAGGTTCTAAACATTACTATTTGAGATTGTAAACCCAAAACTATGTTTGAATGTTCTCACACAGTGATATGTTTTGCCTTTGAGAGAAATTATAATAAATCAGAACTTAATACATACTACATTTGCTAATTTTTAAAGGAAATAATTATAACACAGACGTCACAGGGTTTATTGAGAGAATCATAAAATTATGAAGTTTTAGCACAGTGCCTGCCTTATGCAGAGGGTGAACAATGCAATATCCATGCCTAATAGGAATTAAATTAGATAAAACATTTCTTTGGTAATGCTCTGCCACTTAGAGAGTGCTTTTCTAAATTGACATTGACTCCATTGTCATTTAACTTTTTAAGACTGGTACTCTCATTAAAGGAAAAACTTCAATCTTGCTGCTTCACTGTGGGGTAAATTAGCGAATTGTTGTGCAGATACATTTAAGAAAATAAAAATAACTGATAAATCAAGAACTAAATATTTTAAAGTAATTCAGAAGGCAGAGTTCTCAAACTCTTCAAATTAAATTTTAAAAAGCAGAAAAAGCCTGGCAGGTGGTAAGCACTATATAAATGTTAATGTAAGTACTCTATATCGATCTTGAATGCAATCAATATAGAATGCCAAAAGTGATAAATGATTTGCTACTTAAGATAATTTGGAAATGCATTCAATTGAATTAATGTCACATAACTGGTAATAAGTCTTCATATTTTAAACACATGACATTGTGTATGTGAAATTTTGCTTCTATTGTGAAATATGCTGTTAGAAAAATAATTTTCTCTTTTAATCTCTATCATTTTAGATTATTAATTTGGCTATTAAACAGATAAAGTAAAAATGTTTGAAAGCTGTCAAATACTTAATGTGGTACGTTTTGTGAAGCACTGGAAAATAGTAGTACAGCCAGATGGTGAAGTGGATTGAGCACTAGAACTGGAGTCAATCAGGGCTGAGTTCAATTTCAGCCGCAGACACTGATTAGCTGTGTTACTATGAGCAATTCACTAAACCCTGTGGCTCAGTTTATTTATCTATTAAAATAAGTTGAGTAGAAAAAGGCACACCATTCCAGTATCTTTGCCAAAAGTGCCCCAAAAAAGAGTCAAGAGGGGCTGGACATGACTGAAAAACAACTGAATAAGAATGGTTGGAAGATCTGAGTAATTAAATCCTCTAAAGTTATTCTTGTCTTTCCACAGAGGGGTCATAAGACCTTATCAGTTCTACAGGCAACATGTCGTTACTGTCTGCAGTGCCACAATATGAGAATCTAGGACCTCTCCCAGCCAAAGTGAAAGATTATGCTTACTTAAATTAATGATTCAGCTTTGTCAAAGATCATTTGGAAAATGTTAATAAGGTTGTATCTGCTAATAATTAGTAAATGAATGAATTAATAGTCACTATATTGTGAACTGGTATTCATTATATATGTATAAAACTCCAGAATATAGGTATTATTATGTGAATAATCAACAAAATGCCCTTCATTAAGATGAAAGAAAGAACAATGACCAGGTTTAAGCTATGATTAGTAAAATTTTGCTATTTGAGGTAAATCCTTTTGGAATTACTGAGTTTTATTTCTATAATTGTCTGAGTGGTCGTCAAGCTAATAGCCATCATTCAATCATTCAAGGAAAACACAATGTACTTCCCAACAGCAGTAGGTAGAGTCTGAGAACTGCTGCTGGTAGATGTCTGCCATCAACAAAAAAGTCTGAGGGAATGACTTTGTGCAGGCAAATGTAGGATCCTCTTATCTCAGCTTCCCAGTCGTGCTATTTCCTTTTTAATCAGGAAATTTTCCCATATGGTTAATTTTGAGCCTGGTTTACATGAATACTATGTAATTTTACTACATTATTGATTAGTAGATATGATTTGTTCCTGAAATAAAGCAGACAAGCATTTTTTCTCCTTGTTATGACTTGTGTTAGATCCCACTATGCCTTCAGGAGACAGTCATGATATCATCATAACCATGTTCTTCCTTTTAACTTTCATAGGAAATTTCTGTAATCAGGGCAGGCAAACTGTGAAAGTTTTTGGAACACTATATCTATTTATTAATAGACTAGTGCTGATACATCTTTTGAGTCATTGTAATAGAATCCAGTCATGAAAGATCTAGTGAATGAGTTATATGCCTGCCATCTACTATCTCATTGTCAAATAATAAAAACAGAATACTACATCTTAATAAGAATACTTTTTTGGTACCTACAATAGCAAGATTTTATAGAAATAAACAAGTACAAAACATTTTAATTTTTCACCATCCATAATTTAAAGAGATATGAAGCCCTTCAACCTTCTATTGAGCTCTAAACCTGTAGTACAAGCATATTAATTCTTGGGATATACATACATACATATATACACACATGCATATACACACATATATATGCATGTGCATACACACATATGTGTGTATATGTATATACATATTCACATACATATAAATATTATAATGTTAATGGATTGGGAAGATCTTTCCTTCCCATTAATAGGTCTATGTGACCTGCTTTGAACTCAGACCCAGATGATTACTATGATGGAGCCTGAGTCACATGAAACCTGAGTCACATAGAGCCCATGGTGGGAGGAGCTTGTTGAATGGGTAGAGAAGGTAAAGAAAGTGAGGAAGAGATGAAGCAGAGTAGCTAGAGGGATTGAGGGAGGAATTTTGCCTAAGGGAGCTTGTTAATGGGAAAGCATAATGGAGATAAGGTTTGGGGATGTTGGTACTGCCTGGATTATTGATGTATATAAACTTCTTTGTGCCATGATAGAATTGGCATTTTGTTACCTGAATAAATATCTTGTTTATATCTTAGAGGAAGAAAGTTTTGTTTTTTCTTTCATATTTTGCAATTCCACCTTGGAAATGCATCTACATATTCATAGCTGTTACTGTGGATATCATATTCGCAATATATGTATATACATATACATATTTACATATACACATATACATACAAACACATCCTATTTGGACTCAATGTCATATAACATTTTCTTGGCCTTTCAGGATAATATGGGAATTAGATATAAAAATCATCTAT
The DNA here is from genome assembly GCA_028658325.1 of Potorous gilbertii. NCBI lineage: Eukaryota > Metazoa > Chordata > Mammalia > Diprotodontia > Potoroidae > Potorous > Potorous gilbertii. The sequence goes on along the minus strand of CM053769.1, from coordinate 623,310,376 downwards.
ATGTACATACATACATACACACACATACACATACATATACTTATTCACATATGTGTATATTTATATATGCATATCTATACATATGTGTATATGTACATGCTTATACATATGCAGATATACATATATGAATTTTAGAGAGAGAAAGAGAATTTATAAAAATTGGATGAAAGGAAGGCATAAAAATTGTACTCCATTAGTTATTATAACAACCAAATTTAGAAAATTATGCTAAATTGAATTAAGTATTAGCATATTTTAGCAGAACTCCCTAGGCAATTCTGCAACTATTCTGAAACCAGAGAAACAGATCAACTCAAAAAACATTTCTAAGCTGCTGTGAGAATGAGATCTCTTCTGGACCATCTAAGAAAAGATGTTTCCAGGGACCAGATGGCCACATGAGCCATCTAGGACTCAAGATATAAAAATGCTGATTAAAAGAAAATTGGGAGTAAGGGGGGAATTGATGTAATAATGTTAATTGATGATTAGTTGATGACTGACATTAATTGAGATTATATTACTTCATCTCCTTATATTCTAAATGCAGCTTAATCTGTAACCTGTATTTACAGAATATTAGTTAATATAATGGGAATCCAATTTAAAATAAACCCACTTATCAGAGAAATGACTTTTCCAAATTCTAGTTAAAACAATTAACTTTCATAAGTTTATGTTTTAGGAATGATTTGCTTGTACTACATTATAAGGTTTACTAAAATCTATTTTTTTAAAATATTTATTTGAGATATTTCATCACATCAGAATAAATTTTTAACAAGTACACCTTCATATCTTAATTAAATGCATAAATCCAACCTCATTCAAGAGGAAGAGAATTAAATATTGGTCAAAATCTGATCAAAACCTAATCAACTTCACTAATTCAGAATTTAAAGCAACCATTCTTTAAAAGACAAGACTTTTAACAATCTAAACATCTATCCTTCATTAAATGAATTACATAAAATTACAAACAAAATAGATTTTAAGGATTTAGGCTGTTTTAATAAGTTCCTTTTGATACTTAAGCAATTTTATTTTATTTTTTTTGCTTCTGTCACTATGCTTTCACTACTGTGTGAATGTTGGACTTGAGAAAGCCCACTGGGGAAAGTGATTTGTTATAGCCTATACCTAGACCTCTGTCCTCCTGTTAGTCATTCTCCTGGTTTTCAAGAAGAGGAGTATTGACTACCATAATCAGGTAGGCCTTCTTATCTTAATCCTCATAATTATTTTTTTTTCTACTTTGTATTCAATATTGTATACCTGTTGCACCAAAGCTGAATCAAATTTGATTGCTAGGAATCTACATTGGTCTAAAACATGAATATGTAAAATTCGTTTTTAGAAGGGGATTAATTTTATTTAACCCTACTATTTTGTTTTATAAGCAAGGCTTTAGCCATAAAATGAAATGATGCATAAAATACAAGTCTTTTACAGAAGGAATGGTGAATTGTAAATATCTCCATTTTCTGCTAAATTTTTGTAAACATATATATATATATGTGTGTGTGTGTGTGTGTGCATGTATGTGTATATACCTGTATATATACACACATATGCACATGCACATGCACACATATATGGATATATATTTATATATGGATATATATTTATATATCCATATATAGATAGACAGATATAGATATATAGATATATACATATAGATATAGATATATATGAATAATAACTCTGAATCATTCTGGTAAACCACAGATCATTCTGTCCCCTGAATATTCCAGTCACAAGTGTCATTGTTCCAATCAAAATTTCCCTATGCCCAAAGGTTCTGGAGTTCTCTGCTCCAACCTCAGTTTCCGTGTTATGGTCAATCAGTCAATCAAAAATAGTAGCACCTATATTGCCCAAGGTTATGTCAACTTATTTTCTTCATTAATGACTATAAAAATGCTCTGACAACCTTGAAGGGCTACCCTTGAGTACTAAGGACCTTGGATCCCATTTATTGGCAATTGTTGCTTTGCTAATTAATTGAAAATGATTAGGACTTTGTTTACTCATTATCTTTATCACAGATTTATATCATTACAGAGTCTCCAGTATATGCATAGAACCGTTGTGATCACAAGAAGTTTTGGTGTGTCTGGTTTTCCAGAGTATATTTTGAATGTTTACCATAGTTTACTTTCTTCTATACAAATGAGACTCTACCAGTCAAATGATGCATTCATTCATATAAAAAATATCCTGTCAGACTTGAGGAATTCAGTATAAATAGTAGTTATGTGCAATAAATATTATTTAAACAAAGATAATCTTCTGCCCTTTGACTCCATTTGCTCCACCCTGTGTCTAAATCAAAACTCTCTTCCTTGGCCATTATTCCACATATATGTTTTAGCCATCCCATGAATTATGAGTTCTTTGCAGATGGGGTTTCTTTTACTTTTATTTATGTATTTCTAATTCTGTATGTGGGACTTAGTAGTCACTAAATAAATGTTGATTCATTATGTAGTGAAGAGATATAGGCTTTGGTTATTGCCTACTATTGATATGATATTTGAAAGAACCCAGGTGTTACACATCAATCAATGAGAGAGACAAACTCAATAAACCAAGCACAAATGTTTCTATTTAATCTCCATACCATAGATCAAAAAATAACTCACAGAACAAATGAAAAATAAATTTAAGAAATCTGAGAGACAAAAAATCCAATAAACACAGTCATGCATGTATGTATTTATGTTTATGTGTAGGTATACATGTGTGCACACATAATACATATATGAAACATATGTGTATATAATGTGTATTCACACGTGTGTACACAACATACGTATGTATGGGTTGATATGGATACAGATACAGATATAGATGTAGATGATTTGGCTATAGATTAAAATGGAGATTGATAGAGATGTATATATATATTTTTGTACACATACACAGACACATATAAATGTGTGCATATGCATAAGCAAATCTATTACTACAAATATATATTCAGACATGTGTATATCCACACATGGACATGCATATATAATGCAAATATGCACGAATATAAACACGCATGTGCATATATACATACACACATGTGTATGCACATATACACACATGTATGCACACATAGCTGTATATGCACATGTGTGCATATGTATATGCATACATGTATGTATATATGCATGTGTATAATTTATCTATAATTAGATGGATATACACATATATACATATATGCAAACATACATATATATACAGAAATATCTATACATACATATACATGCCTGTGTGTAGTGTATATATCTATACATATGTACACATATATACACACAGACATACATAGTATGCATATATGTGTATGTCTGTGTATATGCATGTATTTATGTGTGTGAATTGTTGTAATGTATGCCTGTGTGCACATATATGTCCATGCATAAATACATATATGCCTGCATACATATATACATATTTGTAAGTATATAAATATGTGTGCATGTATGTATATATACACATAAAATCTGTGATTAAGAACAACTTTCTGGTATAGAGTGAAGGGTCTCTCAATCTTTCCCTTATTTTCCATGTAGTAATAGTAGCCTACACCTTAAAGTTATAGCAAAAAATATGTACTTCATAGGTATGTCCATATGCCTCACTTGGCAATGATGATTAAAAGCAAGAGGCAAAAGAAGACAACCAAGTACTGAGGTTCACCTAGGATATAACATGTTCTTGTTGTCAAATGCCAAAACTATACTATCTAATTGTTGCAGGAGTATGAGTCAGGGGAATAATCTCTATCCCCTGCTCTCTGTCTCTCTCTCTCTGTCTCTCTCTCTCTGTCTCTCTCTCGCACACACACACACACACCCCGTCTGGAAGTCCAAGGAAGAACTAGCAAAGTCTCAATATAATTGAAAGAAGGAAAGAGAAAGGAATTAACATTCTCTAACAGTTTATTAAATGGGAAGCTCCTCCTGGCTCACTCCATAGTCATTTTTGTACAGAACACTAATGGGTACCAAGAGACTATTTGAGAGATGTTCAACTTCACGTGTCATCAGCCAGGAACCTGGGCATATGTCTTGCAGAAAGTGGAAAGTGTACATATTCATCTCCATGGGAAGTGATCCAGTTCACTTTGTAATAGAACTAATCTATCATAAATATAGAAGTGGAAGGGAGCTTAGTTATATCACTTAGGGCCAGGATTTCTTAAACTCTTTTTCTATCTTCCACTAGGTAACATTTTGGTGACATGATGTGGCCTGAGGGCATGCACAGTACAAACTGAGAATGCCTTGTTTTCAGAACCTAAGGTGTAGTGAAGTTGCAAAGCAATATGTGAAGAGCTGCTGTATTGGTAATGCATTTTTGCATGATGGGAAGATCTTTCCCATCCAATAATGGGTACATGCAACCTTCTTGAGTCACATGGAAATCTCACTTATGTGAGTCCATGGTGCCGAATGGGTGGAGCAGGAAGTGGTTGACCAGGAAGGGTGGAGCAGAAATAAGAGGAACTTGGACTCAGCAGTTAGAGCTGTTAGAGAGTTAGAGAGGAAGCAGGCAATGAACTGTGAGTATTCAATTGTGGGAAGACCCTAAGGGGGGAAGGTTTGGGAATGGTGGTACCCCCTGCATTGTTATTATGCATAAATTTCTTTGTCTCTATGATAGATTTGACTTTCTGGTGTTTAGATTCAGCTTTCTGGTTTTTAAATAAATGTTTGGGAGTGTCTTCCAAGTGAAGAGTCTGTAATATTTTGTAATTCAGAATTACACTGGTATATTCATGGCTGCCGTAAGTGTTATGATTTTGAATTGGTGCTATATTTGGTGGTGAGAATGGGACCACAAAATATCAGACCTTTATTTGGAGGCAGACGGAGTTTAGAGAGAGAGAGAGAGTCAGATATCCCAGGATGAGGGAATTTACCTTATTCCTCCCTAGAAAGAGAATGGGCTAAAAGAAAAGTTTCTGTGATAACTGGGAATTGAGGCTATGGAAGAGAGAACTTAAAGATTTGGAAAAAATATTTGGAAGTAATAACAATAGAATCAGAGAAAGAAGTGTCAAGAGGGTACAGGAGAGTTTGGGCCTTGCTAACATGTTAACATCTTATGTGCAAAAGCAGAGACAAGCTACTGGAAGAGAAGGTTCAGATGGAAAGGGATGATTTGCATGGGAATCTTCCAGTGCCACAGTATTCAGGCTCTCCTTTAGAAGAGAAAGCTGAGGGGGGATGAGAAAGGGTCCTCAGGTGGGTAGAAGAACATGCTGCTGTTAATTTAGTTGTCAAAAAAAAGTGAAAAACTCACAAAAGCTATGTGCATGGAGCCCTTGCACAGGCTGGGCTTAATTGCCCTGATGACCAACAAGAGAATGTGTGAGAGGAAAATAAAGCAGTTAGATAAGGAGGCCTTTACGAATGCATACATTTGCCTAATATAATGAAGAAAGCAGGAGAACTGGAGTGGGGCACACAGTGTTTAGGGAAGTAATTGAGAATTTTACTCAGCAGGAGGTCATAATGTATTTGAGTCACTTCACTCAAAGGATGGGAGAATTGTTAGTGTTTTAGATGGTGAGAATCAGTGATGAAGGGGGCAGAGGAGTATCAATTGATAACTTAGATTGTTTGAAATTGATAGATATTAGAATCCTTTTGTACAGCAAACTTTTAGGGATTACCTTATGCAAGAAGGTAACAATGCAATAGCTGAGAACAAGGCACAAGGCAGTATCCCACTGATTCTAAGTGACATAGTGGAGATAGATCCTGGGATTTCCTTAGGGACTGTTTGAGAAAGTTAAAGGAGGTGGTAATAAAGACAGCAATAATGATGGGAGACACTGAGACTTATCAAGATAGTCCCTTAGCAGTTTCTCATAGAAATATTATAGTGAAGACAGCTCCTCTTGCTTACAAGCATTTAATTTTGACTGCTAATTGGGGAAATAGGATACTCTCTTTTGGAGGTGCTGGATAAGATTCCTCAGTTAAATAACTTAGGGGAATGGGGAAAAGATAAATTTCCTCATGAGAGAAGAGTAAATAGTGGATTCAAAGTGAGACTAGATTGACAAGGAAAGAATTGTTCAATACTTTGTTAAGAGCAGTAATAGATTTTGTAAGAATAGATGGTATTCTAGCTAATGAACTATTCAAAATGTATCTAGAAAAGGGACTTCATATTAGACCAAATAGGGAAGTAAGAACTACCCCTATACATCTACTTGAAACATTGTATCCAAGTTCATCACACCTGTAGGGAGAATGGAAATTGCCCAGACTCAACTCAGATTAAAGAAAGTCATCTCTATCCAGAATGATGACTCCAAATATGCAAATCGTAAAACTGTAAACAACAATAAACAAGAATATGGGTTGGGGAGCTCCAGAACCCTGGAGGAGCCTAGGTCTACCCTGCTTCTGGTTATCGTTACCTTGTTGTTTTGTTTTTGTTTTTGGTTCTTAATCTGTTAAACTTGTTTGCTAGATTTGTTTCCTACAAGTTTAGTACTCTTCACTTGCAGATGCCTGATTGTTTAAGTCAGATGTCATCCTGTCCGCAATTGTGATGTGTTACTTCTGGACCTGGCATCAACCAAGCTCCAGATGGTAGCTAAAGACCTGACACCTCAAATGGGACCTCTTGGGACAGGGACAACTCTACATCCAATTTCAGCAGGAGGTAGATATGGAAGAAGAGACCTTCACCCCTTACCCTAAAATTTTGAGTCCTAATTATTCAAGGTGGAATGATGGTGTGCTTGAGCTTAAACCCCACCTTAAGATATTGTTTTATGCGCTTATTCTATTTTATTCCTATTATATTGTTGTAAAATTCTTTTGAAACCAATTATCCTTAAACTTCCATTAACTTATATAATGAATATGAAAGGTCTGGGGGCCGAATATATTGCTCATGTATTTTTGCATAATGGGAAGATCTTTTTCATCCATTAATTGGTCCATATGACCTGCTTGAGTCACATGGAAGCCTGGATCACATGAGTCTGAGCTGGGAGGAGCTTACTGATTGGGTAGAGCAGTAAGGGGTTGAACAGGAAGGGTGGGACAGAGCTGAGAGGAGCTTGAACACAGCAGTTAGAGCTCAGAGAGAGAGAGGAAGGAGACAGTGAGCTGTGAGCGTTCATTTGTGGGAAGGCCATAGGTGGGTGAAGGCTTGGGGATGGTGGTGCCCCCTGTACTGTTATTTTGTATAGATTTCTTTGTTGCTCTGATGAATTTGATTTTCTATGGCCAGGATTCAGCTTTCTGGTGTTTAAATGTTTTGGTTCTTTCATGTGGAGAGTCTGTAATATTTTGTGATTCAGAATTATGCCAGCATATTCATAGCTCTCATACTTGCTGTGAATATCTCATTGGTGCTACAAGCGCCAGAAATACCTCAGATACATTAAGCATTTGATTTTTAATTAATTTTTAGTCATTGCACATTCAGAAAGCTTTTACTGTTGTCAAATGTTTGGGTCTGACCCACAGTTTAAGAAGTGCTGATTCAGGGCACCAAATATATTAAGTGGAAGTAAATCAAATACTTTATTCCTGGTAAAATACATTAGACCAGGGGGAAAATAAGATAATGTTAATTTCATATTATTTAGAAAACTTTAGTATTCACATTAAGATGTGAGAATTGTCATTCTCTAATATAAAATTGTTGATAAATAATGTCTGCAAACAATAAAAAACTGTCTTCCTGTTGCTGACCCTAATAATTAATTACCACATAGATTCACTCAATGTTTATGTCAATGCTTTCAAAGATCAATTGTTTCATTACTTTCAGCCTACCTTTCACCAATGCAGATCACAAGACCTCTAAACTTTAGCAGTTTTAAAATTTGGAACTCAAAATTTTGCGGAAATGAATGTTGAAAACTAAAAATGAATAAACAGATTTGAACTAAAAACAAATAAAAATAATAAACTTTAGCAGTTTTCATGGTCATTGGAATCCCTGTATCTATTATAGCCCAAACATATAGCAATTAAATGAACACAATAACAGATTTAGTATAATAAAGAAATAACAAGACTTTTTAAAGAAATGTTCATTAGGAAAAATGCTAATATTTACAGATAATATATATATTATTTATATATATATATCTGTCACGTTTAAATATCTATTTTATTTCTCCTATTACTAAACATTTCAATCTATTTCTAATGAAGGCTTAATGTAAACCTGTTTGTTCTATCCTTATTTTGTGAT
>CM053769.1:623245952-623302050 GCA_028658325.1 Potorous gilbertii | reverse complement strand
ATAAATGTTCAAAAAATTATTGGCTCACTTTGTCAAATGAAAGGTCTTTATTTCCTTTGTGAACCAATTGAAAGGATGAAAATGACCATGTAGAAATTATTCTTCTTTGCTCATTAGAATATGAAGTTTAAAATTGTTTTTTAAAAGGGTGAGCTATTTTTGCTCAAGGGAAAAAAAACAATGCATCAACTGAAATGTGTTTTTTCCTAGTGAGAAACAAACATGCAGCTGATAGCATAAAACATGAAAATGAAATCAGTTCTCGTATGAATTAATAGGTACAGCTGAGTGTATCTTGTTATATTATGAGAGCAACTAATGAGCAGAATAGAAGGCAAAACCAGACCGCAGAGCAGTTTTGTCAGCATATTCTCCACATAGGCCTGTCTTTTAGTCTGCATTCTAAACTGCATAGGGCAGCTTTTTGGAAATAAACTTTCCTTCTTTGCTCTTTTGTTAAGTGGAATTGTTGGAGAATGTGTCTATTTCCTTTATACAAGGTAAAAATACACCAAAGCAGAGGAGCTCAATAGAACTTGTTCTAGTCCTTAAAATATAAACTTAAGGGTTTTTTGTTTGTTTTGTTTTTTAAATCCCCTGTTATTCCTTGCTTAAGTTCTCTTCAGCAACTCCATTCCAGCTTTTCTGCAGGCTGCCTTCTATGGGCTACAGCAAAAACTGATGGAAAGAGCATTAAATTCAGCCAGAAAACCTGAGTTTCAGTTGTGATTTTCCTACTTAATTCTTTTTGCAATACTTTGCTTGTGTCTCAATGCCTCAGTTTCTTCATCAGTAATACAAAAGAATTGGACAAGAATTATCTTTAGCTCTAAATTCTATGTTTGTGTGTTCTCTCCATCCCACTAAAATGACACTTTCAGTACCAAAAGGAAAGATCTAGTCTGCATACTTCCAGCTAAACTGCTTTAACACATTACACTGATGAATTATTACAATGCTGTCTGGGACATAACGTTAGTTATACCACATGATATTCTCTAGAGTACTCAGGGCTTGAGTACATGACCTGCTGCTCTGTCAGAGGTGAATCTGTCCTGAGATCTTTACATTGCCTCTAGTAAATACTTTCTCTTGAACAAAATCCAAGACAGTGTTACATAGTACTAGATACTGTGCCTTATTGGGTTATGTTTAAGTAAGGGTTCCCATATGTCTTCCTTTCTTGACTAAGTTCAGAGATTTTTTTTTCTAATTTTCTTTCTTTTCCATCATCCACATTAACTCCTCTAGGGCTTCATTCTTAAATCTCATTCCCACTTCCCTTACCTCCATAAAATTGGTTTTAGTTTCTTTCTCCAAACTCTCTCCCCTCTCTGCTCATTTATTCTCAGTCAACAAATATCTACTGAGTGATGTCTCTGTGCAGAGCACCATGCAAGGTGCTGTTGGGGATTTAAAAAAAAAAGATGAATACAACATAGCTTTTCCATCAAGAAGCCTAAAGTTGTGAATTTCATTCCTTCCCTCAGATATCTGCCTGCTGGCTCAAATTGAACATGATAAAATCTTAGCATCATAAAGAAAGAACTCTTGAAATGTCTTCCTTTTTCTCAACCTCTATGTAAGAGCTGGAGGTATGAACATAGGAAGTAGCTACTGTTAACTGAAATACATTCCTGGAGTGATGAAAACCAGATCAACATTTTCTTTTCGTTTTGCCTTTGGATATGGTAGATTCCAGTTTCCTAGAACTTAAATATTTATTGTTATCTGTTATTCTATAAACATCTCATTAGGAGAAATTCATTTACAAGTCTCCCAGATGTTTATTGAAATCAAAAACAAAACTATTTAATAAGTAAAACATTGATTTGCTAAAGGTGTAGTAACTCTAAAAGTAGAATCTGATGCAAATTTCAGTCTCTGCTACCATCACCACCATCTTTGTTCTTTGCTCCTTCCCTCATCTCTTCAAAACTTTGGAAGAAATTATATAGCTGATTGGTTTACTAAAAATCTCTCATCTCTTGCTGCCACTGACAACCGATGGGGAATGGTCATGATCAGTCACAATACTTTCAGTGAAGTAGGCAACTGAACTCATGTTATTTGTGAGATGCATTTGTATAGTGCCAATTACGTGCCAGGCACTGTGATACATTCTTTTTACAAATATATCTCATTAAATTCTCATAATGCTGGGAAGTCAGTGCTTTTATTATTCCGATTTGTAGTTGAGGAAATTGAAGCAAACAGAGAAGTTAAGTTCCTTGCCAGTAATATACAGCTAGGGAAATAACTGATGTCAAATAGAAACTCAGGCCTTCCTGACTTTAGAGTCCCAGCACTGAATCGCCAGCTACCTATGTGTCTATTATGTGTCATTCATGGTAGTGAGTCAGTGGCAGGGGTGGGTGCTGGGCTTAATTATGTGACTCAGAGGAGGGAAAAATTTAACTGAATGAGGTTGTACCCCACACTGTCCTAGCCCTGGTGGAATATTTATTTGTCTGTTATAAATGCTGTCTTGTAAAGAAAGGGAAAAATTGTTAATCACCTAGTTCTGGGACTAGGAAAGAGAGGGAATTCAGATATCACCATCTCATAACACTCATCCTTTCTCTTCATACTTTGTAGCTTCTTTGTCTTCTGTCATACGCATGCTACCAACAAATCTGGGCCATATAAGTGTGCCAATAAGTGGTACTTTAGTGACTCAGAAGTGTCACACTGTGACTTCATTTAGGTTCATCTTCCTACACACTGTCTCTATGGGAAAAGGCTGCTGTATATACTCTCTCCTTTTCTTCACTAGCCTGATCAGAAAGTATGAGAAAGGTAAAATACCCTTTTGGGAAACTTTCTCTAACATCTTAAGTAAGGAAAGATCAGCTTTCTTTGGATGGCTTATAACAATTTGCACCTATCTTAGATACTTAGCTCTGTTCTTCAAACACAATTTAAGAATTAATTCAACAATAACAATACAAAAAACAACAATACCTAGCATTTATTTAGCATTTTAAGGTTTACAAAAACTTAACAAATATCTCATTTTACTCTCACAACAGCCCTACTATTATCATTTCCAATTTACATCTTAAGAGAAACAGAACAGACTAGTTAAATGACTTGCCCAGGAGTCCCAAAGCTAGTAATTATCTGAGGTAATATTTGAACTCAGTTCTTTTCTGACTTCACATCTAGTTCTCTACTCTCCATTTCACTTAGTTTCTACCATTTTTACGTCAATTATTTTGGTATTTACTGTATTCATATCAATGTGAGTTTTCTAGACTTATTCCTATTTATTTTCAACCCCTTGTGTGAGATGCCTAAAGACATTTGCACAAAACTCCGGCAGGAGATTCTGGGTTGGCAAGCCATACGAGAAACAGTTGAGTGTAAAATGTCATTCAGGAAAGGGACAAAATACTGTTTTCCAACTGTTGTTTCTATATAAGTGTATGGGAATGAGGGTGGGCATGGAACAGGTAAAGGGATGGAACTTCTGGCTAAGGCAATATTGAGTAAGGACCTAGGCAGTTGTGTCAAACTCAAATAGAAAAATAAGTCATTAATTCATACCGAAGCATCCCTGTGGATTGCATATTGACAGATTTAAAATGTAATATCATCTATGTCTCATTTTGTTTTACTTATTTTGTAAATGTAATAATAAATATAATATACTACACACTATAAATATAATTAGAAGTTCTATGTGGTTCTGACAACACACAGGAGTATTACAGACAATATAATATCCAAGGTCTAGTATTTGCTATTTTTGAAAGAGTGGAATTTAGATGCATAATGAACATGTCGGGAAAGCTCTAAAGTATCAAAAGAAGTATCAATGATTAAAAAAAAAGAGGAATGGATATGAGCTCCTTATCGAGTCCAGGACTGGACAAAAAAAATGGAAAAAACCTGCAAAGGCAGAAGGCATAGTATTCTAGCAACATGGATTCATAGTAAAAGACGGGACCTGACTAGTGCAGACTGTAGGAGAAGGTATCCTGCCTGAGCCATAGCAGGAGATAAGGTTGCTACAAAGCCAGAACAGCAACCGGGCAGCCTTTGCCAAAAATACAACTGGAGACAGGGATAGAACTATACCCAAGCAGGACGGTGTCTGAGTCATAGGAGGAAACAGGATAAAAATTATTCCCAAATAAACTGGTGATCAAAAAATAGACAGATAGATTAGATTAGATAGATAGATAGACAGATATTTAGATAGTTATAGATATACAAAGATAAAAAGATATACATGCACAAATATGTATATGCATGTATATGTGTAGGTATATTTCTACATGGGGTGTAGGGTGTGTTTAGTGAGGACCAGTACCTTCGGTGTGATGACTGCCAAGCCCTTTTCAGGGCTATTTCCACTTTTGGTATCCACCTGTTCCACCAACTCTCACCTGTGGCTCCAAGAAGCTGTAGCATGTGCAACAGCCACACCCTGGTAAACCATTTTGGCAGACAGGCCAAACAAGGTTAAGGGTAACTAAGGTTCTCAAACTCATTGGTGAGTTAAGGGGGTATCTACCCTAAGCATGTGAACACTTCCTCTGGTAGAATGAGCGGATAAGAACAATTTGTTCCAATGACCATGAAGACAGATGAAGCAGATGATGTGGAACACTTAGAGCTTGGTTAGACACTGAAGATGCCAAGGCCATCTACTGTATCCTGAGCCATTGCCAGCTGTCTTGACTCTGTCCTGCCCCCTGACTATAATGACTCTGGAGGAAAGGGTAAGGCTGATTACTTCATGCAACTCTGCCTCACTTAAATCCAATTTACATACAGGTGAAAAGACATCTCCCTTACCATTTTACTACTATGCATCAAAGTCCTTTGACAACAGGCAAGTGATAAAGCAGCAGGTGCAGATACAGTGGGAGCTGTAGTCACAGTCCTGGACATAGGTAGCCCAGGTCATAGGGTCATTTCTCACTGGAAGCAATAGTGGTACTTGGCAGCCCCTTGGGTGTCTAAGCAGACTTTTAAGGATCTCCCTGCTCACCTCCTAGTGTGAGGAAGGGAGCTAGAAAAGGTACCCTAAACATTGTCTGCTTACCAAGCCCTGGTCCGATTACTGTGGCAGGCTGGGAATCCCACTATGCGATTGAAACAAAAGATGTATAAAATGTACAAAAACTGCAAAGATGATTCCACTCACCATAGGCACATGGAACATGAACACACTTATAGACACACAAAATCCAGTAGACCTGAAAGACGAACTGCTCTGGTTGCAAGAAAACTCAACAGGTATCACATCCAAATAGCAGCCCTGAGTAAAACATACTTGGTAAATGAAGGGCAGCTTACTGAAGTCAAAGTTGGATACACATTTTTCTGGAGTGTGAGAAGTGAAGGGGAGCACCATGAAGCTGGCATGGATTTTGCAATCTAAACTAACCTATTCAGCAAGCTAGTATGCTTGCCAAAAGAAGTGAATGACAGGTTCATGACAATGTGATTGCCACTCACAAGGAAACGCCTTGCCACCATCATCAGTGCCTATACTCCCACAAGACAAACTCTGATGAAGCCGAAGAAAGATTTTATGAAGACCTAGAGACCCCTGTCATCAATGTGCAAAAGAAGACAAGCTTATAATTCTGGGTGACTTTAATACTAGAGTAGGCTCAGAATACCAGACTTGGCAGTGAGTCCTAGGGAGGAATGGAGTTGGAAACAACAACAACAATGGTCATTTACTGCTAAAGACTTGTGCATCTCATGACCTTCTCATCACCAACACTGTTTTCCATTTACCTAAACTCAATAAAACTTCATAGAAGCACCCTTGCAGCAAATATTGGCATCTAATAGACTATGTGATTGTAAGAGACAGAAGAGATGTGAGAATAACAAAGGTAATGTGTGGAGCAGAGTGCTGGATTGATCATAAACTTATCCTTTCCAAGCAAAATAGTTGCATATGTTCCTTCCAAGCAAAATATTCGCATTCATCAAAGTGTGGCCCCCAAGGTACAATGACTACCAGAATAATTAATGCCAACAAATTAGAGCTCTTCTCTGAGCATGAACAGCTTGTTGTTGACTTGGAAGGAAAGTTGAGCCAACACATAGTTGGCAAGAGTACAGCAGAAAAGGAGTGACCGGCTTTCAGAGATTTGGTGTACATCACATTTGCTCATCTGGGTCAGAACACTCGCAAACACTGGTTCGCTGGAAATGATGGGGAAATTCAGAAGCTGCTTAATGAACAATGAGAAATCCACAGGATATACCAGCAGGATAGTTCATCCATCTCTAAGAAGGAGCTTTTAATTCCATCAAAAGTAAGGTACAAGCAAAGCTTAGAGAGATGAAGGATTTCTGATTCAGTAAGAAAATAGATGAAATTCAGTTTTATGCTGATAGTAACAATCCAAAGCACTTTTATGATTCCCTGAAAGGTATTTATGGACCAAAAACCTGTAGTGAGTATATCACAACTACTCAGTGCTGATGGTGCCACATTGATTAGTGACAAGGGCATGATCCTAGAAAGATGCAATTAGCACTTCCATAGTGTTCTCAATAGACCATCATCAATCAATGCTGAGGACATTGACCATTTACCTTGGGTTGAAGTCAATCCCTCCTTAACTGAACTTCCAATTGAAGAAGAGGTTTTGAGGGCCATTAGGCTCCTTTCATGTGACAAAGTAACTGGTGCTGATTCTATTCCAGCTGAGATTTACAAGGTAGGGGGACCATTGCTCATGCAAAAGTTGACTGAAATTTTCCTGGTTATATGGAAAGAGGAGGTTACCCCCCAGGAGTTCAAAGATGCCTCCATTGTCCATTTTTATAAAGGTAAAGGGAACAGATTGCCCTGTGACAATCACAGGGCAGTTCTCTCTCTTAGTCATTGCTGGCAAAACTCTTTCTAGAGTCCTCCGTAATAGGCTGATCCTTCACCTCATCTAACTGAGAGCCAGTTTGGCTTCAGAAAGGGCAATAGATATGATATTTACTGCTCAACAACTACTAGAGAAATGCCAGGAGCAGAACAGAGGTCTGTACACAATGTTGTAGATCTGGCCAAGGTCTTTTACGGTATTAGTCACGAGGGCTTATGGAAAATATGTCAAAATTTGATTGCTTAGAGAAGTTCATCAATATTGTATGCCAATTTCATGATGGTATGTTTGCCCAGGTTCTGCATAGTGCACAATGTTCTCGTGCCTTCCCAGTCACCAATAGAGTGAAACAGGGCTGTGTGATTATTCCCATGCTTTTGAGCATGATGTTTTCAGTCATGTTGTCAAATGCTTTCAATGAGAATGAATATGGCATCAAGGTCAACTACCATACTGATGGTAAATTCTTCAATTTGAAAAGGCTACAAGTTGATACACAAGTGGAGGCAGTGTTGGTGCATGATTTTCTTTTTGCTGATGATTGTGCAGTCAATGCAGCCTCTGAAGCTGAGATAAAACAAATTATGGATCAATTCTCTGCTGCCTGTGATAATTTTGGCCTAAAAATTAACACCAAAAAAACACAGGTGGTCCATCAGCTACTACTGAGCCATCCATATGTGGAACCATCAGGTACAACAAATGTAGAAGTTTTGAATGCTGTGAAAAAATTCACTTACCTTGATAGTGTACTTTCTAAGGATGAACACATTCACAATGAGGTTAATGTATCACTTGCCAGGGTTGGCTCAGTGTTTGGGAGGTCCTGAAGAAAAGTCTGGGAGAGAAGAGGTGTTAGACTGACTATCAAACTGAAGGTCTGTAGAACTGTGGCGCTGACCTCGTTGTATGCCTGTGAAGCATGGACAATCTATCAGTGCCATGCCAGGAAACTAAATCACTTCCATTTGAACTGTCTCAGGAAGATTCTGAGGATCCCCTGGCAGGATAGTGCACCAGACGCTGAATTCCTTGCTTGAGCTTAACTGCCAAGCATTCAAACTATGGTTCAGAGAGCACAACTCCTATGGACTGACTATGTTGTTCTAATGCAAAATGTTTGCTTGCCAAAAAGACTATTTTATGGAGAACTCACATGTGGCAGGCAATTACATGGTGGTCAGAAAAGGTGGTACAAGGATACTCTCAAGAACTTGGGATTTGACTGTGCAACATGGGAGATACCAGCACAGGACTGCTCAGCATGGCATGTCCACATCAAAAAAGGTGCTGAGCTCTACGAGCAAAGCAGAATTGACACAGAACAAAGTA
Source organism: Potorous gilbertii (assembly GCA_028658325.1). Lineage (NCBI taxonomy): Eukaryota > Metazoa > Chordata > Mammalia > Diprotodontia > Potoroidae > Potorous > Potorous gilbertii. The sequence continues at coordinate 623,293,861 of CM053769.1, read as the reverse complement.
AACATAGGATGTGCAAATTTGGAGTCTCCACCACAAATATTCACATGGGCTATTTATGCCCAACCTGTCGTAGAACATTCTGAGCTCATATTGGTCTGATCAGCCATAGTCAGACACACTGAAGTTTCACTTTATCATGGTGATGTCACTTTGGTCCTCTTAGAGAAGAAAGGACAGCAACCATATTTCCATATGTGTGTAGGTATACTGGGTGTGTGGTAACTAGGTGACATAACATATAGAGAACCAACCTTGGAGTCAGGAAGATCAAATTCAAATAAATAGTTGTGCAATTGTGGGCAATTCACAACTATTGTCAATTTCAGATTTTTCCTGTAAAATGGGCATCATAATAACACTTGCCTCCCATGATTGTTGTGCAGCTAAAATGTAACTGCTTTGCAAGCTTTAAAGTACTTACAGATAGTAGCTATTTTATGTATGTTTTGTCATGAATATGAGTATCTGAATATGTATCTACTGTATGTCTATACATGTATGTGCATGTATCATAGCACCTCTTTTATATTATAATTGTGGTATTGTTGAGTAGGTGAGTAGTGTCTGGCTCTTCATCACCATGTGGACTAATTGTCCATGGGGTTTTCTTGGTAAAGTTTCTGGACTGGTTTACCATTTTCTTCTCCAGAAGATACAGTAGATCTTTTCATTAGTCAATCAGAGGTTAAGTGATTTGACCAAGGTTACACAGCTAGGTCTCCCAGTTTGAAAGTTTAAAGGGAGAATAGTGTAAGCAGTAACTGGGAAACAAACTTTAAATGCTGCAGAGATATAATCAGGATCTCACAATAACTCACAATTCCTACACAAAAAGATCATAAGGCTTGGAACACTATATTTCAAAGAGTAAAAGAGGTGGAGTTGAGACCAAGACTAATATACCTAGAAAATTTAAATATAATAGCAGACGGGGAAAAAATGAACATTAGATGAACTGAACAGTGTTCTGGTATTTATGAGAAAACCATAACTGAATGGGAAATTCAACCTACAAGATCCAAAAGAAATATAAGGAAAAGATTAATGACAAAGTATGAAGGATTCATTAAGAACAAACTGCATATTACTCATGCATGAAAATGTTATTAGTATTAAGACTGTCAGCATTACTAGGATAAATTAAAAGTTGTGGATGAGATGAGTATGATTGGATAATTCTAAAAAAATGGTAGGAAAAGGTAAAAAGAAGCAATTATCTCATGCAAATGGGAAGTGAAAGGAAAAACGGACATGAAGGAAGCAGATAGGAGTAGATGGTTGGTAGTGTTGGAACCTTACTCTCTTCAGATCAAGGTTAAAAAGGAATAACATACACATCTAAAAGGTATAAAATCTTCTCAAGTTATTAAAAAAGAGGACTAGGAGAGAGTATAGGGGAAGGACTTTTATAAGGCTGTGTAGGTTAAGATTTTAGAGGGTATAGGGAAGAAGATAATGGAGTAGCTCTTTCAGGAATGGGTAGAAAAAAGAAAGGGTAATGGGAGAGAATACGAAACAAAGAGAGGAGTAAAAGAGAGGCTGAGGACAACAGTGAGTAAAAATAGTCTGAAGGTAAATTGACAAAATAGTAATTATAACTGAATGTGAATGGGATGAACTCATCCATATAATGGAAATGGATAGAAGAATGGATTAAAAATCAGAATCCAACAATAAACTGTTGACAAGAAAAACTTTTAAGACGGAGAGATACACACAGAATTAAAATAGAGGATTGGGATGGAATCTTTTGTGCTTCAGTTGATTAAAAAAAGTCAGAGGTATCAATTATTATCTGTCAGAATTATGGCTAAAATAAATTTATTTAAAATGGAGAAACAAGGTAACTACATTTTGATAAAAGATACCATAGACAATAAAGCAGTATCTTTACTGAAACTATATCACTAAATACTAGAGCATCTAAATAAAAACATTTAAAATGGACAAATGGAGGAAGAAGGAATACTATAATACTGGGGTGGGTGTGAGTTAATCTTCCTATTCCTGAATTAAATCAATCAAACCAAAAAAATAAATAAGAAAGAAGCAAAAAAACTGAATATAATTTTAGATAAACTGGATAAGATAGACATCTGAAGAGAATTTAAAGAAAATATAAAGGAATGCTTTCTTCCCCCCCAGCCCCACAGTGGTTTATGGTAACAAAGATTGATCAAATATTATGATATAAATTGAAAATTAAAATAAGAAATATTAAAAGTATCCTTTTCAGATCACAATGCCATAAAATTATATTTAAAAAGAGATCATAGAAATATAATCAAAATTAATTGTATATTATAAAGTCTAGTCTTAAAGAATGGCTGTATTAAATGGCAATTCACAGCAAAAATCAATAATTTCATTTAAAAATGACAGTATTGAAGCAGTATATAAAACTTATGGGATATAAAAAAGGTTGTAACAAAAAGAAAATGTAAATCTTTAATTAATTATGTCAATAAATTGAGAAATATCAGAACAATGAACTGAGTATGCAATTAAAATAAAGCTAGAAAAAGAACTAAAAAACTCCCAATTAACACTAAATTGAGTATACTAAAAATTTATAGTGACATTTGAGTGTAAAAAAATCCCCACTGAATTAATAAAAACTAGGAATTTCATGAAATAAACCAATTAAATAGATAAATCATTGGTCAATTTGACTTTCTTTTTAAAAGAGAGAAGAAAGTAAAATCACCAGTATTAAAAAATAAGAAGAGTGACTATATCACCAAAAAGGATGCAATTAAAGTAATTGTAAGGAGTTATTTCACAAAATTACATGTCAATAAATTTAAGTATAATGAAGACTATTTATAAAAATATAAATTGCTTAGATTAGCAGAAGAGGAAATAGAATAACTAAGTTGATTTATATTAGAAAAAGAAATTGAATGGGTCATAAATGATATTCCTAAGAAAAGAAGCACTAAGACCAGGTGGATTTTAAGGTGAATTCTATCAAAGACATAAATTCTATCAAAGACATACAGATCATCTAATTCTAATATTAAGTAATTTGAAATAATAGCCAAAATAGAAATCCTACTGAACTCATTTTCTAAAATAAGCATGATGCTTCTCTCTAAACCAGGAAGAACAAAAAGAAATGAAGATTAGAAACCAATTTCGTTAACGAGTGTGAATGCAAAACTCTTAAAATGCTAGCCAAAAGATTGCAACTATATATTACAAATATTATACATTATGACTATATAGAATTTATACCAGGAATTCAGGAATGGTTTAATGTAAGGAAAACTGTCATAGTTGATAATATAAATAATACTAGTTTTAACCTAATAAAAGTTTTACAAAAAGTCTTATGTTTATGTCAATGGATGCAGGAGAAGTTTTTGGTATGATACAGTACTCATTTCTATTAAAAAAAAACTCTTGAAATTATAGGTATAAATGTATTTTTCTTTAAATTGATAAAAATCATTTATCTAAAATCATCAGCAAGCTTAATTTGTAATAGCGATAAGCTGGAAGTCTTCCCAGTGAGATCAAATGGGGAATAATACCCATTGTCACTAATTTTACTTAATATTGTATTGGAAATCCTAGCACTAGTAATAAGAGAAGAAAAAGAAATAGAATGAATCAGAAAAGAGAACAATAAAATAAAGCTATCTCTTTTTGCAGATATGATCACAAAATTCCAAGATCCCAAAGATTCAACTAAAAACTTTGTTGAAACAATTAATAATTTTAGCAAAGTAGCACAATAGAAGGCAAAAATCCATATAAATCATGAACATTTCCATTTATCACAAACAAAACCCTGCACTGAGATAGTAAAGATAGTAAAAGAAACCCTATTTAATATAAATCTAGGGCAGCATAAAATACCTGGAATGCATCTGCAAAAATAAACCTAGGAACTATAGAAACAAAATTACATTAAGAAATTTATACTAATGAAATCAGATTTGGAGAAATACTTGGAGAATATTGTTCATGGGTAGGCAAGACCAATATAATAAAAATGGCAATTTTATCTAAACTACTGTATATTCAATGACAATCTACCAAAAAAATTTTTTAAAAATAACAAAATTCATTTCTAAAAATTGTCAAAAATATCAAAGAAAGCAATTAGAAATATTAAGAAAGGAGGTTTAGTAGTAGCAGATCTTAAACTATATTATAAGGCAATAATTATCAGAACTATCAGGTTCTGACTAAGGAGTAGAATGGTAGATAAATGGAAAAGAGTAGACATGTGATATGTAGAAGCAAATAAATATAGTAATCTTGCATTTGTAAGTGTAAAAACAAATTTTGGGGATAATTGTTCATTGTTTGGTAAAATTTATTGAGAAAGTAGTCTAGAAGAAAGTGGGCTTAGAGCAATATATTAAATCATTGACAAAGGTAATGTCAAAAAGGAAACATAGCCTAGCTATAGAAAGAAATTTTACAAGAAAGTTTGAAGAAGATGGAATATATTACCATCAGACTTATGGATAGGTGGACAATTTATGAATAAACAAGAAATAGAGAGCAATGTGAGATTTAAATTTAAAAAGGTTATATTCAAATAAAACAAATGTAGTGAAGATCAGAAGGAAAGCAAAAAACTGGGGAAAGATTTTACAGACAGTTCATCAGAAAAAGGTCTCATATTTCAAATATATAAAGAATTTTACCAAATCTATAAAAAACTCACATCATTCCACAATTGATAAATAAACAAAGGATATCAACAGTTTTCCAATGAAGAAATCAAAATAATTTAAAATTATATAAAATATTATAAATCATTGTTAATTAGAGAAATACAGATTTTTAAAATGTTGAAATATTATTTTACACCTGTCAGATTGGCTAAAATCACTGAAGGTGAAAACAAGTGTTGGAGAGGACATGGGAAAATTGGGATAGTAATTTACTGCTAGTTGAACTGTGAACTCATCCAACCATTTTGGAAAGCAATCTGGAATTATGTTCAAAGAGTTGTTAAAATGCCTATACGGTTTATTCCAGCAATATGAATACTTCGTCTATTTCAAAGATGATTAGGAAAAGAATGAAAAGAATCTTCATGTTCTAAAATATGTGTAGCAGCTCTCTTTGTGATGGCAAAGAGATGTGGAGATGTTCATCAATTGGAGAATGTAGTACTTTTGTGCTATAAGAAATAATGAACTCATTGATTTTAGAAAAAAAAATATGGATATACTTGTGCAAAATAATGAAAAGCTAAATGAGTAAATCCAAGAGAACATTGGATGTATTAACAACAATATTGTTTTAAGAACAACTTTGAAGGTCTAAGTCATTTTAACTATTATAAATACTTCAAACAACTACAAAAGATCTATGAAGGAAGACACTATCTGCATGCAGAGAATGATAGATGTGTAGAATGGTTTTACATATTCATGTATATGTGTGTATGTGTATATGTGTGTATACACATATATATGAGTCTAATAGTACCCACCTCTGGGGGGAGAGGAAGGATAAAAAAGGAGAAAAGTTACATAATAACTTTGCTATAAATTTAAAAGGGTTAGCAAGTTGTACATAATAGATTTTCAGTTTTATTTGCAATCATCTTTATTTTAAATTCTACTATGTTATGGAAATGCTTATTTTAGTATATAAATTAAAAGTAAAATAAATTCAAAATATTTTCCTATCTCTAACTCTTGTCTACTGTATCACATATAAATCTATCAATATTGAAAAAATTAAAAACATAAAAAATGAAATAACCAACCACAGAAGAAGAAGATCAAATCCAGCAAATCAGTTAAGATATTATTGGACTAGATAGTCAGTGTTGAAGAAATTGTAAAGAGAAAGGAGTGTTAATGAATTTTTGGTGGAATTGTGAATTGTTATACTCGTTCTGCAAAATGATGTGGAATCACACAAATAAAGCAAGTAAAATGTCCATACCCTTTGATCCAGAGTTTCCACTGCTAGTTATATGAGCCTAAAGAAGTCTGATAAAAAGATTCAGTCTAAGTCGAAACATAGAGCTCTTCATAAAACTTATATACTGATATTTACATCAATTGGTATGGTAGAAAAGAACTGGCGACCAAGTATCTATCGATTATGGAGTGACTAAAGAAAATATGCTGAATGAATATACTGGAGAATTCACAAGCATGCTAAATACAGAGGGAGGAAAAGAATGATACCACCGGAAACAAAGTGGATTAACATCAGGAAAATGAATAGTACTGTGAGTGGTTATATTAACATAAGTGGAATGAAAAAAAATGCATAGAACTATTGAAAATAAATGTTACAAAGTTATAAAGAAAATGCTTTCCTTACAGGACAAATAATTTCTTATACTGTTCAGAAAAAAAAATACTATTTAAATCCAACTTTGTGTGATAAAAGGTTAACTACATCTAGAATGTCCCCACACAAATAACTTTATAATACCAGAGATGACTACAAGATATTTTTGATTTCTCTAGGCCTTGGATTCACCCAAAGTATTCTTATCCACCGCAACCTTGTTTTAGATTATAATTACTTAAAACTATCTCAGGTCACCTTGCTTTCAGGCTACTCTCTGAACAAAATTGCTTAACTGTGTGCATGCAGTATGCTGGATTCCTTTGTGGGAAACCTTTGTCAAAATCCTATGCAATGTAAACCTTCCAGAATGTAGGGAAAGAGTCACTCTTTTTCCTGCTCCATGTCCTTTGCCAAATGACTGAATGTTTTATTTTCCCTACAGTATTTCAAATCTGGAGGTTCGTTTTCATGAACAATAGAATGGTGTTGGTGGTGTGATTCCCTAGTGGACACCCAAATAAATCCAAATACTTTAAAAGGTCACAGAAGCTGACATTCTCTGATTCTAGGATTGATCATGCACAGGACTAACCAACACAAGATTAAGCACAATGAGAAACTGATAAGTCTCCTTGGCTTCAGGTCAGACACAGCCCAGGTCCTGACTCTGGTTTTCCATTAGATTAAAAGGCTGTGCTTGGTTTTAGCCCAGGAAAAACTCAATCAGGGTTAGAATTCACCCAGATCACCCTAACTGCTAATCACCAAATGAGTAATCTTCTTGACACGATCAAGCAGGGGCCTGGTAAACAGGTACCAAAAACTAAAAATTTGGTTGAAATTTGGATGGAGGTTTTTTTGGTACAGTCTTTTTACCTCTTTTTCCTCTCCTTCCTCTCTTACTCCTCAACTCTCCCTAGATACCTGGTCTATGATTGGTTTGGAGATGCCCAGATATACTGGTGAACATGGGCATTAGTTCCACACTCATTAATTTAGAATGACCCTAGTTTAGTGAGCGAAGTTTGTATTTGGCATGCAGTGAGGTGAGTTTGATGGGGTTTCCACCTCAGAAGTTCTCTAACCATGTTTACCTCGGAAAAGTTGGAAGAGGAACATCTCATCAAACCATAAAAATTTGCTTTGAGATCACAGAAAGGGAGCTCTGAAGGGTAGGTAAGACTAAGGAAACCTCTACTTAAATCAATTCTCCAAACTTTGTATAATATTAAGCAGAGACTCTAACTCTTTTTTTTAAAATTATTAGACTTTCAGTGGGAAAACAGAGGGAATAAGAGGGAGTAAAATAAGAAGGGAAACTGCCAGTTTCTTTTTGTCTCTGCCTTCACAACCTTGGTGAGACTGGAGATCATAGAGATAAAAACAAGAAAATAAAGGATATCTTTTTCCTGGTTTTTGTACTAATAAGAAACCAAAATTTAAAACTGAAATGTGGTATCCTTACTGTAACTTAATGGATTTTGCAGCTATGTTTAATATTTAAGCACAAACAGCACATACCTCTCTTCCCTTCTCAGAAGACAGTAGAAGCATTTTGTTCTAGGAGAAGGTGATTTAACCAACTAGAGAATAAGCCAAATTGAGTCCAGTTTGAAATGATTCAACAGAATTTGTTTAAGACTATTAGCAAAGTCACCTAAGTTGAAATAGACTGTGCAACTTTAGAAGTTAAAGTTTAGCAATTAATTGGTATTGCATTGGGAAATCTGGAGAGGTGATATTCTTCGGAATATTAGACTAGAATATGATTGGGGAATAAGATGAGATGTACTTAAGAAAGTAGTGAAGGTAAAGAGAAGTGAAGTTGGTAGACTTTAATAAAAGTCCACTGGAAGGGGAAAAAAATCAAAAGAGAAAATTTAAATAGACATAGGAGAATGGGTGGAAAGTTAGAGAGAATTGGAGTATACATTGCCAGTGTAAATAAGGATTTGGAGTTTTGGGAAAAAACTATTTGAAAATATTTTGATTCCATTGAGATAAGAAGGCTTTGAAAAATATTTTGGAGAAATACCTGTTGACAATTTCAGACAGACAAATATTCTTCAAGTTGTTACATTTATCAAATGCAAACCATAAAAATACATTTTTAGCATGGAATTATTTCAGTATAGCATATTAAAATTCTGTCCTCAAAGAGACATTAGAAGGGTATGTCTCAAAGCTCAGGGTGTCATGGATTCCAAAAAGGGGTGGAGAAAGGGGATGTGAGATTGCCATCACAAATCCTTCAGTCAGCCGGCTGAAAGTACTGGTCTCCAAATTTGAAATTCTAGCAGCTAATGGCCCTTGGGGAAAATTGAGATTTTGAGTACCACCATTAGTGATTGTAAATCTATTTTTGATTTGGATGAAATTTTTTCTGAAACTAAATTTTAATATAGTATCATTTAATGTGAGATGTGTTTTCCTACTAGAATAATTGTGGTAAATTAGAATTTAATGCAAAACCCATTTACTATTTGACATTGAAGTATTATGCTGGGAAACTCTATGGATCAGGAAACCCTGAATTCTGTTCCATCTCAGAAATTTAGTAACTGTGTGACCTTAAGCAAGTTATTGTATCTGTTTACTTTAGTTTCATCATCTTTAAAATGTGATCATGGTAACATCATTTACTTCCCAAAGTTGTTTTGAAGATCCAGCGTGATAAATTATAAAGTGCTTAGCACAGTACCTGGAGCATGGTAATATATATGTGTGTGTGTGTGTGTGTGTGTGTGTGTTTTGTGTATGTGTGTATAGATGTTTGATTTATTATATTAACTGCAATTATTCTATACTTTTAAAAATATGATTGGTATTGTAAACATGACCTCTGTAACGCTTGTACTAACCGCTTAAATATGCTAGAGCTTCACTTTTTCACAGGGGAACCAGAAAATGGAGTAGCACAACTTTCCAATCAGGAAAGAGAAGATTTTGGGAAGATGGCAGAGTAGGTCAGAAAATTTCAAGCTCTCAAGATCTTTCTCCACAAAAGAGACAAAATAGTACCTCTGGGTGAACATATATCTGTGAAAATGAATAACAGAAGGGGCAAAATTGGGGTACTTCTGGGACAATTTGAGAAGATCTGAAGAAAAATCCCAGTAATACATTTCCTTCCTGTGAAGAGTAAACCCCTTGAGGCTAAGGTTCCCTTTAACAATAAACTGTTGGCTGCTTAAACAACAAGTTTTAAGCCCTGGGAGTAGCTAAATTGGGAGACTGCCTCAGCTAGCCACCGAAACTTTTACCCCCCTAGAGAGTGAGAGGAATTGGATATCTGAACTGGGGAAGATCTAGGGAAGCTCTGTTGACAAGGAAAGCCAAAACCAGCTGTGCTGAGGAAAGTGGTGGGACAAGAAAGAATCAGCAACATGCCCAGTGAGTGCAGAAGCCCTGGGGCAGATAAGCTGCTGGCAGTGGGTACTCACAGGGGGCTGGAGGTCTTAGTAGGAGTTTAAGGTCAGAGTGGAGAACTGAAGAGAATCAGAGACCAGAGGCACTATTCCCCTTACTCTAGGACTAGGGGTGAATATAGAAACTAAATTATTACCAAAAAAAAAAAAAAAAGATCAGGGTTCATCTTTAGAGGATATTGACGTAAAGAAATCCTCCTCTACCCTGAACAGTAATATCAACCATCACCTGCCCAAAAGGAATTCGTTGAAGAGCTTAAAAAATGACTTTAAAATCAAATGAGAGAGACTGAGGAAAAATTAAAAAGAAAAACAAGACTAATACAAGGAAAACAAGAAGATTACGATAAGAAAGTCAACTAATCAGAAAAAGAGATGCAAAATCCTAACAAAATGAGTCCTTGAAAATCAGGATTGGGAAAAGCAAAGTCAATAGAGTTATGAGATGAAGAAATTAAATATATACATGCATACACACATATAGATATACACATATACATATATAGAGAGAATGTAAAAGTAGAAAATAATGTGACATGTCTCATAAGATCAAGAAGAGAAAACATAAAAAATATTGGACTACCTGAAAGTTCTGATTTAAAAAAATCTTGACATAATAATACAAGAAATAAAGAAAATTGTTCTGAGGGATTAGAACAAAAGGAGGAAGTAGAAATAGAAGAAATCCAGCGATCACTGAGAGCTCCTAAGAGGAAAATTCACAGTAATAGTAGAGACAGATTCTGAAACCCGCAGATCAAGGACTGAATGTTACAAACAATAAGAAAAAAAATAATTTTCATATAACATTATTACAGTTAGAATCACACAAGACATAGGCTTGGTGACACTAAAATATCCCAGGTCTTCTAACACTATATATCGAGGAACAAAAGAATTGGACCTCTGGCCAAAAATATCATACCCAACAAAGCTAGGCATGATTCTGAATGAAAAAAAAAATGGACATTTGATCAACTGTCAGACTTAATGGTGTCTGTTAAAAAAAAATAACAACATGACAAGAACTTGAACTCAATAGAAGATCTGATGTACAAGAGCCAAGAGAAATAAAAGGTACATAACAATGAGCAATTACTAGGGAATAAATAAGAGAGAATATATACTGTTTATATATGGAAAATGTAAAATCTATCTAAGACTGTTACTAGTAATTAGGCAGCTATAAGAAAGATTGAGGTAGCTCTGAGTATGAAATGACTTCAAAACATAAAACCATTCAAGAACAGCTAAAAGAATAATCATCTTAAACAAAATGAGATAGAAGAGGAAGACAGAATACAGAGGAATTAGATAGGGGAGGTGAGTCATTAGTTCTGGAAACCTGCTTTCATCAGAAATTATGGGTTTAAGTGGGGAAAATAGATACACATCTAGAAGAGTTGAAAAGTCTTCTAAATTAAAAAAAAACAAGAAATAAAACTCTAAGGGATTAAGGGGCTTGAGAGAATAAGGGAGAGCTATTTAGAAGGTAGGAGAAGGGAATAAGTTAAAATTGGGATATAGAAGGGTGTTTACATTTTGGGCAATAGGAGGATAAGGGAGGGACCTTTAGAGGGCAGGGGCAGGAATAAGTCAAAGAGGTGTTTGGATTTAGGAAAACTGGGTGGATAAGAAAGGGACTGCTGGAGTGGGGATAGGTTAGGTATAGGAAGGTAAGGTAATTGTAAAGTGGAGGAGTTAAGGGAAAGGAGAAAAGAGACATTCACAAACATAAAAACAAAGATTAAGAGTTTCTTTCCCTTTCTTGGGAAAGTATAGGCTTCATAAATATATATGCACACACATACACATATATACATATATGTATATGTACATGTATATACATGTGTGTGTATATACATGTATTATACATACATACTGATGAAATCGATCTTGACCACCCCAGAAAGAAAAGCAAGAATCTTGGTTTCTGACTTATCTAAAGGGAAAAGACATCTTGGTTTCTGACTAATCTAAAGAATAGCAAACATCCTGCTTTCTGATTTATTATATTTACAGATACCTTCTCCCTAGAGTCTCATTTCCCCCTGAATTCCCAATTTACTCTGTTTTTCCCCTTAATCCTGACAAACCATAAATACCTCAAATATGTATAAAAGCCTCACCCTTTCCCACTCCCCTTTGGGCAGGTGAGAACATGGACTCACTTGCAAAAAGGAAAAAAAAAGAAAAAAAAACCTTGCAAGCTTTTTCTTCTCAGGCAATAAATGCAGTTATAATCTTTGTAAACTGTGGCAGGATGGATGCTGGTTCATTCCAAATACCCCTTTTGGACCTGGGGTTTCTTCCATTTTAGCAGTCTTTAGGGGTTTTTATTTTAACTGTATAGAAGGTCAAAATGATAGATGGTGATTTTCTTTATGAGGATTTGGAAATGCATTCAAAAGAATTGATATTATTTGACTTGCAAAAAGTTAAACAGCTCCAAAAAAGAGATGTGAGAAGACATCTTTCCTCCTTTGTGAAGGTCAGTTGTATAATACGGTACATAGTGTCTCACTTTTAAAGACATAATTTGTTTTTACTGATTTTTTTTCCTTTTGTAATTTATTCTTTGTTATAAGAGATGCTTCTCTGAAAGTAGAGAGAGCAAAGAAGATGAGGGAAATCCAGACGATATAAAAATAAAAGATATGATTAAAATCTAAGTAAAAAGTTGTCAAACATCTAGAGAAAGAAACAGTTAATTTATATGGCTATACTACTGCTTTGTCAAGGATCATATTTGAGTGCTTTTTGTGTTTTTTATTGGCTTATGTAAACCTGTTCTAGTAATGGTTTGGTATTTTATTTGTTTGTTTTGTTTTAGCTAGTGTTTGTAAATTGTTTGTTATGCCCAGAGGGATCCTTTAAATTCCTCTTTTGTCTCCGTCTTTTAATTTTCTGCCTCCTTATGGTCTTCTTCAGATCTTTGAAAAGGTGAAATCAACAATAAGAATAACTCACATTTATATGGTGATTTAAGATTTATATGACGTTCTTCAAAGAAACTGTGATGTAGGCAATGCAAATATTATTCTCAGTTGATAAATGAGGAGAACAAAGGACAAGAAAGTTAAGAAATATAGGCACATAACTGGAAGGTATTGGAGCTGAAACTCTGGTCTGAATCCAAGTCTACATATCTTTCTACTGTGCTATAATCCACAGGTGCTCGTGAAAGAATGTGCCACAAATCAGTAGCTCTTACTGTTCCCCTGAGTTAGCTCCTACTTTTCCAAATGTATGTATGTGCATGTGCATGTATATGTACATGTGTGTATGTATATGTGTATATGTATATGTATGATCAGGTAGGTAGCACAGTAGATAGAACAATGAGCCTGAAGTCAGGAAGAATATTTTTCTGAGTTCAAATCCGGCCTCAGATGCTACTAGCTGTGTGCTCCTGGGTGAGTTACTTAACCTTGCTTGCCTCAGTTCCTCAACTCTAAAATGAGCTGGAGAATGAAATGGCAAACCACTTCAGTATCTTTGCCAAGGAAACCCCCGACGGGGTCATAAACAGCTGGACTGAAAAGATGGAATAACTACAATAACCCATACATGTCATGCCTTAGCTGGTGTTTTGCCAAAAATACAGATTAGCATCACAAACCCTCTTAAGTTTTGTCATTAGAATATAAATTCTTTGAGGGCAGGGTCTGTCTTTTCCTTTATATCCCCAAGATTTAATGAAGTGTCTGTCCCTACTAAGTACTTGTTGATTAAGGCAGTGTTTGATAGCGAAGTAAAAGATGTCCTTTCAACAGACTCCAGATGGGAAATCACCCTCCAACAAGAAGACTTTAGGACTTTCAGAAATCTGGCTGCTCCTGGTCAGTGCCAATACAGAAAAATAAATAGTCAGTATTGAATGCAGTACCAACAAACTCATAATGACCCTTTGCTTATTGGTCTTCCAACCTGATGTTTCTCCATTCCCCAATCTATACTCTACAAAGTTGTCAAAGGGATATAGCTTCAATGCACCTGTCTTCTATTTTTATTTATTATTTTTTTATCAGTCCTCTATTTTTCTTAGTCAGAACCTGGTGACCTGTCACTCATTGGAGCTTATCATTTAGTGTTGGACTTATCAGGGATATTTGATTGACTTTGGTACTGGTAACACTCAAAACCCCTGAACTCAAGTGATCCACCAGCCTCAGCCTCCCCAAGTAATAGTGATGATAGGCCTGGGCCATAAAGCCTGGCTTCTGTCTTACTTCTAAGATCAAGTAAATACACAATACTCTTTTTTGACATTTAAAACCTTTCAAAAACTAACCCCATTGTGCCTTTCCAGGTTTATTATACACTAATTCTCTCCATGAATTCCATAACCCCCCAAAAATGAACTTAATATTCTTCACACATAGTATTCCATCTTACATTTCTATGCCTCTGCGTAAGCAGATATGCACTCCCTCATCATCCACCATCCCTACAGCTCAGAACTTCTAGTTTTCGATCAAACTTGGGTCCTGAACCTTGACTTAATTTGAATTATTCTGATCTCCATGTTTTCTAGCATTTCCCCCCTGAAATTATTAAAAGTATGATAGAATGCATGCTGTTTCCCATGATAGGATGGCAACTCCTTGAAGGCAAGGGTTGTTTCATTTTCTCTTTCTATCCCCAATAATTAGCACTTTTCTGGCTTTGTAATCCCACTCTCTAGTCATGAATGGATGATTAATGATTGATTGTGGGACCAAAAGTAATAGCTAGATTCAACATTAAAAAAATGGCATGGGCTTCCAGTTGTATCTTTTGTCAAGTTTTCTTCATAATCATATGTAAATTCCACTCTTTATTTGATAAAAAATCTTTTACTTGGAAGTCAACATGACTGCTACTTGATTTCCTTATGGTAAAGAATTTAAGGATATATTAAGTTCTTTCATCTATTCTCATCTAGGTCAATTTAAAAAAAAAATTATTCTACTACCAAGGTTTCTGCAAACGTTTTGCTTAAACTGTAAGTTTCTACCACTGGAAAAAAAAGAACCATTGATCCAGGTCTCTGGATATTATTGAAAAGGTGAGCAAGCCTGACTTCATGTTGAACAAAGAGCTACATTAGCAAAATGATCTTGTAAGTGACATCAACTACAGAAATGCTTATGAAGCAAAATGTTCTAAGGATAAGTTCTTTTCTATTTCCTAATATGATCCAAGAACCACAGAATATTTTAATTTTCATTGTAGATGCTTTCCTGGTCACACTCACATTGAAGTTTATAAAAAGTATATTACTATGCTTTGCAAAATGGAAACATTACTTAGAGAAATCCCACTGTCTCCCCTTATTTAAATACGAAAACTCTCTCTTTGCCTTATGTATCTTGTCTCAGTTTGCTGTTTTTTTTTTTTAACTGTTCATAAATATCTCTCTGGGGAGCTCAAAAATTTCTGCTGTTTGTTGAGTTTTAAATAGATTTATTTGATCTACAATACAGAAATCAACTCAATCTTTATACAAATTTTATCACTTCTTCAAGACCCATCTCAAATCCCACATGATCTTCCCCTTCTGTAAATTTTCATCACATCACTTATTACTAAATAATATGCTGCAATATTATTTTCCTAATTAATTCATGTCTATCAGTCTTTAAATCTTGCCTCTCTAACACATGGTAAATTGTTGAGAGGAGGGGTAATTACACATTCATTCATTATATAGTGAAAGACAATGATCTACACATATGAGTTGTTTGTTAATTGGTAAAAACATGACATTCTTGAGTTTGGTGAAAGCTTCTTTCTCTGCTTGGTATTTCATTAAAAATTTATGGATCAGGTTTTCAACAATAATGGTTGCTTCTCATCAAACTGAGTAGGAAAATGTGGGCACTTCAGTAGATCAAAAAGACAGCTGGGACTGGCCATACCAGGTCTTAAATTGTATCATAAAGCTGCATTCATCAAAACTACTTGGTACTGACTATGAAATACAGTAGTGAACCACCAGAATAGGTTAGGTACACAAGACATAGTCAGTGACTATAGTAATCTATCATTTGATAAACTCAAATACTCCAGCTTCTGGGATAAGAACTCATTATTTGACAAAAACTACTGAGAAAACTAGAAAATAGTAGAGCAGAAACTAGACAATGACTAACATCTTAAACTATATACCAAGCAAAAGTTAAAATGGGTACATGATTTAGACATAAAGGGTGATACCATAAACAAATTAGGAAAACAAGGAATAGTTTACCTGTCAGATTTATGAAGAACAGAAGAATTTCTGACCAAACAAGAGACAGCCAACATTAGGAAATGCAAAATGAATAATTAGGATTACATTAAATGAAAAAGATTTTGCCGAAACAATGCTAATACAATCAAGATTAGAAGAGAAGCAGGAAACTCGGAAAGAATTTTTACAGCCAGTTCCTCTGATAAAGGACTCATTTCTAAAATATAGAGAGAACTGAGTCAAATTTATAAGAATACAAGTCATTCCCTAATTGATAAATGTTCAAAGGATATAGACGGAGTTTTCAGATGAAGAAATTAAAGCTTTCCATAGTCATATGAAAAAATGCTCTAAATCACTATTGACTAGAGATATGCAAATAAAAACAACTCTAAGGTAGCACATCACACCTATCTGATTGGCTAACATGACAATATGTGGAAGATCTGGAACACTAATTCATTGCTGGTGGAGCTCTCAGTTGATCCAACCTTTCTAGAGAACAATTTGGAACGATGCCCAATGGGCTCTAAAAATGTGCATACCCTTTGATCCAGCTACCCCTTCTGGGTCTGTATCCAAAGAGAAGATGAAAATAGGATGAAGGACTCACAGGTACAAAATATTTGGAGCAGATCTTTTTGTGATGGCCAAGAACTGGAAATTGAGGGGATACCCATCAATTTGGGAATGGCTGAACAAATGGTTGTATATGAATGTAATAGAATACTATTATATTTCCATAAGAAATGATGTGCAGGCAGGCTTCAGAAACACCTGAAAAGACCTATATGAACTGATGCTGATGGAAACAAACAGAACCAGAAGAACATAGTACTCAGTAACAGCCACATTGTACCATGATTAACTTTGATATATTTAGCTCTTCTCACCAATGCAGTGAACTAATCCAAGACTCATGATGGAAAATGATATCCACATCCAGAGAAGGAAATATGGAGTCTGAATGCCAACTGAAGCATAAAGTTTTCTCTTTTTTTTATTCCTTATTTTTTTTCTTTCTCATGGTTTTTCCCTTTTGTTCTAATTCTTCTATACAATGTGACTAACGTGGAAATATGATTGATATGATTGTACACATATAACCTATATCTGATTACATGCCATCTTGAGGAGGGAGAGAGGAAAGAGGGGGAGAAAATTTAAAAGTCAAAATTTTATAACAATGACTGTTGTAAACTAAAATTAATTTTTTAAGGGCAGCAAGGAGAACAGTAAAATATAGTACCTAGCCATATGACTTAAGGAAATCTTTCTTTGATCTTCTTCTATATCATTCTATTCACTTCATCTTTGGATCTTGGTTTAAAAGTAGGCTCTTCACCAAGGTGTTCATCACCTGAGCTAAGTCTATGCTTGAGTATTTTATGTTCCTAAAGGCACTGCTTCATCTCTGGAGATGTGAAACTATTATTCTGTCTAGTGTTTTGTACTTCTCACTTGCTGCTTCTCTCTATTTCTGAAATGCCATCTCATTCACTGAGGACCAGTCGGCCATGAGTACACTGCCCCTGGATGACTAGAATCCAGGAATCACAGAAATTCAAGAGTTCAAGGAGATTACAGAGGTCATCTCTATGAATTCATGATGGAAAAAGAAGGTTTTTTTTTCTTTTTCCTATAGCATCTGTGACATGGGCCATTCAGGCTTTAGTCATAGCCTTCCCATCTGTAGAACTCATACCTCCCTGAAACAGCCCATTCCAATCCCAGATATTGCTAATAAAAACTGGGGAAATCTGACTCTATGCAACTTCTATTTGTGTGCTCCTCTTAGCAAAAAGGGTCTAATCACTTTCTCAAGTGATAGGTCTTTAATATTTAAAGACAGCTCCCTTGTCCTTCCCTACTCCCTGTATGTCTTATCTTCTCCAAGATAAACATATATCAGTTTTACCAGTGTTTCTTATGCTTGTTCTTTCATTTTGATGAAATGATCTCTAGACTTCCACACAATGAAGGTTTTCACACCATGGGACATCCATCTGCTATGCCATCACTTTTTTTCATTTGTGAGTTCCTCTTGGGAGCCTCCATTTGGGGGACAGGTCTAGTTTGGGTATGCTTCATTCCCCTGCCAGCTATGATTCTGACTCTCAGGAGTTTAGATACCATGTTCCTACACAGGAACTATCCCTCTCCCCACCATTAGCTTTCATTTTATGCACATTTCCCATCGTCTTTTCTGACTGCATTGCATTTTGTGATTATCTCCCTTTGATAAAGGTGGCTTGCTTTACCATCCTGTGAGAGTCATGCTTCTTTTGAATTTTCCAAACTTAATTGAGTCTGTATTAATATAATTGTCTTCCTCCATTAGAATATAAGCTCTTTGGAAGCTAGAATTGTCTTTCTGTTTGTATTTCAACCTCTAGTGCTTACTAAATATTATGTACCTTTTGCATGGCACTTAGTAAGCACTTAAATGTGTGTTGCCTATCTACTTGTCCTCCTTTCAAAGTCACTTTTACTCTATTGACACTTTCAATAATTAAATATATTTTATACGGACTATTTTATGGACCTTCATCTTTTCACACTGAAGTATATGCTTTGTGACAGCACATAGATAATTTAATTTTTGGTGACATAAAATGAGGAAATATAAGTTGTTTTCCATAGAAATGCAACTAAGTGAAATGCAAATGCATTTCTAATGAAATATTTGTATGCTTATTATTAACTGTTACATCATGCCTAAAATCTTGTAATAGAAAAATTATCTAAAGCTGACAGAAACAAAAACAAAAGATAATCATAGCTTTAACAAATAGAAATCCATAAACTGAATATTTGTGTACTATAAAGCAATTCTTCATGCAGTGAAAATGTCATCCTCCTTCTCCTACCGAACACCCTACTTAAAATTGCCTTAGCTATAAAATTGGATCTATAAGCAAGGATATTCCAATAATGCCTACTTACTCTAGAGTTGCCAAGGAATAAAGAATATTTCTTAAATCACCTTAAAGCTTTGGACATTTAAAACTTATAAAATATCTTTGCAATGTATTCTTATCATAATGAATAGAAATTCCTTATTTAAATGGAAAGAGCTTACTGAATAAATGAATAGTGTAAATAGAGGAATATTTGCCTACTTGAGAGTTGAAATATTTAAAAACATATTTAAGTATCCATTTATATAGACTGTGCTAGATAAGCAAAGGGTAGGAGTGCTTAGACTGGTATTTTGATACACCAATTAAAAATCATCCTTATCTCTTAATTAAACTAAGTCCTATCTTTTGTCCTCGGCTTATAGTCAATTTAGCTACAGATATTCTGTGTACTTAAGTTTACCTAGTTCTCAACAGATATTTACTAGGTATTTGATATGTGCCAGACCCTGAGACAATCTTGGAGGAAAAGTGGAAGGACAAATATAGCCCTAGTTTGTTTGCCTTCAAGGAATATACAATCCAATTGACTCTAAAATATGTACTCACATGGTTATGGTATAAGACATAATATACTACTGCCTAAAAGAGACACAAAGTGCTATAACATTTCCAAGCAAAATTAAATGACTTCTGTCTGATGGATTAGGGAAAGTTTCAGGAAGGCATATACTTGAGCTGGAACTTGAAGAATGGGTAGGGTTACCACTGGTGAAAATGAGGAGTAGGGCAACAGGTATAAACCAAAGTACAGAATCAAGGAAACAGGGAACCCATTGAGGAAACACCTTGAAAGACATTTTGTTGTTGATGGTGTTGGCCCTCGTAAGTAGCATATAATGCAAGTTTAGGAAGGGTAAGGAAAGGAAAATAGCATGAAAAAAATAAACTAGGAAGCTAGTTTGGGGTCAAATTGTGGGAGCCCTTCAATCCTAGGCAAAGTAATTTGGCATTCTAAGGTACTTGAGAGTATTAATTTGCAGGTTTAATAATAGTCTAGAGTTAAAATACACTTATTGCTGAAATAGTGTTTTTTTATTTTTACTAGCATAGATTATATATCTTATGAATTATTCTAAGAAGAGAGTGAATAAATTGAATGTGCCCTACAGAAGAAATTAAGGAACCTGGGATCCAGTCCCAGCTTTAAGAATTTGATCAAAACAATTTACTTCTCTGGACCTCCATTCTCATCTTTAAAGTGAATGAATGTTCATTAAGTGCTTACTAGAGATAGCATGGTATAGTGCATGGAAAATTGGTTTTAGTGCAAAGAAGACCTGGGTTCAAATCCTGCCTCTGACAAATACTAACCTGGAAAAATTACTTAACCATAAAGTGCACTAGGGAACTCTTGAAAACTATCAGTTGAAGAGAAGGTGTCAACCTGCATTGGTAGAAGGAGATTTCTTATCCTGGAAATTCTTTATACCAACGACATCACAGGTTCAAACCTCATAATCTATTTCTAAATAGTTACTAGGTGTCAAGCACTGTGCTAAGTACTAGATTACAAGTAGAAAAAGGAGATAGTTCTTGCTCGCAAAGTGCTAACATTCTATTGGGAGATATAATAGAGAGAATACAGAAATACAAAAAATACATAGTACTCACACATATACAATATGTTATATTATATATATAATCTTAATATATAATTTTATATATTATATGTAAATATGATATATATTTATATTATATATACAGATATGTACATATATATTATTATACTTCTATTTTATTCAATATTTTCCATTATATTTTAATCTGGTTGGGGTTACATTGATGAGGGAACCACGTATTTAACACCTTTGTTCCAGATGAGAATCTATTTTTGATAAATGTGAAGGAGAGATAAGAGCAGTTAGATGGCACAGTAGATAGAGCGCAAGACTGGAGCCAGGAAGACCCAAGTTCAAGTCCAGCCTCAGACACTAATTACTAGTTGTGTAACCAGGGACAAGTTACTTAAGCCTGCTAACCTCAGTTTCCTTAGCTGTAAAAATGGACTGGGGGAAAAAATGGCAAATCACTCCATATCTTTGCCAAGAAAACCTTAAATGAGTTCAAGAATATTTGGACATGACTGAACAATAACCAGAAAGGGGAGAAAAGGTGCCATGTACAAATAAGTCTTATGTACTGACATTTCAATTAAAAACAAATTTTTTATGACTTTAAGTCACAGTACTACATCTGTAGCAACAACTTTCTTTTGGAGGACTTCACTAGGGCTGTGGCTGCTGATAAAGAAGTGGATATCAGTCCCACAGAAGAAACTGTTGGGCCATGTCTCCCTCCATAGGACGTGCTTTCCTGCATGATGCTGGAGGATAAGATTGGTGACCTGAGAGACACTTTGTGAGAGACTCACAAAGCTTTTGGACACAAAGTCTTGGTCCACCTCCATCAGAATCTGAAGTGAAATGATGGTGGTAGTTTCATCTTCTTCTCTCATCTTATCTCAGTCTATCTCACTACTTTAACCTGCTGGTGGATGGATCTACAATAAAACAATAAACATTTGCTATGCACCTACAATGTATCAGAATTGTGCTTTGGATTTGGGAATACAAATAGAAAAGTGACATAGTCCTGCCATACATTAGCATATCTTCTACTGGACACAAAGTGTTACCCATAAAGGATATATACAAAATGAATGCACGATTAAGGGAGGCAGGAAAACAATGAGGGGAATGAGGAAAGATATAGGAGGCAGACAGAATTGAGCCTTCAAGAAAACTAGAAATTCCAAGAGGCAAAGGAGACAAAGAAGAACATTTATGGAAAAGGAGTTTGGACAAAGAAGAAAACTGAAAACTGTTATTATGTAAAGAGAAGTACATAATTTTGGATCATAGATTTAGAGGCAATCTAGTTACAGAATCACAGAATTTATGATTTGGGAGTAACGTCAGTATTCATTCTGACTGGTATATGAAAGCAATCTACTCTTCAAAATTTTTTGGGTGACTAGACTCATAGAGGAAGAGTTAATGGCACATTATCAATGTAGCAGGAGGTTCCTAGTACTCCAGGGAATTGTGATTGACTCTGTGCTATTTAACATTTGTATCAATAACTTGTATAATGGTATAAAATACATGCTCATTAAATTTTCAGATGATACAAAGATGAGACTTCATAATCTAAAAAAAATTCTTTTTAAGAACAAAAACTATAATAAATTGAATTTTAATAGAGATAAATGTAAAACCTTTCACTTTGATACAAAACCATCAGTTTCAAAAAGGGAGGCGTGGTTAAACAACGGGCTAAAGAAAAAACATCTGAAACTACAAATCCAATATAAATCAACAATGTGATTTAAAAAAATGTAATGCATTCTTGGGATTCGTTAAAAGAGAGAAGCTTCCATCAATAGAGAGAGGAGATTGTTTTCTTCCCTGGTCAAAACCAACCTGGATTATTATTTTCAATTTTGGGCATCAAAATTTAAGGGAAAAAATAGATAAACTGAAAAATATCTAGAGAACAAGGATACTAAAGGGTCTTAATTCCATGTTATGTAAATGTAAGTTGAAAAGACTGCCCATGTCCAGCTTAAAGAAGAAAAGACAAGGGGGATATATCAGTATTTTCAAATAAGTGAAGGCCTTTTGTGTGGAAGATTAATCATCAGCTCTCTATTGGGGTGAGGGAGGCACAAATTGCAATAATCATGATAATATTAATATATGATATATACTTCATTACAATTAGATTTGCTCCAAAGTGGAAGTGGTGCCTCAGGAGTTGGTGGTTGCTCCCCACTTATAAAATAAGTGGAGTCTAAGTGACGACTGATGAGATATTTCATATGTGGTTTAAACTGGTAGCTGCTACAGTCCTTAAATAATCAAATTCTGTGCAAACTAAATGTTATTTTTTTTTCAAATTGACAACTAAACTTCACTGTAAAACATTTTTCAATGAATCAAAACACATTTTTACTATATTGATAATTGAAATGTAAACATAATTAATCTTTATTCTGATAATGAGGAAACCCAAATTGACCAAGTCTGAATAACTTTAATTTGTATTCCTGTCCCAGAGAGTGAGATGTTGTTCACAAGGTGGCATGGCGATAACTTCTTCATATGTATCATTGGCAATTAATTGATAAAACCAATTGCTTTTCAATGTACGAAATCATGAGTCCATCAAAACCCTCTGGGTACAGTGTGCTTTAGAATTTTTTAGATGTTCTAATTTTGATAGTGTCTTTCACATAATCATCAAGTAAGTGGTAATACTGAAAACCACTAAATAGATTTATAAAGGACATGCTACATGGAAGATCAGTCTGATTACAAATGAGATACTCTTCACAGTGCTACCCTCAGGAACAGATTCATCATAATCCCAAAGCATTCTGACTTCAGCTTCCAACTCATCCATCTTCATTAATTTGCTGGCAATGATTCTCATATTCCTGTGCATGTCTGAGTTCAGCAATTATGCCATTACCATCAGATTTTGAAAAGTTGCCTGTTTAAATCACTGGTCAGTTTCAGGAAATATGGAGTCCAGGAGTGGGTGAAATGAAGTTATTTTATCCTGCTCATTTTTTCTGTACTTAGGTGATGCTGGGACTCAAACGTGTCATAAAGGAATCAATACTTTTTTCTTCTTAAATTGGGAAATTGATACATGACTCTATACACATTTTTTTCTCATTGAAAGAGACACAGAAATATTCTGGGCCACTTCTCTCTGAAAACAAAGAGTTGTGTGATCCTTTCACCTGTCATTGCAGTAAATGCGAACTTGGAGCTTGAAAAGCCTTCTTTACTTTACCACTATCTGGAGAATAGGGTACCTCACTAGACAGAACATACATAAGTGCATACATATATGATATATAGGATATATACATATATAATATGTACACTTGACTTATACACATGATATATGCACAAGTGCATGCATATGCATGCATCTATATGCATATGCATATACCCATATGCATGCAAATGTACATACATATGTATATATGCATGCATGTAAGCATACACAAATGTATGCATATTTATGAGACTGGATGATTTAACTCATGGATAAGACCTCATATTTTTGTTTTGTTATTACCAATGCAAGTTATATTGGTAGTCTCTTATACATTTTATGAAATCATGGAGTAGTTTTGTATTATAGAAGTTCCTGCTCCTGCCCTGCATACCTCCCTTGTACTTGATGATAACTTAAGTCTAGGATTCTATTTCTAGTGTAATCTTCTCCATTACTATAGGCTGCATAGTATACCTTTCCATCAAGGCATAATCAGATTAAATAATGCCAAAAGAATAAAGAGCAGTTATTTTCATTTACTTAAAACACTTGCATCTACTAGGAAAAGGATGAAAAAATAATGTACATATAAGGATTTACAAAATATATCTACGGTGCTTCGAGTTTTATTTGAACTCCCATAGTCCATGAAGACATAGTAAATATACCACCATAATGAAAAGAGAGTACTGATTTTTGACTTGAAGAATGGCACAGATGTCATTTAAGGGATCAACATTTAAGTGTTTATCAATAGTTTCTGATGGACACATGTCCTACTGAACTGTTACTCTGTCAATAGTACTTATTAAGCCCTCACTGTGCTCTAGACACTATGCTATAGACTAGAGAAGAAAGGCAAAAACGAGATATCTATCCTCAAGCATAAAATTTTATTTATCCACATTCTAATGGAGGAAATAACTTTTAATGTAACTATACATTTGTAATGGGAGCTTGAAACCCTGAAAAGTTAGTCACAGAGGCATCCTATTTCTTTGCGTTTCTCTACCACTGGGTGTGAGTGGCCTCTTGTCATTTGGCCAGATTGTCTTAAAATGTATCAGAACAGCACAATCGTCTCTTCTGTGTGTTCTTTCCCACTCCATTTAGAGGATGAAGATCATTCAGTTTTCAAACACATTATGGGCTCTGTGAACTGATTCAGGAACAGAGATACATTCTCCACTCCCCACCACCTCTCCCTGTTAGGTCTCATGGTTTTGGATATTCCAGTTTTTCTTCTGAATTTTTTGCCCTCAGTTTCACGTGCAAGTAGTGATCTTCAATGAGCCCAGGTCAAGTCAATAGAGACAAAATTCCAGGTAGGACACTGTGACCAGACATCTTGGAAAGGAAGACTTTACAAGCCAGAGTGTCTGGAAGTTGAGTTCAGAGGGGAGTTTTATACTTGGAACTGAGCCTGGGCTATAAAGGAAGTGAGCTAAACCATGGACCTCACCCCTTTCCTCTTCCCAAGATATTGAGGCAGTATGAGAGGTGGAGATGAGGATTTTGCCTCACATGTTAGAAAAGGGGGTGGCTGTTTGTATATCTGTTAGTGGACCTTAGAGGTAAACATTCCATTTAAAAATAATCTGTTAGTTGCTAAATGTAACTGAATCATGGAACTTCATCAAAGAGTGTTGAAGCCATTGATAGATAAACACCTTCAGAACTCCTAACGGGTACTGGAGAACACGGCAAGTGGGAATGAAATGTCACATATCAGACTTTCTAGCAGTGAGATCCAAGGTAGTCATGCAAGGCATACAAGTGAAAATGGAAGACAATTTTAGAGGAAATACACTACTACCATGGACAAATATATGTGGATTCCAGTCAATAGTTTCAGCAGAAATTATTGTGAACTTTTTGTTACATTTCCAGAAGATAATAGTGATGTACGACATTGTGTGAAATAATAATTAAATCATTTTGCATGCAATTATGCAAGTAGAATTTTTAGGAGAGTTATGTGGTGTTATGGGATCATAATTTTATAGAATATGGGCAACATTTAAAAATAAACCTTTCTCAAAACCATCCTCTTTTTCATTGTGCCTCCTGAATGATCTGCAACCTTTTGCCAAACACAAAGCAATGACAGTAAGCCACTCTGTTATGCCTAAGTTCTGACTCAATTCTTTCTCTCGTTTTAATAGATATTGTAAGCCAATTTGTCCTCATACATGAACAGGTTTGACTTCATTAAAACATAACTGTCAAGAACAGCTTAGCATAGAAATGTTGACAGTGGGTGGTTTAAAAACACCCATTAGGCCTATGTCAGTTTCCAAACCTTTTATCGATAAATGCAAGACCAGTGTAATTTTTTTCTCTGTCATCGATAGGGAAGAGACAACAGTAAAGCAAAGGCTACATTGTTTTAATGGGTTGGATTATTGGCACTTTTCTTACCAATTGGAATGAAAATTTTTTGTTTACTTTCTGTTTTAATTCTCATGAATAGTCTCAATCTAGTTTGATAAAAACTTCTAGATAATCAAAAATGATATTTAATCTTTTTTTTGTAAATATTACAGTTAAATTATGATATGACTGATGGCTTTGAAAAGGCACTACACTGACCTGAACTGAATGACAAGGTATTATTTGCTGCTATTTTTCTGTTCTTCATGACTCAATTTATTGCATGTATTGAAATTCATACCATCCTTATTTTCATTTAAGTTCTTAACTGAAAACTGTGAGATATCTGCCTCATCAGCACATTCAATATAACACATTTGAAATACTCCTTATCTAAATAAGAATAGCTAACATCTACATAGTACTTACTATGTACCAGGCACTGTACTAATTGTTTTACAGTTATTATCTCCTTTGATAGTCACAAACCACTCTGGGAGGTAGGTAATATAATTATCTGCATTGTACAGATGAGGAAATTGAAGTAAACAGAGGTTAAGTGGCTTACTCAGGGTCACAAAGCTAATGAGTGGCTGAATCTGGATTTGAATTCAGGTCTTTCTGACTCCAGGCTCAATGCTTTATTTGCTGAGTCACCTAACTGCCTCATTTTAAGAATTAACCTCTTTATGTTTAAAATATTTAAGAAAGGAGATATCCAAAGATTGAATTAAAACATGAAGTCATGCAATGGTCATCATGCTTCAGTAGAGTGGTAGGGTCAAAAATTAAATATATTATATTTACTGCCCAGGTTACCCTTAATATAGCTGATTTTTCAATAAAAATAATAGTTGCAGTGGAAGAAAACTACCCTTAATAATGCAACCCTTTGATACTGGACATAAGTAAGCAAGCATAGGTTTTCTATACATTTCTATAATGTACATGTATGTGTGTGTGTGTGTGTGTGTGTGTGTGTGTGTGTGTGAGTCTGAGAGAGAGAGAGAGAGAAAGAGAGAGAGAGAGAGAGAGAGAGAGAGAGACAAAGTAGGGTGCCCCCCCCAGGAAAATTCAATCTCACTTAAGACAGGAGTTCCTTTATGTTTTTTTCTTTGCATTCCCAGCACTGAGCACAGAGTGAGTTCTTGACTGGTATAGGTTATTAGATCTAACTCAAACTATACTTAAATTCTTAATTATATCCTTTAGCACTTCAAATCATAGGTTCAGATAATTTTATTCATTCTCTTTTTAAAAAGCTACTCACTAGTGCTCGTCTCTCTCAAATTTCTCTCTATTTTATGCTTCTTTTTAATTTACTTAAATGTATATCCATTCCTCCCCAGAAGCATGTGAGCTCCTTGAAGCAGTGTTACGCTGTTGTTCATTGCCTTATTGAAAAATACCTTTTTGATGTATTTCCTTATCTGAAGACAATGAAAGTAGATCTCAGATTAACTTCTCCATCTATGAGCAAATCTAGGCCTAAACCAATTTTAAAATATTTTTTTTATTTCTTTCAAAAAAAGAAAACATTGTTCATAAATTTCTAGCCATATTCTAGAAAGGGAAATATACTTTATTTGAGAGACAGAAGTATTTTTGCTACTAGAAATGCGTATTATATTGTAGAATAAAGATAAATTGCCTAATATCATCTTTACTTCAATGAAATAATCTATAAGATTATTTTTTTTAAATGATGCAGAAACATCTAGGTAGTATACTGTGTAGAGTACTGGATCAATAATCGGAATGGTCTGAGTTCAAAGTTAGCCTCAGACACTTATTTACTGCTATGTGACTCTTAAAAAGTCACTTGGCATCTCTCAATCCCAGTCTCCTCAGATGTAAAATGTGGAGTATAATACTATTTATTATAATGTTCTGATATTCTGAATATCAAATGGCGTAACCCATATAAAGTGTTTTTCAAACATAAAAGCACTATTTAAATCCTGTGATAAAGCTGATGCTAATCTTATATTGGTAAGAAAGTGTATGTTTTTCCTTTTCAGACTTCTGGTGTTAGTGCAGATGCCTGTATTTTAAATCATGCATCGTTTTTCACAGTAAATAGACAATGAGCTTATTCAGTATTTGTAGGCATCAGAACATTTTCATGTGTTACAGTTAACACAATGTTAGTTTCTACAGCTGCATGTGGGACTTATGCTATGTGAATATACATATGAGAGAGATAATTACTGTATGTGACTTCTGGAGAAAAATCGTGTGACACAGTTGGTCTCCTTGGGAACTATATTCATGTATTATAATGCTTGTGTCTTTATTTTAGTGCTCTTTAGGAACCAGGAGTTTATTGGATTTTTTGAAAGAAAAAGATGTCCTTTTTTCTATTGCTTCTGGCACCATAAAGATGACTCAAAGGCATAAAACATTTTATATGGAACGAAAATCAACAAAAACATAAGTTGGACAATAAACTCTCTGCTTCCTGGCATCCTATGAACCTACACCCTATTAACCAACATGCTCAAGCATCTACAGCGTAATGATGTGGGATGATACAGTTTGATTCTCAGACACTAGAAGACACTGACGGGTCTTCTGTATGGTCAAAGATTAAATTATGTTCCGTACAGTTTTAGTGTTAAACATTTACTGAGTAACTGCTATGTCATCAGCACTGTACCATAGATACAAGAGAAACAGATAAGCTTAACTGAGGCCATATTTTTTACTCATTCTTTTGAATTCAAAGCTCTCTTTCTTCTCCATTTTTGATCCCCCAAACAGGAAGGTTTCCATGTTTTACTCTGCTAAATTCTTCATTGAAACCTATTCATAAGAAAGAGAATTGGATTTGGTTCTATTGAACTTGGGTTCAAATTAAAGCTCTTCTCTAATTTCATATTTGTATCCTTGGCCCTAGCCTTCCTTTGATTAATCTGAAATAAGGAGGGGTTGGATTAAATCACCTTCCATGTACTTGTACCTTGAAATGCTGTGGTTTTCTCTTCACAGTGAGGTTCAACTGCCTAAAAAGAGGTCAAAGTATTATTTGTTCCATAGACCTTTCTATTTTAATAGATCTGCATATTTTAAGATCAAGGATTTTAATGTTAACAGCATTCCAACGAATAGTCTGAGTTACAGCTTTTTAGTGCCTGAAATAACACCATGGAAGTGATTAGTTCTTCAACTTTTTCATTTATACAAGTCCTGTTGACATTTCTCATTCCCTCAAGTAGGTTATAATTTACTTAGGAAGATAAAATATGTAAAAGAAAAAATTATTGAAGAAATTTCCAATATTTCAAACACCTGTAATTTGTTTTTATTCTTCTAACATAGTACAAGACCCATTCAACATTAATAGATGACTTTCATGTGTTTCCATGCATCCCTTCCTACACATTTTTTTTCTAATATACAAACTTCTTGTGATGACTTCTTTGGAAAGTTGATATATTTTGTAGCAAGTAATATAAGACATTCAATTCCAATCACAGAATTTTTAAATTGAAAACTTGTAGGACAATTCAGATAGATATGTTCCTCTCTAGATGACCTTGAGATTTAGTTCAGAGATTTTTAACCTTTTTTTGTTGTCATGAATCTTTTTAGCTATCTGGTGAAGCCTATAGACTTCTTATAGAAATATCTTGAATGTATAAATTAAATAATAATATTACAAAGGAAACTAATTACACTGAAATACTTCAACCTTTTTTTTAAAAGTTAATTTTCCCCCAACTTAAAAACTACAAATCTAGTCCAACTCCTTCATTTTACAGATGAGGAAACTGAGGTACAGAAAGGTGATATTATTTGCTTAAGGACTTGCAGTAAGGAAAGCTGTAATCTGAACATTTTCTGATTGCAAATTCAATGGTTTGTTTTGTTCAGTTTTTGTTTTCCATTACAGAGATGATTTTACAGAAGTCCAGACTATAACCAAGTACCATATTTTATATAGTTACAAATTTGAATATTGTGACTTCAAAAACTTTGAAGTATCTGGAACAAGCTTTATTCAAGATATTCCCATGTTTATGAAGATGATTCTGAAGTTCTAAATCTAGGATGCTGAGTGAATCAAAATATCACTTATAGAGAAAAAAATGATTATTATGAAAAAAAATGGTTAGGGAAAAATTGAATTCGGTTTTGGACTTACTGAGTTTGACATAATGATGGTATACCCAAGTGGGCATTTCCAGAAGTTAATTAAAAATATTGTAAGGTATGAATGTCCAAGGAAAACTTTGTGACTTATCCATAGATTTATTTAATATTTAATATTTAAAGCTATGAGAAGAGATGAAACAACTAAATGAAAGATTTTAGAAAAAAAGTGTGTTTCTAAAGCCTGAATTTTGGATGATTGCAACATTTAGAGTAATGGAGGGAAAAAAAATCTCAAGAGAAAGAATCAGAGATAAAATGTTCAGATAATGAGGAAACACAAGATCAAATAGTATTAGAAAATCAAAGAAAATGGTTTCACAAAGGAAACTGACATTGTCAAATGCTACAGAGGTCATGCATAATAACAACTGAAAAAAGTTATGTTCATTTGGTTTCCAGCATGCTAATATTTTTAATATAGTATTTTTTCTAATTAAATATAAAATATTTAACACTCATTTTTTTAAAGTTTTAGTTCCAAATTCTCTGTCTCCCTCTTCCTACTTTCATTTATTGAGAACACAATTTGATATCCATTATACATGTGCAGTCACGCACACAGTATTTCCATATTAATCAGGTTGTGAAAGAAAACATAGACTCCCTCTCCCTCCAAAAAAAGAAAAGAAAAACAACCAGCAAAAAATAAAAGTTTAAAAAATATGCTTTGATCTACATTCAGACTCCATCAGTTCTTTTTTTTTTCTGGAAGAATCATCATAATTCCTTTGGAATTATCTTAGATCATTGTATTGCTGAGAATAAGTAATTCACAGTTGATTATCATGCAGTATTGCTACTAATATATACAATGTTCTCTTGGTTTTGGTAAATTCACTATGCATCAGTTCATGTAAGTCCAGGTTTTTCTGAAAGCAACCTGCTATTTATTTGTTTCTTACATGGAAACAGTATTCCATCAAAATGATATAACACAACTTGTTTAGTCATTCCTCATTTTGGTCGTCTTTGAGAACAAAGGACAATAACCAGTCAATTCCTTAATTAAGGGATATTCCCTTAATTTCCAATTCACTACCATCACACACACACACACACACACACACACACACACACACACACACACAGATGCTATAAATATTTTTGTACATATAGGTCCTTTTTTTATCTCTTTGGGAAGCAGACCTACTAGTGGCATTACTGGGTCAAAGTAGATGCAGTTCTATAGTCTTCTGGAATCGTTCAAAATTTTTCTTCTGAATGGTTGGATTAGTTCACAACTACACAACAATGTATTAGTGGTCCAATTTTCTGTTCATTCCCTCTAACATTTGATGTTTGCCTTTTCTGTCCTATTAGCCAATCCAACAAGTGTAAGTTTATGCATTAGAGCTGTTTTAATTTGCATTTCTCTAATCAATAGTGAATTTAGAGCATTGTTATATGATTATATATAGCTTTAATTTTGTTTTATTCTTCTGAAAATTGCTTGTTTATATCCTTTCACGATTTAGCAACTGGGGGAAATGATTGGTATTCTTGGAAGTTGTACTCAGTTCTCTATATATCTGGGATATAAGGCTTTGATCAGAAAAACTGCTACAACTTTTTTCACTGGTTTTTTCCTTTTTTCTAACCTAAGGTACTTTGCTTTGTGTGTGTGCAAAAC
Source organism: Potorous gilbertii (assembly GCA_028658325.1). Lineage (NCBI taxonomy): Eukaryota > Metazoa > Chordata > Mammalia > Diprotodontia > Potoroidae > Potorous > Potorous gilbertii. Next base: position 623,262,055 of record CM053769.1, on the reverse strand, counting down.
TTTTTAATTTAAAGTAATTAAAAGTATCCAATTTCTAACCCACAATGCTCTCTATCTCTTCTTTGGTCCTAAATTCTTTCCTTATCCATAGATCCATAGATCTTACGGGCAAACTCTCACATGCTCCTCTAATGTTATCATTCTTTATTTCTAACATACTCTTTTCTCTTTATCTTGGTATACAGCATGAGGTATTAGTCCAAACCTAGGTGCTGTAAAACTTCTTTCTAATTGTGTTAACAATTTCTTCATTTTACCTCTTCAAATAGGTCTATTACCTCACTTAAATCAGTTACTTTCTCCATTGGTACAGATAATATAATATCCTGATCTCATCTGATGATTTTAGTCTAGCAAAGAAAATCAAGTTTATACAGTTTCTACAGTGATTGAGGAAAATGACTTCATTTTTAAACGTTTGTTTTAAATTTACTTAGTCTTCCTCTCAGATTCAAATGTTAGAGTTCTATAGTATTATAATTAGAAAAACCTACTTGGAATCAGTGAGAGCAAAGTTCAAAATGTTTCAGTCATCTCATATGTAAAATAATGATGAGTTGCATCATAGCATTGTAGATAGACTATCTTCAAATGCCAGAACTCCATATTCAAGTTTATTTCTAAGAAATATTGATTATGTGAACTCCTCCCTGTTTTTTCTTGAATTGAGTTTATTTCACACAGGTTAGACGTGTGCTGGGCTTTTTTGAACCCAATTCCAACATGGAAGTTTGACCTGCTACATTTTTTCCATTCTGTGACAAGCACTCAGATGAGTTCATACTCCCTATATTTTTTCAAGGACTTAGTGGGGACATTTGATTAATTTAAAACCTCAGAACTCCAGAATCCAAGCAATTCATCACCCTTAGCATCCTCTAGAAGCAGGGATTATAGATGGTAAGTACTACATCTGGAGTGCAAGCCATATCGACACCATGCCATCTCCACTCTGATCACCTTCGACTCCCTCCCATTGGAAGTACATTAACTTTAACCCCTGATTTCCTAGACTGTCATAGGTAAAATTTCATTTTATTTTGCCTGTAATTAGTCCCCCTACTTCACTTTCAATAATTTCAAAAAGAATGCCACTTTCATGTAGCATCACAAATGCCCTGATAGTCTCTTAACTTCTCTTTATGTATCTATTTCTCCATTAAAATGAAATTTCCATGAGGCTAAGGACAGTCATGTTTTCATTACATATACATACATGCATAGATATATACATATATGTATATATTGCATATATGTGCATGTGTATATATAGCTATACCTATCTACATACATATATGCAAATATAATGTGTGTATACACATATAATACATACATATATAGTATGTATATATATATATATATATATATATGTGTATATATATATATATACATGCCTATATACTTACACACATATATTACAGTTCCTGGTACATAGAATGAATTTTATAAAGTATTATTCTTAGTTATTTTACTTAATGTCTTAGTGTACCCTGCAATTGTATAAAATCACTTTATCACACTGGAAGAAGAATTTCCCTCACTTGATTTCCCCACATCAATGTAATCACAAGGTGGTTTAAAAGGGGGATAATGATACATATAAAACATCTCTCACATTTATGTTGAATGTCTTGCAAATTTTAAAGCTATATTAATGACAGGTATTATCACTGGATTCTGACTTTTAAAAAATTAGCAAACCTGAAAAATTGTAATAAATTATTTGCTAAACAATTGGATAATTTTTGATGTCATTGACTGAGCAAATACTAAAATATTTGCTAAAGATATTAGAAACATCCCTTCTTTGTGTGCTTTCAATTTGTTTAACACACTGAAACATTTTTATTTCCTAAAACGTTTTAATTCTAAATCCAACACTTATAATTCTAGTATTGCAAACAGAACTTCTACAGGAATAGATTTTAATTATAATGGGAAAAGGAATACATTTCTAAAAGCTAATTAAAATGTTCTCATCTATACGCTCTTACAGAGCTACTTCGTTTTCATTTATATTCAATAATAATATTGAATTCATGTTCAATAATAGTTGATCTTTACACTGTGTTTCAAAATTTACATGATGCCTCATAGATGGCAGGTCCAAGAGAGTGTACTACAGCAAGCTGCCAAGCTCTTTCAACATTCCTCTCAAAAAAAATTCAAAATGATGCCTCAAATCATATCCTTGAGTGACACAGTTAATCTAAGGTTAGGTAAGAAATCATTCCAGTTGGCCTTCGCTGAGCTGCCACCTCCGCCTCTGCCAGGTCCCGGCCTTGAGAGCTCCCCCAGACCCGGACATGTGCGCCCCTTGCCCCTGCCATGAACCTCTTCCGATTCCTGGGGGACATCTCCCAACTCCTGGCCATCATCCTGTGGCTGGTCAAGATCTGGAAGTGCAGATCCTGCATCCCGTTCCTCGTGGTCTTCACTGCCCGCTACCTTGACCTGTTCACCAACTACATCTCCCTCTACAACAAGTCCATGAAGGTGGTCTATGTTGCCTGCTCCTTCACCACCATCTGGATGAGCTACAGCAAGTTTAAGGCCACCTCTGATGGTAACCACGACACCTTCCGAGTGGAGTTCCTTGTGGTTTCCACTGCCATTTTGGTCTTTCTAATCAACCATGACTTCACACCAGTGGAGATCCCTATGGACCTTCTTCATTTACCTGGAGTCCGTGGCCATCCTGCCACAGATGTTCATGGTGAGCAAGACAGAAGAAGCAGAGACCGTTATCAGCCACTACCTGTTTGCCCTGGGTGTCTACAGGGCACGTTACCTGTTCAATTGGATTTGGTGCTACCAGTTTGAAGGTTTCTTTGACCTTATCGCCATTGTGGCTGGCCTGGTGCAGACTGCGCTCTACTGCGACTTCTTCTACCTCTACCTCACCAAAGTTTTGAAGGGGAAGAAGTTGAGCCTGCCTGCATAGTAGTGACTCCCCAGGGCATCTTCACAGCAGAAGTAGGGATGGCGAGAGGAAACGGGGCCACAGAACCACGGATGGGGCTGTGTGGGGTGGGGGGACCCAGGCCCTCTCTAGCCCCAAGGGGTCCCCTCCCCTACTCCTCTGTTCCCCAGGGCTTGGTGCAAGGGGAGAAGGGCATCCCCCCATCACTGCTCCCACCCCAGCCCTGGAGAACAAGAGCTCAGGGCCTTGGCTCTTTTATAGTGTTTTTGCCTTTTAGGGAAACAAAGACGAAATTTTTTTTGATTTGGTTGGGATTCAGATAACTCCCTGTTTTTCCTCCTGTCATCTTGTCAAGCTCCAGACCCTGTGTTTTTAGAAACTTCCTGGGGGGGGGTGAGGAGCCCCGTAGCTGAGCCCCCCACTTCCCTGCTGTCTGTTTCCTCCTCCCTCTAGGCTTTGCCAAACACAACTTCTTCTCTGACCAACAAGGCCTCTCCTCTAGCTTTTTTCCTGCAGCATCAAAGGGGCCCATGGGGTGATTCCTCCCCTCCATCTTTTATGTCTTTTGTCAGTTTTTTTCTTTTTTTTTTTTGTCCAGGGGCATGGGGAGGGAGGAAAGGGATCATGCCTCATTTTTTACAGAATTGATGGTTAACAACTTGTTTGCTTGAAATAAAGACAAAAATAAACTTTAAAAAGATGGAGAAAAAAAAAGAAATTATTCCAGTCCAAGACAACTTAGAAGGTAGAAAGGAGAGAGATCTGTGGCACTGGATGGGGGCTGGCCTGGAGAGTTCCTGAAGATATCACAGTTAACTAAGCGCCTTGGAGGCAGCGACAGCAGCAATTGTAGCTTTGGGAGTTTTCAACCTAGAGATAGTAAGGGGATCTGGTAACCAGTCAGAAAGAGATTACAGAAGACCCCTGCACTAGCACTGAATGGAGGACCAGATGCTGTTTGGAATCTCCACTGCCTACTACTGCCTACTTCTGGGTTGTGTTTCTAGGACAGAGATGAGTGCTTACAATCACAAAGCAACAGGGATCCAGAGGAACAGTATCACTTTCAGTCATGGGAGTGCAGTGGCCCTGAAGAGAAGTATCACTTGTCCAGTGGTCCTTTTCTAGATAAGAAAAAAAAAGCAGTGATAGCAGTGGCTACACTTGTCCCCAGATCAAACCACGCTGGGAATACTGAAAATTTCCAACACTCCAGAGCTAGTTCTCAGATCAGTAGTGTGAAAAATCCTGAAGCTTGGGTCAGTGCTCAACCCTTTTCTCCCACCTCAGGAACAGAATCCAACTTCAACATAGAGCTCCATGAAAAGAAATGAGTTGGAAAAATGAATAAACAACAAAAAAATAACCTAACCATTGAAAAATACTATGGTGGTAGTGTAAATCAAGACAAAAATTCAGAAGACAACAATGTTAAAAATACCTACAAGTAATGAATCAAAGAAAAATACTAGTGGAATACAAGCCCACCAAAAAATTCCTAGAATAACTAGAAAATTATTTTCAAAATAAAAAATTGGGAAAAGAAATGAAAGTGACATAAGAAAACTTTGAAAAGACAAGAGCTTGACTAAAAGACAAAATAGCTGGATATTTTTTTTCCATTATGGAGTAGATGGAATTGGGAGGGATTCTGGAACTTGAATTTAGAGTTAAACTATTTCCACTTTGTTTTTCTTTCCTGCAGACATTTTACTTTGTGTTACTTACTTATATACCATTGGTTTCCAAAAGGGATTTGCTGTGGTCATGTAAAAATAACAGTCACAATGGTTACAACGTTCATATTGGGCATCTTTTTACATAAATTATTAGGATGCTCACTAATTGAAGAATTCATCCCAATTCCATCTACTTTATGATGAGAAAAATACAAAACAATAAAAGCGCAAAGTTTTATTACTTGAAGGAAAATGCTCAAAAGTCCTAGAGTTGGTGATTGTTAGATCTAGCAAGGCTCTTCTACAGTTAATGAAATTGAGACCTAGAGAAACAAATTATTTGGTCAAGTCATTGCTGAAAAGAGCTAAGTATATCAGTGTTAGTCATCACATAGTGTGGCTGTAACTATGTACAATGTTCTCCTGGTTCTGCTCACTTAACTCAGTATCAGTTCAGATGTCTTTCCAGGTTTTTCTGAAGTCCACTTTCTCATCATTTCTTATAACACAATCGTAATCCATTACATTCAAATACCACACTTTGTTTAGCCATTCTACAATTGATGGACATCCCCTCAAATTCCACTTGTTGACCACCACAAAAAGAGCTTCTTTAGATATTTCTCCTATATTTGGGTGCTTTCCCAACTTTTTATAATCTATTTGAGATACAGAATAGAAGTGATATTGCTGGATGAAAAAGTAAGTAGAATTTTATAACTCTTTGATCATAGTTATAAATTCCTCTCCAGAATGGTTGGATCAGTTAGTGTACCAACTCCCACATCTTCTCCAGGATTTATGATTTTCCTGTTTTGTCATGTTAGTCAATCTGATATGTGTGATGTGGTACCCCAGACTTGTTTTGATTTGCATTTCTCTAATCAATAGAGATTTAGAACATTTTTTTCCTGACTATAGATAGCTTGAATTTGTTCCATTGAAAACTGTCTGTTAATATCATTTGACCATTTTTGCTAAACATTTGTTAGGTGATAGGTACTATGCTAATCAAGGGTATATGAAGAAAGGCATATGACAGTTCCTATTCTCAAAGAGCTCACAATCTCTTCAGTAAGATATATAAAACATTGAAAAGGTGGAAGGAGATGAGTATCCTGCAGTGGGACAAAATAAAGTCCTATAGTTGGTAGAGAAAAAACTGTGGAGGTGTATGTTTCATAGTTGATTACAATGATAAAGTGAATTTCCTGAATGCTCTTCTTAAATAGTCTAGGATCTCACAGGAGCTCTCCAATGTGGTTTCCCTATCTTCTTCAGCCAGAGGGAGCTAAGGGTCCCATGGTTCAAGAATAGAGAGGAGTACTGACTTTAAAAGCTGATTTGATATTCAAGAATGAGGAGGTTCTGAAGACTAGGAAGTCCAGGAAAGCAACTATATAGAATAGAATAGAAATAAAATAGAATAAAAAATAATTAGGTGAATCCCCTGGATGTAGAGAAAGAAAGGGATGGAGGTGAAGGGAATGAAATATCCATGGTGAAAGTTATCACAGCAGATGAAATCCAGAAAAAAAAAAACTACCAGGTTTGGCAAGGGGCAGAAGACCCATCATCCTCTAAGATAGGAGAGAAAAGGAGGGCAGAACAGAGGCATTAAGAGACATTTTGAGATACAGTATAGGAGAAAAGAATGAGGAAGAGAAGGAGGAGGAAGAGGACGAAGAAGAGGAGGAGGAGGAGAAAGAGGAAGAAGAGGAGGAGGGGGAGAGATAAAGGGAGTGGGGAAGAAGAAGAAAGCTGATTTCTATTTCCTCTTTAAACTAAGAAGTAAGGTCTTCATCCAAAAAGGAGGATGAAATTAGGTGATGTGATTCCTGGGATGTCTGAGGAAAAAGAGCAATGTTTGGAATCATTGCTTTGAATAGTGATAAAGAATCAATTAGGGAAAAATAAAGAGATGGTTGTGTAGTAATGAAGGTACTGTTAAAATTAAACAGCTGACTGATTCCCAGTCAGCATGATTTCATGACTTTTTCAAGGAACATTTAGCAGGTTGTGCTGCTGAGAAATGGTAAATGAAGATAAAACTGATGTTTAGTGTTTGGTAAGGCATGCCCATGATAGTAGGAAGGGCAAGAAATTCAAAGGTAGGCAAATGTGTAATCCTGATTGCTTAAATAAGTCAAGATAATTAGTCAAGACCATCAGGGTAGGGAATATAAACCCAAGAAATGGTGTGAGTCAGAGGGAATAAGGAATGGCAGGGTATCAAAATGAGATATAAGAATATATTTATGAAAAATAAGGCAGAAATGATTGAAAGAGGTAATAGAGACAACCTGGTGGTGTAGTGGATAGAGCACTGGCCTGCAGTCAGGAGTACCTGAGTTCAAATCCAGCCTCAATCATTTGACAATTGCTAACTATGTGACCCTGAGCAAGTCACTTAGCCCTAATTGGCTGTGAAAATAAAGAAAGAGGGGTAGAGGAGGGAAAGAGAGAGAATAAATGGTCAAATATAGCAATTTCAGAGTACAAAATTATGAAGGAAGACAACTTAAAGACATTTGATAAACCAAATCATGCCATCCCTGTATGTGATGCAGGTAAGTAAAGATAAAAATTATGGACAGTCCAAGTACATAGACTCCCTGAATTACATTAAGTGAAGTCATTTCCCCTTATAGTTCATGGGATGTTTTTTGGTTGTTTGTTTTATTGCTGTGTTTTGTTTTTTACATTAAAAAATATTTATAGATTATTCCCATTTCATGAGAGGTCTCTTATAACAAAATAAAAGCCAAATGAACTAACCATGCAGAGACCTCATCTGAAAATTCATACAGCTTGTAACAACTGTAGCACCCTCATATTTTCATTATTTTTTTAAATTAACAAATCTATCTTCACTCCTTCCCATTCCCTATAGCAGCATTACTTCAACTTTTTCTACCCATGACTTCTTTTTGCCTTTCTGCATTATTCCTTCTTATCATGTTATCTGAGACAATGCACAGTGTGAAGTGTATAGACTTTGTGTTCAGAATCAAGGTTACAGTGAAGTTATACGATGCAACATGAGCAAATACTGCCAGAAATGCCTCAGATTCATTACACTTTGATTTTGAATTAATTTTTAGTTGTTGTACATTGAGAAACCTTGCACAATTTCCAAATTTTTTTGATCCCATATAGAGTTGCAACCCACAGTTTTAGAAGCACCGCCCACACCTTTGAAGAGGGGCAGGAATAGAAAAACAAAAAAACAAATTCCTTGTAACAAATATGCATAGTCAAACAAAATAAATTTTCTCAATGAATTTATACAAAAATATGTACCTCATTCTGATTTCTAAATCCATTCAAATCTCTGTAATGGTTAACATGTTTCATAAAAATACTTATAGTAGCTTTTATGTAGTGGAAAAGAAAAATGTAAACTCACAACACATACATCAGTTGAAGATTGACTGAACACCTTAGGACATATGTATATGAAGGAATGCTATAGTAATGTAAGAAATAGGGAAATATATCATTTAAAAGAGACATGGCAAGACATATGATCAACAGAGTGAAAGGAGCAGAACAAGATCAATGATTTATGCAATAACATCAATATTGCACAAATGAAAAATTTTGAAGACTTTTATAAACTGATAGAGAATGAGATAAGAACTGGTAGAATAATTTATATGACAACAATACTTTAAGAACAAACCCCTTTGAAAACTACAAGTACCCTATGTAGAACAACTATTAATAATTCCAGAGGCTAGGGCATTTTTTTTTGTCATTTTGTAAAATTATGGACATCTTACATCCTCCATCTATGTCCTTTTGATGACAAAACAAATCAAAGAGAGTCATTAGTATTTGAATGGATTGCCTGTAGGAACTAGATGGAAGTGGATCAAACAAGGGTGACAAAGGATGGATAAACAAACCACACAAAATATTAATCTATTGCAATATGAAATATTGAAGACATTTCCATGAAATCAGTTCCATTTGACTGCTTGAGCATCCTTCTGTTTGTATGTTTGTTTTACTATTTACATTTTTTATTAAATGAGTGAAATAAAATATTCAAATGTTTACTATACATCAGGCATTGTGTTAAGTGCTAGAAATATGAAAATAAAAAACATATCTTGTCTTCAAAAAGCTTCTATTACTTTATCTTATTCTGAGGTTAACAAAAACCCATAAAGTAAGCATTGTCATAAGGTACAATAGAACAAAAGAGGATCTTACAAGAAAATGTAGATTTAATTACTTGTAGCTTGCTTTTCTTTTTAAATGCTAAATAAGTTCAGAGTTGTCCTACTTGTTTGTGTTTCCCTTTAGTGTCCCTTCTTTTTTCTTCTGTGTACTTTAAAAAATATTTATATGACCTTTTACTTCCCTTGTTTTATTGAGAGAACAAAGTTATTCCTTGTGTCCCTTCTCTATCCGTCCCTTCTAATTGAAAAAAAAATGAAATCCCTTGTAAGAAAACACTATAAGTAAACAAAACAAAATACCCACCCCAGCAATACAAGAAAATATATTTGTCTTTGTACATCTTTAATCTGTCACTTCCCTGTCAGGAAGGTGAGTGGCATACTTCACAATGTGGAATCATGCTTGATCACTGCATTGATCCAAGTTATTAAGATTGCCAGTTGGTTTTCTTTACCATTTTTTTTTATTATTAGATGCTGACTCTGCTTACCTAAAATTGTCCCTTTTGTCATTTTTATAGAATAATAATATCATATTGAGGCAGCTAGGTGGTGCAGTGGATAGGGTACTGGGCTTAGGAGTCAGCAAGATCTGAGTTCAAATTCATTCTCAGATACTCACCAGCTGTTTGACCCTGAGCAAGTCATTTAACCCCATTTACCTCAGTTTCCTAATTTGTACAAGGAGTTGGAGAAAGAAATGGCAAACCACTACAGGATCTTTGCCAAGAAAAGTCAAAATGGGTTCACAAAGAATTGGACACAACTGGAAAAGGGCTGAATAACAACAAATCCATTACATTCATGTGCTATACTTTATCCATCCATTTTCCAATTAATGGGCAACCCTCACTTTACAATTCTTTTCTTTAACAAAACGACATGCGATAAATGTTTGTACATAGAAGAATTCACATTCTAAAGGAGGAATAAAAAAATATTTTAAGTAGCAGGAGCTGCCAGCAAGGTGTGTTTTGGTCAGATAAGTCTTAGAAATGATGATTGTAATCCTCTGACAATTGACTAAAACAATAAAAGAATATTGATATTAAAAAAGGAAAATAATTGTTTCAAGATGAAGTTGGGTCATTAAAATAATTTTGAAAGTTCTAAAAGACAAACTAGTTCATTCTCCTGTTTCTCCTCTTTAATTCTGTATAAAACCCATTGTCCCTTTGCACTGTGTATCCAAGACATATATGTTGGTGTATGAGCTTTGTAGTCTGTTCATTCCATTATAATGTAGCCTGGGCAAGAGGCATTCTCCACTTTCATTTTTTTTATTTCCCGGGTGGGGATCATTAGCACAAACTCTTGAGTAGTTTTGGAGAATCTACAGCGTTCTAAGACTTAGTATAATCAGCACAGTAACATTTTCAAAAGATAAGTTCATAAGATGAACCCTTTTTCCAAATAACATTTTCATGTACAGAAAATAAAATATATAAGATTACAAATAAAATCAAGGATATTGAAATATCAGTAGCAAATTTTTTTGAAAAAAAAAAGTTCAGGAAGCGTGATCTAGAGGACCTAAGTGTCACAGAAAATCCACCTTTGCTTGGATTAAGCACTGAACATCTTCTGTAGCAATGGAAATATTTAGCAAGAATTTTTCCTGAGTTATATGTATCTCATCTGTCATTAATAACCAAATGAAAACTGAATAGGGTTATTTTATTATTATATTTTTCAGAGATACCTTTTTTTTGTATTTATGGGAGACATTTTACTGGCAGAAAGTTATAAAATTGGAGATTTCCTGTACTTAATGAATTTTTTTAAATGTTTATTTATTTACTTTTAGTTTTCAACATTCATTTCCACAAAATTTTGAGTTCAAAATTTTCTCCCCATCTCTCCCATCCCTTTACCCCAAAATGTCGAGCATTTTGATTACTCCTTCCCCCAATCTACTTTCCCTTCTAGCACCCCTCCTTTCCCCTATCCCCATCGTCTCTCTTGTCTTATAGGGCAAGATAAATGTCTATACCCCATTACCTGGAGTTCTTATTTCTCAGTTGTATGCAAAAACAATTCTCAACATTTGGTCGTAAAACTTTGAGTTCCAACTTCTCTTCCTTCCTCCCTCCTTACCCATACCCACTGAGAAGGCCAGCAATTCAATGTAGACTATATGTGTGTAGTTTTGCAAATAACTTCCATAATAATCATGTGGTTTAAGACTATATTTCCCTCCTTCCTATCCTGGTCCCTTCTTCTATTCTCTCTTTTGACCATGTCCCTCTCCAAGAGTGTTTACTTTTCATTAGACACTCCTTCCATTTGCCCTCCCTTCAATCATGCCCCCATCTATTCTCATTTTTGAAGAACTATTTTCTTCAGTGAGCTTTTGAACTTCCTTTTCCATTTGGCTAATTCTGCTTTTGAAAGCATTCTTCTCCTCCTTGGCTTTTTAGACCTCTTTTGCCAATTGAGTTAGGCTATTTTTAAAAGTGTTATTTTCTTCAGCATTTTTGGCGGTCTCCTTTAGCTGCTGACTCACTTTTCATGATTTTCTTGAATTACTCTCATTTCTCTTCCCAATTTTTCTTCTACCTCTCTTACTTGATTTTCAAAATCCTTTTCAAGCTCTTCCATGGCCCTGAGATCATTCCATTATTTATTTTGGAGGCCTCTGATGGTAAGCATTGTTCCTCCTCATCTGAAAGGATGGAAGGAAGCACCTGTTCACCAAGAAAGTAACCTTCTGTAGTCTTATTATTTTTTTCCTTTTTGGGGCATTTTTCCAGGCAGTTACTTGACTTTTGAGTCCTTTGTCAAGAGGAAGGTATACTCTAGGGACCTCTAAGTCTCAGTTTCTCCAAGATGGCACAATCAAAGGAGAGGAGTTTACTCCCTAGCCAGGCTTGCTGCTGAGATTTAGATCAGCTACTTCATTCCCCCAGGGGCTTTAGTCTGGGACATGCCACCACTCAGGGCTGAGGTTGAGATCAGCTGCTCAATTTCCCCAAAGGCTTTAGGCTGAGCGCTCCACAAACAGACACTGATGCTGCCACTACTGCCACTACAACCACTGCCTGGGGTCAGGGCCAGCAGGGGACCCTGCTCCCCTCCCACCCTTTGAAAAAGGCCTCTCACTGACCTCTGAAGCTCTACTTGGAGTTTGTGGGTTGCAGGATACGGGAACCTCTGCTACTGCTGGGGACCCCGCCCCCAAAGCCTGCACCAGTCTCACTCCCCCAGATGCTGCATGGCCAAGGCCAATCTGTGCTCTGTCCTGCATCTGGTGCAACTGACCTTTCCTGTCAGCCCACCAGGCCACCCTGGGCTGGAAATCTCTTTCACTCAGTCGTTCTGTGGCTTCTGCTGCTCTAGAATTTGCCAAAAGTCCTTTTTTTACAGGTATTTTATGGGCTGTGGGGTTAGCATATATATGTCCTTCTACTTCACCATCTTGACCCCGCCCCTTAAGGAATTTTTTTAAAGAATAATCAATATAACCATTATTGTCATCATTTTATAATCAATAAAATGGTGACCTTATGTATTTTTAATACCATCATCAATGCATAATGTCGAAGAAGGTCAACCTATTTGGGGATATTAATTAAGAGAGCCTGCCTATTTCCCTTTAATACCCTTATTAAGAATGTTCCAAGAAAATGTGACAGTGGAACTTGGTTTGGAATTACAAAAGAAGTTAAGACTTGAGGGGAGACAAGAAGTAGCTTATATTTGAAAGGCGAGATACAACTAGGTTAGAAAATGATTTTCTTTGCTTTACTTATCTCAAAGCATTCTTTAGGTTAACTTTACAATCCCACACGTGTTTTTTTAACATCTCAATTTTTCTTTATCTATTATTGTTTAATCATGTCAGTCATGTATGATTCTTCAGTTCATGGGCTTTTCTTGGCAAAAATATTGGAGTGTTTTGATATTCTTTTGCCATAGGATTAAAGCAAACAGAGCTAGTAAGTATCCAATATCAGATCTGAACCCAGATCTTCCCAATTCCAAGGTTAGGGCCCTATCTACTAAACCACACAGATTCCTCCTAGGCAAGCAAAGTTATCTATCTTGACCAAGGTCACACAGCACAGTAGTAAGTGTCAGAGGCTGAATTTGAACTCAAGTCTTTTTGACTCTGGGACCAGTGTTCTATCCACTAAGTCATCCAGCTGAAAACTTTTCCTTATAATTTAAACACACATATGAGGCCCATTTTGAATTAGTGAATGATAAATATGCAAATTTTTATTATATATCAACCTCTGTGTTTTAGTGTTATAGTAGTGATTTGCAATATTGAGGCTCTCATAGATTATGGGATGGGTCAACACACAAATACAAGGAGCCGGGGGTGGAGAAAAATTCATTATAACTGGTGATGAATGAGGCAGTCTACAATTTTTTGGGCATAAGGAATAAGAACCTTTATCAAAAAGGGTTTTTTTAAGTATTAATAATAGTGCACTATAAATTAATGAGGAATATCATTTGCTTTTCTTAGTTATTCTTCTCTAATTGTCACAATATTAATAAACACCAAAGTATCAGACTTAGAGTTGCCATTAAGCATGGTACCTTCCACTAGGGTTGGATGGACAAATTTGTGAAAATGCAATGAGGAAAGGCCAAGGTCTAACTCGTGAACAGCATGCCACAAAGAGTTGACAGTGTCTTTAAAGATTAAGAAAGAAATTCATTTGAATGAGACAGTGACATGATCAAACTTTCAAACAGTATTTGAACCCACTTATAAGACAGGTAAAGGAATAAGGTGCACACAAAAACATCTGACATGTAGTTAGGAAAGTACATACCTGTTATATAAGGAATTAAACTCATACAAATATTATACATATAAACTATCATATTCAACCAAGTATGGAGTACTGCAAATAAAGATTTTCCTGCAGTAGTCCCATTATTCAGATCTGAACTATATATTTCCATTTCATAGAACCAATTATCATATTTTACAGAATTGTAACTTTTAATACTGGGAATTCAAATGAATGGGACCATTTTGGGGGATGTCTTCTTCCCTCTAATCAGATTCTAGCTTTAGTTACTTTAATTTCCTTTTCTACCCTCATATCCACTCATTTCCTTTCTCCTTCAATCTCTAGCCTCTATTTTTCACTTGACGGTGTTTTTCTTACTTGAGATAAGTCTGCCAAAACTTTTTTGATTTTCCTGACTGGTATCATTACAATGCAACAAAATAATCACATGAAAATAATCAAATAGTTCAGAATTATAATTCCTTTGATTAGATCCTCAAATTACAAAGTATCTCTTTTCCATTTTTTAATCAAATAATATCAGATTTCTACAGAAACTCATAAATCTGCAAGAACAGTACAATTCTTTTGTTGACTGGTACACTAAGTAGAAAGTTTATTTCTCAGTAGACTAACAGTGTTCAATAGAGAGGTCTTTTCAAACTTTTTTATGTATTCAATTTATTTTAAATTATAAAATAGAATCACAGACTCAGAGATGAAAGTTATTTTACAGATTGTCCTAATTCCTTATTTTACAGATAAGAAAACAAAGACAAAAAATGTGTCTTATTGAGCATATATAATGTAATGCACACACACACAAAAGAACAGATTCAATAAAGGCAATGCAAACACATTTAGAGCTAAGCTCTGTTTGTATTTCACATATGGATTATCCTATTTTAAAACTTCTGCCAAAAATGTATTTTTATCAGTCTGAGAAGCTTACACTTATGTCTCTTTCTCTACTATGTAATGTAAGCCGGGATTTTGACAAGAAGGTACACTATTTCTTAATGTATTCTTCTGAGTTCTCAGAAAGGAAAGAATTGAAATTATTCTACTACTACACAGCAAAGGATCTGACCTCTCAACCAGATAACCCAAATTTTTTTTTAGTGTGCTACTAAGAAGAAAGTCACTCATCATTTGGGCACATCATGTGGATCATCACAGTAAAAAGGGAAATATATGTTTATCCATGGGAATAATATTTTATAATTCAATTCCTAAGGAAATAATTTAAATTGCAGTCACTAGGAGAGAGAAATTGCTTAACTTCAAAATGAGTACTAAGTATCTATACACCTAGAATATAGTTTTCATTGATTTGTGTAAATTTTGTTCTCCACCCCTAGTAGAAGGCATGCTCCTTGAGGTCAGGGATAGCTTTATTTTTTGCCATTGCCATCCCTAGGGACCATCCAGGACAGAATTTAATCCTGGGTCCAATATTTTGGACCTATGCACCTAGTTGCCCTAGGGGTGCAATGGATAAAGTATTGAATCTGGAATCAGGAAAACTCATCCCTCGGAATTCAAATTCAGCCTCAGACATGTACAAGCTATGTGACCCTGAGCAAGTCAACTAAAGGGAGTAAGTGAGCCTTATTCATGGGATTTGGCTTAAGGAAGGAATAACACATACTCAGTTGGGTATGGAAATCTATTTTAGCCTGCAGGAATTCAGAGGGGAAAGGGATAGGAGGAGAAGGATAATAGAAGTTCTGGCAAATTGGGGGAAGGGGTAATCAGAAGGAAACACTCTTGTGGGGGGATAGGTCAAGGGAGAGAATGGAATAAATGGAGAGCAGGATAGGACAGAGGGAAATGTGGTTAGTCTTTCACAACATAACTGTTATGAAGGTGTTTTCTCCCAGCTATACATGTATTACCCATATTGAATTGCTTGCTTTGTCAATGAGGGTGTGTAGGGAGGGAGGGAGGGAGGGAGTGAGAGGATATGGAACTCAAAGGTTTCTCCCATTCATTTTATGCAATATGCATATGCAACGTGCAATAATGTGAAAATGTGTTTCATAGGAATATATGTGTAGAACCCATATAGCGTAAAGGGAGGGGGAGAAAATTTAAGACTTATGGAAGTGATTGTTGAAACTGAAAACAAATAAATTAATTTTAAAAAATATAGCAAACTTTACAATTTAATAGATTATTTCTAAGTTGATGGAAAAAATGACTAAAAACCAAGCAACTCACATCTGACAAATCAAAATTGATAATAAATCACAACTCCAGGCTCAGTTTCTCCAGAAAACATCTTTAAACCCTGAACTCTAATACTGATCCTACTAATATACCTAATATATATTTACAATTAGGAGGATTGTATATATTTCCATGTAGTTAGGTACTAAAATTTCACATTCTCTTTCATTTTGTCAATCTTTTGGTTTTGTTTTGTGATTTCTTGGTTTCTCAGAAAGTCATTGCCCTCCATCTGTTCCATTCTAATTTTGAGAGAACTATTTTCTTCAGTGAGCTTTTGCACCTCTTTTTCCACTTGGCTAACTCTGCTTTTGAAAGCATTCTT